>OZ053298.1:7030925-8230925 GCA_964056655.1 Arabis hirsuta
CTGTGTTCTCCTTTTATAACCCTTGGGCGGCTGGCCAAAATTAGGTTTTTTTTCTTCTGAATTAGGTCTAAATGAACTTTCCATATTGGGATCCTCAGTAAGCGAGAGCACCACGTTTGGTGTAGGTGCTCCTTCTGGGTAACAGGTGCTCCTTCTGGGCAGAATCTTTCAAAAATATTCTATTTTCCTTCTTTTTCGCCAAGTCCATTTGCAAGACTCCAATCTTTGTTTCCAGCCACTTTTGTACCTAGAAAGACTCAAAAGAGAACGAAAGACTCGATAAAGACCTACAAAACAAGGGTCAAAACGTGCCAAAAATGCATTATATCAAATTCACTGAAATTCAATGATCACATACTATAGATGTTTCATGAACATAATTAACCACAAATGAGGTGAACTATGAATATCAAGAAAACTTAACAATATATTAGTCGGACCCCTCAATATTATTAGGAGTACATATATGTGATCCCTGCAGAAAATCCGAAAAGTAGCAAAACCTAATGACCAACAAAAATTCACGATTTTTTTTTGTTATTGTTTTTGGGTGAGAAAACAAAAAAAAAATTTCACAATCTTAGATAGATTATCAATCACAATTTGTTTGTTTTGTTCTGATTGGAATATTTAATTTTCGTTTTATACATAATTTTTATACATTTCTTTTTCTGTTTTGACTAAGCATCAATGTTTTACTATCCATTCGACTATCCGTTCAGGTTCGGTTTAACTCTCTAAATTTTTAAAATCTCGGCTTCAAGACCATAATATCATTCCAATTTTTATAGTTTTTGAATCGGGTTCGCTTGATTTAGTTATAGACTCGAAACCTGTTAATACCCAAATTCTTTTTTGCGTTCAATTTTTGGGTTATTTTACCGAACTACACGAAAATATCATAATTACACAAAAAAATTGGGCTTGTTAGATTCAACTATTTTTTATCCAAATCATTCAAAAATATCCGAAAATGACAATTTTGTTTTTGAAAATTCAAATAATATACACAAATATGTAGTATTCTTTGTATCTAAATTAATTGGTGAAAACAAAAAAATTAAAAAAATAATTCAAACTATTTGAATATACAAGACCTAGAATCTAGATATCGTTAGGTTACTTTATGTTTTGGATATCCATTCGGTTTTCGGTTTGGTTCCGGTTTCGGTTTGAATTTTTCAGTACTAAGGGTTGAGGAACCACTCAAATATTTTAGAAAATAAGGTTCAATTTGGTTCGGATCATTTCGAGTCGAATTCGGTTTTCAATTGTTCTTTTATTTGATTAATTTATTTATTTATTAATTTTTAATTAATTTATTGGTCTATTCGGTGAAAAATAAGTGAGACAATATATTTACGGAAAGGATTGAAAATTTTTACGATTGAAATTTTGAGTATTCGATATCATTCTTCACCTTTTTTTCTGTTGAGACTAGTTTTTTAATCATTTTCATGTTTTTTTTTAGTAAAATGATAGTCTAAATTTGTATCATCGGATGTTGTTTAATCATCATATCATTTTGATATGTAGTAGAACTATATATATAATGTATATGTTTATTACTACAAACAATAAAATTACGTTCAAATCAGAACAAAAGAAAATTAACCGTAGATAAAATTGAACCATCTTAAAAGAGATATATATGGATACTTTTATACGTTGGATCAACTTTTATATACCAAATAAAAAACCAGAGAAAAAAAATTAGAAAGCATTCCAGCCGTGGACCCCACAAGGTGTAACATAATGCACTATGCAGTCCCTTCTCGTAAACAAGACCATTTTCAAAACTTTATATCAGAAGCTAGAACCAATTTCAATCTCTCGCCTTCAAAAATCCATTTCCAAAAACCTTGTTTCTTCCTCTTTCATCTTCACATTTCTGAAGAGAGAAACAAGAAAAGAACCATTTTTTCTCAAGAAAAAACAGGAAGAATTGTTCTTTAGGTTTGTTTTTGTTTCGTTTCTATTGTGTTTACCTTTTTTGGCTGCTTTAGCTCTGGATCGTCTTGTTTTTGGTTCTGGGTCAAGCTTGTTCTTTTATTTACGTTTTGGTTGTGGTTGGTTTCAATGGACAAAATGCTTGATTTTACTTCCTCAAGATTCAATTTTTATTATCGGCTGTTTTAAGCAATGCATGTTTTGTTGGATTTGTGTTATTGATTTCGAAAATTCTTACGGATTGAGTCTGGTTAAAGCCTTGACTCATGACCATTAGCTTTTGTGGAAGATTCTTTAAGTAGCGGCCTTACCTTTGATGGGATTTCTTAGTCTTGAGGACGATATTAACTTTAGATTAGAATAGAGTTTGCCACTGAGATTAGAAGACAGGTTTCTTGATGAGAATCGGATACCTTAAAACTCTTTAATCCATTTTTGCAATTGCAGTCTCATTGTGTTTCTAACCTCTTGTTTTGTTTAGCAACTGTTGATTTTTTATTTTTTTTCAGTTTCTCTCCCTCTTTCATCTTCAATATGTCTTGAGTTTTGTGTGTTTAGCGGTAATCGTCTTTTGTTTCTTTATTTCCTTTTCTTTGTGAAATTCACTGAAATTCAATGATCACATACTATAGATGTTCCATGAACATTATTAACCACAAATGAGGTGAACTATGAATATCAAGAAAACTTAACAATATATTAGTCGGACCCCTCAATATTATTAGGAGTATATATATGTGATCCATGCAAAAAATCCGAAAAGTAGCCAAACCTAATGACCAACAAAAATTCACGATTTTTTTTGTTTTTTTATTTGGGTGAGAAAACAAAAAAAAATTCACGATCTTAGATAGATTGTCAATCACAATTTGTTTGTTTTGTTCTGATTGGAATATTTAATTTTCGTTTTATACATAATTTTTATACATTTCTTTTTCTGTTTTGACTAAGCATCAATGTTTTACTATCCATTCGACTATCCGTTCAAGTTCGGTTTAACTCTCCAAATTTTTAAAATCTCGGCTTCAAGACCATAATATCATTCCAATTTTTATAGTTTTTGAATCGGGTTCGCTTGATTTAGTTATAGACTCGAAACCTGTTAATACCCAAATTCTTTTTTGGGTTCAATTTTTGGGTTATTTTACCAAACTACACGAAAATATCATAATTACACAAAAAAAATTGGGCTTGTTAGATTCAACTATTTTTTATCCAAATCATTCAAAAATATCCGAAAATGACAATTTTGTTTTTGAAAATTCAAATAATATACACAAATATGTAGTATTCTTTGTATCTAAATTAATTGGTGAAAACAAAAAAATTAAAAAAATAATTCAAACTATTTGAATATACAAGACCTAGAATCTAGATATCTTTAGGTTACTTTATATTTTGGATATCCATTCGGTTTTCGGTTTGGTTCCGGTTTCAGTTTGAATTTTTCAGTACTAAGGGTTGAGGAACCACTCAAATATTTTAGAAAATAAGGTTCAATTTGGTTCGGATAATTTCGAGTCGAATTCGGTTTTCAATTGTTCTTTTATTTGATTAATTTATTTATTTATTAATTTTTAATTAATTTATTGGTCTATTCGGTGAAAAATAAGTGAGACAATATATTTACGGAAAGGATTGAAAATTTTTACGATTGAAATTTTGAGTATTCGATATCATTCTTCACCTTTTTTTCTGTTGAGACTAGTTTTTTATTCATTTTCATGTTTTTTTTTTAGTAAAATGATAATCTAAATTTGTATCATCGGATGTTGTTTAATCATCATATCATGTTGATATGTAGTAGAACTATATATATAATGTATATGTTTATTACTACAAACAATAAAATTACGTTCAAATCAGAACAAAAGAAAATTAACCGTAGATAAAATTGAACCATCTTAAAAGAGATATATATGGATACTTTTATACGTTGGATCAACTTTTATATACCAAATAAAAAACCAGAGAAAAAAAATTAGAAAGCATTCCAGCCGTGGACCCTACAAGGTGTAACATAATGCACTATGCAGTCCCTTCTCGTAAACAAGACCATTTTCAAAACTTTATATCAGAAGCTACAACCAATTTCAATCTCTCGCCTTCAAAAATCCATTTCCAAAAACCTTGTTTCTTCCTCTTTCATCTTCACATTTCTGAAGAGAGAAACAAGAAAAGAACCATTTTTTCTCAAGAAAAAACAGGAAGAATTGTTCTTTAGGTTTGTTTTTGTTTCGTTTCTATTGTGTTTACCTTTTTTGGCTGCTTTAGCTCTGGATCGTCTTGTTTTTGGTTCTGGGTCAAGCTTGTTCTTTTATTTACGTTTTGGTTGTGGTTGGTTTCAATGGACAAAATGCTTGATTTTACTTCCTCAAGATTCAATTTTTATTATCGGTTGTTTTAAGCAATGCATGTTTTGTTGGATTTGTGTTATTGATTTCTAAAATTCTTACGGATTGAGTCTGGTTAAAGCCTTGATTCATGACCATTAGCTTTTGTGGAAGATTCTTTAAGTAGCGGCCTTACCTTTGATGGGATTTCTTAGTCTTGAGGACGATATTATCTTTAGATTAGAATAGAGTTTGCCACTGAGATTAGAAGACAGGTTTCTTGATGAGAATCGGATACCTTAAAACTCTTTAATCCATTTTTGCAATTGAAGTTTCATTGTGTTTCTAACCTCTCGTTTTGTTTAGCAACTGTTGATTTTTTATTTATTTTCAGTTTCTCTCCCTCTTTCATCTTCAATATTTCTTGAGTTTTGTGTGTTTAGCGGTTGTAACATCCCGCTATGTGGTTCATGCGGAAAGGCTTAAGAGAATTGATTTGGCTACCTATATCACCAAAGTGCACTTATTTTTTCCGTCACACATCCAGAGAGAACTCCAGAGTTAAGCGTGCTTGGGCTGGAGCAATTTAATGATGGGTGACCTACTGGGAAGTCATTTCCAGTGAGGACAAAACACGGGGAAAATCACGTGGTGATTTGCAGGGTTAGTAAACAAGTCTTTCAAGCCTCCCGGACTAACGCACCGACCGTCAGACAGGAGTGGGTCCATGGGCCGAGAGTGGAGGTGGGGCCCACAAGGAGATGAGGATTTCTCCTGAAGGGATGAGGATTTCCCCGGTATGTTATTGAGAGATGAGGATTTCTCTCGAGGGGATGAGGATTTCCCCTGTATACGGATAGCTCGACGGCGGTGGGGGCGTTACAGCGGTAATCGTCTTTTGTTTCTTTATTTCATTTTCTTTGTCAAATTCACTAAAATTTATTGAGTTTTGTGTTTTAAAAAATAAATAAACAGAAAACATGGACATTGGAGGTAAAAAGGATGACAAAGACAATCGGAAGAAGGTTTGATTTTTTTCTTCTTAAATTTATTTTTCTTTGTATTAAAATCTATCTTAGTCTTTGAAATGAGCTAGTTAACTAAATATTGTATTATATATTTTAAACAGAGGAAAGGTAGAGAAAAAGTTGAAAAAGACCTTGATGAAGAAGAACTACCTAGGAACAAAAAATACATGGTATGTAATTATATAAATTTACATATGTATATGATTTAAACGTTATTTGAATAAATTGTTTAAACTAATCATATCTTAAAATGTCATTAGGAAAAGGAGAAAAATTCACACAAAAAAACCAAAGTTCCTGATGATGGATATGTAAGTTTTTTTTTTTTTTAAATCAGAAATAGTTTTTGGCTTTTCTATTATTGTTTATTTAAATTAATTAATCAGAATTTATTTTGAATTAATTAGGATGTACCTCCGGAATTGGATTGGAGAGACTATTGGGGAATTATAAGTAATGTACTTGACCAAGGAGACCACTGCAGGTTCTAAATTTGTTACAATAATATTAATTTTGTTTCTAATAATGTTATTATTAATCAAATATTGATTCTTTTCTTTGTTATAGTAATTTGTTGGGCGATAGCCTTTATTCAATATCGGTAAACGACTCGAAAATCAGAGGTCGTTTTCAATCCAACATTTGGTTAACAACATAACTATCGGAGTACGTGGGTTGGAAACTACCAACAGTATTGGAGAATTTGTTGCGGAAAATGGCGTTTACGAGGAAGGTGAATGTTCTTACCGACGGAGCAAGCAAACATGTGCTCATGTAGATGTAAGCTCTATTTCTCTATGAATCTTATTATGGTATTAGCTATATAAGCTTGTTTTTATTCTTTTTATTACGGTCATTAAGAGAAGCTTTGGGTTTCTTTTCTCTGTTAAGGGGTTTGGGTTTATACACAAAGAAATTTCATGTGTTCGAGTGTTGTGATATGTAGCAATATAATAGATTAAAAACTGTATTTTATTGGCAGCCCAAGACGGAGAGGATTGACCGTTTCGTCAGCATCGACAACGTTGATGATGTGGAGCTTGCAAGGCTAGTGTGGAAGCATCCGGTGGTTGGGGTTGTGCCGTTGTGGGGGGATCTCAATTTATATAGACAAGTAAGTGCAATTTAACTAGATATATTTGGGCATACAAACAGTGTGATTTCGCCCAAATTAATGCTTTGAATTTTTTTTACAATCAGGGCATTTACAAACCACCCAAATCTTCAGAAGGTCGGACGTATCATTTCTATCATGCCGTTCTCATTGTGGGCTTTGGAGTTGATGAACATGGAAACCATTTTTGGATCATCCAAAATAGTGCTGGTACGACTTGGGGAGAAGGAGGATTTGGCCGATTGCACAGGGAACGTGGAGGGAGAAAGTCACTGTTCTTACAAGTTTTTTTTTTTTTTTTGTCGTCAAAATTCCATTAACTGAACCAAATGTTACACTGGCCACCGTACAATATAGCGTTGAGAATGGATTCGTGCTTGTTTAGCTAAGATATCTACTATTTAATTCGCTTGCCTTGGAATCCAAACGAAAGAGAAGTTACAATACCTAGCTATGTTTACAATATCTTGTAATATAACATTATAAGGCAGATACTTGAGCTGCTCTGAATTCACATCCACTTCTCCATCCTCAAGCAATTTGTATACCTTATGCACATCGCCACAAAAGATGACATTTCTGTATCCAAGCTTTTGCAACTCCATAACCGTCATTCTCAATGCTTCCATTTCTGCCATATCTGAAGACTCTAATGATGGTAAGGATCCTGACCCATAAAGCACCTGTTGTTGATTATCATATAAGCTCCATCTAACTCCTATATTTGTGTTGCTAGAAATCCAAGAAGCATCCACTAGACAGCATTGTTGCGAATACCTGCAGAGGAGCTGTGTTAACGATCTCGGAACATCAATAGACCCCCTACTGCACTGATTTAAACTTGTGGCAACATTATCATTACTTCGAGTGCAATCCGAAGCCTCAACCCACAATTTATAATCTTGTAACGCTCTGTTTATTGTTATTGGAATGGGCAATCTCTTATGATTAAATATTACCTCATTTCTATGTTTCCAAATTCTCCTTCCTAAGAAATGAAACAAAGCCATTTGCTCCTTAGAGTCATCTATTTCTGTAAAAAAAGCAGAGTAATTGGCGATCAAGTCATTATTAAGCATTATCTCTGCAGCAGGCTTTCTAATATGCAGTAAATCCCAAACCTCTTTACTGAATCTACACTGAAATAACATATGATTAACAGTTTCCTCCTCCTCTCCACAAACAGGACATAGGCTATCATTAATGATTTTCCTTTGTTTAAGCTTTGTAGCAACGGGAATAGCATTGTGAAGTACTCGCCATCAAAAAATTTTAAGTTTTGAAGGTAACTGCCTATGCCAAAGGGATTGAAACAGAGCAACTGGGTTGTGAGAAGACTGACCTTTCTCTGTTCTGAGGTAATTGTATCATGATTTCACTGTATAAGCACCACTAGTAGAATGAATCCATGTAACCCGATCATGTGCACTAGTCAATGAAGGTCTTATAGTCTGAATCAAAGAGACATACACAGGATGAAATAATTCACACAATCTATTGATATCCCAAACAACAGTGCCTTGTAGGAAAAAATCATTCACCTTAAGACTTAGATCCGCATTAGCGCATAATGGTGTAGGTGGTCTTGGAGGAGTGGTAGGCAACCAATTGTCAGTCCATACATTCACCTTCTCCCCTGTGCCAATGTGCCATTTGATTCCTTGGTTTAACAACCTATTGTCTTGAAGTATGCTTCTCCAAACATAACTTGAGGTCCTTTTTTGTTTTGCCTTAAGCAATGTTGTTTTTGGGTAATACTTGGCCTTATACACCTTTGCAACTAAGGAATCCGGGCATTGGATCAGCCTCCAACTCTGCTTTGCCAGAAGTGCAACATTAAAGTCTTTCAAATCCTGAATTCCAAGTCCTCCAAGCTGCTTCGGATCTGTAATTTTTTTCCATGAAATCCAATTAGTCTTATATTTATCCTATTGTGCAGACCAGAAAAATTTCCTCATAGCAGATGTTAACCGTTGTATTAATCTCTTAGGAAGCACAAAACAGGACATACAATAAGTTGGTAATGATGTAAGTACTGCTTTTATGAGAGTTTATTTTCCAGCCGGCGAAAGCAATTTTGAATACCAACTTTCTACTTTTTGAAGCATTCTATTAACCAGATAAGAGAAGGTATCTGATTTGTTCCGATCAACAAACTCTTGAAGACCTAAGTACTTGCCAAATCCACCAACCTTTTTAATTCTAGTTGTTTGCATACTACTTTGTTTTAGAGTTGGACACATACCCTTTGAAAAAGTCACAGCTGACTTACTGAAATTTAATTCCTCTCCAGAAGCATCTTTTTACACCTTGAGCAAATTCAGCAAGTAATTGCATTCCTCTGTACTAGCCTTGCAAAACAACAATGAGTCATCAGCAAATAGAAGATGAGTGATGATCGGCCCATTCTTACAAACTTTATAACCAGAAAGATGGCCTCTCTCAGTAGCTTGATTCAAAAGAAAAGATAATGCTTCAATACATATAATATAGAGATAGGGTGAGAGGGGATTACCTTGCCTTATGCCTCTAGTGGGAATGATGGTCTTTGTTGGAGTACCATTTACCAAAACTGCATAGGAAACAGTTGTTATACATTTCATGATCCATTGACACCAAGTATCAAAAAAAAAACCAAGCCTATGCATAATCTCATCTATAAAAGACCATTCCAGCCTATCAAAAGCCTTGCTAATATCCAACTTTAGTGCCATATATGGAAACTTAAGTTTTCTAGTATGTAATGAATGTAACATCTCTTGCGCAATTAAGACATTATCAGTAATAGATCTTCCTGGAATGAAAGCAGATTGCGACTCAGAGATTATTGATCCTAAAATATGTTTCAGCCTTTCGGCCAAAACTTTTGACAATAACTTATAGGAAACATTAGCTAGACTAATTGGCCTATAATCTTTAACTTCACTAGGATTCTCCACCTTAGGAACTAAACAGATGTGTGTGTGATTTATCTGCGGGTCTAATTCCATAGTATCTAAAAAATGTCTTATAAAGCACACTACTGAATCCTTAATTGTATCTCAATTATCCTTATAAAAACCAACAGTAAGACCATCTGGTCCTGGAACCTTATCTGCATCCATCATTTGTAAAGCTTGATAAACCTCAATTTCAGTAACCTCTCTAGTTAGTGATTGATTCATTTCTCCTGTCACACGAGGCTGGAAGTACTGCAGAAAGTCAACAGACACCAAAGTTCTTTGAGAAGTAAAAATGTTCTTAAAATAATTAACAATAAGATTGTTAATACCTTCCTGAGACAAAACAGAGCAACCTAAAGCATCAGTTAATGAAACAATATGATTAAAGGCCCGCTGTTGCCTGGTTTTCGCATGGAAAAATTTAGTGTTCTTATCACCCGCTTTCAACCAAAGAACACGACTTTTTGCTCTCCAAAATTCTTCTTCTAACCTGTAGGCATTTAGCAAAGCTGATTTTATCTCCCCAGTAACATTATAATCAAGAGCAGATTGCTCATAAGCATCCTGTAAAGCTAATTTAAGATCCTTAATTCTTTTTTGAGTATTTGTAACATTTTGAGAACGCCACTTTGAGAGACCTTTTGTACGCCACCCAAGTGTATGATCCACCTATAGCCTAAACATCATGAAGACCACATTGGGATAGGAAATTTCGAAAAGGAAGAAATGAGTTGTCAGACGTGGAAGGACCCCCATTCTTTTCATAAGGGTATTTGATATCATTAAAATCCCATTAAACCAAACGGGACATATTACCATAACAGCTCATGTCTATCTGAGCTATCATTTCTCCCCATTGCCTGTTATGATTATAAACAATAGGATTACCATAAACATAAGACATAGAAAAACATTTATCACCATCATTAATATACATATCATTCTGATACAAAGAGGGTGTAGAGATAATGCTTAGCTGAATATGTGCATCCCAAAAAATAGCTAGTCCACCCGAAAGCCCATCAGCTGGCAAAACAAAAGAATGGGCATAGTTAAGCTCCTTACATAACCTATCAACAACATTATATCCATTTTTAGTTTCTATGAGGAACATAATGTCAGGCGGAGAAGACATCCTAACATCTTTAAGATACTGAATTGTCAAGTTGTTCCCCAAACCTTGACAATTCAGATGCATAAGCTTCATGACATAGCCGGTGGTTTAAGGGAAACCACCAAACCTTGAGAAGCAATGGGGTCACCTTCCTTAACCTTGTCAGTCACATCAACTTCATCTTGTAGACTCTTTAACTCCGTACCAGTGGGACGCATGGAAGAGGATGTTGTTGCTTTCATGATCTCCAACTTTCGCTTCTTTCTCTGAGCAGCAACATCAACTGGAGTATCGTCTACAGCAGCCATCGCCTACCCAATTCCATGATCAACAAAGTATTCAGAAATGGGAGCCAGCATAAGTGGGATGGATTGCGCACGGCTAGAGCTAACTCCAAGGTCTTGTCCAGTATTAAGACCTGCAATAGCTGCTTGACTTTCTTGAGTAGTAATAAATGGAGCATTACCAATATCCATTAAAGCTCCAGCCGTAGCAGAAAGAGTGGATGCTTTTGGACAAAGTTCATAGCTATGTTGAAGACTACCACAAGCAATACAGAACTTTTGCAATTTCTTATACTTAAATTCCAGCTCAACAGGCTCACCAAGGTCCATAATATGCACATTTTTGACTAGAGAGATCTCAGAATCAATAGGCATCGCAATTCGAACCCAAACCTCAGCTGGTTTACTTAAACGAAGATTTGGCTCCACAATACGGACTTCCTCAACCTTCCCCATCTTAAAGCCAATGCTTCGAACAATATGTTCACGCCGGTAGACTTCAGGAAGCTTGTCAATTTTCACCCAAAAAGGAAGACTTTGGAGAAAATCTGGAGAATCCCGACGACACCAACGATCAACAGTCACCATCCAACCTCTATATTCATAAGGTTCGCCTTCCAAATCGACATTAACTGATATTCCTTTGAAAAATAGAAGTTGACCGTACCATCATCATTTACCTTCGCATTTGTACAGCCCTTTGATTCCCAAGCTCCTTACAGTACCTTCTTGATTCCAGCAGGATTTTGATGAGTTATGTTCATCCCCTTAGCTACAAGGCACAGCTGATGCTCAGACGTGAATTTGGCTTGAGAATCTTCATGAACATGCCACTGTTCCCGCTCAGATCCAAGTCGAAGTCCCTGTAAAGCTTCCAAATTGCTTTTTGTGGCTCCATAGCCTTAGATCTACTTTAGAAGATGAGATTGAGAAGAAAAGAAAAAGATTTGAATCCGAAAGAAATCGGAAAACGATCGAAACAAGCCGATCTTTGAGTCGCAAGAAGGTTCGCGAAAAGTCCCACAAGACTTGGCTTGATACTTCACATTCTTTCTTTCGACAACGGTTTCAATCACTGTTCTTACAAGTTTATTTCGGAGAGAAGAAGGGATATCCAGAGAAAGACAACAAGTAGAAGATATTTGGGATTATTTTATTTTATTGAGACTCTGTGAAAGAGGAGATGTGTTTGGAAGAATAAGTGTTGAAACTTTTAGCTTTTCTTTTTTCTTTTTTGCGAAGCATGGAGAATGACATTGTCTGTTCAGGAGATCAAGTTTGAATAATTGAACTTTACTAACAATCATGGCTCCTGTTTCTTTGTAATACTTGGTTTTCCTTTTCTGTCTCCAATTTATATTCATATCATGAATAATTCACCGATCGAGCTTTTTCTAATAAACTCAGTTATCATTAACAAATGAACTAATGGAAAATATTTACACAACTGAAGGAAGGATATATGTTGTGATATTTGTAAGTCATGAAGATGGACATGATGCTTTTAGAGATTATCCTGAGAACTAATAAACCCTCAGAAGCTTTCCAATACAGAGAGGCCTACTATAACGCCCGTGTTCCGCAGTTTGGTCGACGCAGACAAGAGACCGAGACGCGATAAACAGTTTTGGCCGAGAGAATTGAATTCGGTGAAGTAAACTGAGCTGGGCAGTTGAATCCGAACTCGGCAGATTTTTCGGAGTCGCGGTCTGATTTCAGACCAAAACGGTTATCGTGGTCGGATTCGGACAGGACGTTATCGTGGTCGGATTCGGACAAGATGGTTATCGCGGTACGTTTCAGACAAGGCAGTTACACAATAGACTGTCGGACTGAGCTAAAAAATATTTTAAGGCGTTGCGCGGGAACAGTTACAGGCTCGTGACGCGACACGTTTGTTCTCGATAGAAAAGCAAAAACAAAGCGGGAACGGTTATTGATGCATCCTCCAAAACCAACATCCCCGCGGCAGCCCCACCCCAACCTATCCCCACGATGCGGTCCAGGCCCAAGACCAGATCCGGAGCCCAAACCTTGCAGGAAAACATCAATGAAGCTGTGGAGGTTTTACTAGCAGACCACGAGTCAGACTTGGCGGCCTAGCCCACTCAAGCGCACGCATCCAACGACCCAGCCCAAGACAAGCCCGACCACGAATCGACCCGCGACTTGGAGCAAACTGATCGAGCATTAATGCGCATCAAGGACTTACCATATTTTCCTCACGAAGCACCCGAGTTAACAAGGGAATGAATCCTTACCTTATTTAGCCTCACCTGCATTGAAGACTAGCACTCCCCAATGGCTCCAACATCCAAGTAAGGTAAGTCTCGATTTATTTGAATTATTTTTTTATACTAACGGCTCTTTTGTTTGAATTTGCGTGTTATTTCTTTCCTTAAGTAGTGTAGGGCATTATTCGCCAAATCTCACGTTTAAATGCTTAGATTTCGGATCTTTGTAATTAATTTCCTAAGACCCCTCGAAGGGCTTATCGGACGAGTATATAAGTCCTCTAACAACCATGTAATTCTTTACCCATTATCAATAAAGCAAACAAAATTTTTTTCAAAGAAAAACCTCTTTCACGACTAAGGAATCCGGGATTTCTTCGTTGTGTTTGAGTCAGTACCGAGTCTTTTCCATCTGGCTCGCGATGACCTTCGACCCATCTCGCGTTCACTCGACCATCTTTCTGTCCGAAGTGAAAGAACCATACGACCAGCACTCGGATCCATATACTCACATCGCTTCCATCCTTCATCGCTATCGGACATCGCGACAGGTGCCGTATAACTGTTCCGAGTCTTTCATCCCCATCACACATCCTCCGTTCGTGAGGTTGCATCAGTTATCTTGGGCGACACGGTTAAGTGGGTAAATCCATCCTTCAAAGCCTTAAGTCCTGCGGTAAGTTTGTGTTTCTTTGTGAAACAAGTTTCTGTGTAAGTTAGTGGTGGACTAACTTACCTAGTTCTGGTCATTGTAGATGGCTAGGGGTAATCGTAGCACAAGAAGGTATGCGAGGGAAACTGGTGAGGATTATGGTGCTAGTGCGGCAAGGAATGTGGTTGCCGACCATGAGCAAGCCCAAAATGTTGAGAATGTTGTGAATGTGAACGCGGCAGCTGCTGCTGGTGCTGCTGCGACTCTTGTTGGATCGGAACCAGTGTTGGGCATGCTGGCTCAGGTCATGGCAAGATTGCCAGCTGCTGCTCCTGCTTAAGTAGTTCCACCGCCTATTGTTAACATTGAGCAAGTTGTGGAGGATGCGGACATGGTGCGTGGTCCGAGCATCCCATCTTACCTGAAGGTGATGGATCAGATGCAAAAGTTAGGAACTAAGTTCTTTGCTAGAGGATCGAAGCCTATTGAGCCGGATTAGGGGGTAAGTAGGCTGACACAAAACTTTGACTCAGTCCGTTGTCATGATGCCCACAAGAAAGACATTGCGGTGCACTACCTAGAAGGGGATGCGCATATGTGGTGGCAAGGTGTCGCGGGAAGGTTTGGGATGCAGAATTCCACTTGGGGTATGTTCTGCGATGAGTTCAGGACCAAGTACTTTCCACCATAAGCTTTTGACAAGCTTGAGGGTGCCTTCCTGGACTTGCGTCAAGGAACTATGATGGTTCGAGAGTATGAGGCCGAGTTTACTAGCCTCAAGAAATGTGGTGGGCATGAGCTGGATGAGGAGAAAGTCCAAGTCTGCACGTTCATGCATGGGTTGCGTGTCGAGCTCTGCAATTGCTGGCAGATTCGTAGCTATGCTACTGTTACAGAGTTGGTTGAGAAAGCAGCTTAACATGAAGCTAGGATGCTTGAGGAAACTAAGTTGATGGGTGATAGACTGTAAGTTCAGTCCGAAAATGTTGATGGAAAAAACAAGAAATGGGTCAAGAACGCCCCTTCGGGGAAGTCATCTGCGAGTCGCAGTGTGTGTTTGGAGCGTGCCGATCTGCTTATGGTGCGTGTCACCATTGCAGTAGCCTGAATCACAAGGTCCGTGATTGCCCTCAGAAAGATCAAAGGGCCAAGAATCCGGGCAAGGATGTTGGGGAACGATTGTGCTACAACTGTGGTGAAACTGGGCACTTCAAGAATCAGTGTCCGAAGCTGGTGCAATGATATGCTCAAATTTGGCCTGAGCTACTCTCTCAAATTAAGAGATCGATGTAGTACTTAGGGATCGAATCCACAGGGAATCAAATCACACAATCAATTAGTGAATTCAATTATGCTAAGTAAATATGTATTAGTGCAATAAAAACAGCAAGTAAACAAGTGAATGATTAAAATTCTTAAAATTCAATAAAACAAAAGAGTTAGGCATTGGGTTGTTCACATGAATGAATCAAAATCGATCGCGTCGATCGACACAGATGTCTGTGTTGATCGACACACAGATAAAAACGTTAGGATTTTATTAAGCACGGTTCTAGAACTCAAACACGAATATAAAACCAATCAACTTTCGTTGCAGAGATTATCTATGACTAAATCCCTAAATTCCAAATTTCTTTGCAAACTTAGTGAATAAAATCAAGCATTAAAATCAGGTTCAATTGTTCACAAAATTACTAAGCCAAATTTCTTTGCGAATTGATAATTTTGCTCATCTAAGATTATATCAGGTTGTTAATAATACTTTCGCATCTATTAAAGCAACCTAGGATTTCCAATTTCAGTTGATCAATCCTAAAATCAGAGTTAAATCAATCTAGATGAAGAACATAAAGATAAATCCTAACAGGGGTTTCAATCCTATCAATTTCTCACCAAACCCTAGAACTTCCCAAAACCTAACAAGCAAACTACTCAGACATGGTGATTGAAACAAACATCATGAATGAAATAAATTGTATTAAAAAGATAGAGTTAGAGATACAAAATAGTTTAGAAATCTCTGAAAGTTTTAAGCTCCCCCAAATCTCTCCTTCTCCAAGTCTCAATATAAATCTCCAGATCTTCCAAAAAAACTAAGGAAAAATTATATATATGAAGTCTAAAATTCGGATTGGGCTTCTTGTAAGCTTATGGGCTTCGTGGGCCGAAAAGGAAATTCTTCAATCTTCAAGTCAGAAGTACTCGTGTTGATCGACACACAGATCCGTGTCGATCGACATGGACCAATAAAACTCGACTCCGACTTGATCACTTCGGCTCTTCCTTCCTCGATGCTCCAAAATGCACCAAAAGCTCCCAATGTGCTCCAATCGATCATTGACCTACAAAGACTCTGAAACAACTCGAAAATACCAAAATAACTCTATGAAAAGGACTTATATCATGGTTGAAAACGGGTAAAAACCATGATATATCAACTCCCCTAGACTTAGCATTTGCTTGCCCTCAAGCAAAACATATACTAAAAATGTGAAAGAGGTTTGAAAACGCAGAAACTTACCTTCCCTTGGAGTACTAGACCAAACCCTTTCAACTAGCAAGCCACATAATGCAGAACCAATTCAAATCCCGACCACCATGTACTTCTCCGTAGACATTCGCAGCCTCCCAAATTCATCCAAGACTTCTCAACATAACCCGCTAGTACTCATTGCTGGGTCTCGTCCCAGATCTCGATGCCAAGAACCTTCTAGACTCATTCCCATACTCTACCATGACTAGTGAACCATACAACTTTTGGTACTCTTTCTCTCCCCCAGACTTATTCGTTTAAAAAAAAAACTCTTTTTTTTTTAAAGTTTGAGACCCAAAAGGAGTGCTTTCACTACTGTTGTTCCTTGTGAGGAAACAGGGTCGTGAGATCGCTCGTCCTCTACATCCGTTCTAAGGGACTCAGACTACTGCTTTTGAGCTTCAAATGATCACCTCTTGAGTATTGACTCACTGGAAATTTATTTCCTCTTCTTATACTCAAGAACTATCATATCACCCCAAATCATTCATATATTTTTTTTTTTAGATCGAAAGAGAGGAGTACCATTCTTTTCAACAGAGATTGCACTTGTCAGTTATGAATGAGGAGTCAAGCTCTATGAACACCAATCACCGAGGAGACCGCATAATTAGCTCGAACCCTGGGCGAATAATGCTGGAAGTAACAGACGTCTCTAGTTAACTGGTCAGCCTTAGAATTTCCCATTAGTCTGATTCTGAAATCGATCTTGGAAAAAAAAAATGGTCACACAACTAAAAGAGACGATCCACTAAACCAAAAGAAGGATCATTGTCTCCAACTGACTATTTTGACTCAATAAAACGTTTTGGACTGACTCTAAAAAACAACCACAAAGTTAGTAACTACCTCCCCCAGACTTAAACAACACTGTCCCCAGTGTTATCAAACCTAGAGTTGGTGAAAGAACAGAAAAGAAAAATAAAACACCAATTGAAAAGAACGAGAACTTACCTGTTGCAGGGTGTGTCGATCGACACGAGTAGGTGTGTCGATCGACACACTGTTGTGTTTCCTCGTCTCGCCTTTTTTTTTTTGAATGTCTGAAACACTTAAAATAAAAAGTTAGTAAAACAAAATAAAAAATCAAACTAATTTACACTTACCAGTGGGTTGCCTCCCACTAAGCGCTTGTTTTCAGTCATTAGCTTGACTGTGTCGGGACGCAGACTCCTGGTGGATCGGTGAAAGGAACAACACCTGGAAAGAGCTTCATAGTGTTCTGCATCATCTCTTGGATAACTACCTCTCCTTTTTCCCTTAGCTCCATTGGAAGGATGATTCCGAACTTGGAGAAGGGTTTGGAAGTCTTTTTACGCTTTACCTTGCAGACAGTCAAGTCTCCATTAGAGCTCAAAGAGGGTGGAGTCAAAAGTTGGGTACACGGGACCTTCTTCGTATCCTCTTCTAAACCTAAACTCGGCTTTCCTCCATTTGTAACGGTCAGACAAGAATTCTTCTTGAGACGAACTGCGGGGTAGAAGATATCCTTGTTGATCTTAGAGAGGGAGATTCGTTGATTAGGAAAATCCACAATTGCACCCACAGTGGCAAGGAATGATGACCCTAGAATCAATGATCTCTCGCTGTCATTCTTCGTCTCCATGATTTGAAAATCCACCGGAACCAGACAATCGCCTACTTGAAGCATCAAGTCAGGAATGAACCCTTTCGAGACTATTGAAGAAAAGTCAGCCAGATCGAGAGACATCTTTGAAGGTTGCAGATCCTTAATCCCCAGCTTCCTTGCAACAGATAGAGACATGGCATTCACATTAGCTCCAGTGTCACAAAGAGAATTCTTGAATTCCATACCTTTGTTGAGCAAGGAATAATGAACATCCCTGGATTCGTTATCTTTTGCAATTCCCTCAGCTCTGGTTAAGCATGTCCCCCTTTCTCCTTGGGTGATTTGACGCTGGTAGCTCGTGGAAATGGGATCTTGGGCTTGTAGACCCTTTTCTTTGCTTTGACTGAAGGTTCCGAAGTGGTTATTCTCGTCTGGGACCCGTGTCGATCGACATTGTCCTTGTGTCGATCGACATGAGTTTTCAGTGTCAAAGATGTGTCGACCTGCGAGTCGACCTTACGCGAGATATCATCGATTGCATAACTTCCTGAGTTGAGATTTTCGACCTGTGTCGATCGACACACTCCTTCCGTGTCGATCGACACGGGGTTTGTAGCTCCAATCTCGTCTCCTTCAACCTCCTCTTCACTCTGGAAAGTGATAGCATTGACGTGTAGTCTCGGGTTGGTGTCAGTCTTTCTTGGAAGAAAGCCTTCTTGCCTCATGATTGTTTATGCGGTTTGAGCAATTTGAACATCCAGCTTCTTAACATAGTTGTTCAAAGCTTCGAACTTCCCATTCAAGTCCTGGTACATGGCATCCATCTTCCCGTTGAAGCTCACAGTCATCTTCTGTTGTCCTTCTAAGAGCTGCTCCAGCATAGATTTCATCTCGCTGTTCTCTGATGACTGAGCAGGCGGTGTCTGATAAGAAGAAAAACCATAGTTCCTAGTGTACTTGCTCTGAAACGGCTTCTGAAAATCGTTCTTCTGGTAGCCTTGTTGAGTACCAAACCTCTGACCCTGAAAACCAGCTCCACCAACGTAGTTGCAATCCTTTGCATCCTGTGTCGATCGACACAATCCTTCCGTGTCGATCGAACTGGGGTCTGGAATGAAGGTCTCTACCTCCTGAGCAAATTGAACTGTCTTCTTTCCCACCAGAAGGTTATGTACCGAATCCAGCTTAGCCTTAACCTCAGCGATCTGGCTTCCATCCATGTTTCCACCAAGCTTCTTCCTCTCAAAATCTGCATTTTTGGTACTGTTGCTGGAAGCCAAATTGTCGATGAGAATTAGTGCGTCTTCAGGATATCTAGTGTTGAAGTTCCCATTGCTAGCAGAGTCTAGGGCCATCTGATACCTCCAATCAATACTCCTGAAGAAAATGCCCAGCAGCTGGACATCACTAAATCCGTGGTAAGGACAATCCCTCTGGTAGGACTTGAATCTCCCCCAGGAAGCCTTAAATGCTTCTGTCGGACCTTGCTTGAAGGTAAAGATCTTAGTCCTCAGGTCCTCGGATCTCGCCTCATCAAAGAAATTATTGAGGAAAGCATTCTTCGTGTCCTCCCAAGTAGTTAGCGAGCCTGGCTCTAGCTGGTTCAACCAGTAGGCAGCTTCTCCACTAAGAGAGTAAGGGAAAAGCTTGCAGTAGAGGTAATCACTAGATACTCCATTGGCCTTAATGCTTGACGTCACAAACCTCTCAAGGTGATCCATGGGGTGCTCAGAAGAAAGGCCATGGAATGGGTGCTGAGCCACTAGTGAGAAATAAGCTGGCTTCAGCTCGAAATCGTTCCTCGGGAAGGCTGGAGGTCGGATTGCTGCCCTGTTGGCATAGAACTCATCGGGCCTATTGTACTCTCCCAGAGTACGCCCACGCCCAGCTGGCTCCTCAAAAATCACAACCCCATTCTCATCAATCCTCTGACCCTGAGCATTGCGTCTGCGACCCTGAGTGTCCTGAAGAAACCCATCTTCGCCTCTGATAAGAATCAATGGATTCATATTGGCTGTCTTTCTTACTGCTCGATTGGCTCGTTCCAATTTCCCAATCTCAAGGTTGAGATCAACTAGCTCTTCGTTTCGGTTGCTTCTGGTAACACGATGATACATAAACCTGAAACACACAAAACAAAGAAAAAATAACTAGTAAGTAAATAAAACGAAAATTAAAAAATTAGACAAAATTCTACTATCAAAAATCGATTCTCTGGCAACGGCGCCAAAATTTGATATGCTCAAATTTGCCCTGAGCTACACTCTCAAATTAAGAGATCGATGTAGTACTTAGGGATCGAATCCACAGGAAACCAAATCACACAATCAATTAGTGAATTCAAATTATGCTAAGTAAATATGTATTAGTGCAATAAAAACAGCAAATAAACAAGTGAATGATTAAAGTTCTTAAAATTCAATGAGACAAAAGAGTTAGGCATTGGGTTGTTCACAGGAATGAATCAAAATCGATCGCGTCGATCGACACAGATGTCTGTGTCGATCGACACACAGATAAAAACGTTAGGATTTTATTAAGCACGGTTCTAGAACTCAAACACGAATATAAAACCAATCAACTTTCGTTGCAGAGATTATCTATGACTAAATCTCTAAATTGCAAATTTCTTTGCAAACTTAGTGAATAAAATCAAGCATTAAAATCAGGTTCAATTGTTCACAAAATTACTAAGCCAAATTTCTTTGCGAATAGATAATTTTGCTCATCTAAGATTATATCAGGTTGTTAATAATACTTTCGCATCTATTAAAGCAACCTAGGATTTCCAATTTCAGTTGATCAATCCTAAAATCAGAGTTAAATCAATCTAGATGAAGAACATAAAGATAAATCCTAACAGGGGTTTCAATCCTATCAATTTCTCATCAAACCCTAGAACTTCCCAAAACCTAACAAGCAAACTACTCAGACATGGTGATTGAAACAAACATCATGAATGAAATAAATTGCATTAAAAAGATAGAGTTAGAGATACAAAAGGGTTTAGAAATCTCTGAAAGTCTGAAGCTCCCCCAAATCTCTCCTTCTCCAAGTCTCAATATAAATCTCCAGATCTTCCAAAAAAAACTAAGGAAAAATTATATATATGAAGTCTAAAATTCGGATTGGGCTTCTTGTAAGCTTATGGGCTTCGTGGGCCGAAAAGGAAATTCTTCAATCTTCAAGTCAGAAGTACTCGTGTCGATCGACACACAGATCCGTGTCGATCAACATGGACCAATAAAACTCGACTCCGACTTGATCACTTCGGCTCTTCCTTCCTCGATGCTCCAAAATGCACCAAAAGCTTCCAATGTGCTCCAATCGATCATTGACCTACAAAGACTCTGAAAAACCTCGAAAATACCAAAATAACTCTATGAAAAGGACTTATATCATGGTTGAAAACGGTTAAAAACCATAATATATCATGCAACAATCTGCAAAGCGGGCAAGTGATGGATTGTTTCAGCTTTCGAAGAGATAAACCATTATGCCTCGAGTGTACACTATCGGTGATGAGTCCATGGATCCAAGCTCGTCTTTTCCGATCATTAGTAAGCCTTAGAGCTTACCTTGTTAATTTTTTTTCCTTGGTGAAAATTGCTTAATGTGTGCTAGCTTAGGGTTTTTAGCATTCAGAATGAATGTTGTAGGGACCGTGATCATGGGTGGTGCAGCAATCCATGTTCTGTTTGATTCAGGTGCTTTGTATTGCTTTGTGAAACCAAAAATGATTGGGAACGGTGAGTTTCTAAGGGAACTCGGGGATAACATTGGGTTAGTCCAAGCAGCTGGGGGCCAAGTCATGTTTACCCTTGGAATGGTCTGAAACATCTTTGTGATGATCGGTGAGGTGAACATGCTAGCTAACTTGAGGATTTGTCAAGTGAAGTCCTATGATATGATAATGGGCATGGATTGGCTCGGGAAGTACAAGGCACATCTGGACTGTCAAAGGGGATGAGTCTGATTCGAGATTGATAAGGGAAAACTGAAGTATCAAGGCGTTAGACCGATGTATGGTAGCTTGATTGTCTTGGCAATTCAAGCAAAACGGATGTTGGAGAAGAGTTGTGAAGCATATCTGGCCGCGATCAGTTGGGTCAAACGCGAACCGTAAAGATATTTCGGTGGTAAAGGACTTTGAGGATGTGTTCCAAGCATTGACTGGTTTACCACCAGCTCGCTTTGATTCATTTATGATCGAGCTCGAGTCTGGAATGGCTTCGATATCTAAGGCTCCCTACTGAATGGCTCCGAAAAAGATGGTCGAGCTTAAGAAATAGCTAAGTGACTTGATGGAAAAGAGTTTCGTGAGACCAAGTTGTTCACTGTGGGGCGCACCGGTACTATTTGTCAAGAAAAAGGAGGGTAGTTTTCGATTGTATATCGACTACTACTGACTGAACAAAGTGACGGTAAAGAACAAATACCCTTTTCCAAGGGTCGACGAGTTATTGGATCAACTTAGAGGTGCTACTTGGTTCTCTAAGATTGACTTGGCATTGGATTGAGTGATACGATCTCCCAAAGGAATGCACACTTTTGTAGGTATTGGAACGGATAGATCCTTGAATGAACAAGGCGGGTTACGCAGGTTACACGGGTTACGTGGGTTACACGGGTTACGCGGGTTACGTGGGTTACACGGGTTACATGGGTTACACAGGTTACGTGGGTTACACGGGTTACGTCGAGAGTGATAATCGGCTCTCGGTAAACCTAATCTGAAGGCTAACCACCTAGGGATCAAAGGACTCTTTGGCTAACCACCTTGAAGTCGACGAGATCGCAAGGCTACCACCTAGTGATCGGTTGTGATCAAAGAGCTAACCACCCAATGATCGGTTTGATTTCGTTGGTTAACCACCAAGAGATCGACAAGTTCTCAAAAGAACAAGAGAGAAACTTCTTTTAGAAAAGATTGATAAAAAGTGAATGGTTTCTCAAAGAGTTTACATGGTTTATATAGTGAGAAAATGAAGATGAAAAGTCCTAAATTGATGCATGGAAAATAACAAAACTAATTAATTCATAAGACTAAGACCATTGATTCTTGACTAATAATAATGCATAGTGTGAACACCCTCTTGGCCTTCCACGTTCATGAATCTCCTTAGCATGCAAATTCCATGCAAATTATTCTTGATATGTTTCATGATGTTGGATCGTAAAGGGTAAGTATAAGTGTTGCCTTGTTAAAACCTCTACTCGGAAAACCCATTGGGACAAAACCGAGTACAGGAAAAAGAGTACAACAACTTATACTTAACGTCCAACCTCAAGAAAATATCGTAGCCGAAATTGAGGTAACGGTGTTGTGCATAAGCTGATCTTCTTCCTTGATTTGAACGGCTTAAAGTATCTCCTGAACAGCTCCGGCAAGCATCCTTGTCTTGGACCGCGTAATTGGACCTTTGGGTATGACCAAAGCTTCCTCGTCCAAAGCATGCTCGTCCATGATCGTATCATCCCCCTCCTCTTGAAAAGGATTTGTCCTCAAATCGTCTTGATCTGCAACAAAAGGAATGATATCAGCAATATTGAAGCTTGAGCTAACGGAGTACTTACCTTGAGGATTAATTCGATGAGAATGGTCTTTGATCTTCATCTTCTGGACTAGTTCATGGAATGTATGTGAGCTGTCTCGGACATTCAAGCATCTTGAAAGCTTGGTCTTGATGTTCCAAGGTGGTGCTCGAATTGGTTGGGCCATCTTAGACTTAATTTGATCCGAACAAGCTATGTAGATACGAGTTGTCTCTTGTTTTGATGCAGACCAGGGGATCATTGGTATGAGCAGCATCCTCAATAGCGTAGTATGGATGTTGTATAAAAGCTCCAGGTTGCCACACAAAGGTTTGGAGTGGCCCATATGCGCACAACTTCATAATTAGCGAGTTGCGGATGTTTTGACTTTGAACGTCGTTTCTGGTCAGCTCCGAAATACTATGGGGTTGAACTAAGGCTTCATAGACTCCTTTCTGAGTGTAGATGGTGATGGAAGTCTCCTTTGAGCAGTAGTTGTCAATATTGGTCCTTGTATGACCTTCACAAACCGCATATATCAATCTGGTACATTCAGGGCTTGTCGAGCGGTTTGTGTCTTGAGCATCTTCAAAAACAGTAGGGTCTAGATGTATTACGAACGTACACACCTCCTCTTTACAGCTTCGTGACTTAAGAACAGTATCAAAATTACCAAGACTAAACAAATTAGCCTTTATTCTTCGTTTAGAATTACGATACTTATCTCGAGGGTGTGTCGGCTTTGTGATGCGTGAAACATCCGTGGTGTCGCCTTGCATTAGCATGGGTGCTATCACCTTACTCCAAGGCTGCTGGTGTATGATTCCTCTCTATGGCAGTAGCTCATGAACTTTGAATAATTTTAAAGAATCTCTGAAAACAAAGTCCATACGTTCGGGTTTTTGTTGTTGGTGTTGATCGTAGACCACTATGGCTTTGGTTGTGGTTTTGTCTTGTTCAGTGGCGATCTTCGTAGGCACTTGTTCCTTCTCAGCTTTGTCTCTCGGTTTTTCTTCTTTCACCAAGTACGGATGAGATTCTAACCATCGAGACATAATCTCCACTGATCTCTGCTGCTTCTTGTGACGTTTGGAGTTTGAGAAATCATGGAAACGCTTTTGCCTATGTCTAGGCGGGACTCGCGGACTCCTTTGAACAACGCGATGGTCGGATCCGTGACTTTCGGCCAAGTTACCTCTTCGAGCTATGCCTTGGTTGGTTCTTTCGTTTCTTTCTCGTCTATTCGGCGTTCTAACACTAAGAGCAGCTATTTGACCTCTCATTTCGTTTAGCATCGTGGACATAGTATCCATCTTGCGATTCATTTCGGCATCTCTTCTTCTCCTTGATCGTGAAGTACCGTCATTGCTTTCATCAGACATTTTTTTTCCCTCGCAAAAGAAACAAACACGTTAGTAAAATAAACCTCACAATTGTTCAATCAAGTGTTTCGCACAACTCTCCCAATATCCTCACACACACAAGAAGTTTTCCTCGGTTCTTAAGGAACTAAATCGAAACAAATCGATGGTAGCTTTAAAAACCAAATCGTCAAACTAAAGATAGATAGTGAAGAAATACGAACCAATATATATATATATATATATATATATATATATATATATTTTTTCTTTTTTTTTATACTTGTCTTTTCGTTTTTTTTTATAATTAGTTTTGATACAAAAGATAGAAAGAAAAGAAAAAAGACTGAATATGAAGAGATAGAAAATGGTTAGAAAATACCGCTATAGAGCGTGGCTCTGATACCACTTGATACGATCTCCCAAAGGAACGCACACTCTTGTAGGTAAAGGAACGGATAGATCCTTTAATGAACAAGGCGGGTTACGCAGGTTACACGGGTTACGCTGGTTACACGGGTTACGCGGATTACGTGGATTACATGGGTTACGTGGGTTACACGGGTTATGTGGGTTACACGGGTTACATGGGTTACACGGGTTACGTCGAGAGTGATGATCGGCTCTCGGTAAACCTAATCCGAAGGCTAACCACCTAGGGATCGAAGGACTCTTCGGCTAACCACCTTGAAGTCGACGAGATCGCAAGGCTAACCACCTAGTGATCGGTTGTGATCAAAGAGCTAACCACCCAATGATCGGTTTGATTTCGTTGGTTAACCACCAAGAGATCGACAAGTTCTCAAAAGAACAAGAGAGAAACTTCTTTTAGAAAAGATTGATAAAAAGTGAATGGTTTCTCAAAGAGTTTACATGGTTTATATAGTGAGAAAATGAAGATGAAAAGTCCTAAATCGATGCATGGAAAATAACAAAACTAATTTAATTCATAAGACTAAGACAATTGATTCTTGACTAATAATAATGCATGGTGTGAACACCCTCTTGGCTTTCCACGTTCATGAATCTCCTTAGCATGCAAATTCTATGCAAATTATTCTTGATATGTTTCATGATGTTGGATCGTAAAGGGTAAGTATAAGTGTTGCCTTGTTAAAACCTCTACTCGGAAAACCCATTGGGACAAAACCGAGTACAGGAAAAAGAGTACAACAACTTATACTTAACGTCCAACCTCAAGAAAATATCGTAGCCGAAATTGAGGTAACGGTGTTGTGCATAAGCTGATCTTCTTCCTTGATTTAAACAGCTTTAAGTATAACCTGAACAGCTCCGGCAAGCATCCTTGTCTTGGACCACGTAACTGGACCTTTGGGTATGATCAAAGCTTCCTCGTCCAAAGCATGCTCGTCCATGATCGTATCATTGAGGTGTTAAAATAGTAGGAATATATGTAATTTGGAGTTATGGTCGGTACAGTTATTTTTTCTCTTACAAACGAAGGATCAAAAAAAGGTTATCAACTGGGAAAAGGGACAAAGATTATCAACTGGGAAAAGATTATTATCAGATCCCGATAGATGAGCCGGATGTTCAGAAGACTGCTTTCCGGATAAGGTATGGGCACTACGAGTTTGTGGTGATGCCCTTCAGATTGACGAATGCATCAGCGACATTCATAAAGCTGATGAACTATGTGGTCAGAGATTGCTTGGATGAATTGTGATCATCTTCATAGATGACATCCTGGTTTACTCGAAGAATTAGGAAAAGCATGAAGCACATTTGCTGACTGTGATGAATCGGCGAAGGGAACCTCAATTGTTCACCCAGCTTAGAAAATGTAGCTTATGACAACAGGAAATTGGAGTTCTAGGCCACGTTGCCTCGGACAAAGGAGTGCCAGTGGATCCAGAAAAGATAAGGCAATCGCAGATTGGTCGCGGTCTAGGACTGCCTCGGAGATAAGGAGTTTTATGGGTTTGGCGGGTTACTACCACAAGTTTGTTAAAGGTTTTGCAAGCATGGCGCAACCTATGACGCAACTAACAGGAAAGGATATTTAGTTCGTTTGGTCAACGGACTATGAGAAGAGTTTCTCTAAGCTGAAGGAAATGCTTACGAGTGTTGGTGCTGCCTAAGGCCGATGTGCTTTATGTGGTATATACTGATGCATCACAAGTGGGACTTTGGGTGCGTTCTGATGCAAGAGGGAAAAGTGATCGCTTATGGTTCGCAAAAATTAAGGAAGCATGAGAGAAACTATCCGACTAATGACCTGGAGATTGGTGCGGTGGTTTTCGCGCTTAAGATTTAGAGATCTTATCTTTACGGTGCAAAGGTCCAAGTATTCACGAATCATAAGAGTTTAAAGTATCTCTTCACACAACCAAAATTGAATCAAAGGCAAAGAAGATGGATGAAAATGGTTTCCGATTTTGACATGGACATAGCTTACCATCCAGGTAAGGCTAACTTAGTGGCTGATGCCTTAAGCCGTAAGAGGGTTGCAGGATTCCGAGAAATAAATGGAAGGGCTGGTCCATAAGGTTAGGACTTTACGGTTGAATGCTTTGAGTGACGGAGAGGAACCGTTGGCTAACTTGCTAACAAGGGTTCGGTTGGCTCAAAAGTCAGATGAGAATCAGAAGAAAGAGGCAAAGAATGATCAGGTCGAGTATAAGACATCAAAGAATGGAACGATTGTGGTGAATGGGCGAGTGTGCGTTCTGAATGACAAGGAACTGCGGGAAGAAATTCTCAAGGAAGCACATCAGTCCAAGCTTTCAATTCATCTCGGATCCACTAAGATGTATCGAGACTTGAAGCGGTACTATCATTGGGTTGGAATAAGATGAGACGTAGCTAAGTGGGTAGATGCGTGTCCAATCTGTCAGATGGTTAAGGCGGAACATCAAGTTCTGAGTGGGCTGTTGCAGAGTCTGTCGATTCCAGAATGGAAGTGGGACATGATCACGATGGATTTCATGACTGGGTTGCCATGTGTGGATGACAAAGACACGGTCTAGGTGATCCTGGACATGTTGACTAAGTGTGCACACTCTGTGTCGATCAATAAGATGGACAATGCGGTAGTGTTGGCTAAGCTTTATGTAAAGGAAATCGTAAAGTTACATGAAATGCTGGTGAGTATTGTGTCCAATCCGGACTCAAAATTTAACTCAGCCTTCTAGAAGGCAATGCATAAATGGATGGGGAGTAAGATCCATATGAGTACTGCCTACCATCCGCAAACTGATGGGCAGTCGGAGAGAACAATCCGAATACTTGAGGACTTGTTGCGAGCGTGTGTTCTGGATTGGAGTGGAGAATGACAGTAGTATATGCACTTGGTAGAATTCTCTTACAATCAAAGTTATTACGCTAGTATTAGAATGCCACCTTGTGAGGCTTTGTATGAGCGACCGTGTAAGACTCCGTTATATTGGACCCAAGTGGGGGAGTGGAGCATCTTTGGTCGAGACTTTGTGGAGGAAACCACGATTCCTAAAGTTTAAGATGAAAGAAACTCAAGATAGACAGAAAAATTATTCGGATAAGCGTCGCAAAGTGTTGGAATTTGAAGTTGGCGACATGGTTTATCTCAAGATAGTCACATATGAGGGTAAAGAACGGACAACGAAGAATGTTAAGTTGAGCCCAAGGTACATGGGACCGTTTAGGCTTATGAAACGATTCGGTCCCGTGGCTTACAAGTTAGATTTGCCACCAAAGATGAAAGCCTTTCACAAGGTGTATCACGTTGCCATGCTAAAGAAATGTATAAGGGACAGTGACAACGTGATGACTGAACCACCTTCGGATTTGCGTGCGAACTTAACTATCGAAGGCAGGCCAGTACAGATCTTGGATAGGAAAGTGAAGCCGGAGGGAAGAAAGAAAGTGAAAATGATCCAAGTTGTTTGAGATTGTGATGGGATGAAGAGATAACTTGGGAACCATAGGAAAGGATGAAAGCCGAGTTCTCTAAGTGGTTTGATAAGCTTAAGGAAGACGCAGATAAAGAAAAGGCTAGTGGGGGAGAATTATAACGCCCATGTTCTGTAGTTTGGCCGACGCAGACAAGAGACCGAAATGCAATGGACAGTTTTGGCCAGGAGAATTGAATTCGGTGAAGTAAACTGAACTGGGCAGTTGAATCCGAGCTGTGCAGATTTTTTGGAGTCGCGGTCTGATTCAAGACAGGACGGTTACCGTGGTCGGATTCAGACACGATGATTACCGCGGTCTGTTTCAGACAAGGCAGTTACGCGGTAGACTGTCGAACTGAGCTGGAAAATATTCTAAGGCGTTGCGTGAGAACGACTACTGGCTCATAACGCGACACGTGTTTTTTTAATGAAAAAGTGCGGGAAGGGTTATCTGAAGCTTGGACACGGAAACAAAGCAGGAACGATTATCTGGGCGGTTTCAAGGCAGTTTCTAGATAGAAACTTACCCTTGGCCTTTGTTCTCGACAAAAAACTGAAGGAAAAGATTTAGAAAGTTTTTCAGAGAGTAGATAATTCGTAAAAGACTCGAGTGTGAGTTACTTTGATCGTGTCTGAGTGTGACGGCGATCGTGTCTGGGGAATCTGGGTGATCGATAGGACTTTGTGTTTGAGAGTTCATCGCGACAAGAGGTGTCGGAACTGGAACGGGACAAGGCAAATCGAATCCGAGTGACTAAGGTGAGTGCGTGTCCGTGGGCCTAAGTCTAGGATCGTTTTCTTAAATAGATTCATCCAGTCTTGTCTGTTAGGGTGATTCCCGACTGTTTGTTTATTTGTTTTTGGCTTGATCATGACGATTTATCCCTTTCACCGAGAGTCTAGATCAGGCAACACGCTTAGGGGCAACGATGCTCGCTAAGGCTTGTCTGGTTGCGGGAAGACTGCTCTGTGACTTGGGATAATCGGGCCGACAAGTGACTGATGCGAGCATGATTGACTGATGATATTAACTATTTGATTGCGATATCTATTATGTGGCTAAGTGGGACGACCGCTCTCACTAAGCAATTATGTTGCTTATGCCTCCTTTGTGGATGCAAGTAAAGAGATTTCCCTTGAAAAAAATCAGAACACTTGAGCCGCGGTGACTAAAGCTGGAAAAAAAAGATGGTGGATTTGATCGGGTAAGTAGGTCTTTTGCAATGTAATAACTTATTAGCGAACTGATTATTCTAATTGAAACATTGCAATTTAATCTAAGTATGATGTTTATGCTAAAAAAATCTTATCTAGATCGAAAATACGTGAAAAGTGACTAAGTAAAAGAAAATGTTGAAAAATCCACGAGTTTAATCTGAAATGGCCAAGTATGGCCGAGACGGACCGATACCGCGATAAGAAAATTTGGGTCGAGGCGTTTCACCTACCCTCCAGCCGGGGGCTTCTCTAGATGTAGCTGCAATCGTGATTACCTTTTGCTTTTGGAATCAAAGGATAATTGCACAATACATTTCATCAATCACTCACACTTCCATCAAGATTGTAGTTTTATGCCTCTTGTCGTTTCAGATTTAGATAATAAAAAACTTAAACACACGAGTTGAAGTTTGAAAGATGAACATACGTATAAGTCTGAATGCGTTACTTAACATTAAGTAAAATGGTCTTAGAGAAAGAGTCTTCGCACTGGAGTTGAAGTCATCACCGATTACAGTCATGGCCAGGTGCTTAAACAAGAAAGAAGAGAAAGCGAATAAGCAGATTAACCTCAAGAAGCTGATCATGTTAGACTCTGAATCAGAAATTTACAAGTGCTAGAAAGTGTACCTCATCAATATAATAAGTCTTGTGTTGGCCTTAGCCTGAACTCACGAACCAAGATCTCATCACAAAACTTCCTCACCCTTGCTTGGTAAAGTTTTGCTTGTTGATTTGGTGAGTTAAGATCTTTGGCCCAAAATGTTATGTAAAACAGGTAACCTTTGACGGCTTCTACATTTGCACTCACGTACTTGTCAAACACAAGGTTTGTTTCCTGCGTAATACACCATTACAACTTTGGAAGAAGATGATCAATTAAACCATTAAAAGAAGATGTTCTCTCACATTTTCATCGTTTTCTTCGTCAATGGCTGTCTTAATGAGCAATTCGATTAATTCTTTATTGTTAAGGTCAACATCCAAATCGAAATCTGGTACATCTTCCAATTTGACGGTTTCGAAGTAGAAGTCCAGATTATCCCAATCAACATCGTAACCCTAAACACCAAGTTTAAACAATTTGGGGATCTACATAAAACCCTAACATCAAAAGCCAAATCATATAGAGAAATTGAACCTCGCTCTTTATATATTGCTCTCTAAAAATCTCTATCTGTCTCATGAATTCCGGTTCTTTATATACTCCCCAGCGCCGAATTCGTTTTTCTGGTTCCACCTCTGCCTCAGGAACTGTCTCCAACTCCGTCGAATCTCCCAGATTCCTCATCTCGGTATCACCCTCCGCCTGCGGATCTGTCTTCTGCTTCTTCAGCGGCGGACTCTCCATCTCTGTCTCCGGCAACTTGGCATCATCGGCCTCCGTCGACATCTTTTTCGTCTCTTTTTCGCTCGTTTTCTTTCCAGTAAAATACAATAAATAAATAAATAAATAAGTCATTGTAAAAAAGATAATACGATTATTTCACAACAAACCTTCCAACTTTTTTATTGTTATAAATCTATCCTAGCAAAACCATCCAAGGCAGAATAAACCCGCAACTACCTTTATTTTTTTTTAGAGCAGAGTTTTTAATGCCATAAGCAAAATAAAAAAATTTAGTATCTAAATATTTATAATAAATAATATATAAAAAAATTATGCAAAATTGTTTATAAATAAATGAAACACACAAATATAAATATATATAAAATTGTGTTATACGAAATACGGTATTTTGTGTAGATAATGTTTGTTATGGTTAACTTGATAAATGTTTATATACAGCCAAACCCTATTATTAATCGCTTTATTATTATTTTTCGTCCTTTATTTTTATAAACAATATATATTTTATTGTGAAAAAAAAAGTATATATTTTATTTTAACTATATATATATATATATTTATTACAATTTTTAGTGGAGTTTTTAATGAGAATTATAAGAATGCTAGGATGAAACTTGAAACTCCGAGACTTGTTTCTTATGGAGTTTGGTTTATAGCGGTCAATAGTATGTAACCTGACGATAATAATGTGGAATAAATGGTTAGTTGTGTAAGATCCGTAACCTATTGATGTTTATGCTTTTAAGTCAGACATGATCAAGGACAATAAAAGTGCAACATAAAGAATTTATAGTCATGCATATTTGAAACAACCATGCTCCTGCTTTTATATAGAATGGCAGGCTCATCGATCGGATTAAAGTTCATAAGAAAACTGTATATCCTCAACTTGGTTACTTTAGCCTGATTGAAATCTTACGAGCAAATTTCTGATAAGACCCTTGACCGGTATTTCATTCGCACTTACATACTTCACACACTTTAGCTTTATTCACGAGGGGGCTTCCACATTTTCTACCATTTATATTCTCTTTATTTCATTTTTTAGTTTATTCTTATAATTAGTTAGAACTATTATAATTTTTTTTAATTAGCTTGAACTATTAGAATTTTTTTTTATAATTAGTTTTAACTATATTTTTTTTTATTATTTGGTTAGTTACTTGATAGTTATTTTTTTATTTTTATTATTATTATTTTTAATTAATTTAAATTTAACACATATTATTATATGATCAATAATAAACACATATCACGAATTCAGAGTTCTAATTTTCCTAAGTGTCATGTTCTCCTGGAACACATCTTCTTTTATTAACCATCTAGAATGAACATGTACATATGTTTGTTATGGTTAACTTGATGTATTATTTTCGATTGCTTAGATTTTTTCCTTCAACATATTTGGTTATTTCCTAAGAAATTTTCAAAACCTTGTCTATTTGTGACTGGTTTTGTTTGGATGAAGAGTACTTCCTTCATAGGGTTACTTAACTAGCATAATTCTTTATTATTAGGCTTTGCAAAGATATATCTTGATCTTTTCAATCGGTTTGCACATAATGCTTTGTGAGGATGTCATGAGCTATATAGCTTCGTTTCTTTTGGTCGATCAAGTAAATCCCTTTGAAGATTCACAATAGAGAGAGGCTTATGAATTTATTTTATAATTTTATATTACTAAATGTAGTATTTTAGACTTACTTTATCAACTATTTTCACTAGATTATTTTGGCTGGTGTTTACTGTCTTGAGTGGTTGGATTAATTATGTGTGTTACGGCTTTTGTGTCTCCTTCTTCTGAGCTTTTAACTTGGCACAAAGATTAGTTATTTCATATCCATCGACTATTTTAATTGGATTTCTCGCAATAAAATCAAATTTCAAATGAAAAAAAATCCTAATGTACCATCAATTACTACGCCACAACTACGGAAGAAGTTTCATATACGATAAGACGCCTTAATCTAAACAATAAAATTCAATTTCGTAAAACCATAAGAACTTATATATTGATACGATCCCAATCGATGGACCGGAACTTTGATGCGGAGCCGAGTCTTAAACGGGGAACGGGTCGGATGAGAATGGATGGTGATGAACGATCGATGGTGATGATGATAAAATCACACAACCTATGGATGGATTGAGTGAAGGATAGACTGTCTTCTTCCTCGGATACCCACCGTGAGAAAACAGGATCTTCTCTAGAATCGCTTATAAGAGAAAGGGTTGTCGGATTCCACCAACGGTAGTGAACACAAGTAGAAAAGAGAGAGTTTGATTTTACTTAATACTTGGTTGATCTTATTATGAGAAGGACGTGCACAATATATAGGCCAAGAGAAGTGTACATGCACACTCTCTTGGAAATAACACAACAATAAATTCGGTTTGACTAATAAATGCAAATGCATGCAAATGGCTTTGGAAAAAGGAACTTTGACTTGAAAGTTCTTATCAAAAACGTGATGATGATGGGCTTGATGGGCTTGATGGATTTGAAATGGGCTTGGCGAAAATGGGCTTGAAAAAGGGTGAAAAAGGCCCACGTAAAAACCAAGGAAAATTACTAAGTGAAAGGGGTAAGTAACCTAGCTTGCCTCGTTAAAAACCATGTTCGAAAAACCCATTGGGACAAAACCGAACATGGGAAAAAGAGTACAAACTAGGCACTTGTCACTTAGACATTTCCTTGATCTTTTTCCTCCGCGTGCATGAACGTCACGATCCGGCTTGTCTTGGCTTTTCCTCCGTCTTGTGCTTTCTCGAGCATCCTTTGAATCGCTTTTATGAGTTCCTTTGCTTTGGTCCTCGTGATTGGTCCTTGTGAAAAATCCATTGCACTTGCGTCGTCCCGAACCTCGCGGTTGCTGGCCAGGATCATATCATATACCAACAAAAAATAACTTTTATATTCGTAAAGGTTCTTTAAAATTTCAGACCCAAAAATTAGTTATGCATGGAATCAGATAAAAATATTTTAAATAAATTTTGACCATTAAAGATACTTCTGAGTTTCGACTCTTTGGAGAAGTTGGAAGAGTAATAACTTGTTAGTCTATCAAAAATAGAACAACCGAATGGCAACAAGATATCCATGCAGCTGAAAGATAAACAAATGAATGGATTGTAGTTATTCCAATACCAAAAAATGGAAATATATCAAGATCAGTGGATGTTTCTTGATGGAAAAGACCGAAGCAAGGCTACGTTAAATGTATGATTGCCAATTCAAACAAGATGACTCCCTCTGGTATGGCAAGGATTCTACAGTGAAGCTGGTTTTAATCACAAATGTATAATCACAATCATATGCTAAAGGAGTAACCTTTTTCTAGAAATCATTTACACAAAACAGGAATATAAGACGTCGATGATGAATTCATACATAAAGTTCGTCTCCCTTGACATTGCAACGGAAAAGAGCACAAGAGCTCGAGAATCATCAGACAAATGAATTAACGGTTTTACCTCGTCATGAAGGGATTCCAGTCGTGGATAGACGGCAGCGGCAACTGCTGGACAGCCGACATCGGATGAAAAGATGAGAAAACACAGATGAACGCGGAGAACACGGATCTCCACACCAAAATCCTCCTCTATCCGCGATCAACAAGAACCTAGAACAATCTCTAGAGACTCACAACGAATCTTCTCTCACAAATCTCTCTGAAATCTCTCTCGAATTTTTCTGAAAACTTTCTGGAACTTTTCTGGAACCAAAAACGCCGCCACAAGCCCTTTTATAAGGAACCCTAGGGTTTTACCCTAAACCGACCCACAAACCGACACTTAAATCGAACTGATCCGGTTCGATTTAAACTTGCGTCGATCGACGCACACCACTTGCGTCGATCGACGCATGACCAAAATCACGATTTTGGTTCGCGGTCGTTACACTATCTGTTGCAACAGCTGTGTCGTGTATCAGTTGTTGTACCCTGCGAAAAAAAGCAATAAGACTGAATGTTTTTATTGGAAACCATCTGTCTCTTATACATATCTCTGATCAAGTTCTTGTGCAAATGTTTCTGCTTTTTCATCATCTTGTGGACTAATACGTGTTTGGTTTTCAAAACTATATTAACCATCTATCATTAATCAATTTTCTTCTTCTAAAATATTATAGATATGGACTGCTTTATATATACTTCAGTTTATGGTAAGAAGTTATGAACAAATGTAAATTTAATAAATTTTCATGTTATTCTAACTCTAAAATAAGTTTTTCTTACTTACTTTATTCGAAATTACTTATTTTATCCGAAATCAAATGTGTCTATAACGCATTCATCAAATGGGTATATACACACCAACTTGATGAATGTTTTTTTAAGTGTGAATACGAATGCTTAAGTAGTTCTGAATATATACCAAATCTAACTGAATTAAAGGAAATAGTTTCCAAAGAAAAATTAAATAAGAAAAGATTGTTAAAATAGTAGGAATATATGTAATTTGGAGTTATGGTCGGTACAGTTACTCTTGGCTCTTACAAACGAAGGATCAAAAAAAGGTTATCAACTGGGAAAAGGGACAAAACAGTGTTTGAGTCTTTTTTTTTATAGAAAAAGAAGATACAAAAAACTTAGCTGTGAAGAATAATATTTGATACGGACGAACAATGTGATGTCTCTATAGTACGGCCTTTCACATTTATTGAGCTGTCAATAAACAGCAATATCACATTACTTGTATACTCTTGAGCTGCCAAAAACAAATGTGTTACAAATTATTCATCAATATCCTTAAAACAAATTGAAGAAATTTGCAAAAATATTCTCAAAATTTTACCTATTTTGAAAAGTAACCCATGTTTTTAAAAATTAGAAAACTAACTCTTTACAATGAAAATGAACAAAATACTATAAATAAAACAAACATATAAATTGTTTATATATGTTAATAATAAAAATAAAAAGTAAACGAAAATCATCCTTTTTAACATAATCAAGTAAACTTGTAAACTTATGATTAACATTATCCAACAAAAAAAATAAACTTATAATATCCGAACTAAAAGAAAATGATAATTTTTAAAATCTGATTTGAATTTTAATTTTTGATCATAAATAAAGCCTTTCAGTTTTACATTAAACTATCACATAAGCTTTCACAAAATAAAATGTAATATTTACTAATGTAGATTTTTGGAATTTATAGAGGTTCGGTAATGCAAAAAAGAATTATGTAATTTAATCACAAATGACATGATATTTGATGAGTTTGTTTATATGGGTGATGAAGATTACGACACAGCTGGTTTGATTGATGATATAGAGCTTAGTTACATGTTGTCTAAAACAATGCTAATGAATATGGCATAATTTTTTTTTTAAATATCTCGATCGACGTTCATATTCATATATTTGTTTGGAGAAAGAACAAATAAAAATTTATAATTACAAGATGAAAATTATATGGTTTTACTCCATTGGCTGATTGTTGAATAAGATAAGATGATCATGGATTTTTTTTTTTATCTCATGATGTTGAAGATGGTAGTGATGACAAATCTATAAATTTTATGATTGAAAATTATCCGTATGGGTGATTACTTCAAGAATAAGTCAATTATTATACTAAAATTATGTAATATTGGAAACTTTAGTTTAATCTATCAAATAAACTCTTATTTTCAAAAGTAATAACAATTTAAATATATAGATTTTTAATTGTAAATTTTCAGAACTATGCAGATATTTCTTTTAACAGCGAAAAGTTATTTTCAAAGTTTTCAAAACATAGGTTAGTTTTCAAGTTTTATAAAAATTTTAGAATATCAAACAAAAGCTCCCAAAAAAATTCTATACTTATCATATAGTTTGATAAAGACAAAATTATGACAGTATAATTATATCTTGTGACAAAAAAAATTGATACGGAATCTAGTTATATACTTATTTTTGTGTTCGTTAGTTCTATAAAAAACATTTTTTTTTTGAAATTATTCTATAAAAAACATTCTACGATATTTGATATGCATTCAAATCCTAGATTTTATTATGGCACAATCCTAATTGCTGGTCTCACGACTCTCACCGGCCCTTTGACGTATTTTTTATACGCAATACAAATTTTTGCTTCTTCAATATTCGCGAAAACGTGAGATCGTATGATATTATATCAAGAAGTAAGAATATTTTTGTATGACCACTTGAGATAAAAAGGCAAAATTTGTGGTTTCGTTTAAGCCTTAAACGTGAGAATATTTTTGTATGACCACATGAAATCAAATTTTACGATGTCAAGAATCAAGAATCAAACAAAACTGAGCTTTATTCTCAATCCTACGAATAAGATTTATGGAAGGTCAAGCTCATGGCCAAGAAGATGGATTTGACAGTGAAACAGCCACGTAGTATCCCAAAAGTAAAACAACTGAAATGTAAAGTCATAGTTTTGCTTTTTCTTCTTCAAGAGACTATTAATGGTAAGAGTCGTCATTCTTTATACCACTAACAATACAAGATCATCATTTTCACGTACCGACGCATAAGATGGTATATGTAATATGCCAAATCACATCTAATTCTGCAACTTGCCCGTACCGTCCTATAACAGGGAATATGTTAAAATGAATGCAACGATGATGTTCGTATATGTCAGAATGCAATTCTTTACACACTTTGTTATTTTAATGGTTAGAAACGTCATTTTCTATCATGAGACTGATGCTATATTTTTTGGTAGATGGATGCTGAAGAATTAAAGGAAGGATTTACGCAAATTAAAAAAATACACGTTTTTAATTGGTCATATAAATTTGTTATAAGATCCATATCACAAATTTACGCAATTTTTGCAACAAAATTTTCACTTGCTAGTAGCTAGTTAACGATCAATAGTTGACACTTAAAGATGTTTTTCTAATCGTACAATCACTCATATATTATATATCTATAACAATATCATCTACTGTGTATATATATGTATTTAGACTAGTATACTATATAAATATTTTTATTATGTGATAGTCTATTATATATATTTAATCACACTTACGAATACTACCCATTTGATTATTGGAAAATATATATTATTTTTTATCTGTTATGTCCGACAAATTTATATAAATATAAAATTTATCTGATTTATCGTATGTTTTATAGTTTACACGAATAATGAAGATCAATTCTACATTTACAAGATACTAAATAAATGATATTTGAATATGTTTTGATCAATTTTACACGTAAAAATAACAAAACTAATGGTATTAACATATGTTTGATCAAAAATATTCAGCTTTATCACATTTATTCCCAATACATATCAATTTTGTACGTTTATAGATAAGTAATCATATGCTTTATCATACACATTTAAACATTAAAAAGTTATATATGATAAAATTGATAGTTATCTTATTTAAATATCAAAATCTAGTTTTACTGAATACTGATACGTAAGATCGAAATTTATGTAAATAACATACAAATCTGTAGAGGTAGATGGTAGTAAGAATTTTTCATCAAAGAAAAAACTTTTTTTTACATCAAATGCTTTTTTTGTTCCGAGTTTTAGATTAAGAGAAGTGAGAATGTTTTGAATAATCTAGGCTGAGACAACAAACCACACTTGAAGCTCCTTCTCGTATCGTCGGTCTCATGATTTCTTCGGATCGAGACGAGTTAGTTCCTCATTTGCTTTTTGATAAATTTGCTAATATGGAAGAATTGGCATTTCACCATGTCGCTGCGTATGTCGTGCAAGTAATAAGTTATTAGTATAAATCACTTCGAATAATTCCACGCAAATGTCTAATGAAAACTCATCAGAAGGATTTTACATTTTGCTATCATAAAACGAAGGTTCTACATATATATCAGCTACTATATGATGTTCTCTTCTATAATTGCTTTAATATTTTTAACATCAATTAATAAGTCAAACATGTGATCGGTCAAAATATATTTTCTAGTGAAGAAATATATTGCATCCACTCTTTATTAGGACTTTGCAAATTATCAGTTAGATTTGATCTAATTCGATAGTCTCTTTGATTCGATTCAAAAAATTTGAATATTCGTTATGAATCAAATTGAAGTAAATAGTGAAATTTAGTATCCGTCTAAAGAGAAGTAAATCAAAATAATAATTTTAAAAATCCAAATATTCACTTCGATCCATGTATTATTTATATATACATATATTATAAACGTATATTTACATTTATAGAAAATTTTAAATACATTTGGCAGAAATATTTATATTAAAAGTAGGTAGATACTAGCTTTTTAATTGAAATATAGTTTACTTTTTATTTTTTTCCTTAAATAAAAAATATATATGTTTTGTTTTTCACCATTTTAATATTTTAGCTTTCATTTTTCTTTAAATATATTGAATAAAATTAGAAAATTTCATATAGTTTATTCATTAGTTATTTCAAATATTATATTAAAACAATTTCTTATATATAAATATGGTATTTTAGTTATTATTTTTTGTTAAAAATGGATATCCGTGAATATCCGAATATCTGAATTTTTTGAAGCAAAACAAATCATAAAATTAGATATCAGGTAAAAAAAAATCGAATCACAAATACTGCATTTTTAAGGATATCCACTCCGCGCCCAACCCTACTCTTAACACATCTACTCCGAGATATAATATTTGTTTTTTAATTCAATGTAAAGTTTGTATTCAAATCAAGAAAACGTTTTTACAATGAATGTGTCGTTATGTTTGAACTAAGAGGAGATAAAAAAATCAATATTATTATCGTGTTTCTAGCCAAATCTCCATCGCTTCTCTATATGTGATATCACTTGTGGCTCGGATAGAGTTGATGCGATTCATGAAATTTTTGTCGATCGTCTTGATTAGAGTTGCTGGCAATTGAGCTGGTTCCCCATGTCTGCGCTGATTTCTCTCCGACCATACATAGTATACAGTCACCTGTAATGCATACCAGACCAAGAACTGATGAAATTTTTGCCGAGGGTTGGTGAGGAGTGGCACAATTTGTGCCCAGTTCGATGTGTGATCTGACCCGAGCAGTGATTGCGTAGTTTTTCTCCACACTTTTGCAGAATAACTACACTCAAAGAAAATGTGGTATCTCGTTTCCTCAATATTGCTACATACACAACATTCCACGACATGTCCCGAATCCCAACTTTTCATACGATCACCGGTACTCAATCTATTTTGAATAGCAATCCAAGTTATAAAGGAGTATTTAGGAGTGTCATATTTAAACCAAATGCCCTTATACCATGGTACCGTAGACTGAGCATTTCGTAGAAGTTTCCAAGTGTTTTGAGTTACAAATCGCAACTTGTAAGTGGTTTTAGAGTATTTCCAACATGACGAATCAACCCTCACTTTTCGCTCTGCCTTAGCTTTATCAAAGAGATATAATATTATTATTTTGAGTTATTTCATTTTTCTGATAGATAATTTGAAACATGAAGTTTTTAGTAATACTACTTAGCTATAAATATCACAAGTAATATCATTTCTTGTGTCCGAAAGCAGTTTGTTTGGGATTTCCAGGGCAGGTTTAATGCTTCCTGGATGTCGTATGTTAATATCGGAAAATATGTACAATTTTCTGGTAATCATTTTTAACTTAAAGCACAGAATTCTCTTTAGTTTTTACACCAATTTATTATGTACTTGAACTTCTTTTCTTTGTAAACGTATTTGAACATGTTATATGTGCATTAATATCTTTGTAAACGTATTTATTATATATTTAAACGTTAATGTTTTATGATTTCCATATTTTTATCTTTTTTTGCCATGGAATCATATACTTGGTTTATAACTTTGTTTGTAAACCGGAACTTTTTCATTATGAATGAAATATTTACCATTTAGCAAAAAAAAAAATATCGTACGCTCCTATGCCACACATGTTTTTAAATGCATGCATATATAAAAATGAATTATAAACAAAAAAACATGAGAAAGAAGAAGTTCAACATTAGCTGATTTTATTATTAAATATACCCACATTACAAACTATGTGTTCTCATAATCTATCTTTTCAAAACATAATAGACATAGCATTCATTCGTACATACATTTTTTTTAACTATGGAAGTTCTGAACTTTTGGCTCATAATTTCTTCGATACCCAGAAATAGTCTTTGGATATTCCGATTTAAATAATAACTCTCCGTTTCAAATGAGGTTTGAAGCCCGGGCAAAAAGGACCAACTCTATTGTGTTACCACTAAGCCACCACCTCTTTAGTATACATACATACATATATGTGCATGTGTTTTTTGTCACTTAGTTAGTTTCATTATATCTTACTTATTAGAAATCCTCCTCCTTTTTTTAAATCAAAGCCATAACGCTCCAACGCGTTTAAGCATTGGAACAAGAGAGCGATTGAGATGGAGACTCATGACTTGATTGGATCCACCAACGAGCTGCCCTCCTATGAACACCACTGGCACGGTCGGACTGCACCCGAGCTGAGCCAAGGCTTGCTCTATCTCCTTTCCTCTGGTGATCTCATCGAGCTCATAGATCGTTGGGTTCACGCCAAAGTCTAAGAAGAGAGTCTTGATGGTGTGAGACATGCAACATGAGTTCCTGCTAAAGATCACTACCGACTTCTCGGTGATCATCTTCTGTAGCTTCTCCATTGATATTATAATGTGAAAAAGTGATTTGGATGTGGCTCGCAAAAGACGAAGATGAATTTTTTTATTGAAATGAGAGATTAGGGATTAAAATTGAAAAGCTAGAGAACTTATATAGAGAATGTGATATCTTTGAGTGAAGATGAAAATTTACTTTGAGTTTATGTGTTTGATGAAGTGAAAGGTCTATAAGGGTCCTTTATATATAGCTTTCTAAGGTACGTAAGCTTTCATATTACGGATTTAAATGTTATGTAGCGTTTTTCGAAGAGAATCAACTTTAGCACAAAATAAAGTATCTCGAATTAATATATATATATATATATATATATATATATATATATATATATATATAAAAACATTGAAAAAATGAAAATTAAGATAGTGGGAGTATATGAAAGAATTAGAGGTTTATCTTTCTTGCCTCTTTGCCTATTGCAACTTAAGAATAAAAAAGTGTACTATCAATTAATTGGTAAAACGTACAGATAACAAAATCTCTTAGATCATGTGAGGAATATTTTGATATGGACGAACCGTGTCAATTCTTGATAATACGCCTTCTATTTTTTTTTTCTTTGTTTTTTTTTTTTTGGTTTTAAGGTTAATTTTTGGTTAATTTAATATCTAAAACTAGAATATATATGAATATACTCAAACGAAATTCAAAATTTTCTTGTATATATTCGAATTCAAAATTATTTTGTTTAAAAATATGTATCACCTATTGATAGGAAAATTGCATAAACCGAACCAAATCAAAATTCATCAACCGAATTATATAATAACATGAATGGTACATAAAACTATACTTAATTATACTAAACGAACTCTAATTTTACAAAACCTAACGGAAGAAATAAAAAATTACTAAAAATTATTACTTTGCTTATATAAATATTCTGAATCATTTATCTGATTTTTGTCACATAATATTTGATCTAGTATTGCTCACATGGTTCTAGTTTTAGTATCATTTTATGCATGTCCAAAATTTTTAATGGCTAACATAGATTTTTTCCAAACAAAATCGAATAATATTATTATTTTTATCTTAAATGTGTTTAAGTTTTTATTTTTTGTTGTCAACAAATGTGTTTAGTTATGTGTCAATTATTGTTAAAATATATTTTGACTTATTTTTCTTAACATTAAATGGTGAGATTTAATGTTAAAGTTTGAAATAACTGTAGTAAAATGTGTTTGGTAATGATTATGGACGAATAAAAAATAGTAAATCAAAATTCATCAATCTAAACTCGAACCAAACTATGTAATTATGAATAAAGGTCTATAATAAATTATCTAAATCAAATTCGAATTATATGAAACAGAATTGAACTAACCATAAATTACTAAACATATTGTTAGATTTGTTGTTAAGATCTAATACAAATTTTTAGTTTCTCACACAAATTTTTAAAAGCAAAAATAAATATTGTATTTATCTTAAATGTATCTAAAGTATATATGTAAAAATATATATGATATTTTTTTGTTACATGCTCATAGATTTACAAAAGATAATAAAATTAACTTTTATTTTACTTTAAAATTAATTAAAATTTGGAATATATGTTAATTTTTTATTCAAATTCAATTATAAGTCTAGAATTTTCAAAATATTTAGAGGGATGTAAGTGTTATTGAACTAGTGATTTGGAAAAATACATTCAAATCCTCTGTTATTAGAAACATACGAAAGATTTGTTTTTTTTTAATGATTTCAAGGGATTTAAGAGGGATTTGAGAGAATTTCTTTGTTAAAAATATAAAGAGTCAAATCTCATGGTTTTAGGTGGGATTGTAGAGAATTTTTGAAACAACTCAACCTGTAAAATTTTAAATTTTCGACCTAGATTACTATTATTATAAATAGTAATCCTCAACGGTCCAATATAACAATGCGCGGAAACAATTCTAACAACAACTCAACGATACAATTCAATAAATCCATACTTTATTAAATCTCTAACCAATATCAACCAATAACCAATAATCAAACCACAAAACACGAGACACTAGATCATCTTCTCTTCCCGGCCATGATTCCACGATCACAATTTCTCTTTACCTGCATCACATAGCACAAAAAGATGCATGAGTATTATCATAAATACTCAGTGAGACAGTCATCCCGTCTACAGGTTGTACACACAGGCATAAGAATCAATAAAAATACCAGGGTTATCAATAAACAATGCGAGACACGAACGATCAACACATGAACTGCACAATCAGACATGCGTCGATTGATACAACCACTAGGTGTCGATCGATGCATAGACCGGCGTCGATCGACACACAACCCGATGTCGATCGATGCATCAGCCAGTGTGTCGATCGATATGCAACCCCGGTGTCGATCGATGCACTGTCCAGCGTGTCGATCGACGCAAAATCACAGAACCCAGGATCAAACATATCCTCTCATGGATCGATCCTAGATCGATTTGCATCAATCCTTGCACGCAATCAACACGAAATATACACAGAAACATCATAGGAAACGCATTCTACCAACCTTTTACCTAGATAAACCTACGGTCACGCACTCACCTCGATTCTGGAGGGAAATAGGATGAGGAAAACCCGAAGAAATTGAAGAAAACAGCCTCCAATCCAAAAATCCTCAATCAAACACAAAATCCTAGCCTCCAAAGATCACAAACCAACCGGAAATCTCCCAACACTCCAAACATCACCCAAAACTATGATTTTCTCACAAAAACTCTGTGATCTGTGATTTCTGGAAGAAAAAACTCGGCCAACTCGACTGCACAGCTTTTATACCCCAACCCTAGGGTTTCCCTAAACCGACCCGCCGAACCGAACAAATGAAAATGAACCGGTCTAGTTCAAATCAACCTGCGTCGATCAACACACCCCAGTTGCGTCGATCGACGCACGACCAAATTTCACAAGAAAAGGTTCGCGGTCGTTACAATTCTCTCCCACTAACACGGATTCGACCTCGAATCACATGACACCGTCACCATACGGTCATAACCGATATCAACATTCTTACCAGCCCGGTCAGCTCCATAGATATCAACACTAGCCACATTGCACCGTCTCGCCACGGCTACTCTTCTGACCAAACCGGTCAGCACCACCTGAGATCATCCCCCGATCCCTGAAGCTCATCTAGTCTCATACTTACGATCATGTAACATACATTATTGCTCGTAACTCATACTCATAACTCATATACATATACACCATACCAATTCTCAGGATCGTTACCCCTTGATTCATCGTATGTAGGAAACCCACTATCCCTTGGAGAGAACCACTATCCCTCAAAGTATATGAAGGGAACCCACTGTCCCCTAGAGAGAACCACCATCTCTCGAGTATATAGGGAACCCACTATCCCCTGGAGAGAACCACCATCCCTCAAGTATATATATATATATATATATAGAGAACCCACTATCTTCTGGAGTAATAACTCTGCGACGCGCATCATAAGCACCTGTCGACCAAAATTGTCTCTCGTGGTCCATCATGACATTCCCTATTCCGGAATATCATCTCATCCATGACCCCCACTATGTCATCCAAAATAACCCCCACTAGGTGTTTCCATCAGATTCCCTGGAAACGACGAGTCTTAACTCACATAAGACCTTTGTTTCCAGACTCCCCCTAGGAAATAGACGGGTTCTAACTCACATAAAACCACTATTTCCCAGCGCCATCTAGAGAATAGACAAGTCATAACTCACATAGAACTTCCATTCCTAGATACACATCCCTGGCAAATGGACAAGCTCTAACTCCTATAGAACTTCCATTTCCAGCCATCACATGACCTCACCAATCATCACCACATATGACACCACCAGTCATACTACCAGAACACACATCTTCTAAACACATTTAATAAGGAAACACTCATCTTATTAAATCCCTACAATGTATAATCGTTACAACACAAACAAAAAATACATCCAACTCTTAGCAACATACTAATACAGACTCTGAAAACCAGAAAAAGACACTCAAGCCACCACTTGCTCGAACAACTTCGAGAATTTTGTCTTCATCCTCTCTTCTGGTTCCCAAGTCTTCTCCTCAATACCGTCACAGTCCCACACGACTCTCACCAACGGTATCCTCTTCCGGCGCAATACCTTGACTCTCCTCTCGAGAATCCTCATAGGTCTCGCCGCCAACGTCATGTTGGGCTGAAGATCCTCCGAAATCCTAGCCAACACCTCCTCAGACTCATGCAGACACATCCGTAGCATCGAAACATGGAAGACCTTCATACTCTGAGGTAACTCCAACTGATAAGCTACCGGTCCAACCCGCTCCACCACCTTGAACGGACCCATAAACCTCGGACTCAACTTATTCTCTGAAATGGATCTATTAGGACCCCTCAACATTGCTGTCTTGAGATACACCATATCTCCCAGCTCAAACTCCAGCTCTTTCCTCCTCTTATCGGCATAACTCTTCTGCCGATCCTGAGCCTCTCTCATGTTCAGCCTCAAGACACAGATCTTCTTCGTCGTCTCCTGAACAAAATCCGCACCAAACATGCTCCTCTCCCCCACTTGAGTCCAACACAATGGTGTACGACATGACCTCCCATACAGAGCCTCATATGGAGCCATCCCAATACTCGGCTGGTAGATATTGTTGTACGCAAACTTCACCAGGTTTAGATGATCCTCCAATGTCTAAATCGTCCTCTCAGACTACCCATCCGTCTGAGGATGATACGCTGTGCTCATATGCACCTTAGTGCCCATCTCAGCTTGAAATGCTTTCTAGAACTCTGAAGTAATCCTCGGATCCCTGTCTGACACAATACTCGCTGGCATCCCGTGCAACCTTACTATCTCTGGCACATACTTCTTAGCCAACACAGCCGCTCCGTCGGTGTTCTTGATGACAAAAAAACGTGTTGACTTCGTCGGACGATACACAATAACCCAAATCGCATCATAGGTCCATGACACTGACAACCCCGTCACAAAATCTATGGTAATAATGTCCCACTTCCACTTCAGAATAGGCAAACTCTGCAACATACCACTCGGAACCTGATGCTCCGCCTTCACCAACTGACACACGTTGCACGCTGCAACCCAGTTAGCTACATCTCTCTTCATCCCGACCTAGTGATACTGTAACGCCCCGACCGCCGTCGAGATATCGGTATGCAGGGGAAATCTTCATCCCCTCGAGAGAAATCCTCATCTCTCAATAACATACAGGGGAAATCCTCATCCCCTCAGGAGAAATCCTCATCCCCTCAGGAGAAATCCTCATCTCCTAATGGGCCCCACGCCCAGTCTCGGCCCGTGGGTCCACCCCTATCCGACGGTCGGTGCGTTAGTCCGGGAGGCTCGAAAGACTTGTTTACTGACCTTGCAAATCACCACGTGATCTTTCCCCGTGTTTTGTCCTCACTCAACGGTACTGGAAATTACTTCCCAGTAGGTCACCCATCCTTAAATTGCTCCAGTCCAAGCACGCTTAACTCTGGAGTTCTCTCTGGATGTATGACGGAAAAGATAAGTGCACTTTGGTGATAAAGGTAGCCAAATCAATTCTCTTAAGCCTCTCCGCATGAACCACATAGCGGGATGTTACAATAACCCCCACTAACTGATCGCAACGTCCTCGTTGCGTACCAGGATCGTTGCCCCCAACAGTGTGACTCACACACTCGTCAGGGTTCGCTCTGATACCACTTGTAACGCCCCGAACGCCATCGAGCTATCGGTATGCAGGGGAAATCCTCATCCCCTCGAGAAAAATCCTCATCCCCTCGAGAAAAATCCTCATCTCTCAATAATATACAAGGGAAATCCTCATCCCCTCAAGAGAAATCCTCATCTCCTAATGGGCCCCACGCCCAGTCTCGGCCCGTGGGCCCACCCCTATCCGACGGTCGGTGCGTTAGTCCGGGAGGCTCGAAAGACTTGTTTACTGACCCTGCAAATCACCACGTGATCTTTCCCCGTGTTTTGTCCTCACTCAACGGTACTGGAAATTACTTCCCAGTAGGTCACCCATCCTTAAATTGCTCCAGTCCAAGCACGCTTAACTCTGGAGTTCTCTCTGGATGTGTGACGGAAAAGATAAGTGCACTTTGGTGATATAGGTAGCCAAATCAATTCTCTTAAGCCTCTCCGCATGAACCACATAGCGGGATGTTACAATCACTGAAACGACCCGACCCAAAATTTCAAAAATTTTCCCTACAGATTATTATAATCACAGATAATAATCCTCAGTGGGTCAACAACCAAGCAATGCGGAACAATAAAACATCAACCAATATGAATAACAATATCCAATGACTAACAACCTAGCAATTCCATAGAAATACAATCCGAGTGAGACCCTAAATCATCTCTTCTTCCTCGCCACGATTCCACGATCACAATTTCTCTTTACCTGCAACACATGGCAAAAAGAGTTGCGTGAGTATTATCACAAATACTCAGCGACGCGGTCATCCCGTCTACAAGCTATTTAAATACAAGTATAAACAACCAACACAATACCAGGATGATCACAGAACAAGCATACACAACCAAGCAAACAAAACCAGTCCAGAATACACCGTGTCGATCGACAGGACACACTGTGTCGATCGACACAACCACTAGGTGTCGATGATCAGTGACCCGTGTCGATCGACAGGATCCACTGTGTCGATCGACACAACCACTAGGTGTCGAAGAACACAGGCCCCGTGTCGATCGACACACCACCCCAGAATCGAGTCAATCCTCACACGACTCGAATCTGATGCGATCCGTCGAGTCTCCTGCACAAATCCACACATAAACACACGAAAACCACCAAGCAATCGTATTTCATTGGTCCCCTATACTTATACGAGCCTACGGTCACGCACTCACCTTGATTGGGATTGAAAAGGATGAAGAACGCGAAGAACGAGCGAAGAACACCAAGACAGCCTCTGATTCCGTCCCCACAGACCCGAAATCAGCACAGCAACAACCTCTTTCTCGTTCTACCTCCACCCACGATCAATTCCTCCAGGAATCTCCCAACAATCACTCAAATTCTCTGATTTCAGAACTTCTACCCAAAAACTCTCTGAAGAGTCTGATTCTCTAGAAAAACGGCCAGAACCTCTGATTCTGCCTTTTATATCGAACCCTAGGGTTTCCCTAAACCGGCCCACCAAACCGGCCAATTGGAACCAAACCCGACGGTCTGATTTCAACACGTGTCGATCGACATACGCCACCCGTATCGATCGACATAACGCCCCAACCCGACTTCTCCTAAGTCCAAACACACATGTCGATCGACACACACACCTGTATCGATCGACACCACCAAAAATCCACTTTTTGGTTCACGGGCGTTATAATTCTCCCCCACTAACACGGATTCGACCTCGAATCACGCGACACCGCCACACTACGGTCTCAACCACCTGACCCGCACCCGGCCAGTATCCTTCGAGATCACACTCGAATCCCACAACCCGTCCTGCTAAGGCTAACACTCTCGCCTAAAATTCGACCAGATTCACCCGGAACACCAACGATGCACGCCCCATGGTCCGGATTAGGGCTGCCCGATTGACCGTCCAACAATCAAACAAGAACATGTCCGACCAACCATTGACCCCGCATTGGACCAAATGATCGTACAACAATCAAATAAGAACATGTACGACCATCGGCGTAACATATGCTACCAGGATTGTCCGAATCGAATTCCCGACTCCAGTAATAACCCCAGACTTGACGTCCACCACACCCCTGGCCCTCAGCCAGCACCACTCGTGATCACACCTGATCCCCGAGTTCTACTAGGCTCACACTAGCCACATTGCACCGTCTCACCACCCGGTCAGCACCACCTGAGATCCACTCCTGATCCCCGAAGCTCATCCAATCTCATGCTCACGACCACGCTCAGATGCTACTGCTCCTAACTTATACTCATAACTCATAAACATATACACCACACATATGCTCGTAGGATCGTCACCCCTTGAGCGACAGTGTGCAGGAGACCCACCCATCCCCTGGAGAGACCCACTATCCCTCTATGTATATATATATATATAGGGAACCCACCCGTCCCCTAGAGTGAACCACTAACTCTCGAGTAAATGCAGAGAACCCACCCGTCCTCTAGAGAGATCCACTATCCCTCAGTATACAGGAACCCACCCGTTCTCTGGAGCAATACTCTGAAACGTGCATCATAAGCACCTGTCAACCAGAATCACCTTCCGTGGTCATCCGAAACAACTCAATCACCAGGCTGTTTCACAGAGTCCCTAGAAAGACAATCCTAACTCACATAAGACTTCTACTCCAAACTCCCCCTAGGAAATAGACAAGTTCTAACGAGCGTAGAGCTTAAATTTCTAGCCACTCCTGGAACCTGTACAATCTCATTTCCAGCCACTCCTGGAACATGAACGATCTCTAAGCCGCGTAAAACTTCTATTCCTAGCCATCCTAGCCGATAGGCAAGCTCTAACTCACATAGAACTTCTACCGCTAGACCTCCTCATGACCTACCAGTCATCACGAACCCATGACATCACCAGTCATACCATAAGAATTCACATCTTATAACACATTTAATAAGGCAAACTCATCTTATTAAATCTCAAATTGTATACTCGTTACATCCATTACGAAATACAAATATCACAACCATAGCAACATGCTAATACAGACTCTGAAAACCAGAAAAGAACTCAAGCCACCGCTTGCTTCTCGAACCACTTCGAGAACTTCATCAACGCCTCTGGTTCCCAAGTCTCCTCCTCAATACCGTCACAGTCCCACACGACTCTCACCAACGGTATACTCTTCCGGCGCAGCACCTTGATCCTCCTCTCGAGAATCCTCACAGGCCTCGCCGCCAACGTCATGTTGGGCTGAAGATCCTCCGGAATCCTCGCCAACACCTCCTTAGACTCATGCAGACACTTCCGTAGCATCGAAACATGGAAGACCTTGTGAAAAGCCTTCATACTCTGAGGTAACTCTAATCTATAAGCTACCGGTCCGACCCGCTCCACCACTCTGAACGGACCCATAAACCTCGGACTCAGCTTATTCCCTGAAATGGATCTGTTAGGACCCCTCAACATAGCTGCCTTGAGATACACCATATCTCCGAGCTCAAACTCCAGCTCTTTCCGTCTCCTATCGGCGTAACTCTTCTGCCGATCCTGAGCCTCTCTAATGTTCAGCCTCAAGACACGGATCTTCTCCGTCGTCTCCTGAAAAAAGTCTGCACCAAACATGCTCCTCTCCCCCACTTGAGTCCAGCATAATGGTGTCCTACACGGCCTCCCATACAGAGCCTCATATGGAGCCATCCCAATACTCGCCTGATAGCTGTTGTTGTACGCAAACTCTACCAGGTTCAGATGATCCACCCAATGACCACCATACTCCAGTACACACATCCTCAGCAAATCCTCCAATGTTTGAATCGTCCTCTCAGACTACCCATCCGTCTGAGGATGATACGCGGTACTCATATGCACCTTAGTGCCCATCTCTGCCTGGAATGCCCTCCAGAACTCTGAAGTGAATCTCGGATCCCTGTCTGACACAATACTTGCTAGCACCCCGTGCAGCCTCACTATCTCACGCACATACTTTCTAGCCAACACCACCGCTCCGTCGGTCTTCTTAATGGCCAGAAAATATGCTGACTTGGTCAGACGATCCACAATAACCCATATCGCATCATAGGTCCGCGACACTGGCAATCCCGTCACGAAATCCATCGTAATCATATCCCACTTCCACTCTAGAATAGGTAAACTCTGCAATAACCTGCTCGGGACCTGATGCTCAGCCTTCACCAGCTGACAAACGTTGCACGCTGCAACCCAGCTAGCTACATCCCTCTTCATCCCGACCCAGTGATAATACCGCTTCAAGTCACGGTACATCTTAGTCGCTCCCGGATGAATCGATAACATGCTCGAATGAGCCTCCCTCAGGATCTCCCGCCGCAGATCCTCATCCTTGGGTACACAAACCCGCCCGTTCACCAGTATCATCCCACTCGCTGAGACCACATACTCTGAACCGGCCGCCTTAGAAGCCTCAATCATACCCTGATCCTTCTCCTGTGTAACCTGAATCCTGCTCAACAGATCTGCCTGGTTAGGTGCCTCTAACCCCAACGGCTCCTTTGAGATCACACACAGCCTCAACGTGCTGATGTCGCTCACCAGAGCCTCCATATCCCGCTCCTGATCTGAAGCTGTCCTCTTCCGACTCAACGCATCTGCAACCAAATTAGCCTTACCCAGATGGTACCCAATCTCCAGGTCATAGTCTGCAACTAACTCCATCCAGCGCCTCTGTCTCTGGTTCAGCTCCGGCTGAGTGAAGAAATACTTCAGACTCTTATGGTCTGTGAAAATTTGCACCTTCCCGCCATACAGATAAGACCTCCAGATCTTAAGTGCAAAGATAACTGCAGCCAACTCCAAGTCATGGGTAGGGTAATTGCACTCGTGCTTCCTTAACTGCCTCGAAGCATACGCAATAACCTTCCCCTGCTGCATCAACACACAACCCAGACCAACTCCCGAAGCGTCTGTATACACCACATAAGGCTTACCCGGCTCGGGTAACGCCAAAACCGGTGTACTAGTTAGCATCTCCTTCAGCTTCCCGAAACTCTCCTCGCAAGCTGAAACCAAACAAAAGGGACATCCTTCCCTGTTAGCTTCTTCATCGACTGCGCCATACTCGCGAATCCCTTGACGAACCTCCAGTAATAACCTGCCAACCCAAGAAAACTCCTGATCTCGGTGGCACTCCTCGGTCTAGGCCAACCTCTGATAGCCTCTATCTTAGCCGGATCCACAGAAATTCCCTCTGCAGATACCACATGGCCAAGAAAACTCATTTCTTGCTGCCAGAAACTGCACTTACTCAACTTCGCGTACAGCTTCTGCTCCCGCAGCTTCTCTAGAACCAAACTCAAATGCACCTCGTGCTCCTCAGGGCTCCTCGAATTCACCAGCATATCATCAATGAAGATGATTACAAACACGTCCAAACACTCTAGGAACACCCCGTTCATCAACCGCATGAACGCTGCTGGCGCATTCGTCAAACCAAAAGGTATCACCACACTAGATCAACCCGCATAATCTCTGAGGTCCACATCTAGTCCTATGCTTATCCACACGTTTGCAGACATTCATTGCTCCCAACTCATCAATACACCTCTCAAACTCTCAGGAACGCATCCTTTGAGATCTCGGTATCTGCAGGGGAACAACTATACCCTCGAGAGAACCACCATCTCTCAGTATAACACAGGAGAACCACCATCCCCTAGTGAAATACTATAAAAATAGGGAAACCACCATCCCCTCAGGAGAACTACCATCTCCCCATGAGTTGTTCGGGTATCTAGTCATACCCTAGAGCGGTAAATTCTTAAACGTTCAATAAGCATCTCAGACCAGAGCTACCTCATGTAGTCTAAATCATGATATTCCCGGAAGTCGGCCTCACACCCAGATAAACCAACCTCCTAGACTCTCGCTCAAACACGTCCGTCCCTGATGACAATCCAGATGGACCCTATACCGATCCAACCCAATCCATACCAAGGATAACATCGTACAACTCCACCAGACTAATGATCAGATCTGCTGGCATTAACTCTCCCGCCACCAGAACGTCTACATCTCGCGCCCGCCCGAAAGTAGCTAACGTCCTCCCACCAGCAACCTTAACTACTCCAGGCTGCTCACCAGAATCGCTCCGGATCCCGTTGCCCTCCGCACACTCCAGAGTAATGAAGCTATTCGTAGCTCCCGAATCGAACAACACGTGGGACTCACATCCGCCCACAACTAGGTCCCTGCACAATCCCATGTGCTTTAAGAACCTTAACACTTATCACAGGACACACAATTTCCAAAACAGACAGGATTCAACACCCAAATCCCGCGACTCGTCCCTCCTAGGATAACTTCCAAGCTTGTGATCCATGCTCCCACACCCGAAGCATCCCGGACCACCCTGAACCATCTGACTCAGTTCCGAAGTGCTCTCCAACTTCCTTTTTTGACCCTGAGCAGGCTTGCCGCCCCTGCTCGAACCAGTCTGCTGCTGAGATCTCCTCGGCTGCTGCTGCTGCTGCTGCACCGGTGGGCTAACCACCACAACCTGCTCCCTGAGATCCTCCTCAATCGCAGCCGCAGTCTCAACCAGCTCCGCCCTCGTGGCGAACTTACTCGCCCTGTAGCGAGTCCTCAACTCAGCTCGAAGTCCCCCGAGGAACCTCCTCATCTGGGCCTGCTCGCCCTCCATGCCTCAGGAGCCTACCGAACTCCAAATCAAACTCCCTCACTGTCCGATCTCCCTGAGTCAGGTTCAGAAACCTCGACTCCATCCTGCCCACCGCCTCCTACGGAAATACTTGGCGTTAAACTCTGCCAAGAAATCCTCCTAGACCATCCTGGCCTGCACCCTCCTGGTCTCGACGCCTCTCCACCAGAGATGCGCGTCACCATCCAGATAGTGAACCGCCAGGTCCACTCTGTATCCTTTAGGACACTTGATCAAGCGAAAATTACGCTCTAATCTCCGCTGCCACTCATCGGCCTCCTCAGGCTTGGCACCACCCGAGAAAAAACCCGGTGCCAATCCTCTGCATCCGCTCCATCATCCTCAGGTAGGATGGAAGCTCCTCCGCAACCACCACACCCGGCTGCACACCAGCCACTACCGGCTGAACCCCAGCCACAACTGGCTGTACACCAGCCCCACGTGGCTGAACTCCCGGAGCCTGATCCGGAGCCGGCACCCCACCTGGTAACCGCTCCAGAATAAACTGCAGCAAACCCGCCAGACGATCATCTCGGTCTTGGGCTACACCTACGGGAGCACCCCCACCCGGGCCCCCCGCACCAACAGCTACCTCGGGACCCACACTGGCCCCACCAGCCCTTACGCTGGCACCCGTAGCAGTCACACCCACAGACCCCTCTTGAAACGCCTGCGAGTCTGCCACCTGCTCCTGCGTGGTCTCCTGGGCCACACTCACGGCATCTGACTCACTCTGAAGTCCTCGCCCACGCCCACCACGACCACCATGGCCACCACGGCCCCTACGACCTCTGCCTCTAGCCACTCTACCAATCACTCTGCCCTAACCAGCAGACTACTAAGTACTAGAAAACAGAAAGTCATAAAACACTTACCGTGGAATCTCATTGAAGGCTCGGAAGAGATGATCTAAGACTCCATACCCACACAACAATCAATCAATTAACTTCCTAATCAATCAATTGCACCCGCCCTAGAACCGCTAGGGCTCTGATACCAAACTGAAACGACCCGACCCACAATTTCAAAAAATTTCCCTACAGATTATTATCATCACAGATAATAATCCTCAATGGGTCAACAACCAAGCAATGCGTAACAATAAAACATCAACCAATATGAATAACAATATCCAATGAGTAACAACCTAGCAATTCCAAAGAAATACAATCCGAGTGAGACCCTAAATCATCTCTTCTTCCTCGCCACGATTCCACGATCACAATTTCTCTTTACCTGCAACACATGGCAAAAAGAGTTGCGTGAGTATTATCACAAATACTCAGCGACGCGGTCATCCCGTCTACAGGCTATTTAAATACAAGTATAAACAACCAACACAATACCAGGATGATCACAGAACAAGCATACACAACCAAGCAAACAAAACCAGTCCAGAATACACCGTGTCGATCGACAGGACACACTGTGTCGATCGACACAACCACTAGGTGTCGATGATCAGTGACCCGTGTCGATCGACAGGATCCACTGTGTCGATCGACACAACCACTAGGTGAATACCTGCACTTTTCCGCCATAAAGATAAGACCTCAAGATCTTTAAGGCGAAAATCACCGCAGCCAACTCCAAATTGTGGGTAGGGTAGTTACACTCATGCTTCCTCAACTACCTTAAAGCATACGCAATAACCTTTCCCTGCTGCATCAGTACACAACCCAGACCAACTCCCGAAGCCTCTGTATACACCACGTATGGCTCACCCGGCTTGGGCAACGCCAACACCGGTGTACTCGTCAACATCTCCTTCAGCTCCTCAAAACTCTCCTCGCAAGCTGAAGACCACACAAAAAGAACATCCTTCCTCGTCAACTTCGTCTTCGACTACGCCATACTCACAAACTCCTTAACGAACCTCCGACAATAACTCGCCAACCCAAAAAAACTCTGGATCTCGGTGGTATTCCTCGGTCTAGGTCACTCTCTAATAGCCTCAATCTTGGCAATCCCCAACTGCAACCTCTGGCATCACTCTCATTGCCAAATATGCCTCATAGCCCTTCTCAATCAGCTGCTCAGCCTAAATGGCTGAAATCACGAGACTCCCGGAAGTCGGCCTCACATTCTGATAAACCAACCTTCTCGCCTCCCTCTCAAACATAATCCATCCTCGATGACAATCCAAATGGACCATGTACAGATTCAACCAATCCATCCCGAGGATGATATCGTACAACTCCACCAGACTAATGATGAGATCTGCTTGCATCAACTCTCCCGCCACCAGAACACCCACACCACGAGCCCACCTGAAAGTAGCTAACGTCATGCCACCAGCAACCTTAACTACTCTCGGCTGCTCACCGAAATCGCTCTGGATAGCGCTGCCCTCCGCACACTCCAGAGTAATGAAGCTATTCGTTGCTCCCGAATCAAACAACACGTGGGACTCACACCCGCCCACAACTAAGGTCCCTGCACAAATTCCATGTGCTTAAGAACCCTAACACTCTAGCACAGACTCATAATTTCCACAACATACCAAATTCAAACCCCAAAGAATTTAAAAAGTTAGGTCCGGAAAAATACCTGTGATCGATTTGGTGCTAGAACCACCCACCTCCGCCGAAGTGAACACTCGCGGCGTCGCTGCAATCTGGGCCACCGGCTGCACTACCGCCACTGCCACTTGCTACAGCTTAGGGCACTTGAGCTTGATATGCCCCGACACTCTGCAGTGGAAACACACTTATGCTCCCCGAGTCTCACTCCTTTTCGGACAACTGGCCACCTTGTGATCCAAGCTCCCGCACCCAAAGCAACCTGGACCACCCTGTCCTCTCTGACTCGGCCCGGATGTGCTCTCCCACTTCCTCTTCTGTCCCTGCGCACGCTTGCTGCCCTTGCTCAGACCAACCTGCTGCTGCGGCCTCCTCTACTGCTGCACCGGTGGACTAATCACCACAGTCTACTCCCTGAGGTCCTCCTCAATCGCAGCAGCTGTCTCAACCAGCTCTGCCCTTGTTGCGAATCTACTTGCCCTGCAGTGAGTCCTCAAATCAGCTCGAAGTCCCCTCAGGAACCTCTTCACCTGGGCCTGCTCGTCCTAAATGCCTCTACCCGCATGTACGAGAAGTCGACTGAACTCCAAATCGAACTCCCTCACCGTCTGGTCTCCCTGAGCCAGGTCTAGAAACCTCGACTCCAATCGATACACTGCCTCTTGCGGGAAATACTTGGCATTAAACTCTGCCAAGAAATTCTCCCAGACCATCTCGGCCTGCACCCTCCTGGCCTCAACACCTCTCCACCAGAGATGTGCATCACCCTCCAGATAATGCACTGCCAGATCAATCCGGTATCCCTCTGGAAACTTGATAGAGCGAAAGTTACGCTCCAACCTCAGGCGCCACTCATCGGCCTCCTTAGGCTTGGCACCAACTGAGAAAAACTCGGTGCCAATCCTCTGCATCTGCTTCATCATCCTCAGATAAGATGGAAGCTCCTCTGCAACCACCACATCCGGCAGCACTCCAGCCCTGCCTGGCTGAACCCTGATGAAAGGCTTTTAGCCAATCCTAAATTTGAAACCTAGAAATACAAATTTGATGAAGAATAGTATAGGTTCGTTCAAGGGACCAGCAATACACTCTAATCTTATGGGATACCAATTTAGCTAAACGATTCAAAGTTGTTTAAGTATCATGATTTATCAAAGCAACCAAATGTAAATTCGGTGTAACAATTAATGGTAAGGCGTTAGATCAACGGATAAATCTCAGGGATTAGAGCAACAAAACCAAGCAATTATTCAGGTTATCAATTGACACCAATCTAGAACTCAACCAAAGATTTAAGAGGACCCACTGTCATGGCATCAACTACTTCAACAATCAATCTAACACCCTAAACTGTCGTTTGAGGTTACAAAGAATGATGAGCATTAAAAGTATAGGATCGATTTGTTCACGGATTGCTTTAACTTCAACTGTCGTTGGCTAAGGACAACTCGCAAATCTAAGTTAAATCAAGTAATCCACAACATTTTTGATGAGTAAATTCAACCTTACATCATAGGCTAGGTGATCAAACTAGTCTAGGCATTACGATCAACATTAGATAGAGATATCGAATATGTTTAAAACCTATCTATGCTTAGTTATGATTCTCTAATCCCATCGAACCCTCATCCTAACAAAGGGGATTACTCGCACATATCAGATCGAACAACAACAGCAAAAGAGATAAGAAACTTCATTGAATAAAATAGAAAAGGTAAGGATTTAGAAAAATTCAACAAAAACGTGGAAGACAATCTTCAATCTTACAAACTCTAAAACAAGTATCGATTTTCTTTCTCTCTCTCGTGTTCTGATTCTCTTGTGCGTGCGTATCTGCGTGTCGTCAAAAGGATCGAAAAACTCTCCTTTTAAAAGCCATCGGCGGCTGAAAAAAGATTAGAGTTGCAAAATTAGGTTTAATGAAGATTTCCATAAGTGGATCTTCTGGGGAGCGGGTGCTCCTTATCTCCAGAATCTTCAAAAAGATCCAATTTCCTTTCTTTTTTGCCAAGTCCCATTGCAAGTTCCAATCCTCCATTCCAGCTGCTTTTAGACCTAGAATGACTCAGAATAGAGTGAAAGACTCGATAAAAACCTACAAAACAAATGTTAGAATGCGCCAAAAACGCATTATATCAATTCCCACAAACTTAGATCTTTGTTTGTCCTCAAAGAAATTCAAATCCAAGTAAAGGAAAAAGGTTTGAAAATGCGGGAACTCTTTCATCCTCAGTGAACCGAGTTAATAACATTCAATATGCAGACCACATAATCCAGATTACGAATAACAAAGCTTTACCAAAAATTCCTCAACACATTTCTCAACCAAGTCTCATTTCTCGAACACAAACTCAACACATTCAAAGTTGCGTGAGGGTCTCGCTAAAGGCACCATTTAGGGTAGACGACGCTAAGGGTTTAAGGCCATTTAGAGGTGGAGTTTAAGATGTTTAGAGTGTTTAAGGGTTACCCGATGTTTCGTAGAGGATACAGGATATCGCACAAAATTGCAAGAGAGAAAAGGTCCGTTGATATTCCACATTCTCTGAACCACTCTTTCTTTCTTCCAACCTCTCAAACGTCTCATCTAGCCATCGTCCACCTTGGGTATACTCGCTGTGCAGAGAGACACTTCCTATTTTGTGGATTCACCACTCTTCATCATATATATATATTTTTTTTTTATAAGAATGATGATGATGAGGGTTTTGATTATAGGTGTATATCTCTCAAATACGAAAATATCAGAGTTGTTGTACATACCCAAGTGGAGCTCATCAATATCATTCTTCCTTCGTGGATTTTTTTGTTCCACCTCGTTGTAAAGCCATCTTCTAGAAATAGGAGCAGGTGCTCTTGTTCTTCAGAAAGAGTGATTTAAAGGCAGTGTCGACCCAATTCTCTCCGACCCTTTTGCGCATATGCTGCACATATGACAATGAAGTAACAAGAATGCAAGTGGCTTGAAAAGAGGTAAGGGTTAAGGAGGGTACTAACTAAAAATGAGCTAGCTATTTAGGAAAAAACAAGAGTGATAAAAAGAATAAAGAGTCCTGAATATAATTCGTTTCCCTAATCTAGTGCCAATAGCAAGATGAATTTTCAATCAATATGAAACATGGAAGATAGTGTATCAAAGTGTTCCAGCTGTTCTTTGTACCCATGCTCTGTAGAAATGGTTACTATAGAGATAAAGTTAAACACAAATAGATCAAACATCATCATAAGATAAGGTCCTAATTCCCAACAAAGTCTTGACTCAATAAAACAAACGAAAAGTTAGACTCAAATAGGACATAAGAAAATAGAAAACAACCAAAATAAACGATATTAGTAGCAACTCCCCCAGACTTACTTCACACCGTCCCGATGTGAGAATAAGAAAAGAGAGAGTGAAAGAAAATAAATCATAAGGAAAAGCATAAAATAAATTGTTTGTGATTTTTACCCTGGAGAGCAGGTGCTCTGTATTGGGGAGTAGGTGCTCCTTCTGGGAATTGGATCGACGTGCAGATCGATCCTGAGGTTGACCGATGGAATGGCTTTTGATCTCATTATTCGATCGATCTGCCTTGTATATTCAACAAATATTTTTTTTTTGAAATACCTGAAAACTTACACTAAAATTCAAAGTTAGTAATAAAAGAAATTAAATTAAAATAGTTAGAAAACATACCGGTGGGTTGCCTCCCACCAAGTGCTTTGTTAATGTCTTTAGCTTGACTTGATTAGCCATTTAGGCTTTTGGTGCACGCCTAAAGGGATGAATCCTCCTTCGGCTTCATTCGTCTCAGCAAGGTACAACTTAAGCCTCTGACCGTTGACCACAAACTCGTTGCCTTTGGCATCCACCAACACCACGGCTCCATATGAACGGACTTCCTTAATGGTAAAGGGTCTGGACCACATTAATCTAACCGCATAAACATGTTCATCAGGAAGTGTGTCATCAAGAGGTACCTCATCATCAATTTTCATGCGAGATAGATGATCAGCAACTCCGTTCTCAGTCCCTTTCTTGTCAACAATTTGTAGATCAAACTCTTGGAGCAGAAGAATCCATCTCAAAAGCCTCGGTTTTGCATCCTTTTTGGTGAGCAAATACTTTAAAGCTTCGTGGTCGGTATGCAAAATCACCTTCGAACCGACAAGATACGATCTGAATTTCTCAAAGGTGAACACCACTGCCAGCAGCTCCTTCTCGGTCGTAGCGTATCTGCACTGAGCCTCATCCAAAGTACGACTAGCGTAATAGATCACGTGGAGCTTTTTGTCTTTCCTTTGCCCCAAAACTGCCCCTACAGCATAATCACTCGCATCCGTCATTACTTAAAATGGTAGATCCCAATCCGGTGTTTGAACGATGGGCGCACTCACCAACGCCCCCTTTATAGTATGAAACGCCTCAAGGAAAGCGCCATCGAACTCAAACTTGGTCTCCTTACACAAGATTTGAGTGAGCGGTCTCGCTATCTTTGAAAAATCCTTGATGAAACGTCTGTAAAACCCAGCATGATCAAGGAAACTCTGTATTCCTCTGACTAAATACGGCGGTTGCAGACTCATCATCACCTCAACCTTTGCTCGATCAATTTCTATACCGTTCTCTGATATGCGATGACCCAAAACTATACCGTCCTTAATCATGAAATGGCATTTCTCCTAGTTTAGCACAAGATGTTTCTCTTCACAACGTTGTAACACCCTGCACAGAATTGACAAACACATGGAAAAAGAGCTTCCATAGATGGAGAAATCGTCCATGAAAACTTCCATTATGTCCTCAATAAAATCAGTAAAAATAGACATCATGCACCTTTGAAAGTTCGCAGGGGCATTGCATAATCCAAATGGCATTCTGTGGTACGCAAAAGTGCCATAGGGACACGTGAAGGTCATCTTTTCCTAATCATCTGGGTGAATTGGAATCTGAAAAAAACCTGAATAACCATATAAAAAGTAGTAGTAAGGGTGGTTAGCTAATCTTTCGAGCATTTGACCAATGAATGGTAAGGGAAAATGATCCTTCCTAGTTGCTGCATTTAACTTTCTATAATCGATGTCCATCCTATGTCCTGTGACATTCCTAGTAGGTATCAATTCATTCCTATCATTGGCGACCACAGTGATTCCGCCCTTTTTAGGTACTACATGAACAGGACTGACCTACTTACTATCAGATATCGCATAAATAACACCAACTTCTAAGAGTTTCATTATTTCTTTCTTAACCACATCTTTTAAATTCAGATTCAACCTCCTTTGGTGTTCTACAGAAGTTCTAGATTCATCCTCTAGGTGTATCCTATGCATACAAAGTTCAGGCGAGATTCCAGGGATGTCATCTAGCGAATAACCTAAAGCCTTCCTATACTTCCTAAGTTCGCATAAAAGTAAGGCAGTTTCCACATTATTCAGTTCAACATTTATTATAACCGGGTGTGTTGAGTTAGGGTTTAGAAACGCGTACCTTAGCCCGGCTGGTAAGGTTTTTAGGTCAAGTTTCAGAGCTTTCAGCTCGCTCCAAGGACTGTCAATAGAGTTCCCAGGAGCAGGAGCAGGTGCTCCGTCAGCTCCCTCTGTTTCCAGTTTCAGGAATTCGGTTGACCTTTCCATTTGACTTGAATTCAGCATTCTAGCAAAACCGATAGTGTCCTCATTCAGATATCCGTGCTCACCCTCAGCCTTCATTAACACTATGTCCAACGGATCATCAGCAAGAATCTCTTCAATCTCTCCCTCAGAGATTTCGAGATTATCCTTAATGGCAAAGGTTTGCCCATCAATGGTCGACTTTTTGAGCATCTGATCCATCACAAACTCCATGATAATGTCTCCCAGGTGGAGACCGATTGTACCATTCCTCACATCTATAATCTCACCAGCTGTGCGCAAGAAAGGACGTCCCAAAATCAAGGGATCCTTTGGTTCATCATCAAGTTCCAACACCACAAAATCCGCTGGAATCAATATGTTACCAATCCTAACATGCAAATCTTCTAAAATTCCCACAGGCAGCTTTATCGATCTGTCAGCAAACACTAGCGAAATCCGTGTTGGTTTGAATTTCGTGTACCCCAGTTTTCTCGCAACAGAATAGGGCAGGAGGTTCACGCTGGAGCCTAAGTCACAGAGAGAGGAAGCAAATCGTACAAGACCAATTTCCACTGAAAGAACGAACTTTCCCGAGTCCTCTTCCTTTTTAATGACCTTGTTTTGTAGCCTAGCACTACAATTCTTAGAAATCATCATTGCGCTCTGATCTGAAGAAATCTTTCCAGTAACCAAACCCTTCACGTATTTTTTCCAGTATCATCTGAATCGCATCTGCCAGTGTTAGCTTAACCGTCAAATCTTGCAATATTTCCTTGCACTTTACCTCCTCTAAATCCTTCTGTGATTTCCTTGGAGATACTGGATAGGGGACATGAGGTTTGTAGACACGAGATCGAACCCTATCAATAATCTCATTTGGCCGTATTACTTTAGAAGTTGGTCCAACAACTTCTTCATTGTTTTCTGTTTTAGGAGCAGATGCTCCTTCTTCCGGAGCAGGTGCTCCTTTTGAGCAGTTTTCAGCTTCTGCTCGTACAACGGATGGTAGAACTCTTCCACTTCTCAGTTCTATGGCATTGACAAACTCTCTGGGGTTTGCATCCATTTTTCCAGGCAACACTCCCTGTGGCCTTTTTATTGCATCGGCCGTTTGAGCAACCTGAGTGTCGAGCTTCTTCGCGTGGTTGCAAACTGCCTCAAGCCGACCATTAAGGTCTGAATACATAGCATCCACCTTCGTGTTGATTTCGGTAGCACACTTCTGCTGATTTGCCATCAGCTGCTGCATCATTCCTTTCAACTCATCTTGAGAAGTACTTCCAGAGCTCGCAGGAGCCTGAAAGTTAGAGAACTACGGTTTCTGACCTTGAAGAGGGAGAAATATTTTGCCTTGGAAGTTCTGAGGGAAGGTCTTCTGGAAATCTTGATCTTGAGGTTTCTGGTTTTGGGGGCCAGTTTGCTGTGGGTAAACCTGGTCATGTGGGTTTTCAACATTCGTACTTCGATAAGAGAAATTTGGGTGACTCCTATAATTTCGCACAAACCCTTAGCCATTCACGTAGTTTACCTCCTGTTGATCACTGTCTCCTTCCTCAACCATCTCCTCAGCGAGTGGTTCACTATTCTCATCCGCAAAGTGAACCATCCTTTGGTTCGCTTTGAGCAACAAGTTGACCTTAGCCATAAAGTCATCAATCTTTTGGGAATCCATTCCACTGGATTTCGTAGTCCTATCATACTCTTGTGACTTGTTGCTAGAACTCACAACCAAGTTCGCACCCTCTCTGGTCTTAGTCATGAAGTCGCCATCACTCGCAGCATTCAGCGCATTCATGTAGTCCCAATCAACACCATCGTAGAAGATACCCAGCAAATTCTCATCAGTGAACCCATGGTGTGGACACTCTCTCTTATACTCCTTAAACCGTTCCCATGCCTCACAAAAGGACTCTCCTGAGTGTTGCTGGAAAGAGGAGATCTTGTTCCTTAGACTCACGGTTTTGGATTTGGTATAGAAGTGGTCCAAAAACACTGCTCTACATTGTGCCCATGTCGTGATGGATCCAGCTGTTAGAGACTTAAGCCAACGGGAAGCTTTGTCCGCGAGTGACAAGGGGAAAAGCTTGCATTTTAAGAAATCCGGGTTCATCCCATTAGAACTCGTCGTGGAGCAGATCTCCTCGAAGTTTTCTATATGGTCCATCAAAATTTCAGCAGGCAATCTGTGGAACAAATGCTGCTTAACTAGCAATATCATCTGAGGCTTGATCTCATAATCTTGCCTTTCAACAGCAGGGGGAACTATAGCAGCTCGGTTCCGATAGAAAGCGTGGGGATTGTCCATATCCCCTATGGCACTCTGCTGCTGTTGTTCACGCGTGTGCTGCAGTTGCATTTGAGCCATCTGCTCTTGCAACCGTAGCAGCTCAGCCGCCATACCTTCTTCACCTTGTCCGCCCATGTTTACAAGATTAGATCTTATTCGTCTGTTTTCTCGTTCTAATCATGCGAGTTCCGGGTTACTCAAAATCACAAGGGGAATTTCGCAATTACTCCTTGTTGTCCTCGAGTTCATACACCTGAAACACACGCAAGCGAAACAAAAGAACGGGTTTAGTACTCAGTCTAAAATCGTATATGGAAATTAGAGATATCGAGTTGGTCCCCGTCGCAATGACGCCAATTTGATGAAAGGCTTTTAGCCAATCCTAAGTTCGAAACCTAGAAATACTTATTCGATGAAGAATAGTATAGGTTCGTTCAAGGGACCAGCAATATACTCTAATCTTATGGGATACCAATTCAGCTAAACGATTCAAAGTTGTTTAAGTGTCACGATTTATCAAAGCAAACAAATGTAAATTCGTTGTAACAATTAATGATAAGGTGTTAGATAAAGGGATAAATCTCAGGGATTAGAGCAACAAAACCAAGCAATTATTCAGGTTATCAATTGGCACCAATCTAGAACTCAACCAATGATTTAAGAGGACCCACTATCGTGGCATCAACTACTTCAACAATCAATCTAACACCCTAAGCTGTCATTTGAGGTTACAAAGAATGATGAGCATTAAAAGTATAGGATCGATTTGTTCACAAGTTGCCTTAACTTCAACTGTCATTGGCTAAGGACAACTCACCTATCTAAGTTAAATCAAGTAATTCACAACACTTTTAATGAGTAAATTCAACCTAAAATCATAGGCTAGGTGATCAAACTAGTCTAGGCATTACGATCAACATTAGATAGAGATATCGAATATGTTTAAAACCTATATATGCTTAGTTATGATTCTCTAATCCCATTGAACCCTCAACCTAACAAAGGGGATTACTCGCAGATATCAGATCGAACAACAACAGCAAAAGAGATAAGAAACTTCATTGAATAAAATAGAAAAGGTAAGGGTTTAGAAAACTTCAACAAAAATGTGGAAGACAATCTTCAATCTTACAAACACTAAAACAAATATTGATTTTCATTCTCTCTCTCGTGTTCTGGTTATCTTGTGCGTGCGTGTTTGCATGTCGTCAAAAGGATCGAAAAACTCTCCTTTCAAAAGCCCTCGGCGGCTGGGAAAAGATTAGGGTTGCAAAATTAGGTTTAATGAAGATTTCAATAAGTGGATCTTCTGGGGAGCGGGTCAGTTGATTGGGAGCGGGTGCTCCTTATCTCCAGAATCTTCAAAAATATCCAATTTCCCTCCTTTTTTGCCAAGTCCCATCGCAAGTTCCAATCCTCCATTCCAGCTACTTTTAGACCTAGAATGACTCAGAATAAAGTGAAAGACTCAATAAAAACCTACAAAACAAAGGTTAGAATGAGCCAAAAACGCATTATATCACACCCCAGCCATACCCGGCTGCAAATCAAACACACCTGGCTGAACACCAACCACTTATGGCTGAACTCCCAGAGCCTAACCCGGAGCCGGCACCCCACCTAGTAACCGCTCCAGAATAATCTACAGCAAACCCGCCAAGCAATCATCTCGATCCAGGGCAACACCTACGGCAACACCCCCACCTGGGCCCACTGCACCACCAGCTACACCAGGACCCGCACCAGCCCCACCAGTCCTCACGCTGATACTCGTAGCAGCCACACCCATGGACCCCTCCTAAAACACCTGCGAGTTAGCCACCTGCTCCTGCGTAGTCTCCTGGGCCACACTCGTGGCATCAGACTCACTCTGCAGTCCTCGCCCGCGCCTGCGCCCACCACAACCACCTCTGCCTCCACGGCCCCCACGACCTCTGCCTCTAGCCACTCTAGCCATCACTCTGCACTAACCAGCAGACTACTAAGTACTAGAAAAACATAAAGTCAAACAACACATACCGTGGAATCTCATTGAAGGCTCGGAAGAGATGATCTAGGACTCCAACCCACACAACAATCAATTGACTAACTCGCATAATCAATTAAATTTATCCGCCCTAGAACCATAAGGGCTGTGATACCAAAATGAAACAACCCAACCCGTAAAATTTAAAATTTTCGACCCAGATTACTATTACCATAAATAGTAATCATCAACGGTCCAATATAACAATGCGCGGAAACAATTCTAACAACAACTCAACGATACAATTCAATAAATCTCATACTTTATTAAATCTCAAACCAATATTAACCAATAACCAATAATCAATAAATCCAATTTAACCAATAACCAATTCAATTCCAAACAATAAATAATACCTTAGCAATTCTAACACCATAACCACGAAACACGAGACAGTAGATCATCTCCTCTTCCCAGTCATGATTCCACGATCCAATTTCTCTTTACCTGCATCACATAGCAAAAAGAGATGCGTCAGTATTATCATAAATACTCAGTGAGACGGTCATCCCCTCAACAGGTTATACACACAGGCATAAGAATCAATAAAAATACCAGGGTTATCAATCAACAATGCAAGACACAAACGATCAACACATGAACCGCACAATCAGACATGCGTCGATCGACACAACCACTAGGTGTCGATTGATGCATGGACCGGCGTCGATCGACACATAACTTAGTGTCGATCGATGCATCAGCCAGTGTGTCGATCGACACGCAACCCCGGTGTCGATCGATGCACTGTCCCGTGTGTCGATCGACGCAACATCACAAAACCCAAGATCGAACCTATTCTCTCATGGATCAATCCTGGATCGATTTGCATCAATCATTGCACGCAAGCAACACCAAATCTACACAGAAACATCACATGAAACGCATTCCACCAACCCTTTACCTAGATAAATCTACGGTCACGCACTCACCTCGATTCTGGAAGAAAAAAGGATGAGGAAAACCCGAAGAACGCGAAGAACACAGCCTCCAATCCAAAAATCCTCAATCAAACACAAAATCCCAGCCTCCAAATATCACAAACCAACCGGAAATCTCCAAACACTCCAAAAATCACCCAAAACTATGATTTTCTCACAAAAACTTTGTGATCTGCAATTTCTAGAAGAAAAACTCGGCCAACTCGACTGCACAGCTTTTATACCCCAACCCTAGGGTTTCCCTAAGCCGACCCGCCGAACTGAACAAATGAAAATGAACCGGTCTGGTTCAAATCAACCTGCGTCGATCGACACACCCCAGTTGCGTCGATCGACGCACGACCAAATTTCACAGAAAAAGGTTCGCGGTCGTTACAATTTTATATTAAATTTTCTAAAATCACATAAAATCACCAAAATCATCTAAAATCTCATTAAAATTCAAATCCATTTAAATGTTAGATTGAATACACCCCTCTTAAGTTTTGGTAAGTTTAGGATTTCAAAATATTTTAATTTTAGCAAGCTTAGGATTATTTCAATGTGTTTGGCAGTTAGAGTAAGAGTAATCAAAATAAGTTAAGTTAGAAATAAATGTGTTTGGTAATGAGGATAGAGTAATTAAATAAATAAAAAGTAAAAAAAATGAAACAATTTGTGGTTATGACAGATAAGCAAAATTAGCCTAAAATGTTTCTCCTTTAATATATAGAGGATTTTAAATTTGTACATAAGAGTTACATAGATGATAATAAATACGAGAGATAGATATTGATTTTTCAAGAAACTTACATAGTAGATCGTCATGGTGGTGTTGTGTCGTAATGTTGAAATCAGAGAGTGAGAAGAGTAATATTTTATTCATTTGCTAGATTTTTAATTTGGACCACCGTACATGTTATCCATGCCAATTACTCATTTCTTTCTAGAGCTTGGATTTTTGTTTTGTTCGGATTGATTGAATTTTTTCTGATATCTGAAGGTTCATTTCATTTTTTTGCGACTCTGATTCAGCTGGATTTGTGCGATGATGGTGAAGCTTGGACGAAAACCGAAGAATAGACTTGATGATTTCAAAATTTTTGCGAGGAAGGACATATCTACGTCTTCAGAGCTGATAGCTCCTGACATCGTACACAATCAACCTTAGCCTATGGCGACTTAATGTACTCTTGGATATGTGTTTGATGGTATGGACTCGTTTGGTAGTAGCCATAGTCCATTTTCTTACATTCCGCTGATCACCCTGGACTAAGCATTGTTAATCAAACTCTCGATGGAACTAACTATAACAATTGGTTCATTGCTATAAGAGATAGCTTAGACGCGAATAACAACCTTGGATTTGTGTATTGGTTTCTTCCTCGGCCAAATGTGAGTTATTCTTATTTCAAAATTTGGAGTCGTTGTAACAGTATTGTGAAGGCATGGCTTATGAATGTAGTCAGTTGAGAGATTGCAGATAGTATTCTTTATTATAAAGATGTTGTGGGTATGTGGAATGATCTTTTTACTCGGTTTCAAGTGAATAACTTACCAAGGAAGTATCAGTTAAAGCAATCGATATCTAATCTGAAACAAGGTTCCTTGGATTTTGTCTACATTTTACACAAGGAAACAGTTATCTAACACCACATCTGTTTATGCTACACGGTGTAATTGTGATCATGTGAAGGAATTGATGGACGAAGCTGAGAGTAGCCTGATTATTCAGTTCTTAATGGGTTTAAATGAGAATTTTGGCAATATCCGTGGTCAAATTCTTAATATGAAGCCTAGGCCTAGTTTGACTGAGATCTATAATATGCTGGATCAAGATGAAAGTCCAGAGGGTTATTGGATCTTCTCCCATTCCGGTTCATGCTCATACAACTTTTCAGGTTCACCATGAAGCTTCTCTTGATCATACTGTTGTGTTAGTGTCTCAAAGAAATTATCACAAGACTAAATGTTCATATTGCTCAAAAATTGGACATACGGTGGATAAATGTTACAAAAATCATGGTTTTCCTCCTGGCTTTGGTAGGGGAAAGAAGCTTCCACCTCTTGGAATTGCTAACCTAGTTATAACACCATCACTCTCTCATCTAGTTCCTAGTGCACCTCGGCACTCTGCTGATTCTTGTGCTTCCATTTCAAAGGAGCAAATTCAGTCTGTAATTTCTTATCTCAGTACTCAATTACATTTTTCTTTTGTCACTCCACCAACTGAGAAGACATGTGCCTTTACTCCTGTAATCTCACATATTTCACGTAGCCTTTTAGGTAATTTCATTACCCTTGTTAATCACTCCTACTATGACATGCTTATCTCTTTTAATATCTCCAGAAATAGATGTGTCTCTTAGAGTTTGGATCATAGATTCTGTTGCTACACACCATGTTAGTCACAATATGGTTTTTTTACTTTGTTTACACCCTTAGAAAATATTTATGTTACCCTTCCTAATGACTATACTGTTACGATTCCTGGTATAGGATTCATTCAATTAACTGATGCTCTTTCTCTTAACTAAGTCTTTGCATGGTGAAGTTTGTTTCACTTCTGATTCCTATTTCATTCAGGAAATTACTCGGAAATTAATGATTGGTCAAGGTAGTCAAGTGGGAAATTTATATATTCTGGATGTCAATAATACACTTAAGACTGTTTTTAAAATCGGATTAATATTCTCATATATATTAATCCTCAATAACAATTCTCAACAACAAGCAACCCAAACATAACCAGGGGAAAACCAATTCAATTCAACCAACAAAATATCCAATAACAATTGACCCAACAAACCAATTTAGATAGCCAACAACAATCCAATTCATCAATTTAGAATAACCAGCAACTTAGCAATTCTAACAATCCATAAAAGCAACAAAACCAAGACTTTAGATCATCTCCTCTTCACAACCATGATCCCACGGTCACACATTTTCTTTACCTGCATCACATGGTTAAAAAAGATGCGTGAGTATTATCACAAATACTCAGTGAGACGGACATTCCATCTACCGTCTATACACACATGCATAACGGAATACTATAATACCAAACAATCCAATCAACAATAACAATCACGAAACATCAAGTTTCCACACTCTGGTGTCGATCGACACTAGCAACACTGGTGTCGATCGACACTCGTCGCAGTGTCGAGGAACACGAGCCGCTCCACTCATGGCTCGTTTCTAGGACGCGACGTATTGATCTCCTGCACAAAAACGTCATCACAGACACGAAAATATCCAATAACACACAATCATCAACAATCAATCATTCCAATCCTCAAACAAACGCATCATGACACTCCAATTACCCAGATAAGTCATGGTCACGCACTCACCTCGATTCAAGAATAAAATGGAGATAAGAACATGAAGAACACACGAAATTAGAGATTTCTCACACCTAAATCGTCGGATTTCCCTTTCCCTCACGAAGAACACGCACCAACCTCGATTCTAGAGACTCACAATCACAATCTCAAGCTTTTAGGATCAAGAACACAAGGAGATCAACAATGATTCATTAACTTCACTTAATCTTTTCTAAAACTCTCTGATTTTCTCTCCAAACACGACACAAACACGGCTGTCGATTTTTATAGTCGAACCCTAGGGTTTCTCTTAACCCGAACAGTAATCCAACACTCAAAAACCGAAGCCGTTGGTTCAATTCAAACTGGTGGACTCCTGAGCCACAATTTCCAATTTGGTTCGCGGGCGTTACACTTTTCAAGGTACTACTTCTATTTGTTTCTGTTATAGCTGATAATATTACATGGCATCGACATCTAGGTCATCCTTCTTTTGCTAAGATTGAACTCTTATATGATGTATTGAAGTTACCTAAGACTATTATCAATAAAAATCACTCTTTTCATTGCCATATTTGTCGTTTAGCTAAACATAAATATTTGTCTTTTAAACCTGGTAAATAGTTGTGTGAGAAACCATTTGAATTGTTGCACATTCATACATGGGGTTCATTTTTTGTCCCTACTGTAGACGTTTTTCGTTGTTTCTTAACCATTGTTGATGATCATAGTCGGGCTACATGGATTTACTTAATGAGTTCTAAGTTTGATGTGCTTCATAGATTTCTGGATTTCATTAAAATGGTAGAAACACAGTAAGATACTAAGGTTAAAGATGTTAGATCTTATAATGCCTATGAATTGAAGTTTACTGAATTGTATAAGTCTAAAGGTATTCTGGCATTGATCATTCTTGTCCTAAAACTCCTGAACAAAACTCTATTGTAGAGAGAATGCATCAACATATATTGAATGTAGCTAGAGCTTTACTATTTGAATCTAGTGTTTCTTTAGAATATTGGGATGATTGTGTGTTAGCCCTTGTGTTTATCATAAATAGATTACCTTCTCCTGTTCTAGATAATCAGTCTCTTTTTGAGAAACTAACACATAAACCACCTGATTATAGCTCTATGGAAATCTTTGGGTGCTTATGTTACAAGTCTACTTCTCCTCAATCTAGACATAAGTTTGATCCTACATCTAGGGCTTGTGTTTTCCAACGCTATCCGGTTGGTTATAAGGGATACAAGATGTTAGATATATTCTATCTCTATTTCTAGGCATGTTACTTTTCATGAGGATATTTTCCCTTTTTCTTCATCTACCATTACGGATAAAGTTAAGGATTTCTTTCCTTTCTTTTCTTCTCCTGCTTCCCTTGATATTGTTCCTTTTGAACAATTATCTTCTGATGCACATCCTCCACTTGATGTGTCATCTTTTGTGGTTCTCAAACGTTCTGTTTTGAAACCACACAGACAAAAAAAACCACCATCACACCTGCAGGATTTTCATTGCTATAATACTACTAGTAACAGACATTATCCCATTGCCAATTATGTAACGACCGCGAACCAAATTACGGAATATTTGGTCGTGTGTCGATCGACACAGGGAGTGTGTGTCGATCGACACGAAAAAAAAAAAAAAAAAAAAAAAAAAAAAAAAAAAAAAAATTTGTCTATAAAAGGAAGAGGAGTGTCGGCAGAGTTCAGTTGTTCAAAGAGAAAATCAGTTTTTTTGGGGGATTTGAGTGAAGAAATCAAGTGATTTCGAGTTGGGTTTTTGGAGGGTAAGAACAACTTCTGTTCGTGTTTTGGAGGAGGCAGAAGGAGGTCAAGTTCACGACGGATCGGAGTGAAATTTGGAGGCCTTCAACTGCGATCAGTCAACTTCGGAGGAGTTTTGCCGTCGTTCTGTTGTGACCCAGAAAGCGTTCTATATACGGTTAGAAAGCTCTCTATGTCTAGTTTTTAGATTGTGTTTCCGATCTTGATTCCGTTGTGTTTTCCGTTCCCAGTGTGCTTTCTTGTAAAACGGGTTATTTCTGTTCCAGTTCGGATCATTGAACTTGCGAGTTGTTTTCTCGTCGAACCGTTGGGAACCAAGGGACGATCTATATACGGTTAGAAAGCTCTATCTGTCTACTTTTCAGATCGGGTTTCCGATCTTGATTCCGTTGTGTTTTCCGTTCCCAGTGTGCTTTCTTGTTCAACATGTCATTTCTGTTCCAGTTCGGATTGTTGAACTTGCGGGCTGTTTTCCCGTCGAATTGTAGGGAGTTAGAGGACGTTCTACATACCATTGTGTAGCTCGTCGTGTCTAGTTTCCAGCGCCGGTTTCCGATTGGAATTTGGAGTAGCCGTTCGTAGTATACGTTGAGTTCTTTGGGGCGTGCGTGTTCTTGGTGTTCTGGGTGTTCTTGAACACTTTTGAATCCGTTTTCCTTCCCAAATCAAGGTGAGTGCGTGACCATGGGTGCGTATAAGCATAAGAAGTGTTAGGATGCGTTTGTGTGTTGTTTGGGATCGAATTTCGTGTTGTTTGATGGATTAGTATGCAGAAAATCGCGTGTGCGAGTTTTCTGGGTTTGGTGTGTCGATCGACACATATGGGTGTGTCAATCGACATGGTGTCAGTAGGTCACCGGGATGGTGTGCTGACGGACATGAGTGTCGGAGTCGGTGTCGATCGACACGGGTTAGTGTATCGATCGACACAGGTTGTTTTTACGCGATTGAGTTGTTTTCATGTTGATTGTTCATCCTGGTATTATAGCACTGCTTATGCTTATATTTGTACATAGCCTGTTGATGGGATGACCGTCTCACTGGGTATTTATGATAATACTCACGCATCTCTTATAACCATGTGATGCAGGTAAAGACAGTCAGTGATCGTGGAATCATGGCCGGGACGAGGGGAATGATCTAGTGGCTCGTTTTCGTGTAATAAGTTAGAATTGCTAGGGTGTTAGCAATTTCAGAACTATGTGTATTACCGAATTGAACTATAATTAATAAGTATGGGCTTGTTAAACGATAATTGTATTTGATTGTTGAATCATTGTTTCCGCGCTGTTTGTTTATTGGACCGTTGAGGATCACTATTTATGATAATAGTGATCCGGTTAAAATTTTTTTTTTATTTGACGGGTTGGGTCGTCACAAATTATATCTCTTATTCTTACTTATCTGAGCCTTTTCAAGTTTTTCTTAATGCTATCACTAAAATACGTGAACCTAAAAAATATTTGGAGGCTTTGTTGGATAAGTTGTGGTGTGATGCAGTGGGATTGGAAATTGACTCTATGATAAGGACTCAGACTTGGAGTGTTTGTTTATTACCGGATGGGAAAGTGGCTAGTGGCTGTAAATGGGTGTTTACTATGAAGTACTTGGCTGATGGTGATGTTGAAAGATACAAAGCTCGCTTGGTAGCTCAAGGCTTTACTCAGGAAGAAGGTGTGGACTACACTGATACATTTTCTCCTGTTTCAAAGTTATCTACTGTGAGAATTCTTATCGATGTTGGTTCTAAGAAGAATTGGTCCCTCTCACAGTTAGATATCTCTAAATGCTTTTCTCAATGAGGATCTTGATGAAGAGATTTACATAAAGTTTCCTTTTGGTTACTCTAAATTGACTGGTCAGACTTATTCTCCTGGTTCAATTTTTCGACCTCATAAATCCATTTATGGATTAAAACAGGCTTCTCGATAGTGGTACTTGAAGTTATCTTCTACACTAAAGCTCATGGGATTTAAGAAATCTAACAATGATCATACTTTATTCATCAAGCACTTGGATGGCAAGTATATGGCAATACTGGTCTATGTCAATGATATTATGATAGCTAGTAACAATGATGAGGAAGTTAAGCGGTTTAAGGATGAGTTGCAGTCTTATTTCAAGCTTCGTGACATTGGTGAATTGAAGTATTTTCTTGATTTAGAGATTGCTAGATCCATTCAAGGTATTTCTATTTGTTAAAGGAAATATACTTTGGAGTTGCATGATGAGACTGGTTTCCTTAGTTGTAAACCTTCCTCTATCCCTATGGATCCTACTATCAAGTTTTCTCAAGAATATGGAATATTGTTGGAGAATCTGAAGCAGTACATAAAGTTGGTTGGCAAGTTGCAGTTGTTGGCCATCACAAGACTTCACTTGGCTTATGTTCTTACTATTCTTGGTCAGTTCTCTTCTGCTGCTAGAGATACTCACTTACAAGTTGTTATAAGGTCTTGAGATATCTCAAAGGGACTGTTGGCCAAGGCCTTTTGTATTCTCCTCAAGGTGGCTTTGATTTGAAGGGATTTGCAGATTCTGATTGGAGAGCTTGTGTTGATACACACAGATCGGTTTCTGGTTATCTTATGTTTCTTGGGGATTCATTAATTTTCTGGAGATCTAAGATTTCTCGAAGTATTGGTGAAGCAGAGTTCAGAGCAATGGCTTTGGCAGCTTATGAGATTGTTTGGCTTGACAAACTTATGAGGGATTTGCTTCTTCATCTATCACTTCCTTAACTATTTTCAAAGCTACTTATTCAATTGATTAGTAAACTATTTTTAGAAAATAGTTACCAGTTTAAAATATGGGAAGTTTACTCAAACAATCTTGGAAAGTTTGATTTTGACTAAAGTGATGCTTATCTTTGATAATTACTCAAACATCCTCATCTACCCATTTTACCCTTAGTTATTTTGAAGACAGAAAAACGTATTTATGAAACTGTCATTAATGAGGCATGCCACGTAGGCGAATTTTTTCCCACCAATAAAGGAAAAGTCTACCGTTCTCGTGATGGTAAATTTATTTTATGATCAATATATTTATTATGTGATTGGTTGATTTATTTCAAGTCCAAATATTTTGTCGGCGAATGATATACTTAATATTCGAATGGTAGACTTATTGTGTAGACTTATTTTTATTTGGTGGTACAAATGTTTTTGAGTAGTAAACTTCCATTATATGTGGCAGAGTTAATGCCAACGGTGGTAGATTTGTTTTTAAATGATAGACTTAGTAGTCGAATGGTAGATTTATCTCAGTAGACTTATTATTGAGTGGAAGATTTATTTTGTTTGACGGTAGACTTAATACTCGTGGTAGATTTAAATTCATGGTTGTTAGACTTACGCATAGTTATTTATAGTGGTGGTAGATTTATTAATGAGTAGTAGTCTTATTCAATGTTTTGAGTTTACTAAAACAACTTTCTCTTGGTAGATTTATTAGTTATTATAGTGATAGATTTACAATGGTAGATTTATGCTTACATACAATGATGGTAAACTTGTATGTATACATACAATGATGGTAAACTTGTATACTTACATATAATGATTGTAGACTTGTATGTTTACATACAATGATGGTAGACTTGTATGATTACATACAATGATAGTAGACTTGTTTGTTACTTGTATTTTAATACAACGAAATTCTAACGTAAACACCAGTCGCAAATGCCGTTCGATATACAACTCTACCATCATCTAGAAAATAAGTCTACCATGACTTCAAACGCAAACGCATGTCACAAACGCTGTTCACAAACGCCTATCGCCAATCGTAAAAGCATGTCACAAACGTTAATCACAAACGCATGTCGCAAACGCATGTTACAAATGTCAGTCGCAAAAGCCAATCGCACGCATTTTATATTTAAATTTTTATTCTTATTAAAATTTAATTCATTATTATTATTTTAAATTTTTTTTAAATGCTAATGGCATTTTCGTTATTAAAAAGAAAAATAAGATTTATATGTCTTTTACAAACTTTCAAAGGTTGTTTGAGTAAACCCATTTTCTCCGTGTTTGAGTAATTATTAGATTTTCAAAGTTGTTTTAGTAATTATCCCTTAAAATATAGTTAACTGTTTTCAGAAAATAATTACCAATTAAAAAATATAGTTAACTATTTTCAGAGAGTAGTTATTTACTCTACTAATTTCATAACATAGTTGACTACATGAAAATGATGTTGTAATAGTTATTTATTTAAACAAACATAGTTGACTATGTTCAGAATATAATTACCTACTATAGTTTGAATAATGAAAAAAATAACATACTTAATTAACTATTATCAAAAATATAATTACCTATTGTAATGAAAAAATAACATATATATAGTTATTTTTATTCAATAAGAAGAAGAAGCTGCTAGTTATCTTTATGTTAAGTTACTGAATTATAGGTGTAAAGGCTTTTGAAGATCAGAAATGGAAACAGCCATAAAAGCTATTTCACATACAAGAGAATGGCAGCTTGCTCAGCAAAACTCAGAAAAGGACAATGATCTAAACAAAGCCACCATCATCACCAGACCAATCCCACCAGAGGTTGTGCTCTGTAACACCGATGGAGCTTGGAACGAGGGGAAGATGACTGCGGGACTGGGCTGGGTTTTCTACAAGAGAAACTCATGTGAGCAATCTTCCGAGGTGATTGAAAAAGGGGCTTTGGTGGAGACTTTTGTTAACTCTCCCTTGATGGCACTCGCTTTTCGTAATGCTCTTTTCAGGGCAAAAAACAGAGGAACATCAAAGCTATGCATGTTCTCAGATTCTCGTTTGCTTATCAGAGCAGTGAATGGAACTAGTTCAATCAAAGAAATCTATGGTGTTCTTCAAGATATACTTTCACTTGTTTCAGAGTTTTCTTTTTTGGAGTTCCGGTTTGTTCCTAGAGATAACAATGATGTAACCGACTCATTGGCCAAATCGGCTTTGCAAAATTTACCTCCTGTAACCTATTAAGTATCAACGAAATGAGATGAAATTTTTATGTTAAAAAAAAAAAAAGTGTAAAAGACTAATATTCAGCCTAATTTCCCTTTTTATTATGGTACAATCGTTTTATTCTGTTGAAAATTCCAAGCAAAACCATTTGATTGTTGGTCTCACAATTCTCACCCCCTTTGCGTTTTTTAGATACGCAATACAAAGTTTCCAGCTCCTTTGCTTCTTCAATATTCGCGAAAACTCGAGATTGTATGATATTATCTCAAGAAGTCAGAATATTTTTGTATGACCACTTGAGATGAAAAGGCAAATTTTGTGGTTCCGTTTTAGCCTTATCGTCATGCATGAAATCGAATCTTACGATGTCAAGAATCAAACAAAATTGAGCTTTATTCCCAATTCTACGAATAAAATTTATGGATAGTCAAGCTCATGGCCAAGAAGAAGATGGATTTGATAGTGAAGCAGCCCCGTAGTATCCCAAAAATAAAACAATTAAAATGTACAATCATAGTTTTGCTTTTTCTTCTTCGAGAGATTATTAATGGTGGCCCAATTTTGAACTCAAGAGTCGTTGTTCTTATATCACAAAAAATACAAGGTTATCATCATCTTCAATGTACGTGTATCACGTACCGACACAATAGATAGTATATGTAATATGCCAAATCACATCTAATTCTGCAACTTGCCCGCCGACCTATATATAACATGGAATATGTAACAATGAATGCAACGATGTTCTTATATCTCAGAATCCAGTTCTTTACACACTTTGTTATTTTAATGGGAACGTCATTTTCCACTATGAGATTGAACAATCCCTGCTATAATTTTTTTGTAGATGGTTAGTGAAGATTTAAAGGATGGATTGAATTGATATAAATTTGTTACAAGATCTATATCACAAATTTACGCAATTTTGCAGCAAAATTTTTAGTAAAAACCACTTCGAATAATCCCATGCAAAGTCAAAATGAAAACTCATCAGAAGGATTTTGCATTTCTATCATAAAACTAATGTTGTGCATACAGCATATATCATCTACTATCTGATGTTCTCTTCTATACTTGCTATAATATATTTTTTTTGCTAAGAACTTACTATGGTATTTTTAACATCAATTATAAGTCAAACATGTGATCATTAAAAAAAAATTCTAGCAATATATTTGTCTTCAGTTTCAGAGAAAAAAAGTTTTTTTTTCTTTCCAATCGATATCTATCTTTTCCACGGAAGAAATATATTGCATCCACTACTTATCACATTCACACCTACTCTTCAACTTTCTAGTAGATATTCCAAATAATGAAGTTCTTAGTAATACTTCTTCGCTATAACTATCATATGTAAAATAATTTCTTGTCTCCAAAAATGCAGTCGATCCACATATTTGTTTGGGATAATCAGGATAAGTCTAATGCTTTCTGGATGTCGTATGTTATTATTGGAAAATATGTACCATTTTATTTATATTTAATTATAGAGAATTTAGGCCCAATAGTACACATAAAAATTATTTTTCGGTGAATAACCATTATTTTATATGGCTAGAGTATTCCTTGTATCATATATATTAATTACAAATTTATCCTCAACTCTCTCTCTCTCTCTCTCTCTCTCTCTCTCTCTCTCTCTCTCTCTCTCTCTCTCTCTCTCTCTCTCTCTCTCTCTCTCTCTCTCTCTCTCTCTCTCTCTCTCTCTCTCTCTCTCTCTCTCTCTCTCTCTCTCTCTCTCTCTCTCTCTCTCTCTCTCTCTCTCTCTCTCTCTCTCTCTCTCTCTCTCTCTCTCTCTCACGCTTATTCTTCTTCATTTTTCTTTTATTTTCTTCATTTTCTCTCTTTTGTTTTTTTCAACTCATCTATTATATTTGGTCTCAATATTTTACAGTATACTAATTTAAAATTTTGCTCACACTATTAAACAACATAGATTTTTTCATCTATACCATACTTTGAAATTTTAAAGTTGGATATAAATTTTTCAAAACATAAATTAATTATAATCAATAATAACAGATCGTTTTATTCTATTTTATTATTAACTAGTATTTTGAAAATTTTATTTTCAAAAATTCAAACTACGTCAAATGGAAAAAAAACATAAACACTATAATATATATACACCAGTAAATCACATAGAATAGTATTCACACCAGTCTATGTTAGACAATAATATTGCACTCTTATGATTAAGTTTCTTTAAAGAGTTTGAAACTTTTGTAAGGTTTTATGATTAAGCTTTTGCATTTAGGTTTTAATATATATATCTATATATATATATTTTTTTTTTTTGTCAACAGGATAATAAATTAGAATACATTTTTAATATTTTGCATTTAAATTAATTTATGTATGGATTTTGGTAAATAGTACTATATGTAAAATATTATATGTGTTTTTGTATAGCATTTAAGCTACTTGAATTAGTTTTCTACCGACATAAATATTATGTTGTAATTACCAAATTTCAAAATTATTTAATGTACAGTAGTTACGTCACTGAGTTGGCTTTTTGCATGGAGGAGAAGAAAAAAAAATCAAACCTATGCATGAAGTAGCACAATGGGGTGGACATAAGTAATTGGAACCGAAAAACCGAATGGTTCTCAAACTTCAAATCCAGTAGGTATCAGTTCGAACCAAAACTGAATCAAAGTACCGAATCAGAACAAAAAAAACGAACATTAGAAATTCTAACTAGACTTATAGGAGCCATTAGACCATCTCTAATGTATTTCTCTATTTTTTATTCTAAAATAAAAAAAGTTATAGCATTCATCTATTTCTTCTTCAATGTATTCTTATTTTAGAGAAAATGCTATAAAATGGAGGAAAAACTAGCATTTCTCCATTTTTTCCTCTATATATAGAGGAACATTACAAATTTCTCGATTTTAGAGGTAGAAATAGAGGTGGACTGGAGTAAATTTTACTTTAAAATAGAGTTTAAAAAACAAAATAGAGGTGGGTTGGAGATGTCTTTAAGAAACCCAACCCGACATTTTCGTAAACCCAACTCGCCAACAACAACAACAAACTAAACTCTTGTTCTTTGAAAATCAAGGTGGAAACCCTAATCCTCAAATCCGATCAATCCCAGTTCCACCTCCTCCGACTCTAACATTCACCACGGAAAATCGTTCTCAAGTATGTTGATGGATTTTGAGGTTCTGACTCGGTCATCCACCACGATTTTGAGATTTGTAAAAGATTGATTCATGGCTTATGTTGTGTCTTGAGTCTTGAAAAAATTAATTCATACTTTGCTTGATTTGGAATAAATTTTAGCATGTCTTTGAACTGAAAAATATAAATCTCTGAAGTTTTAATTAATAAACAAATCCATAATTAAAGAAAACTAAAAAACGTTGTGATTGTTCATTACCTTTACTTCGATACTCGTACAATTTTTCATATCGTCTTGATTTGTGTTGTTGCCTACCATTGCACCATTGGAAATAGTTTTTTCCATCGACTTAGTTATCTCTTTAAGTCTCCTTTACAAATCATGTATAAGTATTAGGTCTCTTGCTGGTAATTTTTGGAACTATTGTTTGTATCTAGTTTAACTGATTGGTTTGTAAATATCAAGAAACTCATTATGATATTAATAAAGCTTATTATGCAGGTTTGAATTTGATTCTTCTAGTATTTATCCGAACCGAACCAAACCAATTTGAAGTTTGGTTCTCTTATAGTTTTTTAATTGTTGAACAGAATAGAACCGAACCGAACCAAAGTGAAATCGAACTGTACCGAACCAAAAAACATTCGGTTCTTATATGGTTCCTATTTTGTAAGAACTGAAAAACCAAAAAACCAAAGATCCGAACCGGAACCAAATCAAAATAATGAATGCTCACCCCTAGTAACACACATCATCAAATGGGTTGCGCAAAAGGATAGAATGGACAATTTCTTATATATATTATTTACTTCTTAAATACTTAACAAGGATAAGCTATATTCTTCATTATTTGCTGTAATATGGCTAGTAGCCTAATTGGCCCCTAATTATATCGAAAATGTCATTCTAGTTACTTATTTATAACTACATAATCTGAATTCCTAATCGATTGCTTCATGTCCCTACGGTTCAAACCAGAACTTGAAATTTTATGACTAGAATTATAAGCTTCGAGAGCTAATGTAACCGCTGTTTATCGCCTACCGGTTATTTTCTGGTAATGTGTTCACCTTGATTTAGAATCGTCATCATTTTTAACTTAAAGCAGACAATTCTATTTACACCGATTAAATATCTCATCTCTATTTTTTCAATTTATTATGTACTTGAAACGTATTCGAACATGTTATATGTGCAGTAATATAATACGCCCCTATACATGCCTACACATGTTTTTAAATGCATGCATATATAAAACTAAATAAAGAAAAACATGAGAAAGGAGAAGTTCAACATTAGCTGATTTTATTATTGACTATACCCACATTACAAAATAGCTATTCTCATAATCTATCTTTTCGAAACTTAGATAGACATAGCATTCATTCGTTCATACATACATGTGCATGAGAGTTTCTGTTCGCTTAGTTAGTTTCATTTATATATTATTTATTATCAGCAATCCTCTCTTCTTCTTTTTCTTAATCAAAGCCATAACGCTCCAACGCGTTTAAGCATTGGAACAAGAGAGCGATTGAGATGGAGACTCATGACTTGATTGGCTCCACCAACGAGCTGCCCTCCTATGAACACCACGGGCACGGTTGGGCTGCACCCAAACTGAGCCAATGCTTGCTCTATCTCCTTTCCTATGGTGATCTCATCGAGCTCATATATCGTTGGGTTCACGCCAAAGTCTAAGAAGAGAGTCTTAATTGTGTGAGACATGCAACACGAGTTTTTACTAAAGATCACTACCGACTTTTCGGAGATCATCTTCTGTAGCTTCTCCATTGATGTTATGATGTGAAAGAGTGATTACAAAGTGGCTCGCAAATAAAGAAAATGGGGTTTTATATATATATATATATATATATTGAAAGGAGAGATTTGGGGTTAAAATTGAATAGCTAGAGAACTTATAGAGAGAATATAATATTTTTTGGTGAAGGTAAGAATTTATACTTTGAGTTTGTGTTTGATGTAGTGAAGGGTCTATAAGGGTCCTTTATATATAGATTTCTATGGTACATAAGCTTCCATATTACGGATTTAAATGCTATGTAGCGTTTTTCGAAGAGAATCAACTTTAGCACAAAATAAAGTATCTCGAATTAATAAATAAATAAAAACACATGGGCAAATAACAGAGAATTTAGATAATGGGGTATCTGAAAGAATTAGAGGTTTATCTTTCTTGCCTCTTTGCCTATTGCAACTTAAGAATAAAAAAGTGTACTATCATTACAGATAACAAAATCTCTTTGATTTGAGGAATATTTGATACAGACGCCTTCTATTTTCATTTTTAGTGTCATCCTGATATTTTCAAGTTCATGGTATCATAAACTTTTATTATTTTTAAGTAGTAAGCATATATATATATACTAAAATAATTTATATTTGTTTGGTATTACTTGTACTTGTTTCTATACATAAAGTTGAAAAGTCACTACTTTATACAAGTTATATAGAATGAGACTCTACTTGGCAAAAAGATTAATATCCATTATATATAAATCTTAAAATCATGTCCTTAAACACATGATAAAAGCTGCATCTACTTCTTTCGCGAAGACTCGAGATCGTCTTGTATATCTCCAGAATAATCTTCTTCTTCTTTCTTTTTTTTGTGTGTGGTGGATTTACGTGTCCTCGTCACTTACAATCAAAGCATTTTCGTTATTTTCACGAAAGTAATTGATTCAAAAAAAAATAAAGCTAAATTTTGCATGATTCTTGACATCGCAAAGATTCGATCTCATTCCATGAGGATAAGGCTGAATGGAACAAATTTATATTCGTATGTGGATCGACGGTGACCCAACTGTGATCCGTAGAGTCGTTATTGATATATTTCAGATTGCAAGGTGATCATAGCCCGTACATGTCTTACGTAAAAACACATATTCTCGCAAAGTATCCAATTACACAACTACGCCATACATTCTTACCCTTAATTATATCAATATTTTGAAGTTTTTTTTTTTTTTTTGTAGTTTAGAATATTATTCAATTACCATTTACGGATGTGTACCTTCGTTCGCATGCAAAACAAAAAAAAATGTGGAACATCAAGTTTATGAGTTTAGAGTATTGGAATATCACCGCTAATTTCGCCGGAAACAAAGTTTTCGCAGAGAAGAGTTTTTTTTTTTCGAATCCACAAGAATTAGAGTTTCTTACAAATTTTATTTTTTTACTAGAATAAAACAACAATATATGTTGTCTTTATCTCCACTGTTTCGCATTTATGTCCTCCTTTTTTTCTTTTTGCTTAGACGTGGCCATTCCATTTTCAGTTTGGATTTTCAGGACTTCTATTTATTGGGTTTTAGAAAAAAAAGTGTGAAATACACCAATTTTTTTTTGTTCGGTTCGAAAATTTTCGATTTAGTTTCATATAATAATAATAATAATAATAATAATAATAATAATTTTGACCAAAAAAAACTAATTCTGATTAATGTTATATGTTTTAATGCATTTTTGAATAGATATAACTAAAATATTAAATTTTTAACAAATTTTGGTTTATTCGGTTTGATTGCATAAAATTCGAATTGGTTCGAATTTGGTTTGTTTTATTCATTATAATTTTTTATCGTTCAGGTTACCTGTATTCGTTTAAAAAAAAGTTTCATTGACAATTTCTTATAGTTAGGTTTTTACACCCGTACTTCTATTTACACTTTATAGTAAAAAGCCTAGATGTCACAAGATCGAATGACGCTTGGTACAAAATTAATATTACATGTTTTATGCCTGAAGAATTATGGGTTTCGGCCTAACTAATATTATGTATTGTGATTTCGGATCTGACACGGATTTTGGCCTAGAACCTTCCGGTAATTCAACAAAAGGCAAAAAAAAATACTAAACGAAAATCTTCTTTGCTAACACAATATATAAGAAAAATTGACTTTGCAAATCGTTCCTAGGACTAGTGAATACCGTACATGTTGAATTGTGAAGCCAAAATATTAATTTTGTTTTTTGAGTAAAATGAAGTGATTACTGTATTAACATATAAAAAAATACAAGAATGTACCATTAAGAGTATTTCATATAATTGAGACATATATTTGAGGCTTATCTTCATTCTTAGAGAGAACGAGAGTAAATTTGTAGCTCTATTTTTTTTTTTTTTTTTTACACTCTAATTTTTTTTTTATTAATGAAATCTGCAGTGGTGAAAAATGGCCGTAACAAATGCGAGAGGTACCGGGATCGATAGCCCGCATCTCCATTTCTTCTTCTTTTTTTTTTTTTTTTTTTTAAATGGACGTAACTATCGTTGATATGGTTATTAAAAAAAAAGTAAAAGTTATCAAAAACTATCGTTGATATAGTGACGTCTTATAAATCGCGTGTTTTTATAATTATTCTTTTAATAGGTTTTTGCATTAATTCTTTATCAAAAAAGAAATAGTTTTTTGTTGCATTAAATTACATAAAGCAAGAATACATGCAATTAGGAAAAAATTGAGAATATTTCATCTCCTATTTTTTTACTTTCTACATATGCATTAAGCGAGTAGGGGCTTAAATTTATTCAATGCATATTTGTACATTTCCAATACCAGCACATACAATGTGCTTTTAAAATACATGCCTGCATGTCAGCATGTATAAACATAAACATGGGAAAAGAGAAATCCAACTCTAGCTGACTTTATTATAAAATATACCCACACGTTACAAATTAGATAACTCATAATCTATATTTCAAAACTTAGACAGACAAAATATTCATGCATACATACATTAGATACGTACATGTGTATTTTATTTTGTCACTATTTAGTTGCTTTCATTAGATTTTTAACGGAGCTACGTTCTTACGTAAACACCCCTTTATATTTAATCAAACCCATAAAGCCCCAGCGCGTTTAAGCATTGGAATGAGAGAACGATTGAGATGGAGACTCATGACTTGATTGGCTCCACCAACAAGCTGCCCTCCTATGAACACCACTGGCACGGTCGGGCTGCACCCAAGCTGAGCCAATGCTTGTTCTATCTCCTTTCCTCTGGTGATCTCATCGAGCTCATATATCGTTGGGTTCACGCCAAAGTCTAAGAAGAGAGTCTTGATGGTGTGAGACATGCAACATGAGTTCTTGCTAAAGATCACTACCGACTTCTCGGTGATCATCTTCTGTAGCTTCTCCATTAGTGTTAAAGTGTGAAAGAGAGTTTAATAAGTGACTGAAACAAAGAGAATGGAAAGCTAGAGAACTTTGTATTTGTTAAAGTTAAAGGAAAGCTAGAGAACTTATAGAGATATATTGTAGTATATATCTTTGGGTGAAGCTGATAACTGACTATGAGTTTATGTGTTTGACGTAGTGAAGGGTCCTTTATATATAGCTTTCCTAGGCAAGTAAGGCTTTTCATATTAAGGGTTTAACGTAGCACATTTTTTTTTTTATAGAGAATCAAGTTTAGAACAAAATAACGTATTCCAAATTAAAAGCACACATTTTAAATAATGAAAAATAAAGATAGTGGGAGAATCTGAAGGAATTTGAGGCTATAATCGATTCACACCTTCTTGACTATTGCCTCTTGCAGCTAAAGAATAAAAAACATCAACTCTAATTCGATGAAACGTACAGAAAACAAATCTCTTAATTAAGATGTGAGGAATATTTGATACGGAAGAATCATGTCATGTCTTTATAGTACGGACATTTATTAAGTACACTTAATTAATGTTCATGCTGCATATACAGTGCAGATTTTTCCTTTTTTAAAACCTAAAAATTTCGGACACATTGGATCTCAATCTATAAAGTCTATACTCAGTGGCCAATAAAGAATTGGGACATGTGTTGATGCTTTACAATAAGCCTATACAGTGTAATGCAAATTAGTTAAAATGAAGTTTTTGTGAGCTAAAAAGAGATTTTTTTTTTTTTGCTAAATCCAAAACGAGATCTACATTTGATATATACACACATGAACATGATAATAGTAATTTAGTAGAGCTCTATACTTCGTGAAGACTCGAGATCGTAGGGTATATCTCTGGAATAATATTTTCTTCTTGTTGTTGTTGTGTTTGATTACGTGGCCTCTTCACTTACCATCAAAACAATATTTTCTGATTCTCACGAAATTTTCATCATATATCGATTTGGTGATAAAGGTAAGACGATTCCTGACATCTCTAAAATTCGATTTCATTCCATGACGATAAGGCTCATATGCAACCACCCTTTTTGTATTTTTGGATCGAAGGTGGCCCAACATTGATCCGAAGAGTCGTTATTCATAATTTACAAAGTACAACGTTATCATAGTCATAGCCCGTACAAGGGTTTGGCACTAATATTCATTATCCATCTCCTACATATTATTCGACTCGTATCTACTTCGAAAAAAAGGGTATATGTAACTTTAGAGTTGAGTAAAAGATATTGGGCATTTTCATTTGCCTGATGCATAAGAGCACCCACAATAGTTTAGAACCCAAGTGAGTTTCTCCAAAATAAATTATTATTGTTTTAATATAATTTTATTATACAATTAATTTTTAATTGAAAAACCAAAAATTGAACCAATTGCAAAGTGACAATTGGCAAATAAGTTTTTTGTGGGTATCTAGAGGAAGAAACTTAGAGCATCAATATTGGTAATACTCTTAGAATATCACCAATATTGATTTAGTATTAATTTTATTAGTAATTTTATTTTTAAGACTTATTAATATTTTTTTAATTTTTGTATGCCTAATGGTGATACTCTAAGAGTATCACCAAGATTAATTTAGTATTAATTTTAAGATTTTTTAAAAGATTCAAAATGAATCCGATCAACAAAAATGAAAGAAAATGAAAACGTATTAAGAGATTAGTCTACAATAGAGTACGACAACAACAACACACCAAGAACTCATCTCTTTCTCTTATTCAGAATCCTCTTGGCCTCACTTTCACTGATTAGATTCACTAGCAAAAACACAAAAGTGTGCAAAGCCCGATTCAACAGTTATACAATGTGAGATATGATTCATACGACGAGTGGTACCTGCCGCGTCTTTGAACTACACTAAATGTAAACTAGAGATCCAATCAGTTTCTTTAGTTCTTCTCCCTGTAGACAAACAAATAACACATATCTAATCAAGAACTCGCAAAACTCCGGTCTAGTAAAATAAGTTTGGATTGTTACCTACCTGGTTTGTTGTAGTCAGCACAACACCATGATGGTCTTTAAAGAACTACTTGTCATCTCGAAGATCTACAAATTTCAAATTTGAGAAGACAGTTTAAACTTTGGTCTATTTCTTGTAATCATTAAAGAGTTATAAAAGTGAAAAATGAAAAATGGATCCATCATTAACAAACATACAAATCTGATCATGACAAGAACGCAAGTCCATGGAAGCATCATAAAGTCAAAGAGCTGCAATAATTAAACAGAAAATAATCTTCGTAAAAATCAAATTTTTTAGAATGAAAGTCCGTTTCCCATTCATTCAATAAAAGTAATGAAACTTACACTAAGAACAAATTACAAAAAAATTTATAGATTTAGAAAATGACCGGATTTGGTAAAGAAAAAGGTCGTACCAAAGCCTTATCATTTTCCTTTGCATCTGCTTCAAAATCAAACACACCTAATCAAAGATTGAGAGATTGAGAGAGAGAAAAGAAAACCAAAAACTATTCTTGTCCCAAACTCATCAACGCAAATCAATCTCGATTCGAATCCAATCAAATTCAAAGATAGAAAATGCAAATCCCACCGGAATTTGATCGAAAAATACCTATGTTGGCGGCGGAAGGACCTTCCCGTTTAAAGTCGAAATCTTCTTCACCGTACTCTTCCTCCTCTTGATTTCCCTTTCCGGTTCTCATCACCGCCGAAGAGAGTAAGAAAGAAGAAAGAAACCACACATTTTTTTCTTTTTTTGGTTTCGGATTCCCTAAATCGTGCGGCCCATGAGACGACGACACATGTCCTCGAGATACCGTCTCAAGGGACTCTCCCCACTGATCCGTATCAGACCACAATTAAGCCCAAAATCATTTGTTTTATTATTTTAATACCTTTTTAAGTCTTTAATACCCGTTACAACTCACCATTGAAGATGATTTTAGAATATCTCCTAGATACCATGTGGATATCTAAGCAAAAAAATAAAAAATAATAAAAATAAAAATTGAAAAGGTATGAAAAAGAGAGTAGGTTTCTTTATGAAGAACTCCTTTAGAAACTCTCATGCCACATAGATTTTTGTAAGTGGTTAATTTATTTTTAAATATTAAAATTTAATGAAATAATTAATTTATATTAAGATATTAGTATTATATAAATTGAAAACCCATTTTAGAAACTCCACCATTGTAGATGCTCTTATTGGAGAGTTTTTTTCATCTTTTTTTTTTTTTTCTCTTTTTCCCCTTTATTTTAATAGAGAATTTTTTCATAAAAACTTCTCATTGGAGATGACCTAAGCCTTCGGCTGAGTATGCATCAAACGATGTTCATTTACCTAACAGAGACTCATGCGACCAAACGATGTTCATTACCCTAACACAAACTCATGCGATCAAACGCTGCGACTAATTGCAACGCTTTCAGCGACCAAGCGCTAGGTCTGCCAAACGAACAACAATCATAATATCTGACTGCATTGTCTGATCAGAAGTTTCAGCCAGTCTTGCATACGAGTGCCGGCAGGTAAATGAAGAGGGCCATTGTAACTCTATTACTTGCGAGTAAAAAAGGTTAACATGTATTGTTTTTCAATCAAATATTCACCTTGGTGGTCACATTATTACTCGACTGATAGATACCCATTCTAGATATAGATATATTACAACATTATTCTATTAATATGGACAATTCTCAAAATACGTCTTTTAAATTTTTGTTCCAACAATATCACCACTAATTTTAGATTTCCAATAATTGCACAAACACAATATGAAAATGACTCAAAACTTCTATCTAATGGGAGAAACTTAAACCCTAAATAGGAAAAAATAACTAATATATAATGTTTTATTTTGTTTGTAATTTATCTAGGAAAAAAATGTATTTTTACGTAATAATTTGTGCAGTTATTGAAAAATTGAGTTAATGGTGTTATTTTTGGAACAAAAACTTAGAAATATCCTATTTTACAATATGTCTCTTTACATAGCTAGCTAAGTATAATCTTATATAAAACAGGATCTTGTTATAGGTTGAAGTTTGATATCAACTTATAATATGTTCTTCTATCTTATATTATTTGTAATATCTGAGACTTCAACTTCGAATAATTTAATTTTGATTTATATATAACGAAATATGATAACATAACCACTACAAAAAACATGGCAAAATCCGACGGTATTTTCAACAGGAACAAAACTGTAGAAAATCCGTTGAAAATTTTCGACGGAGATCTAATGTAAGCTGGCTGACTAATCGTTTTTCGTCGGAAATTGATATATCATGGTTTTTACCCGTTTTCGACCATGATATAAGTCTTTTTCATAGAGTCTTTTTGGTATTTTTCGAGTTGTTTTGAGTCTTTGCAGGTTATTGGACGATTGGAGCTTTTGGAGCATTTTGGAGCGTCGAGGAAAGAAGAGCCGGAGTGATCAAGTCGGAGTCGAGTTTTCGAGGCTGTGTCGATCGACACGGTCCTGTGTGTCGATCGACACGAGCATGTCTGACGAGAAGATTGAAGAATTTCCTTGATGGGCCATGAAGCCCAGAAGTTTACAGAAAAGCGCAGTCCGAATTTTACACATTATATATAGTTTTATTTAGGTTTTCATGTTTTTATCTTGAGATTTATATTGAGACTTGGAGAAGGAGAGATTTGGGGGAGCTTCAGACTTTTAGAGATTTCTAAACCCTTTTGTATCTCTAACTCTATCTTTTCAATGCAATTTATTTCATTCATGATGTTTGTTTCAATCACCATGTCTGAGTAGTTTGCTTGTTAGGTTTTGGGAAGTTCTAGGGTTTGATGAGAAATTGATAGGATTGAAACCCTGTTAGGATTTATCTTTATGTTCTTCATCTAGATTGATTTAACTCTGATTTTAGGATTGATCAACTGAAATTGGAAATCCTAGGTTGCTTTAATAGATGCGAAAGTATTATTAACAACCTGATATAATCTTAGATGGGCAAAATTATCTATTCGCAAAGAAATTTGGCTTAGTAATTTTGTGAACAATTGAACCTGTTTTTAATGCTTGATTTTATTCACTAAGTTTGCAAAGAAATTTGGAATTTAGGGATTTAGTCATAGATAATCTCTGCAACGAAAGTTGATTGGTTTTATATTCGTGTTTGAGTTCTAGAACCGTGCTTAATAAAATCCTAACGTTTTTATCTCTGTGTCGATCGACGCAATCGATTTTGATTCATTCCTGTGAACAACCCAATGCCTAACTCTTTTGTCTCATTGAATTTTAAGAACTTTAATCATTCACTTGTTTACTTGCTGTTTTTATTGCACTAATACATATTTACTTAGCATAATTTGAATTCACTAATTGATTGTGTGATTTGATTCCATGTGGATTCGATCCCTAAGTACTACATCGATCTCTTAATTTGAGAGAGTAGCTCAAGGCAAATTTGAGCATATCAGAAATTCGTCGAAACAACCGACGGATTTCCAACGGTTTTGCCCTGCCGACATAAATTTATAATCCTACAAAAGTTTCTTAAAAAATCTATTGGTTATTTTAGTATAAAACAGCGAACATACATCCTCTTCCATTCATTTTTCTACAAAAGATAAGATAAAAAGGGTGAATATGGCTTCTTCTTCTTCTTTTTCCTCAAGTATGTTTAATTATTTCTGATCATGGATGGACAAGCTGATGTGAGATCAAGCGAACGCATTGGTAACTGAGGAGTACGTGGCTGGGATTAAGGAATTTATGGAATTTCTTGGACGTAATCCGCAAGTCATGAAAAATAATAAATATCTTTGTTCTTGCATGAATTGTATGAATCGTAGGAGAGGAACGTGTAGAGGTGTATATGGATTGTCCTTGTATGGATTGGATGTCGGGTTACAAAATTTAGTATTCACATGGAGAAACATAAGAAATGGTAATTATGGTAGTTCTAATGCACTTTATGCAACTGATATGATGGAAGAAACGACAACGGAAATGAGTAGCATAGGTATGGAGCATATGGTCTATGATGTGTTTCAGGAAAATTTATCAGGAATTGGAGAGGATGTTGAAAGGGCAGAGGTGCCTAATTTAGATGATAGAAGATGTTTTCATTTGTTGGATGCTGCTAAACAACCATCATACGAAGGCGGTAGAGGTGATGATTCTCCATTGTCAACCGCGACTAAGTTGATGATTATAAAGTCGAATTACAATCTGAGCGAGGAGGTTGTGGACGTGATTTAGGATTTTGTTAAAAGTCTTTTGCAAGAGGACAACCTACCACCAACTGTGTATTTTGAGATACAAAAATTGGTTGTTGGTCTTGGTATGTCGTTTCAGATGATAATTGCATGTTGTATTGGAAAGAGACTAAGGGCCTTCTGTCTTGTCAATTTCGTGGTCATTCTCGATATAAGGAGACAAGTGGAAGAGTTCCAGTCCCGCTTAAGTGGATGTGATACTTACCTTTGACAGCGAGATTAAAGAGATTATACCAATCTGAGCGAACTGCAACCGCAATGAGATGGCATGCAGAGCATAGAAGGGAAGGGCAAATAGAGTATCCATCAGTTTCAGAAGTATGAAAACATTTTACCTCAATAAATCTCATGTTTGGAGCAAATCGAAGGAATGTATACCTTGGATTGAGTACTGATGGCTTTAACCCTTTTGGGAAGAATGGGAGGCAATATTCACTATGGCCTGTAATCGTGACACCTTACAATTTCCACCATCTCTTTGCATGAAGCGAGAGTTTTTGTTCCTGAGTATCCTAGTCCCCGCGCCATCACATCCTAAGAAATCACTTGATATTTGTAATGCCCGTGAACCAAAAGTGGATTTTTGGTTGGGTGTCGATCGACACAGGGTGTGTGTGTCGATTGACACGTGTGTTTTTAGACTTATGAGAAGTCAGGTTTTGGGCGTGTGTCGATCGACACAGGTGGTGTGTGTCGATCGACACAGGTTTAAATTAGACCGTCAGGTTCGGTTTAATTGTTCGATTTGGTGGGCCGGTTTAGGGAACCTTAGGATTTGATATAAAGCGTGAACAGTCGCGGTTGTGGTCGTTTTTGGGATCAGAAATAGAGAGAAATCAGAATCAGAGAGATTGAGAGATTTTTTGGGTGATTTTGAGAAGGATTGATCATTTGAGGCTCGTTCTTGAGGCTTGTGAGCGAGGAGGATCATTGATGTGGTGATTTCGGGTCTGGAGAGATAAAATAAGGGGTTGGTTTGTGGTTGTTCTTCGTGTTCTTCGTCGTTCTTCCTCTTTTTAATCCTTTTCGAGGTGAGTGCGTGACCATAGGTTTATTTGGGTAAAGGATTAGATGGAATATGATTGATTGTGGTTGTGTGGATTGGTTTTCGTGTGTTTTTGTGGATGGAATCGTGCAGGAGATCGACGGATCGCATTTGGGTCCGAGCCATGAGAGGATAGGCTCGTTCCCTGTGTCTGCGATGTCGTGTCGATCGACACACAGTAAGTGTGTCGATCGACACAAGTGCATCGTGTCGATTGACACCATGGTGGTGTGTCGATCGACACAAGGGCAGTCTGTCGATCGACACCTAGTGGTTGTGTCGATCGACACAGTGCTCCTGAACTGGTTCATGTTTGATTTTCCGTGTATGCTTGTTGTATGCTCATCCTGGTATTATATCTCTTGCTTATGTCTATGTGTATAACCTGTAGACGGGAGGTCCGTCTCACTGAGTATTTGTGATAATACTCACGCATCTCTTTTTGCTATGTGATACAGGTAAAGAGAAATTGTGATCGTGGAATCATTGCCGGAAAAAGAAGATGATCTAGTGTCTCGGTTGATTGAGTAATGTTGTTAGAATTGCTACGTTGCTAGTGAATTCTGGAATTGATACTTAGTTTATTGGTGGTTATTTCGTATTGTAATTGAATTGGTTGTTTATTATATTGGTTTAGTAAGTCAATAAAATATGGGATTTATTGATGGGTTGTTTGGTTATTGATTGGTTTATTGTTTTTTTCCGCATGTTAAGAATTGATCGTTGAGGATTATCATTTGTGATAATGATAATCCGGGTTTTAATTTGGAAAAATTTAAAATTTTTGGGTCGGATTGTTTCAATATTTTCCTACAACCAATGATAGAGGAGTTGTAGATGTTATGGCACCATGGTGTTCAGACGTGGGATATCTAACTGAAACATAATTTTGATATGCATGCGATATTAATGTGGACGATAAGCGACATTCCAGCTTATAGAATGCTTTCTGGATGGTCAACCCATGGTAAATGACAATTTGAAGTCGAGCTTGGACCTTCAAGAGCACTATTCTCGAAGTATGCTTCATGTTAATGTTAAAGGAAAAGCTCTCATCTCTACATTTTGGTTGGACGGACTTGCAAAACATGAGTTCTTTGAGTGGATATTGAACAGCGTAATATTTCTAGATGGATATGTGTCAAATTTGCGGCATTGTGTTGATTAAAAAGAAGATAAGTTCACTGGGATGAAGAGTCACGACTGCCATGTTGTTATGCAACGCCTCTTGCCATTTGCTTTTCGAGGGCTTTTACCCCGACAAGTACACATAGCTATCATAGGTAAGCTCTATTCTTTTGTATGTTATGTCCATGTTCTTTAATATTTTTGAATCATTTGAAAAAAATAACAAATTTTATTTTGCAGCGATTGTTTCGTTTTTTCGGGATTTAAAGACTCGATCACTGAAATGGGTGAATTCTGGTTTTACCCAAAATAAAACAATTAAGGCTGCAAGTGCACAACAAGTTAATCGTAGTACTTAGGGATTGAATCCACAGAGATTCATAGTACTAAATAGTAATTTCAATTAAGAAACTACGCTAAGTCAAGCAAAGTTTTGTGGTTTTGAGAGTGAACAAACGAATATCAAATTTGGTTTTAAGCAATAGTAAGAAAGCGTTGGGCGTTCGGGGATTCTCAAGGTTTCATAGTTCGAATTATTCAGGCGCAATAGATTTGATTTTTTTCCTAGAACATGAACACATAACAAGCTAAGCAAGCTCTTCGACATTAGCTACTAATTCGAATTAGTCCTATCAATCAACTCTCTCATCGAAAAAAACTAAATTTTAATGCAATTGTAAGCAAGTTCAATTGTGCATTCAATCCTATAAGTTTAACTTTTGCAACCTAAAGAATCAAACTCATCAAACATCATGTTCAAGACAAGTATTGAATTGTTAGCAAACAATACTTTATCTAAGATTAGTTTCAAGGTGATCAATCCCTAATACATGTAATTAAGCACGGGTCTAGATGATGGAATACTCTTAATCTAACAAAAGCGCCACCCTAGTTATCAATCCTATCTATTAAACCATAAAAAAAACCTTTGAATTGGTTTTCCTAGAACCCAACAATGGAACTACTCAATCATGACAAAGCAAATCATAGATTAACTTGTGTTCATTAAAAACAGTAGTAAAAAGGTTTGAGAAACTTCTCTAAGGGTTACAAAGAGGTGAGATCCTTCTCCCTTAATCGAAATAAGCAATGAAACAATGGAAGATATGAATGCCTTAAGAACTTTTTGAAAAACTTTCAGCTTTTAAGTTAATAATGATGGAGAGCGGGATGTTTAAGGTCGTGGCTGCTGCTCTCTTTTTATATGGAATATGTTGTTTTTGGATAAAACCCTTGAAGAGTTGGAGATAACGTCGAAAAAAGAAAATTTTCCAATTTCTTCGGATGCGGTGATCGATCGATCACCTAAGTGTTCGGTCGATCACTTTGTTAATTCGTCTCTGCATTAAGACTAGGGGCTCCACATCCGATCGATCACTTGTGAATATTCTTGAACCGCCTTTAGCTTGATCTTTGCTCGAACAGATTTCTGTAGATTAATGATAACTCAAGCTCTAACCGTCAGATTGTGGTGATCGAATATTCATTTTGAAGCTGAGATCCTCCTCTATCTCGCGATAAAATATTAGCTTGATTTGACGGTGGTAACTTCTTAATCTGGAACGAAACATCGGACATTCGGGATTTGTCATTCCTTAAAAAGGCTTTATTTCACTTCTTTTACGCCCAAAATGCTCCAAATTCATGTATTGGCTTCAACACCCACGAAAATGTTACAAGTAGTATATTAAGTCCAAAAACCATTCATTTCTTTTTTAAAAATATAAGAAAAACGGGTAAAATATCGTATATATCAATCATTTACATAGGAAGGTATTTAGAACTTTGAAGAGAAGATACCCGAAATCCTTTGCAATTTGGAGAAAATATTTCCACCGTCTTTCTTTGATGTTATGGAGCATCTCCTGATTCATCTCCCTCGAAAGACACCACTTCGTGAGCCGGTTCAGTATCGATGGATGTATCCATTTGAGTGGTATATGTTATCAATTTGAGTGGTAGAGGTTCCATCTAAAGAAGAAGGTCAAGAATTTAAGCAGAGTCGAGGGTTCTATTGTTGCGCTAAACATCAATGAAGAAATCGCCAATTTTGCCGAGTTTCACTTCCCACTTGAAAGGCAAGCAATGAGTCGCAAACCCACGAGAAATGATGATGGTGGCGTACCTAGTAACTTACCCTGACTATATGTCCCAAATGAATTCGTCCAAACCAGGCGTCTTAGTGGAAGAAGCCGTAAGAGAAGGCTTACACAGGAGGAACCAGCTCATCTACACTTTAATATCCCTACAAATTGTGAAGAAGTTTTGGAATATGAGAGGTGCTTAACTTCTATCTATCAATACATTAATTATTTTTAGTATAAATTTTTTTTTGACAATGTTTAATGATATTAGGGTATACAAAGCTATACAACGTCACAAATACCCTGCAATAACATAGGACCAAATTGAAGAGTTAAAGCAAAACGAGTTTCCGTAATAGATTAGTTCTTATGTAAGTTAATGAATTCATTTTCATATATTCCTTATATTGTGGTGAATATATTTTTCTTGCTAGATGAATGACAACAAGGTCACAAGCATATAGGTTTGCTACATTCGCCCCCTTAAAGTGTCAACGTTAGTTCCCGGCCCATGGATCACGGTCACACAAATTCATCCAAGAGGGACGCTTGTTGGGGTGCATGAGCACGATCCTTTGCAACAAGACGCAGAAGGTGGATTAGGTCCTATAAATCATTCTCTCAACGTCGAGTTAGTTAATTATTTAAATTATTAAAATGTCTGGATAAGTATAATAGTTAAATTCAAATTCAGGTAAAAAGTTAGGTCGAGTAACTCGCGAATTCATTTCTTTTAGAGGTATTTGATTGTATGAATACCTGTTTTTCATAGTCGGATATGGGTACCAATAATCCATTACTTGTAAGAGTCGACTCGACTAACGGATTTTCCAAAGTTCAAGGATATTCGCTCCATATCATATGAATACCTACTATACGTGCCTTAACCCTTAGCATCCTTAACAATGAACTTTAGGTAGGTATCACTAATATTAAAGTAGTATTAATTTTAATAGTAGTTTAATCATTTAATAGTAGCATTAAACTTGGTCCAATCACATCACAACACGTGGCACGGAAAATGAAGAACCAACGAAGAACCGTCTCAGTCCACCGAACCCACCGATACGTTTCAACATACAATTACATTTAAATAATATTTTTTCTCTTTCTTTTAATTATATTTTATTACTTGAAACACTCAAAGTCTCATCGTTAATGTTGCTCTTACGTACAACAACACATATCGTATGATCGCATCTAGTTCCATATTCTCGTACCATCTTGTCACTTTATATAAACCTTTTTTGTATATTTGTAATGTATACACAATTTCAAAAGAAAAATTTTTTTTGGAGATTTAAGTGTTAGATATTATTAATTTATCACTACAAAAAAATAACTGAATAGCCGCGGAAAGAGCTACGAATAAATACCAAGAAAAGTGGGTGCATTTTTATTTTTTTGCTAAACTAAAACAGTAAAAAAGTAGGTGCATTTCATGATAAATATACGTAAAAAGAGCCACAAATCAATATGGTCAACTGCCAATAACTATTTCAGACTCGGCCACGGAAGCCATAGTTTTATCCATGACTAGCCACTGACCTAAGTACCAGACTAATTGCTTTTAATGTATGATCATATCAAATTATTCTCTCAAATTTTAGTAACTGATTAGCAAGAACAAATCATCAATTATCAACTACACAGTAACATAATTGGTGGTGGTGGACTAGTGGTTTTCATTTGGGGAGGAGTTGTTCTCTGGGTCTAGGTTAGAGTTCAATTTCCCTCAAACGCGAAATAATCTAACCATTCTCATTTAACCAGTCGAAATTGTATCATATCTTAGATCCATTAGAAAACCTGGTGAGTGGACTAATTGACGGCTACACTTACCCTGTAGGATTAGTCGAGTGATAAGAATCTGGATTATCCCTCGTTCTAAAAACAAAAAAAAAAACAAAAAAAAAAAACTACACAGTAACACTTGTTGAAAATAGATTCCAACTGGTTTGTAGCATATAGTAGTGGCTTTATAACAAAATAAAAAAACTTCTTAACTTCTTGCATATTGGAAAATATTATGCATTCAGTTCATATTTGTTAATTTCATGTACCCACGCAAGCGATGGTGTTATACATGAACATGGGAATGGAGAAATCCAACAACTATGATTTTTTGATAAATATACCCACACGTTACAAAATAGGTATCATAATCTATCCTTTCAAAACTCTGATAGACAAAAGATTCGTACATACATGTACTATATGTTTTCGTTTTATCATTCTTTGATTAGTTTCATTAGATTATTAATTAACAATTTCTTACGTAAGTATATATCCTTTTTATTTAATCAAAGCCATAAAGCCCCGGCACGTTTAAGCATTGGAACGAGAGAGCGATTAAGATGGAGACTCATGACTTGATTGGCTCCACCCACGAGCTGCCCTCCTATGAACACCACTGGCACGGTCGGGCTGCAGCCCAGCTGAGCCAATGCTTGCTCTATCTCCTTTCCTCTGGTGATCTCATCGAGCTCATAGATCGTTGGGTTCATGCCAAAGTCTAAGAAGAGAGTCTTGATGGTGTGAGACATGCAACACGAGTTCTTGCTAAAGATCACTACCGACTTCTCGGAGATCATCTTCTGTAGCTTCTCCATATGTGTTATAATGTGAACGACTGATAAAAAAGCAAGTCGAAGAGAATGAAAAATGGGAGTGTTTTGGTTGAAGTAAAGAGATTAGAGATGGAAACTGAAAAGCTAGAGCACTTATTGAGAGTTTGTGATATATTTGGGTGAAGTCGTGAAGATGAGAAATGACTTTGAGGTTATGTGTTTGATGAATTAAAGTGTCTATAAGGGTCCTTTATATAGAGCTTTTTAAGGTACGTAAAGCTATCATATTATGGGTTCGGTGTACGTAGCACTTTTTTATAGAATCACTTTTAGAAAGTGGGAGGATCGGAAAGATTTTGATGCTATGACCAGTTTACACCTTCTTAACTCTTTGCCTCTTGAAGCTAAAGAATAAACGATCAACATATTGGGTAAAACGTATAGAAGACAAAATCTCTTAGATGTGAGGAATATTTGATACGGACGAACCATGTCATGCCTTTGCAGTACGGCCATGTATTTTCATTTTCAAAAAAGAATCTATTAATCACATACATATTAAATACATTTAAATTTATGTTGATGCTGCATGAATAGTGCATAGCTTCAATTTTTGTTTCTTTCTAAACTAGAAACTTCAGCCTCATTGGATCTTAATATATCTTATTACTTGTGAGTTGTGATGTTAATTGCAGTGGCCAGTATAGAATTCGGGCATGTGTTTCCTGCTTTGTGATATTTGTTTTATGCTGATTAATATATAAATTAAGCCTATAGTACTTATTTAACTTCTTTTATAGTTTTTTTTTTTTTTGGGACAACCGTTCTTTTATAGTTTATAATGAAGCTTTTGTGAGCCAAAATGAGATCTACATTTACATAGGTTCAAAACCTTAATTAAAGCCTACCCTTTGACATATACACATGAACATGATAAAATTAGAAGAGGTATACTTCGTGAAGACTCGAGATAGTAGCTAGGGAATATCTCAAGAATAATCTTTTATTTTTGTTGTGTTGAGGATTACGTGGCCTCTTCACTGACCATCAAAACGTTTTTTTTTTTGGTTATTCTCACCAAATATTCATCATAAATCGATATGGGAATAAAGGTGAGTTTTCTATGATTCTTGACATCGCTAAAGTTCGATCTCATTCCATGACGATAAGGCTCAGTTTTTTTTTTTTTAATATTCGGGATCGAAAGTGGCCTATCAATGATCCGGAGAGTCATTATTCAAATATGACAAATTACATTCAAAGTACATGACTACGTACAACTAACTACTATACATGCATATGATATAATTGCATCTAATTCCAGACCCTCATACCATCCTATCACTTTATATAAAATACAGTTCTATATTTGTAATGAATGCACGATGGCTTTTAGATAATCTTGTAGATGCCCAATGCCCAAATCAAACTCTGTGGTTTCCAAAACCAACTCCTATATTACCTTGTTTTTATTCTTTTTTGCCGGGATGGTATAGATTTTAGATGTTACCAATGTAAATCTACTTTTTATTTTTAAAGATATTTATCTTTTAGCAAATATATATATATATATATATATTTGTAATGAATGCACGATTTGACAAGAATAAATGAATTTTAAGCTAAGTGATAGATATTATTTATGTACCATTAGAAGGTAAATAGTCATAAATTAATCACCACACTATTATTGTGATTTAACTTTTGAGAACTTCGTTTCTTCACAATGCAAACAAAGAAATTTGTAAAGACATATTCCATTTTATAGTTTCAAGTTTGTTTAAATAAAAAAACTTACAATCTGTTATATGTAGTTCAATGTTTGTTTGTACGAATTTTCTAGTTCACTGTTTAAATAGAATAAATATAAATAGACAGTATATCTGATTTAGTGGTGCATAGAGTATCATAAAATGGATCAAATTTTGTTTTTTAAAAGTAAAATTGGATCAACGTTTCTTAATGCAGACTCAACTTCATTTGTTCTCTACATGGTTTTTCTTACAAACCCCAAAAAAGTTGGCAAGTTTTAGAAGTATATATAATCGTCATGAGAATGAGAACAACTATATACCACATCTGGAGAGTGGAGACAGAGCAATGACAGAGTACATAATCAGCAAAATGCCCCTCCCTCGATTCTCTTCGAAAGAAATTGACCGGTAGATTCGCAATACCATTACGGCTGAAGTTACCGAAAGAAAATTGGCAATCTAGTAGCTTTTAATTTGGTTACAAGGACACATATCTTTAGTGTTCATCTACTTTGAATTCTTTGTTTTTATAAGTTATAACTCTTTTTGCCATGGATTCAAGATATAGGTTAATCTCTTTTGTAACTACCAATACAGAACAAAAAAGAAAAGAAAAAACTAACTACCTATATGAAGCTCTATATGTTATTTGAATTTTCATGCCCCTACAACATCAACTTTATCTTCGTCCTTTAAAACCGGAATTCATCGTTTTCCGTGGCCACGATTTCCTCATTTTCCGTTGGAGTAGAGACTATTCAGTCCAAATTTGTTAACTTCATACGATGTTCTTATATGCATGCATGTATGTATATAAAATATGGGAATGGAGAAATCCAACAAATTAACTGGTTTTATTGTAAAATATACCCACAGGTTACAAAATAAGTATCATAATCTATCCTTTCAAAACTCTGATAGACAAAAGATTCGTACATACATGTACTATATGTTTTCTTTTTGTCATTCTTAGATTAGTTTCATTAGATTATTAATTAACAATTTCTTACGTAAGTATATATCCTTTTTATTTAATCAAAGCCATAAAGCCCCGGCACGTTTAAGCATTGGAACGAGAGAGCGATTGAGATGGAGACTCATGACTTGATTGGCTCCACCCACGAGCTGCCCTCCGATGAACACCACTGGCACGGTCGGGCTGCAGCCCAGCTGAGCCAATGCTTGCTCTATCTCCTTTCCTCTGGTGATCTCATCGAGCTCATAGATCGTTGGGTTCACGCCAAAGTCTAAGAAGAGAGTCTTGATTGTGTGTGACATGCAGCATGAGTTCTTGCTAAAGATCACTACCGACTTTTTGGAGATCATCTTCTGTAGCTTCTCCATTGACGTTATAGTATGGGTTTGTTTTGGTTGAAATAAAAAGACTAAAGAGGAAAATTGGAAAGCTAGCTAGAGAACTAATTGAGAGGTTGTGATATCTTTGGGTGAAGATGAGTAGTGACTTTGAGGTTATGTGTTTGATGAAATGATATAAGGGTCCTTTATATATAGCTTTCTAAGGTACGTAAAGCTAATTTAACATTTAGACCCCAAAAACAAAAAAGGTACATAAAGCTATCATATTATGGGTTCGGTGTACGTATAGCACTTTTCTAGAGAATCGACTTTTAGCATGAAATAACACATTTTAATTAATGAAAAATATAAGATAGTGGGAGTGTCTGAAATATTTTGAGGCTATGGTCTCTTCACACCTTCTTGACTTTTGCAGCTAAAGAATAAACTATCAACTAATTGGGTAAAACGTACAGAAAACAAAATCTCTTAAGATGTGAGGAATATTTGATACGGACGAATCATGTCATGTCTTTTCAGTACGGCCTTATATTTTCATTGTCAAAAAAAATAATTTTTTTTCTTTTTTTGATAACTAAATACTTTAATTGATGTTGCATTAATCACATTTTAAGTACATGTAATTGATGTTGTATTAATAGTGCTTTTTTGTTTTGTTTACTAAATTAGAAACTTCAGCCTCATTGGGTCATAATTTATCGAAGACTTCTGATGTTAACTGCACTTTTTTCTTTTTTTTGATAACTAAATACTTTAATTGATGTTGCATTAATCACATTTTAAGTACATGTAATTGATGTTGCATTAATAGTGCCTTTTTGTTTTGTTTACTAAATTAGAAACTTCAGCCTCATTGGGTCATATAATTTATCGAAGACTTCTGATGTTAACTGCACTGGCCAGTATTAAAGCCCACCCTTTGACATATACACATGAATTTAAACATGATAAAAGTAGAGCTCTACTTCGTGAAGACTTGAGATAGTAGCTAGGGAATATCTCCAGAATAATCTTCTATTTTTGTTGTGTTGAGGATTACGTGGCCTCTTCACTGACCATCAAAACACTTCGTTTGTTATTTTTCACAAAATTTTCATCATAAATCAATTTGGGAATAAAGGTAAGTAATTTTTGTATGATTCTTGACATCGATAAAGCTCGATCTTATTCCATGGCGATAAGGCTTAGTTTTTTTTTTCAGAAACTTCTGGATCGAAAGTGGCCTATCTCTGATCCGGAGAGTCGTTATTCATATATGACAAATTACAAGGTCATCATATTCATAGTACATGACTTACGTACAACTAACTAACTACACATATCGTATAATTGCATCTAATTTCATACCCCCATATATACCATCCTATCACTTTATATAAAATATACTTCTATATTTGTAAGGAATGCACGTTTTGACAAGAAAAATGATTTTTAGGCTAAGTGTTAGATATTATTTATTTACCACTAGAAGGTAAAATAGTAATAAATTAATCACCACACTATTATTGTGATTTAACTTTTGAGAACTTTGTTTTTTTACAATGCAAACAAAGAAATTTGTAAAGACTTATTCCATTTATGGATTCAAGTTTGTGTAAATGAAAAAGCTTACAATCTCTTATAGCTCTTTTTTTCTTTTGCATGAATTTTCTAGTTCACTGTTTAAATAGAATAAATATTGTAAAGAAACAATAGATCTGATTTGGTAGTGCATAGAGTATCATAAAATCGACCATGTTGCTTAATACTTTTGTATATTCTTCATGCAGACTCAACTTCCTTTGTTATCTCGGCAGGTTTTTCCTACAAAAAACAAAAGTTGGGCAAGTTTGAGGTTTCTTATATCAATTGAGTTTTACGAGCTTCACGATAATGAGATCAAAGTAACTACCAATAGAGAATCAAAAAGAAATGAAAAAAAAAACTAACTACTAATATCAAGTTCTATATGTTAATCGTATTTTCATACCTCAACAACATCAACTTTAAAACCGGAATTTCATCGTTCTCCGTGGCCGCGATTTCGTCATTCTCAGTGGGAATATTTTCTTCAACTTCTAATTCTGTTGTTACTGGAGATTGTACATCCGTTTGTACATCCACTTGGGGTTCTTCAGCCTCAGGAAATTGAATTTCCGTATCGCCATCTCCATCAGTTTTACTCTCAACAGATTTCTCTTCTTCTACTACCACCGTTTCAATATCATTTTTTTCTGTTACTGACAATCAAAAGAAACATTAATTATGTCAATATTTTCTAACAGCATACCTCACAAGAAAAACTTATATAATATGTACATTTGGTGTATACTTGTGCAATAAGCATATATATAAACATTCTTGTAACAAAAACTTCTAATTAACTGAAAGTGTATGTCTCGCACTTACATTAACTTCATAATATTCTAACGTATAATTATCATCAAAAATGAAAAAAAAAATATCATCACAAATTATATAAACAAACATCTAAACCAATTAATTAGATTATGTTATTTGCATGCATACCCTTTTGTTCATCAATAGGCAAAACGTTCTCATTCACGTTGTCAACGGTCTCCTCCGCCACAACATTCTCCGGCACAACATTCTCCAGGACGACATTCTCCAGGACGACATTCTCCGGCACAACATTCTCCGGCACAATCGCCCTCACCGGCGGCGAAGTAACCGTAGTTTCCGTTTCCTCCGGTTTCTTTACATCATTCGTCTCTTCCGTCACCTTTTCATTACAATCTCCTCCAGCTTCCTTTTCCTCAGGTTTGTTGGTATTGTTATCTACGGTGGTCTCTAACCGTTCGTCGGAAACTACGGCGGAGATATCATTTGTTTTCCGGCACTGGCAACTTTCTTGTCTTTTAATTGTCTCGTTTTCTTTGCCTTTCACTGATTCAGCTTCCGAAGGTTTTCTGACTGTCTTGGTGTTTCCCGTAACAACATCATGTTTCGATTTTCCACAACCCATTAAAAACAATTCTTTGTTACAAGAACCCTAGGTCTCTTTTTTATTGTTTTGGTTGATTTTATTAAGAGAACAAAAATGATTTTGATTGATGAAGAAAAAGATGAATCTCTTGATGGATTTTTATTGAAGAAGATTAACGAACAACGATAAACCGATTCCAGTTGTTTCTTATTTTCTTGCGTTGTGAATCACTTTTGTTAGAAAAAATTCTGTTTTGTTTTAAATATTGCTTGGTGTTCCATTTTTTCCAAATAAAAGTGAAATCATTTAGTTTTTGTTTTATTAATAGAATAGAAAGGTTATGTTTAGTTAGAGACACACGAGAGGTAACCCTAAACAGCTAAACTAAATATACGAAGGAAAAAATACACAAATATTTCTTTTAAAATAAAATTGAATTTTATTTGTTGTTACTACAAAGAGGACTGAAACATAAACATTTTTTTTACCATGTTTATTTAAGAAAAAAATGATGTGCAACACATGTTTGAGCTATCACCGATTTTTTTATTATTATGATACTAGATTTGTTTCCTCCGTCAAACGAGCGATTAAAATATTTGAAAAAAATATAATATAGAGAAAAAATTAAAAACAAAAAATATCAAATGATATATCTTTCATATAGATAAATAGTATATTTTATCTTATAAAATTTAAAGTGTATGACATTTTGATTGAATTTAAGCGGTTTTAATGTAAATTAAATACATTTCAGATTACGAGTTCTCTCAAACTTATTTGAGCTCACCAAACCACAAAAAATATTACGTATATAAATCATAAAAATAATAAATCATAAAAATGATGATTATCGAAATTCAAGCATTAATGTTTGATTTGTCAAGTTGTACGTTTATAACAAAAACTAATTTAATTAAAGTAATATTGATACAATAAAAAAAATATAAAGAAAATAATTGTATGATCAATCATATATGATATTCAAATAGAAAACAATTTTTATAAAGTAATTGACATCGGTTAATGATTCATCGTTAAAGCATTATATATATAAGTTTTAAAATATTATAATTTAGTTGGATTTAAATTAGTAACATATGTGTTTGTGAGTTCATGTTAAAAAAATAATGTAAATGTGTAGAGATTTCCAACATGACATATAAAATTAATTGGAATATATTGAATGATCAATTTAATTAATGTGTTCCTTAAAATTTTTATTGAATAACACATAGGATTTTTTTACTTAGTGTCTCTTCAATTAATATATAAAGAATACGAAAGAGCTATCCAAAATGGATAAGCTCAACTCTTAAACTTTTGGTCATCCAAAATTTGAAAAACTTGGAAGTTTTGAATTCGATCACTAATAATAAGGAAAAGACTACATTAATATTATTTGGCATAATTGGAAAAATGTCATTTTTTGTATGTCCATTTTTAAAAAAGGCCACTATAAATTGTTCATTTTTAAAAATTTTACTAATTAAAGATTTTAAATCTTAAATCTAACATTTTAGATCCTAAAAAGGTTTTGCTCCTAACATACTTTAAACTCTCAAAACTAACCATAATACAACATAGTTAACCCAAACATAAATGGTATATTATGTAAATAATTTTTAAAAATAACATTTAAAAAAAAAACATTTCAAAAATAGGACTTCTCGAAAAGTTCTCATATTATTTTGGTTTCGGTCGACAGAAATTATGAGCTTCAGAGACTAGATTAATGTTTTTTCTGGTTTCTAGTCCCAAGAGATTATAGAGATTTGGCATGGAACTACTTGATAATAAAAAGGGCTAATTACAACTAAACTGAAGTAAATGGGTCAATTAGTTAACTTATTTTCAAAAAGGCTGAATTATTTAATTACCAATACAAATAATGTATTGTTAGTGGTCTAAAGCATAAACCCTAAATCTTTGATTCCGGCGTCTACCCAAAGTCCCTTCTTCTCTTCTCAATCTTGCGACTCAGAACCAGTGGATCACGGAGTCATGCAATTTCTCCAAAACACTCGTAGAATCGTTAGGGTCGTAAAACCCATTGTTAGTATCGATCTTGATCTGAGATTCGTCTCCTCTGTTTCGCAAAAAGCCGCTTCCTTCCAATGGCGGAATCAGGCATCTACTTCTTCCTCTGTATTACAAGGTAACCTTTTTTTTCCCTTTTCAAATGCGTATTGCGAAATTAGTTATACCCATTTCGTCTTCATAGCTTTGGAAATGGAAATTTTTGTCTCCTTTACGAGATTACTCAACTCGTTGTACATCGCTTCTGAAATGGAATATGAGAAATTTTGGAATACTCTTACTGGGTTGTATCAATGTAGAATCTTCCTTTCACTGGTTAAAGGCCTTCAAATTTCATTTTTAGAGACATAGACTTCTCCATATTTCAGTTGATGATCCTGAAAAATTTGAACTTGGTTCACTTAAATGCGAGAAAAGGATCACTTTTAGTCTATGTAGTGATGAAAATGTAATCTTGACCATGAGATTCAAAAATATTAGGCCTATGTATGTCTTTTTGAGATGCATAGTTAATTTCAGTGTCCAGCTTATCATTCTAAAGGGTAGAAAATGGCCTCTTTAAATGTAAGTGAGTGTTGAAATAGCTTTATGGTGTGGTGGAAATTCTAAGCACAGGTATTGATCTAGTGATCCTGATGGGATCTAAAAAATTGGACATTTAGTATAGTTAGCGTTATTCAGTTGACGATGTGTTGTGCAGGGATGGATAGATGCAGTCACTTTCACAGTGGCTCATCCTCTCCGAGCTTGTTGATTTCCAGATCAAACTTTTCATCTGAAGCGGAAAAGCCTGCTGGAAATCCTACAGGTTGCTAATATGTCGCTTTGTTTTGAGTTGCATTTTGAGCTAACCAAAATGGTTTCTCATAGCATTTTCCTCTGTGCTGTGCAGTAACTGTCAAGGAATTGCATGATAAGATTCTTGATTCTGTAAATGTCAAGAGATCAATGCCCCCAAATGCTTGGTTATGGTCGTTGATTGAGAACTGCCAGAATCAGGATGACATTCATCTTCTCTTTGACATTCTTCAGAATCTCCGGAGATTTGTCAGTACTCTCTTTTCACATGCCTTGTTCTGTCCCTGTTGATATTTCTTAGATTTATTCAAGAGTGAATGTATGGTTAATCAATGCTTAAAATTTGGTGTTTTTGGATTGCAGAGATTATCCAATCTACGTATTCATGACAACTTCAATAGCAATCTATGCCAACAAGTTGCTAAGATTTGTGTACGTGTTGGGGCCATCGACTCTGGTACTCTCTTTTTTCTTTTCTTTTCATTCTGTAGGAGTTACTTTTGCTTTTGATTTTTTATTAATGTCTAACCGAACACACTGATGTTCCCAGGATCCGAGAGTACTAATGCATTTCTTTGATATTGTAGGAAAGAAGGCTCTGTGGAAACATAATGTTCACGGTTTGACACCCAGTGTTGCATCTGCACACCATCTATTGGTATTGCATGTTAAAATTTCGTCGGTAATATTTCTTCGGTACACATAGACTCTTAAAATGTATTCTGGATTTCACGTAGTCATATGCACTAGAGCACAAGAATTCTGAACTCATGGATGAGGTAATGAAACTCCTGAAAACAAATGACCTGCCTCTACAACCCGGTACAGCAGATTTAGTTTTCAGGTGTGTAAAATTGTTATGTTGCTCTGGTTTCCATTGCATGTGCTTTCTTATAATATGATGAACTTTAACTGGATTTGTTGCAGGATTTGTCATGATACAGATAAGTGGGATCTATTAGCCAAGTACTCGAAAAAATTCTCCAAGGCCGGAGTGAAGTTTAGGAAGACCACATTTGATACATGGATGGAATTTGCTGCCAAGAGAGGTACTTGTTGGTGTGGTTTGGTTTCCTCTTTAATACTTGCATTGATTTCTAGTTCTATAGAAGAATTGTCATTAGCGGGCATAATTTCAAGTATCTTTGAGATCTAGCTTCTTAATCACTAGATGATTTATCAGCATTTCATGTGTATCAAGATATATATGAATTTCAAGAGACTCCATAAGTCGTAGCTATGAGTTCTATTTTACTTCATCTATTACCTAGGCTAGACTGCTTCTATTAATGCAAGAAACAGACCGTAAAGGATTTTTCGTACTCTGATGCCGATTGCTGATTATAGCAAACTTTTGTTATCAGGGGATACTGAGTCATTATGGAAAGTAGATAAACTGAGATCTGAGACATGCAGTAAACACACCCTTTCTACTGCTTTTTCTTGTGCAAAGGTTAACACATCTTTTTCTCGGTCCTCATTTGGTAATCCATGCTGAATAATCCTTATAAATATCGCTCACTTTTCGCAGGGTTTCCTACTAGAAAGTAAACCCGAAGAAGCTGCTGCCGTCATCCAGATTATCTGCCAGGTGAAACCCAGAGCCGTCCCCGAATCTCTCTTCTCTTCTGATATAAACCCTTATTAGCTTTGATAAGTACGTTTAGTCTTAAGATACGTGTGTGACTGAATACGCAGACATATCCTGATGAGAAAAAGTCAGCACTCTCTACTGAATTCAAGAAACTGGTTAATGAATGGCCGGTGGACGTTATCAGGCACCAGAACGAGGAAGATAAGAAGGTTAAATCCTCTCTATCTGTTATTTGAATCCAAAATTCCTTATACCTAAAAGTGTATATAATCCTCTCTTTGTAATGTTGAAACAGGCTCTAGCTGCTTCATTGAAATCGAGCATTCCTTCCATGGTTAATGCGTTGCTAAGCTCGGGTTTGAACGTAAGCGTGGATTTAGATGAGTTATACAAGAACGAAGCTCTTGTCAGCTAAATCATTGAAACGACACTTACAGAGCAGCTCCACAGGTTTGAAAGTTACTTCTTTCGTACCGAGTTTTGATGTGATCTCTCCTATTTATGGTGGCAACTTAGAGAGGAGAGAAAGAACACATTGCTGTTCAGTTTCTTGCATTTTACGGCAAATAGTTTTCTCCTTTATGAAATTGACAACAAAACAAGAAAATTTGTCCTTTTTATTTGTTTTGTAGTCTCAAATAACTCAATCGCCAGACTTTTGTTTGTGTAGAAAGCAAAAAGTTTAAGGCTCTAAATAAAATGATACATAAAGAGCATCATTATCATTATCCATAATATCATGCGGATAATATTAATATTAGTTTAATATTAATTTTAATAATAATTTAATCTTTAAGATTTATTAAAAAAATTTAAGTTTTATTATGTTTCATAAATTTTTAAACGTATATCTGTATTTGAATTTTTTGGTATAATTAATTGTTATCCGATCCGAATTTGTACCTGAAAAATTCGAATTTGTATCCGATCTAAAACTTTATAAGGTATAAAATTTTTATACCCGACAGAATCTGTATCCGATATGATCTGATCTGAATATCTGTATGCCCAAATCTATCTTAAATTTTCATTTTCATTAATGATATTTACTATTTTAAAAAAAAATCAGAATTTCAATGGTCCAATCTGGAGTCGCCACGTGGCTCCATGATACCGTCTCATCCGTCTCGCCCCATTGAAACGTTTCAAGCCCAAAATAAGTTTCTGATTTTATTTTCAATTATTTTTTTGTGATTTTGGGCTTAAAAAAGCCACTTAGTCTCACCTAGGCCTGCGAATTCGGGTAGTTCCGTTTTTCGGTTCGGGTAGTTCGGTTTTTCGGATATTTCGGATAACAAAATTTTTGCCGAAACTAACCGAAATAAAGTTTGGTCCAGATCGGTTCGGTTATCGGATATTTCGGTTTGTAAAAATTCTGCCGAATTGAACCGAAATTGCAATTTATTATTTTGAAAATCGAAATTTTTGTGTACAAAATCGGTTAACTTGGATAAATTCGGTTTTATTCGGATTATTCAGTTAATTCGGTTTGTTTACAATTTCGGTTATGCCTGTTAAGTTGAACAGTTTGTATTTTTAGTTATAGCCTATAATACATGATTACACAAATATCATAAACTAAAAGAAGATCACATCCATCATAATATCATACAAAAATATAAGAAACTTAATCCATCCAAGAGTGACATGAAATCATCAAAAACCAAAAGAGTGAGAGGAAGAGATACCAAAAGTTTAGAATAGAAGTTGAATCAAATACTCATTTCTTCTGCAATCTCTATGCATCAAATACTAGTTTCAACTTCTGCAAATATAAAAACAAAATACATTAGTGAGCAACAAAGCATGAAGAAATTCAAAAACAGAGAGAAACATGAAAAGAGTATGTTTGTTGTACCTTTATTAAGCGATTCATGGAAATCAAATTCTTCAAACATTTGCACTAGGGAAGCAAGCTTTGCTTCAGACTGAATCGAATTTCGCTACCATTGTTGACGACATATTAAAGCTTCAATCATGTACGGTGTCAAACAACTTCTATAAGGATCCAATACCCGACCACTAGTACTAAAAGCTGATTTCGAAGCAACAGAAGAAACTTGAATCGCAAGGACGTCTCTAACTAGCTCTGATAAGATAGGATATTTAGAATTGTTATGCTTCCACCATGATAACACATCATAATTCAATCCTAAACCATTTTCAAGTCTTGGCACAGGTTTTTCCAGCAGATATATGTCTAACTCACTGCTTGCTTCCTCCTCTACACTCTCATTAACCATCTATGAATATAAAGAATCCATCAGCTCATACTCATCATCATCCAATAAATCAAAAACAACACTTGGTTGCTCCGAATCAGCACTTTCACTCTCAACCGGTTTGCTTATCACTGCATACTCTTCATATAGATCGCACATAGCCTTCTTAATAGATGTTCTAAGGTAATTACTTTCTACATTATCTTTGCCATAAAGCTTGTCAAAGCAATGTGAAGCAAACTTCATCTTGTTCCTTGGATCAAAAACACTAGCAATAATAACTAGTGGATTCATATTTATAATACCATCTCAATACTTCTCAAATTTAGCCCTCATACTTGATCCTTCCATCCTAACTAGTTCATCTTTGTGGCTACTTAAAGAAATCAGATTTCTTTCAATCACGACAATCTCATTGTAACAAATAGAAGAAGTTACTGTCTTAGATGCTGAAAACGCCAAAATACAGTTGAAAAAGATTCTGAGAAACTTCACTAATCTTTCCACTTCATCCCAACTAGAAGCATTTGGCGGTCCAACTCTATTCTCTCCATTCTCTTCCAATTCCATGAAGTATTCATTGTAAAGCTTGTCCTCAACCAACATCTTCTCAAAAGCAACTTTTAATTTAATCGCAGCTGTCAACATAAGATAGGTAGAGTTCCAGCGAGTGGTATAATCCATGGTAAAGCTACCTCTAGTAACCTTTCCTGTCTCTACCCGTAATTGAAATGATTTTAATCTGGTACCAAAAGATCGCATATACTTCACCGCATTACGTATAGCAATGATACTCTGGCTCACATGTGCTAAACCATCCCTCACAAATCACAATCAAGTTTAGGTTGTGAGCGCAACAACGCATATGCAAATACGCACCATCTCTAATCAAAGTTGTATCTCCCTTAGCATTATCGACAGTCACTGTGAAAACTTTCTGAATTCCCCATTCTTCTAAGCATGATATAAGATGTGCAACAATCGTATCTCCTTTGTGATATGTAATAGGTTTAAAGCTGAGGATCCTTTTCTGCAATTCTCAATTTGCGTCAATCCAGTGAGACGTCACCACCATATAACTGGTACAGGTTGTAGGAGCTACCCATATATCTATTGTCAACGATACTCTCTTCTTATCACAACCAAACAACTTCTTCAAAGATGCTTTCTCTTGTATAAACATTTTAAAAATGTCTTCAGTTTCTGTCCTTCTACAATGAACCGTGTACATAGGAATTATGTTATGACAGAAACGCCTAAAGCCCTCTGATTCCACAAAAGAAAATGGCAACTCATTAAGAACGATCATCTCATTCACTGATCTTATGAAAATTTATTTATCATATCTAATAGTCGCGACTAGACCACTGTTATCCCCAGTCAACACTTTCTGAGAATCACTCTCTTGATAAGCCTTATACAACTTGCAACGGTCTATGTGATTTCGCATGGGACTAGTTCCTGTTTTTTTACTATCACAACCTATCTCTTCACCACAATAACGACAACTGGATTGCGTAAGATCATTTTCCTTTTGAGTAAAATGGTTCCATACCTCTGCCCTATGAGCCATCTTTTTCCTTGATTTTGGTGGACGAGCATAACTTGATCTTCAGTATTTGTTCTTTTCTTTCCAGCACAAGTGGGTTCAGAAGCTTCTTCTCCTGGAATATCATCATCAAGCATGTCCTTGTTCTGATTTTGAGAAGAAAACAAAGCCATCTGCAAAAGTAAAACATCTTTGTCAATAGGAGAATGAACAAGAGAAGAACCCTTATAGAGAGAGGAAGAGACACAAATTGACCAAAGAAAAACAATAAATCGATTATGTCATATCTTTTGATATCTCATCATGTCTCAATCGACTTCAAGTGATATAATTGAAGGAGCTTATACAAGAGATAAACAACGAGAGCTACGAGATTCTTAGAGTCATTGAAAGATAATCTCTATTAATCTGGGTTTAAAAAGTTCGAAGCTAAGAATCGATGACTTGAGAGAGAGAGACTAACGTCGAAGCAGCGAGATGATTGTGTTAGCGTTTGATTACGGCGGAGTAAGGAGATGAAAGAGGAGATGAGATGTTGATGAAGATGAACTGATGCGGCAGTCGTGAACTAGGTTTTAGAACTTATCTTATATAAGGTTGGTTTGTAATGCAGAATGAAAATCCGGTTAACCGTTCGGTTATTTTGAAGCGAACCAAAATAACCAAAAACCAAATTAAAATAATAAAACTGCCGATCGGTTCGGTTTGAAAAATTCAGTTCGGTTTATACTCTCAGGACTAGTCTCACCCATGGCTATGCTTAAGGTTCATTGATTACAACTATTTTTTGTTGAAATTTTTGTCATGTTATAGTGAGGAAAAAGAAAATAATTTCCCAAATTCGAATAACTGACATTAAAAGCAATAGACAATTACATGATTGTTGATAATGACTTTACATAACACAAAACGACAAAGAAAACAGAAAAAAATCAAACTTAAGAAAAACCTTCTTCTTATTTTTTCTTGGTTAAAAAAAGGGTTTTTTGAAATTAAGGAAGCTTGATAGCATCAAGAACAACAAGAAACACAAACACAATTGAAGCAAGAAGAGAAAAGGCAATCGAAGCAGCTGCTTGGTGGCAGAATTTTCCAAAAACTCCACAAACTTTTTTCCACATCACATGTTTGTTCCCTTGAAGACCCATAAGCCCGATGGCTCCGGCGGCTCCGGTGCCGGAAAATAGTAAAGCCACCATCATTAGATCTCCTAGCAAAACCAACATTAACAAGCCTTTGCTTCTTCTGCCTTTGCTCATCAATAGAATCGCTATCGAAATCGCGGTGTAACCACAAGCTATAGCGTTTGTAGACATGTTGTACCTACATTTTGTAATATTCACTCCGTTTCATTATAACTGTTGTTTTAACATTTTTCTCAACATAAATGTTTCTTTCTAATCAATAAGTGAGACGGAACTAAAAAAATTGTATTGAACGATATCTTTTGTGTTAAATAAAATTATGAAACTGATTGATTGAGTAATAACAAAAACTTAATATGTCCGATTTTGAAGTTTTATTTATATCTAAATATGCAGATTCTGCATTTGCATTATATTACTCGTCATGCCAGCTAAAACAGTTGTGCATTAAATTATAAACTAAAATAAGAGCTGGGAAAGGTTAGAGAAAGATTGTCTATGGACCAGTGTCACTGTTGTGTAACAGTATAGTAGTTGGACATTTATGATAGGATTAATTAACTACGAAATTTACTGTATACTGGTCGATCTGTCAATGATTTTATATTATTATATATGCATGTTTGTGAATCCATTTTTAATTATGAATATTATATACACGCACAAATCTAAAGGTTGATGAATAGTATGCAGAGACTAGTTCAGCAGCCCTTTTGCGCATGCAACCAAAACCAAACGAAAACAACACAATCGGTAAAAAACAAAAACAACAATTCTATCCCTAAATCTATAGGTTGAGATAACATATCCACACATTATGGCATCAATAATTTCGTGTTTGCGTTTCCGTTACGTTGACAAATACATTTAACGTAGACATTTTTAAAATTAACCCACAACTATAACCATTTTATGTCAGAAAATGGTTCACATCTCAAAAATGCGAATTTTACAGAAGAATATTTTATATAATAACTAAATGTTATATGTTATATGTTTTGAAAATATGCGTTACAGAAATATCACACTAAGCGCATGCAAAATTTGTACTCGAAATAATCGAGATCGTCTAATACATATGCAACATATATGGTTTCTGGTTTCTCTTTCGGCTTTTCATGTGTGTGTGTGTGAGAGAGATAGAGAAAAGAAGAGAGAGAGTGTAACGATCGCGAACCAAATTACGGAATATTTGGTCGTGTGTCGATCGACACAGTGGGTGTGTGTCGATCGACACGAAAAAAATAAAAAAAAATAAAAAAAAATAAAATAAAAAAATAAAAATAAAATAAAATAAAATAAAATAAAATTTCCCTATAAAAGGGAGAGAGTGCCGGCAGTGGTCTGGAGAAAGATTTCTCAGAGTTTTGAGAGGTTAGAGAGAGAGAGAGAAGAGTTGGGAGAGTGTGAAGTGTTTTTGGGTTGAAGACAGCTTCTGTTCGTGTTTTGGAGAAGACAAACGGAGGTCAAGATTACGACGGATCGGAGTGAAATTTGGAGGGTAAGTACTCCTGTCGTTGTTCTTGTCGTAGGAAAAATCCGTTTGTCAATCGGACGGTTAGATTGTTAGTTATGATCGTTCTAAGTTGGTCGGTTTGTGCAGCCTTCAACTGCGATCAGTCAACTTCGGAGGAGTTTTGCCGTCGTTCTGTTGTGACCCAGGAAGCGTTCTATATACGGTTAGAAAGCTCTCTATGTCTAGTTTTTAGATCGTGTTTCCGATCTTGATTCCGTTGTGTTTTCCGTTCCCAGTGTGCTTTCTTGTAAAACGGGTTATTTCTGTTCCAGTTCGGATCATCGAAATTGCGAGTTGTTTCTCGTCGAACCGTTTTGAACCAAGAGACGATCTGTATACGGTTAGAAAGCTCTATCTGTCTACTTTTCAGATCGGGTTTCCGATCTTGATTCCGTTGTGTTTTCCGTTCCCAGTGTGTTTTCTTGTTCAACATGTCATTTCTGTTCCAGTTCGGATTGTTGAACTTGCGGGCTGTTTTCCCGTCGATTTGTAGGGAGTTAGAGGACGTTCTACATACCGTTGTGTAGCTCGTCGTGTCTAGTTTCCAGCGCCGGTTTCCGATTGGAATTTGGAGTAGCCGTTCGTAGTATACGTTGAGTTCTTTGGGGCCTGCGTGTTCTTGGTGTTCTGGGTGTTCTTGAACACTTTTGAATCCGTTTTCCTTCCCAAATCAAGGTGAGTGCGTGACCATGGGTGCGTATAAGCATAAGAAGTGTTAGGATGCGTTTGTGTGTTGTTTGGGATCGAATTTCGTGTTGTTTGATGGATTAGTATGCAGAAAATCGCGTGTGCGAGTTTTCTGGGTTTGGTGTGTCGATCGACACATATGGGTGTGTCAATCGACATGGTGTCAGTAGGTCACCGGGATGGTGTGCTGACGGACATGAGTGTCGGAGTCGGTGTCGATCGACACGGGTTAGTGTATCGATCGACACAGGTTGTTTTTACGCGATTGAGTTGTTTTCATGTTGATTGTTCATCCTGGTATTATAGCACTGCTTATGCTTATATTTGTACATAGCCTGTTGATGGGATGACCGTCTCACTGGGTATTTATGATAATACTCACGCATCTCTTATAACCATGTGATGCAGGTAAAGACAGTCAGTGATCGTGGAATCATGGCCGGGACGAGGGGAATGATCTAGTGGCTCGTTTTCGTGTAATAAGTTAGAATTGCTAGGGTGTTAGCAATTTCAGAACTATGTGTATTACCGAATTGAACTAGAATTAATAAGTATGGGCTTGTTAAACGATAATTGTATTTGATTGTTGAATCATTGTTTCCGCGCTGTTTGTTTATTGGACCGTTGAGGATCACTATTTATGATAATAGTGATCCGGTTAAAAATTTTTTTTTTATTTGACGGGTTGGGTCGTCACAGTTTGGTATCAGAGCCCTAGCGGTTCTAGGGCTAGTTAATTAATTGATTATGCGAGTTAGTCAATTGATTGTTGTGTGGGTATGGAGTCCTAGATCATCCCTTCCGAGCCTTCAATGAGATTCCACGGTATGTGTTTTGTGATTTCTGTTTTTTCTAGTACTTAGTATTCTGCTGGTTAGTGCAGAGTGATGGCTAGAGTGGCTAGAGGCAGAGGTCGCGGGGGCCGTAGAGGTCGTGGTGGTCGTGCTGGGCGTGGACGTGGGCGGGGACTTGGGAGTGAGTCTGCTGCCACGTGGGTGTCCCAGGAGACTACACAGGAGCGGGTAGTTGACTCGCAGGCGTTTCAGGAGGGGTCCGTGGGTGTGACAGCTACGGGTTCCAGTGAGAGGGCTGGAGGGGATAGTGTAGGTCCCGATGTAGCTGGTGGTGCGGTGGGCCCTGGTGGGGGTGCTGCCGTAGGCGTCGCCCCGGATCGAGATGATCGTCTGGCGGGTCTACTACAGATGATTCTGGAGAGGTTACCGGGAGGGGTGCCTGCTCCGGGTCATGCTCCTGGGGTGCAGCCGGGTATGGCTGGGGTGCAGCCGGGTATGGCTGGGGTGCAGCCGGGTTTGGCTGGGATGCATCCGGGTATGGCTGGGGTTGAGGAGCTTCCATCTTATCTGCGGATGATGGAGCAGATGCAGCGGATTGGTACTGCATTTTTCTCGGGCGGTGCTAGGCCTGAGGAGGCTGATGGGTGGCGGATGAGGTTAGAGCGTAACTTTCGCTCCATCAGGTGTCCAGAGGGATACAGAGTGGATCTGGCGGTACATTACCTAGAGGGTGATGCGCATCTCTGGTGGAGAGGTGTTGAGGCCAGGAGGGTGCAGGCCGAGATGGTCTGGGAGGATTTCTTGGCGGAGTTTAACGCCAAGTATTTCCCGCAGGAGGCGGTGGACCGTTTGGAGTCTAGGTTTCTGGACCTGACTCAGGGAGATCGGTCAGTGAGAGAGTTCGATTTGGAGTTCAGTCGACTTCTGGTTCATGCAGGGAGAGGCATGGAGGGCGAGGATGCCCAGGTTAGGAGGTTCTTGCGAGGACTTCGTCCAGATTTGAGGACTCGCTGCAGGGCGAGTAGGTTCGCCACGAGGGCGGAACTGGTTGAGATGGCTGCTGCGATCGAGGAGGATCTGGGGGAGCAGGTTGTGGTGGTTAGTCCACCTGTGCAGCAGCAGCAGCCGAGGAGATCTCAGCAGCAGGTGAGTTCAGGCAGGGGCGGCAAGCCTGCTCAGGGACAGAAGAGGAAGTGGGAGAGCACTTCAGGGGCCAGTCAGGGTGGTTCGGGATGCTTCGGGTGTGGGAGCATGTCCCATCGTGTGGCGAGCTGTCCGAGGAGGACTGGGACCGGGACTCGAGATGTGCGGGTCGGGGTCCAGGATACGCGGGTGTGTTACCACTGCAGAGAGACGGGGCATATTAAGCCCAAGTGTCCGAAGCTGCAGCAGTTGGCGGTGGCCGCAGTGCAGCCATTGGCAGTGCAGCCGTTGTCTCAGATTGCAGCAGCACCGCGTGTGTTCACGTCTGCGGAGGCGGGTGGATCTAGCACCAGACCGATCACAGGTATTTCCGAACTTGACTTTTTAATTCATGGTTGTTTGAGTTTTTGTTTGTTGGGAAATTGTGAGTCTGTGCTAGAATGGTAGGGTTCTGAGGCACATGGAATTGTGCAGGGACCTTAGTTGTGGGCGGGTATGAGTCCCACGTGTTATTTGATTCGGGAGCTACGAATAGCTTTATTACGCCGGAGTGTGCGGAGAGCAGCGGAATCCAGAGTGATTCCGGGGAACAGGCGGGAGTAGTCAAGGTGGCTGGAGGTAGAACGTTGGCTACTTTCGGGCGCGCTCGTGGTGTGGATGTTCTGGTGGCGGGAGAGTCGATGCCAGCAGATCTGATCATCAGTCCGGTGGAGCTGTATGATGTTATCCTGGGTATGGATTGGTTGGATCGTTACAGAGTCCATCTGGATTGCCACCGAGGGCGAGTTGTGTTTGAGCGAGAGGCGGGGAGGTTGGTTTATCAGGGTGTGAGACCGACTTCCGGGAGTCTCGTGATTTCCACGATACAGGCCGAGCAGTTGCTTCTCAAGGGCTGCGAGGCGTATCTGGTGACGATAGTGATGCCTGAGTCTGTTGGAGGGGTTGCAGTGGAGGATATTCGAGTTGTTCGGGATTTCCAGGATGTGTTCCAGTCATTGGAGGGATTACCGCCATCGCGGTCGGATCCGTTTGTTATTGAGTTGGAGCCCGGGACTACTCCGATATCTAAGGCACCTTACCGTATGGCTCCAGCAGAGATGGCAGAGCTGAAGAAGCAGCTGGATGATTTGTTGGATAAGGGTTTTATTCGGCCTAGTGTTTCACCGTGGGGAGCACCGGTGTTGTTTGTGAAGAAGAAGGATGGTAGTTTCCGGTTGTGCATCGATTATCGGGGACTTAACCGAGTCACCGTGAAGAACAGGTACCCTCTGCCGCGCATTGATGAGTTGTTGGATCAGTTACGAGGGGCTACCTGGTTCTCCAAGATCGACTTGGCTTCAGGGTACCATCAGATTCCGATTGAGGAGGCAGATGTGAGGAAGACTGCTTTCAAGACGAGGTATGGGCATTTTGAGTTCGTGGTGATGCCTTTTGGTTTGACGAATGCACCAGCAGCGTTCATGCGGTTGATGAACGGGGTATTCCAGGAGTATTTGGATGTGTTTGTGATCATCTTTATTGATGATATCCTGGTATATTCCAAGAGTCCTGAGGAGCATGAGTTGCATCTGAGAGTAGTTCTGGGAAAGCTGCGGGAGCAGAAGTTGTTTGCGAAGTTGAGCAAGTGTAGTTTTTGGCAGCAAGAGATGAGTTTCCTTGGCCATGTGGTGTCTGCAGAGGGAGTTTCTGTGGATCCGGCTAAGATCGAGGCTATCAGAGGGTGGCCTAGACCGAGGAATGCCACCGAGATTAGGAGTTTTCTTGGGTTGGCAGGTTATTATCGGAGATTCATCGCGGGATTTGCGAGTTTGGCTAAGTCGATGACCAAGTTGACCGGGAAGGATGTTCCTTTTGTGTGGTCTTCTGCGTGCGAGGAGAGTTTCGGGAAGCTGAAGGAGATGTTGACGAGTACACCGGTGTTGGCGTTACCCGAGCCGGGTGAGCCTTACGTGGTGTATACCGATGCTTCGGGTGTTGGTTTGGGTTGTGTCCTAATGCAGCAGGGAAAGGTTATTGCGTATGCTTCGAGGCAGTTGAGGAAGCATGAGTGCAACTACCCTACCCATGATTTGGAGTTGGTTGCGGTAATTTTCGCTCTAAAGATTTGGAGATCTTATCTTTATGGCGGAAAGGTTCAGGTATTCACAGACCATAAGAGTTTGAAGTATTTCTTCACTCAGCCGGAGCTGAACCAGAGACAGAGGCGCTGGATGGAGTTGGTAGCGGATTACGATTTGGAGATCGGATACCATCCGGGTAAGGCTAATCTGGTTGCGGATGCATTGAGTCGGATGAGGGTTGCTTCGGCTCAGGAGCGTGATATGGAAGCTCTGGTGAGCGAGATTAGTACGTTGAGGTTGTGTGTGATCTCACAGGAGCCGTTGGGGTTAGAGGCAGCTAACCAGGCAGATTTACTGAGCAGGATTCGGGTTGCGCAGGAGAAGGATCAGGGGTTGATTGATGCTTCTAAGGCGACAAGTTCGGAGTATGTGGTCTCAGCAAGTGGGATGATACTGGTGAATGGGCGGGTTTGTGTACCCAAGGACGAGGATCTGAGGCAGGAGATTCTGAGAGAGGCCCATTCGAGCATGTTATCGATTCATCCGGGGGCGACCAAGATGTACCGTGATCTGAAACGGTATTATCACTGGGTCGGGATGAAGAGGGATGTAGCTAATTGGGTTGCAGCGTGCAACGTGTGTCAGCTGGTGAAGGCTGAGCATCAGGTTCCGAGTGGTATGTTGCAGAGTTTACCCATTCCGGAGTGGAAGTGGGATATGATTACCATGGATTTCGTGACGGGATTGCCGTTGTCACGGACGTATGATGCGATTTGGGTGATTGTGGATCGTCTGACCAAGTCAGCCCATTTTCTTGCCATCAAAAAGACCGATGGGACGGTAGTGTTGGCTAAGAAGTATGTGCGTGAGATAGTGAGGCTGCACGGGGTGCCAGCGAGTATTGTGTCAGACAGAGATCCGAGGTTCACGTCTGAGTTCTGGAGGGCGTTTCAGGCAGAGATGGGCACTAAGGTGCACATGAGCACGGCGTATCATCCTCAGACAGATGGACAGTCGGAGAGGACTATTCAGACTTTAGAAGACCTGTTGAGGATGTGCGTGCTGGATTATGGTGGTCATTGGGCGGATCATCTGAACCTGGTTGAGTTTGCGTACAACAACTCATACCAGGCGAGTATTGGGATGGCTCCATATGAGGCTCTGTATGGGAGGCCGTGTAGGACACCATTGTGCTGGACTCAAGTGGGGGAGAGGAGCATGTTTGGTGCGGATTTTGTTCAGGAGACGACGGAGAAGATCCGTGTCTTGAGATTGAACATGAGAGAGGCTCAGGATCGGCAGAAGAGTTATGCTGATAAGAGACGGAAAGAGCTGGAGTTTGAGCTGGGAGATCTAGTGTATCTCAAGGCAGCGATGTTGAGGGGTCCTAACAGATCCATTTCAGAGAATAAGCTAAGTCCAAGGTTTATGGGTCCGTTTCGGGTGGTGGAGCGGGTTGGACCAGTGGCTTATCGGTTGGAGTTACCTCAGAGTATGAGAGCGTTTCATAAGGTATTTCATGTATCGATGCTGCGGAAGTGTCTACATGAATCTGAGGAGGTGTTGGCTAGGATCCCGGAGGATCTTCAACCCAACATGACGTTAGCGGCGAGACCTATGAGGATTCTCGAGCGGAGAGTCAAGGTGCTGCGTCGGAAGAGGATACCATTGGTGAGAGTCGTGTGGGACTGTGATGGTGTCGAGGAGGAGACTTGGGAACCAGAGGCAAGTATGAAGGCAAAGTTCTCGAAGTGGTTCGAGAAGCAAGCGGAGGCTTGAGTGTTTTTCTGGTTTTCAGTAGTTGTATTAGCTTGTTGCTATGAGTTGTATGTATTTTCGTTTGGGTTGTAACGATATGCATTGTTGAGATTTAATAAGATGGGGTTTTTCTTATTATCTTGGGTTATAAGACGGATGTTCTTATGGTATGACGGGGAGATCATGGGTTTGATGACTGGGTTAGGTCATGTGTGTAATGACGGGGAGGTCATTTGAGGGGCTAGGATAGAAGCTCTATGGGAGTTAGGGCTTGTCTAAGTATCTAGGGATGGGGGTCCTAAGGGATTAGGACGGGTAGATCCCTAGATGGTGCTGGAAAATAGAGGTTTTATGTGAGTTAGAACCTGTCTATTTTCTAGGGGGAGTCTGGAACAGAAGTCTTATGTGAGTTAGGACTGTCTTTTCTAGGGACTCCGATGGAAACACCCTGGCGATTGGGTTGTTTCAGATGACCTGGGGATTGGTCATGAGTGATATTCCGGGTTAGGGGATATCAAGATGGGAACCACGGAAGTAAATCGGTCGACAGGTGCTTATGATGCACGTTACAGTGTTACTGCTCCAGGGGATGGTGATATTCTCCTGCATATACTTTGAGGGACAGAGATCTCTCCAGAGGATGTGTGATTTCCTCTGCAGCCGATAGCTTGACGGACTGTGTGTCCCGAGAGTGGGAGGGGCTGGAGCATACCGAGAGCCGGTATGGTATACATCGAGAGCTCGTAGGGTGACGATCTTGCGAGTGGGAGTGGTGTATAGAGATATGAGTTTGAGCAAGAGTACCTATAGTGTGATTATAAGTATGAGATTTGATGAACTTCAGGGATCGGGAATGATCTCAGGTGGTTGTGGATGTCTAATATAGGGTTTTTACTCGAGTTTGGAACCTTAGTTCAGACGACCCTGGTAAACATATGTAGCCTCTTGGGTTGTACATGTTCTTGTTTGATTGTTGTGCGACCAATTGATTCAAGGTCTGGGTCTACGGTGGGTCGGGCATGTTCTTGTTTGATTGTTGCGCAATCTATCGGACAACCCTGATCCGGATCAGCGAGTGTTGCATCGTGGATGTTTCCTGGGGGAATTTGGTCGGGTTTCGGACGAGAGTGTCAACCTTAGTGAGACGGGTTAGGTGAAGGAGATCGAGAGATGATCTGAGTTGGAGCTGACCGGGTTGGTCAGGATTGCACCTGTGGTGGCAGTGCAATGTAACTAGTATGACACTAGTTGAGTTCTGAGATTGGGTGTAATCTCAGGTAGTGCTGGCCGGGTGGGGCCAGGGGTGAGGATATTAGTAGAGCTGGCCGGGTTGGGCCAGAGGACTGAGATCGGATGTGTTAACCGTAGGGTTATGATTTCACGTGATTCGAGGACGAATCCGTGTTAGTGGAGGAGAATTGTAACGATCGCGAACCAAATTACGGAATATTTGGTCGTGTGTCGATCGACACAGTGGGTGTGTGTCGATCGACACGAAAAAAATAAAAAAAAATAAAAAAAAAAAAAAAATAAAAATAAAAATAAAATAAAATAAAATAAAATAAAATTTCCCTATAAAAGGGAGAGAGTGTCGGCAGTGGTCTGGAGAAAGATTTCTCAGAGTTTTGAGAGGTTAGAGAGAGAGAGAGAAGAGTTGGGAGAGTGTGAAGTGTTTTTGGGTTGAAGACAGCTTCTGTTCGTGTTTTGGAGAAGACAAACGGAGGTCAAGATTACGACGGATCGGAGTGAAATTTGGAGGGTAAGTACTCCTGTCGTTGTTCTTGTCGTAGGAAAAATCCGTTTGTCAATCGGACGGTTAGATTGTTAGTTATGATCGTTCTAAGTTGGTCGGTTTGTGCAGCCTTCAACTGCGATCAGTCAACTTCGGAGGAGTTTTGCCGTCGTTCTGTTGTGACCCAGGAAGCGTTCTATATACGGTTAGAAAGCTCTCTATGTCTAGTTTTTAGATCGTGTTTCCGATCTTGATTCCGTTGTGTTTTCCGTTCCCAGTGTGCTTTCTTGTAAAACGGGTTATTTCTGTTCCAGTTCGGATCATCGAAATTGCGAGTTGTTTTCTCGTCGAACCGTTTTGAACCAAGAGACGATCTGTATACGGTTAGAAAGCTCTATCTGTCTACTTTTCAGATCGGGTTTCCGATCTTGATTCCGTTGTGTTTTCCGTTCCCAGTGTGTTTTCTTGTTCAACATGTCATTTCTGTTCCAGTTCGGATTGTTGAACTTGCGGGCTGTTTTCCCGTCGATTTGTAGGGAGTTAGAGGACTTTCTACATACCGTTGTGTAGCTCGTCGTGTCTAGTTTCCAGCGCCGGTTTCCGATTGGAATTTGGAGTAGCCGTTCGTAGTATACGTTGAGTTCTTTGGGGCGTGCGTGTTCTTGGTGTTCTGGGTGTTCTTGAACACTTTTGAATCCGTTTTCCTTCCCAAATCAAGGTGAGTGCGTGACCATGGGTGCGTATAAGCATAAGAAGTGTTAGGATGCGTTTGTGTGTTGTTTGGGATCGAATTTCGTGTTGTTTGATGGATTAGTATGCAGAAAATCGCGTGTGCGAGTTTTCTGGGTTTGGTGTGTCGATCGACACATATGGGTGTGTCAATCGACATGGTGTCAGTAGGTCACCGGGATGGTGTGCTGACGGACATGAGTGTCGGAGTCGGTGTCGATCGACACGGGTTAGTGTATCGATCGACACAGGTTGTTTTTACGCGATTGAGTTGTTTTCATGTTGATTGTTCATCCTGGTATTATAGCACTGCTTATGCTTATATTTGTACATAGCCTGTTGATGGGATGACCGTCTCACTGGGTATTTATGATAATACTCACGCATCTCTTATAACCATGTGATGCAGGTAAAGACAGTCAGTGATCGTGGAATCATGGCCGGGACGAGGGGAATGATCTAGTGGCTCGTTTTCGTGTAATAAGTTAGAATTGCTAGGGTGTTAGCAATTTCAGAACTATGTGTATTACCGAATTGAACTAGAATTAATAAGTATGGGCTTGTTAAACGATAATTGTATTTGATTGTTGAATCATTGTTTCCGCGCTGTTTGTTTATTGGACCGTTGAGGATCACTATTTATGATAATAGTGATCCGGTTAAAAATTTTTTTTTTATTTGACGGGTTGGGTCGTCACAGAGAGGCTTACACAAAGGCAGACAAGTGAGAAGATTTGGCGGTTGTAGAGACATCAAGAGGAGGTAAAGTTGGAATAAGCTTTATAGACACAATCTTTGTCTGTTTTGCTACACCAAGTATTATTGCAGCAGCCATTGTTAGCAACAAAGCCAACACTCTCAACGTTAACTCAACTCCTTTTTTCGATCCAGTCTCCTTCTTTCCTTTCTCCATCTCCATACCATTCATGTTGTTCTTGCGCTCTTGTTCCATTCTGGAATCACAAAGTTAGTGAAGAGAGTCAAATGAAGAGAGAGAGAGAGAGAAGAAATGATAGTCTTTTTTCGGACTTTCTCATGCACTTCGGGTGAGTAGAGAAGAGGTGTATATATATATATATTGAATAAGATTACTTTACAAAAAAATCAAGTGTGGATAGTAGTAAATGCAATGAGGCTATGTATACGTGGCTTTGGTTTTATGTAGGCAGAGAGAGAGAGGAGAAGATTTTTCAGCTTACGAAAGAAAAATTTAAATGGATATGTACGGGGAAAAACGTGTGAATACATTTTTCATCCAAAGTTGGGAAAAGACAAATTTGTGAAGTTTTTGACTTGGTGTGTTCACTTTGGTGTCAAATAAGGCAACATTAGTATACAAATTTTGTTTTCTTTATATACGTCGGTAATTCGGATATAATTCGTTTAATAATGGTACTAGATTTTGACCCCATGGTAAGCGTAGGATTAAATTATAATAGGATAATTGTAAAAATATCACATTAAATTGTTCATTTACAAAAATGCCACAAATCATAACTAAACCTTAATACAACATAGTTAATTCACACATAAATAATATAATGAATAAATAATTTTGAAAAAATAATTTTTTTTACAAATTTTATGAAAAGTGATATTTTTAAAAAATGGCACTTAAAAAGTAATATTTGTTAAAAAATTTTAATAATTAAATAGGGTTACTAATCGATTTTCATATATATAATTTTTTATATTTAAACATATGACAAAGTATAAAATCTATGATATCTATAAACGTACAAAAATGATATATGTTATGCATAAATATAAAAAATTCAATACTTTTGATGAAACATATGTTAATGCAATTACATATGTTAATGTAATTAGTATGTTAATGCAATTAATTTAAATATATTTATGTGTAAAATTAATCAAAAATATAAAAATATTTAAGTGTAAAATTGATTTTTAATATTCGTGAAAATTATAGAGAATACGATAAATCTAATAAAGTTTAGATTTATATGAATTTATTGGATATAACAAATAAAAAATAATATATGTTTTCTAATAATGAATTATATAGATATTTGTAAGTGTGATTAAATATGTAGTCAAGATCATAATAAATTTATTTGTATTGTGTACTAATCTAAATACACAATTGATACTATTGTTATAAATATGATAATGAAAACTTATTAATGTATAAAAAATAGATTATATGATAAGTCTAAAAGCACATTTAATTGGATTTATATTTTTAAAACATGTATTAATAGACTTATATCAAAAAGTTAATGAAAATATGTAGAGATTTCCACAATGACATATAGTTTTAATGAGATACTTTTATTGGTTAATTTAAATGAAGTATTTCTTGAATTGCTTTTTGAGCGACACATATTATTTTCTCTGTAATGTCTTCTCAATTAATATATAGAAGATTAGCAAGATTTTTTGTTTTACCGGTTCACTGTATATTGAGAATAATTTTAAATCTACCATTTAAAAAAAAAAAGAATCCTTTCTAAATGCACTACTTATTAATAATGCATTTGCGATTTTGCTATCGATTACTTTTATAAAAATAACAATTGTACGATGTAGTTATCTATATAACATAAAAATTTAGATGTTCTATGCAAGCTGGACGGGTTTCCTTTGAACGATGTATGAATTAGAGAGAGAAGTAAACCTTTATGCTATTAGTATGTTATTAGTATGTATAATTTTATTAATTATTGACTTGTGTAGACGAGAAAACCTAAAAAACTATACTGAAAGTCTGATATGTACTATGAATTAGAGAGAGGAGTAAATATTTGGTTGTTTGTGTAGGGAGTACATTGAAGGTCATAAATCTTAATGGTAGATTTCAATACTTAATGCAACCATGGCAGTTGGCAAGTGTGGACACAAACAGCTTTCGTCTTCAAAATTATAAGAGTTTTTTTTTTTGTTGGAGAAACAATTATATGAGTATATTATACATACTAACAATTTTTTAAATATATATACATACTAATATACTATTAGAGGGAGATATTGGAGGAGTGATTGTAGAAGAATTGATTTTAAAGTATTATAGAGGAATTAATATATTTCCATCAAAATCTGAGCGAAAAAGGTCGGAATTGTTTCTTCACATTTTTTTCTTAGAATTCTATTAAATTCTTTTGAAATCTTAAAGAATAAAAGTTGCAGAAAAATTGAATAACACATAAATTTAAAAGAATCAAGATTTTAATCAATTGAATAACACATTAATTTAAAAGTCAATTGAATAACAACATAATTCTCTTAATTATTTAATTTCTTCAAAATCATTTAAATTCTTTAATTCAATATCTCCCCTCAGAGATATGAAAATTGAAAATCACGAAAAAAATACGATATATGAAAATCCGGTTTATCGTAGACCATACGAATATGTGTACACGTTAGTACTAACATACGGCGACACGTGCAAATTCATGAAAAATTGGTAACATATGTTAGACATTTACCAAAATAGCTATATACTACAATTATCCCAGGGATTCATGTGTTTAGAATGAACCTATATCTAAAATTAGGTGTTAATCGGGGCTGTTTGGGACCATCTATTAATGCTTAAATTGACTAATCATTGTCATTTTCGCCTTTGTATAAGATAATTTATAAACGTTAACGTTTGCTTTATTTGAAAGAAAAAAAATCGTTCTAGGATAAAGAGTAAAAACTTAAAAATATAATATTGTAAAACACTTCAAAACCTTTCTAATCGAGATGCAATTACCAAATCAATTGATTTAAGAATAAACAATATAATGGAAATAGAATTAAAGAGAGAAAGTAGAAGTTATTAACAAAAAGGAGAGAAAGTTGAAACAAATTTTCACTCCAAAATGTTATAGCCTATTTAGTTAAATGTTACTTTTTCCGTTTCAATTTAGTTGTCATTCTGGAGTTTTTCACACAAATTAAAAAATAATTAAATTTTATGTTTTATTCTTAATTAATATATTATTTTATTTGATATGTGTAGTTAATAAACTTAAAAGTATAAATAAAAATAGAAAATTGGTAATAATTGTACATTGAAATTGCAGAATGACAAGTAATATGAAATAAAAAAATAAATGTAGAATGACAACTAATATGAAATAGAAGGAGTATCAAATAATTTCGAAATATTAATCTAAAAAAATTTAATGAAAAGATTCACTTATTTTTCCTCCAAAACTGTGTAAAACTATTTAATTGAATTGAAATTTAATAACACAAACAATATTAACCATTATCATAGACGGGGAAAAAGAATTACATAAATAAATGGTTCTACTTCTACTTCTATGGAAGTCAAAGGGCCATCACAAGATTTTTAATTTTGTCAAGTTCTGTCATAAAACAATTTTCGGATTTTAATTATAACATTCAAACAAATATCATATATTATATTAACGTTTTCATACCAGTTCCAAGGTCGCTTGGTACGTAGCGGCAACTAAGCGACGCTAGCCATTTCCGATTTCGGTGTTCACATTATGACATTCATGAACTATTTAAATTTCACCCTTACTTTTTACTCAGTGTTATTGTTGGTGCATATTCTTTCTCCTTTATTAAATCGAAATTTATACTGAATATTTTAAAATTATTCATTAATGATTATAATAGTTCTTAATTTTCTATAGGACCCTAAGCAAAAAAAAACAAAAAAATGGATCTTTTTTAACAGAAATAAAAAAAATTTGGACCCTTTTCCTTTAATTTTTTTTTTTAAATCATATAAACATGAATCCTGTGCGCAGACACCACTTGATTACCTTGTTAGAGGGTCCTTGTTCCATTAACACCCTATATTTGGAATCTTAATCATCTAAAGCGGATAATTCCCAATAAGCCAATCAAAGAAATTTTTGAAATCCTTCAAAACATCAAAAAAATCATTCCCCTTGTTCTTGTTCCTTGAATTTCATTATGTTCCTAGTCTCCTAGATAAAAACACTCTGAGGCAGATTTACTTGCTAAGTCAGCATTGAGAAACTATGGCAATGTAACCCTTAGTGTATTGGAATGAAATGAAATAATTTGTTGATAAAAAAATAAAGTCACCTAAACAGATGATTTGAGTGTCTTGGGTAATTATCTAGTCGTACATTATATGTTAGAATACATTATCTTTATTTAAATACGTAGTTTCATTTATTGTTACCCGTAAAATTCAAACAAATTAGATAAAAATATGGATAAGGTTAATCAGCTAAACACTAAAATGAAAATATGGTGTTCACCAATCATTCAAAAATAAATCAATTTGGTGTATTAAACGATTTCTTTAAGAAGAAAGAAAAATCAACCACTATTTTGATCTCCATTAAAAAAAAACGATTAAAGACTAGATGCATATTTTAAAGGTAGTTTAGAAGAATTGAGTACTTCACTATGCGAATTTGTGATCTTCCAACAATCCAACTGATGCATCTGCCAGTAGAAGTAGTTGTGATTTCAATATTTTTAATAAGTCTCAATCCTGTAGATTTTTGTTTGTTTGTTTTATGTTAATATTAAAATGAACCAAAAATTGTCCACACCTCAAATACAAGTGGTTGGGTTACTTCTTCAATTACAAAAAAAAAAAAAATTCAGTTGCGGTCTATGTAAAACTAAAGTATTTTGCTAGTTAAAATGTTTACTAATCGAGAGAGAATTTAATATATTTTTCATAAATTTTTGAACTCAACTATTCATTTTAACCGCAAAGATTGAGTTTTTATCCACTCAACTAAAACAATGAGCCACACATTATTGGTTAAGTAGAAAGAGTTGTCTTTTTTGGTACAAAGAAAAATTTGTATTTTTGTTATTGTAAATGGTGATAATTTACGACATAGTCGTACAAATACATCTAAGATGCAACAAACACACTAATGATTTGACATCACTACACTTTCAAACTAACTAATTTGTAGACGTTTAATATCTTTATTTTAATTTGTTTTTTTTCCTATTTATTGTTTGGGACAGACATATAACGGTACAAAAATGTTTTGGGAGTAGCCATGCAAAAACCATATAAAAGAAGATCGAAATAGGGTTATGTATTTCGGTTTCTCTTTGGTTTTCGGATACGATTGTATTTGGATAGTCAATAAACAAAGTGTGTTCGTAATAAAAAAAAAAAAAGGGGCCGTGTAATCGATTTCCATCACATCCTCATTTTTTGTTTTAGTAATTTCAGTCAAAAGTCAATTTTTTTGTATTTCAATTTTCCTCCATAACAAAGTGCTTCGTTGTCGTTATTTATGGGGAATTGTCAAAACTTTTCCTAACAAGTGGGATACTTTATTTCGTTGGGTAACCAATATTTATATATCATTGAGATCATAAGATTCTGAATTTGAGCTATTAGAGGTTCTTACACGCAATCATAAGCGAAAATGTTAGTACAACTTTGTGTGTTGGGTCTGATTTTCCGTCGTTGACATCTAGAGTCAAAGATATGTACATAATTAAATAAAATTGAGTTCATATTCGATTCTATTGGATAGTCTTAAAATATGGGTCTTTGGTCAACAACTAATTTTTTTTTGTCTCAATCCCAACTTTAAACATTTGAACGAAATGTATACTTTTTAACAGCTGTAGTTGAAAACTTGAAAATCATCTATTTTGGAGGTCATTAATCAAACCATTTGCTTTGTTTTAAAGATTGATTAAAATGGTTTATTAATGAAAAAATTATGTACTATCTTTTTAATAATATATTTCCTCCGTTTTTTAATATAAACATTTTATATTAAAAAACGAAGAGAGTATATTATTAAAAAGATGGCACATAATTTTTACTAATATTAAAAAATAGAGAGAGTAATTTTTAAGTAACTCGAGGCTCTGAGTTGCTAATCGCAAAACCAAAAACCGGTTCATTTACTTTTCCTTTATAAAATAGATTTCTATTTCATAATAAGGTGGTAATCAATATTTTTATCATCTAATCTTAGGATGAGTAAAATCGTCATATAGCTACTTTACTGGAAATTACAAGTCAATGTTGCTATATCTTCTTCCTCATACTAAAGCCTTAGCTTTCTTCGTTGCTTTCATCGTTGTTGGTGCTTCTTTTTCCTCATACTTTCTCTTCTTGCCCTTCTTGTCCTCCTTTGAAAGTTCTACAGATTTAGTCTCTCCTTCAGCTTTCTTCTTTTTCTTCGTCTTCTTCTTCTTTGATTATTCCTCCTTTACGATTTCCTCTTGTTCTTCCGCCTTTTTCTTCTTCTTCTTCTTCTTCTGATCTTTCTTCTCCTCCTTTGCAATCTCTTTAACTTCAGTCTCTGGTTCAACCACTACAACTAGTTCAACCACTATAGGTGCTTTCCTCTCAACATCTCTCAACCACACTTCAAGCTCGGACCAGAAACAAAACATCATAAGTAGGAGGAAGAAATTGATCCAAGACCAGCAAGAAGAAAGAGCCATTACCTTAGCTCAGCCTTAATATCACTGTTATCTTTGCCTTCACAAGAAACATCACACCTACAAGCAAGAGCAGCTTGAGCAGTTAATTATCACACGATCTTTCCCCTAGTTTTTTTTGTTGCTCGACTAACCAGAGGCACATCGGAAATCAAACCATACTTGAAAAATTCTAGCGAATTTGGCATATAGGACGTACAATACTAGCAAGCTCTGGAAAATTCTATCCAATACATTCTCAAATTCTCATCTAGTACAAGTTCAATGCATTGTCAAGATAATTGAGCCAACTCAATATGTGGATTAATATATATATAGAGGCCAATGGTATATAACTAAGGATCAATGCATCATTACAGAACTTTTTTCCACATCATTAAACAACTAATAGAAAAAACCATGACAAATACTAATGTTTGCTGCTACTATATAGGCTGGTCCTGAGGGCAAGCGGGCAAGCAGGCCAAACACTTGCTTGCGGCCCATATATTTATCATAAAAAATCAGTTTTATTTTCAAAAAAGTTTTTTTTAATCTAGTGGCTATAACCCATTATTTTTCTTAGAAGTTAACAGGTCTTAAGTTTGAAGTTCAATGTTGTTTTTACTTTTATTTTGTTCTAAAATACTTTTTTGATAGTAAAGTGGCCAATTTTTTATTTTTATCTTATGGCTCATTAGAACTCATGGGCGCCCTGACTACTACTAGCCCTCCGGATGGTGAAACTCTATATCTGTGTTTTTTTTCATTAATTAACATGATTTTATTGATTCTATAAAACTAAAACCAATCCACTTATATTATATGTTAATGGTTGGTTGGTGTTGTTGCAGAATGAATAAGAACCTACGATTCGATTTTGCGATGAGTAGCATCATTCTAATCCTCAACACACAAAATAAATAAAGAAAACGTTTAAAAAAAAAGAAAGGATAAATAAAGAATTATCCAGGAAAAAAAAAGATTCCCTCTGACATAGGGTTTCTACAATTTTCCCGTTATATGCTATATATCCTTTGAAGTCGAAGAACGTTAGTTTCTAACCCAGACTCTTGCATTCCATCCATCCTTAAACAAAGTTGATGTAACACGTATAAAACTATAATTTATATAAAACCAAATCGTGAATATAATATATATGTATGATTTTCGAAATTTGAAGTAAACTAGAAAACAATAATTTAAATCACTGTATTAGATGACATGTACTCCAAATAAGTCTTCTATTTATATTGTCAAGTGATAATCAACTGTATATTTGGAAACTTATTTATAAATTTACTTTGAGGTTGTAAGTTTGTCTCTTTCTTATCTCCTTTTTGTGGGATTTTGATTTCGGTTGTGTAAAATACTAACTAAAACCGGCTTTCGTGTCTTTATCTCGGATTATTAATATTATATATGTTTTTTGTTCGAAATCTGATTTCATTCATTCATTAAACCGGGTCTAACCCACAATATATTGGTACATTGTTTAAAGCTGATTTTGCTAAAATATCGGCTTCCACGTTTGAGGATCTAGGGACAAAAATAAAGGAGACGATTAGATCCACTGCGATTTTGTTGATATCTTGCATGATTCCATAGAGTTCTAGGTGGAATCGACCAGATTTTGCTCAATTGATCAGTTAGTTCGAATTCGATAGTGCGGTGAAGTTCCTTAGATTCATTACCACTGCTTGTGTTAGGACTTCCCTCATCGCCGACGCTTTAACCATCAGAGGTGATCCGATCCAGCTCTCAACCTTGGAACCCTGAGCCATCCTTCGACCCCGTTTGTCTTTCACAACCCATAATATTATATATGTTATCGAATGAAAAACGTTTGGCAATAGTGAGCACGGTTTATTCCTAAGCATTCAATGTTTTGTGTCACTTAAATCACGGTTATAATCTATAAAAGTTTATTCCTAAACATCAATCACCCCCTAAAATAAAAGTCTATAATTTTATTTTTTTAGTTTTACTACAACAATTACAATGTTACTAATCATAACTACGTTTAAACTGTTATCTTTTACTCTACTGTCATCTTGTTATAATTTCTAAATGTATTGTCTTCTTAGTAACCGGCAAAAAGCATATAATGACACTGTTTAAAACTTAGTCATCAATCGATCAAAAGAGAAGAAACAGTTAAACTTGAAGAGAATCATCAGTACAAAACATAAACAACATTCAAAGATTCACTAAACATCTCGTTTTACAAATAAAACTAATCACACAATTATACAAAATCAATGAAAACATGACAACACTAAAAAAAACTTCGACATATACCAAAAAAAAGAAACAAGAACCATATTAATATGAATGAACTTCGTAGATCAGAAACAAAGCTAGAAAGAGAGTGAATCAACGGATTCTTTTGTAGAGGGAGAAAATAGAGATGATGGAGAGGAGGAGAAGGATGATCGAAGCGGCCAATGAGACCGCAATTGCGCCTCCGGTATGACGGCAAAACTTGTCGTAGATATGACAGATTTTGCCCCACCTGACATCTTTGTTTCCCTTCAGACCAAGGTAAGCTACTCCACCTCCTGCTCCTGTCGCTGAGGCTACTATCCCAACCATCAACTGCCAAAAACGTTGTCGTTTTAAGATTAGGTGTTAGTCAAGAAACAAAGCACTACATGAACTGTTTGAACAAAAAAAAAGCACTACATGAATTATTACTATATTAGATGTTAGTAAGGAATCAAAACACTAAATGAATTATTACTATATATTGTAATCTCCCTTTATACGATAAAGTGATTTCTGTCAACCTGTACAAAAGTTCTATAGTAAATAGAGATGTTGTATTTGGTGTTTAGTTCGTTATTCACATATATAAAAAGTTAGACAATATGCACTAATTCATGGATTTCACGCGGGATATTCACAAATATGATTTTATCACCACATATAATTTTTGAAAATTTAACTTAATTTTGGTTATCTAGAATATAAACTCACAAAAGTTACCCGAAAATAGTCCAAATGAAATTTTGTATACTTTCTAACCGATTAATAGCACACACAAAAAAAGCTATTTGATTTTTGCAAAATTATTAGCTTAACTTTTTTTTTTTTAATAATTCAGAGATTCTAGGCCTAGGCCCATACATTCCCTTAGGTCCGAGACCAGAACATGTTATATGGTCCTGTCCCAAGATCCATTCGAACCAGCGATCTCTAGATTTTGTCTGAAATATTTACCAGTTGAGCTATTGGCTTTTGGTTTTTAGCTTTAACTTTTACTGTTAAACATTGTAAAAAGAGGAATTTACCGCATCCATAATCGCAAGATTTAGCAAGAGCATCGCGGTGCAAGAGGAAGACTTCTTCATAGCAGATACAGTAGCAAGTGTAGATAGAATACTGTAAAAGCAAGCCACCGATAATGCCACCACAAAGTATCTGCACATAAAAGAATAGAGATTTGAGTTATTAAACAGAAAATAATTAGTACAATATATTAAAATCTTAGAATATGAAGATGCTTTTAATTATTATCACCATTGAACATTTAGTGTAAAGAAAAACTTTTAGTCCGTGTAGTTATATTACCTTCGCCAACTAATTTTTGACTTTTTTGTTCGTTATATATGGACTAATTTATGAATTTCCAAAATCTTTTTTTCGAAATCCTAACTACTCCCACAAATAAAAATTATTACTCCATATAATATCGGCCATTTGCATATTGATTATTTGTTCATGAACCATATTATTTGACCGAATAATTTAATGATTTCTACTAGTGTTGTCACTATATTGCACCATCCAAATTTGTCATGACCTCCCTGTAGTAGGATTACAAACAAACAAACAAAATTTCAAATTGGTTTTGGTCCCTTTTGGAAAGTTTTGTTTACTGGATAAAATCTATTGGCAAGTTACAACGTTCGTTCTAAGAAAGTACAATAAATTCCGAATCAATTATATGTATTACATGTATACTTAATTCGAGTATGAGATCACATCTTTAACAAAGGATATACGAAAAACACATATAAGCTTCGCCCCTTACTTTTTATGTAGATAATCAATCAATTTCGACGAAAACAATAGAATATATATAGGAGGATCGATGAACTTACATTAGAGCCGGTGAGTTGGTGAACTTAGCAGTAGGAATACGAAAGGGAGTTCCAGGAATGAATATATTCTTGGTCTGTTTACCCGTAACCATTACTATAATTGATGTCAAAGTGGCTGCAAACAGAATTACTCTTAGCACAACTTGAGTCGTCCAAGCACACTTCGAGGTGGTGCAGCTTCCTGCAACTGGCACGGTCGATTTCTCGGTGTCCATCGTCGATTTCTTTTCATCAGAACCCATTGATTGCTAATATAATATTGAATTTGTTAGGGAAGGCTTGTGTTAAGAGAGGTGGTGCTATGTTTTGGTACGTGAAGAAGGGGTTTTATATTGTGTGTGTGTGTGTATGTGGAAGAAGCAAACATAATTGAATTGGTTTTGTTATAATAATGTTAACTAATATTATAATATAAGGTCGTGGGACTAATTTGGTGAGTGTTTCGGACACGTTAACGATATTTGAAAATTGTAAGAGTCAATATATTCATATATATCCGTTAATGATTAGCTCATCTTCTGGCATTCACATCTTTCTTGGTCTTATGGTAGTATTTGTTAATGTCAAACTACGATAAATTGTCTGTATATATGGATATATGTATATATATGGTTCTTGGTGTGTATATTAGACAGAAAACAAGACAGTCGTAACCTTTTACGTATACGAATATATACGAGTTCACATTTTTAATTATTTCTTTCATTCATTTATTTATGAGATATATTATTAAGTATTTGCCCTTGCATAAATCGCTTAAATTTTTTACCAAAAAAAAAGTCTGCATGCACTATTAATATGTATAGAAGTGGTGGATGTGTTTTCGTATTGTTTAGGTTTTCTATCTTCTATAGGGAAAAATTGAAAACAATTTTTGCTGATAAGTAAACATTATAATTTTAGATTTTAATAATCATTATATCTCGTGTATAATGCAGATAATTACTTAATAATTTTTAAAGAATGTAAATATCGTTAGGAATGAAAATTTTGGTTTTTTACAATATAGTTTAACTATTTTTGTTGGTGTTATAGTTTCGGAGATACTGTACACTCAGATATATATGTTGATTTTGGTGACTTAAAATCTCTAGAGTATTGCAAAAAAAAAAAAAAAATGAGCTGAGTAGGAGAAATGTCCTAATATGAATAAAGAATGAATATTAAGTTTAAGTAAAAAAACTAATATTACCAGAGTTTTGTCGGCTGAGTAAATTCAAGTATTTGATGTAAAAATAAAGCAATTTAATAAAATATAAATAAAGAATTCTTCAATGTGAATAGGCTTCGAAAACAACTTCATCATCAGCATCTATACCTTTTTACTCGTTTCTTGGATAAACGTTAAAAAGTTGTAAATTGACCATATAACCGCATGATCATAACTTATGTAGTTTTACATATAATAACATAATATGAAAAAAAAAATTTCATTTTTTATTTTATTTTAACACAAACAAAATTCAATCCAATTCCAATCCAATTTCAATATTTTTTAGTTGTTACAACATCAAAACAAAAGCAAATATTTCACTAATTTAGCGACAAAAATTAACTATGTGAACTCAATAAATCGGTTTGTGGCAATGGTTTTGGCTAACAAAATACCAAAAACTACATTAACATAAATTAGTCAAATACATTAAAAAGAATTATGAAAAAATTGACCACCAGACTAAGATGAACCTGATAACTTAATGGATAAATCAATAGAGTGCCGTTTAAACTTGTCAGACTAGATTTTTAATAATGTATTTTCAAATATAAAAGCATTGATGAAAATACATGATGACACATAAATAATAATAATAAAAAAGATACACTAATCAAAACTTCTGTTTGACGAAATCCAACCTTCAAATCTCTCGATCGATCTCAAGTAATGCGAACATACCAGCCATAGGTTAATCGATTCTTGCATATACCAGCCTTAGGTTAATCGATTCTAAAATAAAGATAACTGCTCCTTCAATTATTGATGAAAACTTTAATGCATGAAGAATAGTGACAACTGAAGATACGTAAGGCCATTATTATTTCGTTTTAAAATTAGGGAACAAAGGAAGTTCACGAAATAAAAATAATTAAAAGCAAAGCGGTCTTGAATAAACGAAAATTTCCTTGAAAGTTGAAAGTGTTAAATGATAAGGCAATGATCACGACAGCTAAATTGATTGATTATTTTGAACCAATTTGTTATTTTGTAGTATTAAAGATCTTTCTCCTCCAAAAACATCCATCCATAATCTATACTAATGTGAACATGTATTTATATTTCAATTGTTCACATATATAATTCTTTCATATTGCAAATTGTTTACAACTGAAAAAAACAAAAAACAAAAAATCCCTAATGATTTCTTGTAGAATCTCTCTTTTTGTTTTTATTTTGGGTCTAAGTCCTAGTGGTTTTCCAATCGATCCACACTTGGTGGAGGTTCGAATATGAGGATTGACTATCATGTCTATCAAGTATATATCGATTTAACATATTTGTTATATTAGTTACTAAACCAAGATAAAAATAAATAAATACCAAAGGTCTAGTGTTTTAGTCTTCTTCGGCGAAGGCTGCATCATCTTGATCAGCATCACCATCTCCAAAATCGTTATCATCACCTCCGCCGTAATTCATCACCGGAAGAGCTTCATCTTCATAACCTGGTGCATCAGGAATCTCCATGTCTTTCTCTGTTACTTTCATCGTCTCCAAATTCTCCTCGCTGAAGAAATTGTTCAATGGCTTTGATACCTACACATCAAACCATATAAGTTCAATTGGCTATGTCGCAAGAAAGATTCATATTTTTTTAACACAAAAGGAAAGAAAGAGTTTTTACTTTGAATAATTGGTTTCTTTGCTCAGCACTTTCTATGAGGTTTTTCCAGAGCGGATCGCCCTTTAATGTTGCAGCTGAACCAACGACCTGATAAAGCAAAGTTTCAATGGAGAAATGTATCAGTGAGATAAAACAAACTATGCAGAAATTTTCCGTTCTTTGTCTTACCAAAACAGAGGACTTGGCTCGTGTAATCCCCACATTCATCCGCCGAGAATTAGAGAGGAAACCGATCTGTCCTTTATCGTTAGCTCTGACACATGAAAATATCGCAACATCCTTCTCCCTTCCCTTTCATCGAGAAGAAGTCAAAAATGAAAACTTTGGACCAGAAAGTGCTCTTGAAATTGGTATGATGTGAGAAAGAGAGGAAATCAATACCTGGAACCCGTCGACAGTATTGATATCGACCACTTTTTCTGCCTCTGCACCAAACATCTCCTTAAACCGATCTTTGAAAGTTTTGACTTGGTAGTTATACGGAGAAATAATAGCTAGCTGAGAACTTGACTTCAGCTCCGGGTATGTGGTTACGAGTTTGTGGTAGATAAGAAGAACAAATTCCACCTCGTCTAGATTTAGTAGAGAACCAGTTGCTCCTGGATGTTGAGACTCTTTCCCTTCATGTATATCAAAGAAGCAAAATGGACCAAAGCAACGGTATTTATGCCAATCCCGAGTAGTCTGTGCTTCAATATTAGATCCATCTTCCAATGCCTCTTCATAGAATTGCTTCGACGGAAAGCTTCTTATCTAATTTTCAAACAAAAGAAAAAAGTGAAATGAGATGCAACAATCAAGGCAATAACTTAAGCTATAACTAGAACCTTTGGCTGGTCGAGAACCTTGTTAAATAACTGATGATAAATCTTAAGAAATCTGACATTCATCGAGAGAATCCATCTTAAGTAGATGCTAGAGAGAATATATCCATACCTCTGGATGCATCCGGTATTGGGTTTTCAACATTTTTACTGGATATCCAGCCTTTTGAAGTCTCTCAAACATGCTTGTACCATAGCTTCATTGAAAAAAGGGAAGACAGCAATCAGATAGTACTGAAACAGTATACACGAGAGAGACAAATAAACAGACAACAACTTACCCAGAATCTTGAGCAACAGTTGAGATTACAGTAGCTGGGAGTTGTTTAGGATCCCCTACCTGATAAAAATAGATATGTAATAAGGACACCAAAAGCTAATGAAATTGCCTTTAACTAATCATATTAATCATTAACTCGCAAACTTTTTGTGTTGTGCTTGCCACTCACATCTACAATTACAAGATACAAAACTATGTATTCTTCAATTCTCAATGCTTAATCCTTCAAAGCTAATACTCTATTTATATCTACTTGGTAAATTATTGCAATTTTGATACATGAAGGTAAATCCTATTTGATGTTTACCAGAAACACTTGTTTGCACCTAGTGGCCAAAGGGATAAGAGTTGCCGGCTCAACCTGGACAAGTACGCAAGAGTAAATTTCATTAGCAATGAATTCTGAGGAACATATAAGCATTAACATTTTCTGTACCTGCATAAATTTTTTCATCAATAAAAAGCTAAATTCACTTACATAGCAAACAACATATACTTTTTAAATACACGACGTATTCTAGCTAGGAAACAAAATTTAGAACTTTTTATATACTTCAACATAGGTCAGAGAGAAGATATATATCATACAAAAGAATACGTTGCCAGTGAAACCATTCGACATTTATCGTGCATGTAAACCTTAGCAAAACATTCGAGCATTAGTCTAAAAGGCTTACAGCTTGTGCAGCTTCATCTATAATAACGACATCGAAACCACGGTTAGATTTCGCGAGAAGTGCTGACCCACTGAAGCTAAGGGTAGCGAAGACCTGAAAGTGCAAAGAAACAGAAGTGGATATGCAGGGAACGAAAAAAAGAAATAGGTTTAACTTATACTTTAATAATATATGAGAGTTAATTCTCCATACAATCGCAGCCTCGTCCAAAATTGCAGTGCGGATACTATCTAAATCAGTTCCTGTGGTTCCTTGTTTCGGTTTATCGATGGCTGAGCCACGTTTTTGTGCCACCTGCAAAAGAGAATTTCTCAGAGCAACACTCAAGGACAAGAATTGCCAACAGATTTTGCAATTCGTTGTTTATCATACCAAAACAAAGATACCTTTGCTGATCTGATGATACTAGTTAGATTTCAAATTGCAGATTCTTTTTAAAAAAGCGATAAATTAAGCAACCAGAACTACCCCAGGACGAAAGCAATCAAAATGTAAAAGCTACTAGATACGTACAAGGTGATCCAATGATACTGACTTGACGGAGTGATGCGCCTTGAGACCAATTCGTACTATTTTGGGTGTGTATGTCTGGGCGTTTTCGTCTCGGAGACCTGAAAGTGCAGAACAATATAATATAAGACCAATACCAACTTTCAAATAATGAAACAATGTATGGGATAAACCACATACCCGTAGTCAGAAGCCGCAACACAATCTCATCAAGTGCAGAGTTTGATGGAGCACAGACAAGTACACGTATTCTAAACTTCCTATTCGTATTAACCACCTCCGGTTTCTGAACACAAAAGAGAATATGATAAGTGGGGTTACTATGTGTATCAGAATAAAATCCCCTGACTTACCAAATCATTGCCTGAGGTTGGAAAAAAACCATCATCACCATCCTCAGGCATAATAGCATCTCGGGGGTTGATACCAAAAATCCAAGGAGAAGCTCGTCCCCAGTGATTGTAACTGCAGAGAAAAGAAATACTGAGATAAGCTCACCAAAAGGGAACACCGTATGATCTAGTTAATAGTAACATTTTCCAGATCGTTATGGATTCCGAGAACTGATAGTCGAAATATTTAGAAAGATCTTAAAATGGAGCAAAATCATACTTTTCCTCAACGGTCATCTGAATTCGACGTTTAACTTCATGATCTACACCCCTATTATGAAAAAAAAAGGATTATCCACCAAAACGAGAAGCATTAGAAAACATAATTCCAAGCTAACTGGCATCAGGAGGATATCATACTTAGACTGAACTCTGGCTGGAGTCGCATGCATAATGGCACCAAGAATGCTAAGAATCGTCTGAGTTTTCCCAGTACCTGGAGGACCCTAAAGAAGGATAGAGTCATTAAAATCCGAATCACAATTAATCTGCAATTTGGAAAACAACTAGATGAAGAAATCAACCTGTATTAAGACAAAGGATTTTCTTGACAGACCAACCTGCAAAATAAGGTTTTGAAACAAAGAGCCCAAATTTGTGTAAAGGGAATCTGTAAAAGTCTATATCGAAAGAAATTACATGATACCAGACTTACATCAATCGCCTCCTTTTGGGATTTGTTAAGATTTTCTTTAAAGTAATCATGCAGAGGTCCAGATATTTTCCATGCGTCATCTCCAAAACCGCAAGATTGTTCTGTTGCATTTAAGATAAAATCCTTGAAAGGGAGCGAACTGACTGATCGTAGTGCTATATATTCCCGAATAATGGTTGATAAACCACATAACTACAAAAATAAACAAACCATAACCGTATAAAAGAGGGGAACTACATCTCTATCTAGAACTGTCTGATCGTAGTGCTATATAACAGCTAGTGTCATAAGAACTGACCTTTAAACTGTATACCCTTTTGTCTACAGCGGAGGCAGACGATGTAACTAGAGACCGCATATCTGAGAGAGCTTGTATAAATGAGTTTGTTCTAGAGGAATTAGTAGTATCTTTGTCTTCAACTAAATACATCCGAAGACGAAGAAGATTGTGTTGACGATTTTCCACTACAGCAAACCCATAAGATGAAGGAAATTTATCCACTTTAACCTGCAAAATAGTTTTAAATCTCTAAACTGATTCCAACATTCGAACAAACAAAGACTAGTCATAAATACAAATCCTATGTATATATATACACATAAATACCTCTTCTTTTGATAGCAATAAAAGATCATTTGGAGCAAAATATTCATCCTCGTCACCTTCGTAAGTGACTAGCAGAAAGTGAAACCCGTCTGCTTCACTACACTCCATTACCAATCTCATTTTACACTCGGATACTAAGAGGACAATGGCATTAGTTCAGAAACTAAAATTATACACAAAAGTTAAAAAAAAAAAGATTGACACTTTCTTTCAAATCTAACCTTGTTCACTGTCTGGATTCTGCAAGATTTGAGCTTTAACTTCTTCCAAGAGCAATGGTTCAAAAGTATTGAAATAATCATCAATATCTTTATAAGTATTCTTTACAACACTCAACTTTTCTTTAATATCTTTCCTATTTTCCCTCTGTATTACATAAAAAAGTTAACAAATTTCAGATTCAGAGTCACAAAGATTTAAGAAGAGTGGAAATAAAAAAAGGAAGAGTTTTTATGAAGAACCTGATTCTCTTTTCTAACTTGTTTATAATCCCAACCCAAAATGATCTTATAGAAACGAGTAACAGCTCTAACTTCATCTTCTTGAAGCTTCACCTTATCAATGGCCATTACAAATTCTCTCTCTAAACTTCAATCGATTCTTGTGGAGTCTCTCTCTCGGAGGAGGCAAAAAGAAGTAGCAGAATATTATTTAGGGTTTATTTTTAAATAAAAAATAAATAACATAAACCGGTTTAGATGTGTCGAACCGAAGAAGAGCTTTTTCTAGATCTGAACTAAACCGTTGGTTTCGAGTGTTTTTCGGCCGGTGTTTTAGCCGGTCCGGTTGTATATATGTTTCTTTCTTTTCTTTTAGTTTAAGGTCTCGGTTGTCCGGCTAGATCCGGGAAAGTTTCCGACTTCGTTCGGATGCGATTTTGTCCCGATCTTGGGTGTTTTCGTCCGGCATAGTCCATTTCTCTTGTCGTTGTGTCAATTTCCTTATATTTTCTTCAAGCTTTCTTTGTTCTTCCTTAATTCTTGTGGAGTAATATCTTCGTCGCGAATTTGCTCATGCTTTTTAGCGATTAAACAGACTACATCAACTAATGGGTGTAGCGGTGATGGAGTTTCCAAGGAATTGAAGGTAAGTTTGAAGAAATTTGAAGCGAGCATATTTTAAACAATTGGATTTTGGCAAAAAAAGACAGAGGAAGGACAGATGGATGCAGTACAACAAAGCTAGATAAGGGTTTGAAGTTTTAGTATTAAGAGAAAGGAGATTCCGGCAGTTGGGATTCTGATGTTGACTTTTACTATTCCGATGTCCAGATTTCTGGAGACTTCGAAGAATTTCTATTTCTTTACTTTTACTATTTATCTGGCTTGTACTGTTCCCATGTTAGCCCATTGGGCTTTTAATGATAACGGTTAGCCGACAAAAAAAAAAAAAAAAAACTTGCCGATCCTTATTGTAAACCAGAACCGAACAGAAATAGATGATTTGAGTCGGTTTCAGTTCTATTGCAACCGAACCAAACCAAACCGAGATTTTCGGTTTTCGGTTCGGCACCTTTGAACCGAATGGTTATTTGGTTTTTGGTCTTCTTCAATCTTCAACAATGTCTGTATTATTCTTCAGTCACGTAACTTTGAAGGTTCAAATCATAATTACATATATATGACACTTTAAACCCGATTCAAATTGTCACAAACCAACCGTTTTTTTTGCGAAATGTGTGACCATTTAAAGAAAATTCAAATCTGCAGAAGTCAGAAGCAGAAGGAAGCTCCATCTAAACGGATTAATAGTTTCTGATGGAGCTACTGCTACAAGGGGTATAAGCAAGATCAACGGTTGAGATACATACACGCAGAACTTCGTGAACAACTCCTCGTTGAAGCACTCGGAGAACAGCTTCTTCTTTACCTGTTACAATATTGACTAGAGAAACCTGACGCGAAACGGTCTCATCTCTAGTTCGTCTGCCTTGTGACCATCGACCTAACGTCAACCATTTCACCCATACTAGCTGCTCTGAGATTCCACATCGCCTTAGCGCATCCAACATTTGCTCCCGCTGTAGAAACAATGGAGGATATGTTAAAGAAGTTGGAAAACAAGAGACAGGGATTGTTCGGTGGGCTAGACCGGTCTGCCCGACATTCCATTTTGTAAAGGTTGGGCCAAAGGCTCGTTTTTCTTAGGTGCCAACAAGCGTAATACGAATTGATTAAATTGAAGTCATACCAAATTTTGTTTATAAATGATTTCGTATTAGAAACACACACATAAAAACCAAAAAATTGAATTTCTATTTGTGAACATATTCTATATATGATCATAGAACAACTAACCAGAGGTTTCAGGTGTTGTATGCAGTAGATGAGTCCAATAAGGTTGACCAGCACACTCAAGTTTGGTTTGAAGAGAAATAACTCTACATCTTGAAATCCTAAGCGCATCGACCTTATGGTTTCAACCGCGTGTAGATATTCACCGGCCTCTAGAGACAACATAGCAGGCCATCGGGTCAAATCTGTAATCACCTTGGAAGCTCTAGATGCCATTTCCTTGTGCTGCATCACATAAAATCTTCTCCATTCCTACAAAAATGTTTAGAATATAGACTAATCACAAACCCATAATAGACCTCATCTCAATCGATTTTACATAGAATTTCAGTCTCTGTCACAACAGAGGCAATAAAAACAAATCAGAAACTAACGATATCTACCTGTAGGTTCCATTTTCCGCAGCTATATACAATCATAAGAAAAACTTTTCTAATTCAATCTTTTACCTCTTCACACAAAATTTCCGCAGCTCTCGTAAATCTCATATAGGTATCCATAAATGAAACAGATTCTATAGAAATGTCCTTCTATATCACATCACCTTCATATGTCTCAGTAATTTCTTTACCAAAGAATGAACAATTGAATTTCACCATCACAGTCACACACATCAATCTAATGACTGCACTTGCACCATAACACAATAGACGATGTATTATTATTACAAGCTCCAATTTATCCAGGTCACAAACAAACATCAAACACAGATTTCACATAAACAACAAACAGACTTCAAAATGGCCAAAAATTCTAAAACAATTCGAGACAAGAAATCTATCGAAATGTCTGATTTTCTACCTGAGGATTTTCATTGGTTCCTGCGATTTGTGCATCAGGAAAATGAGTATTGTCTCCATCAAAATCAAATGTGACCAATATGGGCCATCTTTCTCTAAACAGAGGTTCCCATAAGATATCAGAACCACATAGCTCTCTCCAAAACCTTGAACAGCTACTAAGTGCACAAAGATCAAACACCTACCAATCAAACACAACACAAGGAATCAAGAAACTAGCCAAAATGGGGGAAAAAAACAACACAAACAGAGATTTAGCAAGAAACCTGAAGAGAAGAACCGATCTTTATGATTATATCATAAGGTAGAGAATTACAAGAAAATCGAATCGAATTCATAATTTTATCATCCAAAAATGCAAATTTCTTCTGTGGCGATATTGGGTTTCTAAGGAGTACACGTTAACAAGATGACTATTTATGATGTGAAGGAGATGATGATTGTGACTCACCACATTAAAAAAAAAACCTTACTTGATGTTGACCCAGACAAACAAAAAAATGTCAACTTTTGGTTTCTAGCTCATGAACTTCGAAGATGGCTTGTGCCCAGATCAGATTCATATACGCAATCTCATAAAAAGAATTTATTTTTCCAAGAGAGTCACCAAGAAAAGCTCTTCTAGGAGTTTACCTTTTCCCCGGCTAAAATCCGTTGATTTTGAAACTGTGTGCTTGATTTCAAGTGAAGTTATTGCGCTCTGAATCAAACAAGACCGACTTTTGTTCAGATGGTATGGTGAAGCTCGCTCTGATCAAATGTGAACTGGGAATGATGGTGTACCACGGTGAATGCACATTACTTGCTCGACGATATGCCTAAGAGAAAGGTTATAACTTTGGGTTGGCAAAGGCCATGATCGAGAGTTGTTTATGTCTGACATCTACAAATGTCTGTCTGTCCAAGTTCTTTCACACATAATTTACTTCTGCATCAAATCAAAGTAATGTCAAAAAAAAAAAATACATAAATGAAAAATGGGGCATTCCGAGAATTGAACTCGGGACCTCTCGCACCCTAAGCGAGAATCATACCACTAGACCAAATGCCCGATTTTGAACAAATTTATTTTACAAGGTATAACACTTATACCTATACATTGGGTGAAATAGAAAGTTATGTGAATTTAATTTTCGTTGTTCTTATTTTCACGCTTGAAAACAGTGAACTAGACTAGAGTAGTAGAATTTTGATTAAGTTATAATATTTTAGACTACTAAATAAGATAGTTTTGTTTGGTTTACCCATTTTAATGAATTGGATCCATCCATAACTCATTTAAATTAATGGATAAACAATTTAAATGAATTTATCCATGAGATCATTTTTATTTTAATTTAAATAATAACAAAAATATTAATAATAAAAATTGTTAATAATAAATTACAGAATTTTGTTTTTTCTCAAAACCAATAAAACGTAAATTTATGTTCCCCCCAAAATGGTAATATCAAGATTTTAGCTGGGAAATTGCGAAAATGCGTTAATTCATGCCAAAACCGTAAAATCGTAGAATTGCATTTTTCGCCAAAACCATAAAAACGTAAAATTGTGTTTCTCTCCAAAACTGTAAAATAATGATTTTTGGCGGAAAAATTGCGGAATTGCGTTTTTCCGTCAAATTTGAAAATTTTGTGAATTGTGGTTTTTCAACAAAACTGTAAAATCATGATTTTGGCGGAAAAATTGCGGAATTATGTTTTTCCTCCAAAATTTACGCAATTTACTCGGAAAACCCCATTTAAACCAAACTCATTTCAATCCAATCCATTTAACTCATTAACTCATTAAGATCCATAAAATTTAGATTAATGGGTTAATGGATTGGTTTGGTTTGGATTGATTCATAAAATTTTACCCATTTTAACACCCCTAAAGATATATAATATAATCATATTTTTTACATCATTTTAAATTTCCATATAGTATATTGGTTATCTATTTCCCATAAATTTAGTAAATTCAATTTACAAAAAAGTATTCACTAATTTCAAAATCCAAAAATTTAATTTTAAGTATCTTTCTTATGATAAAAGAATATAACTTTATCTTAATCAATATGTAAATCTTAACAAATCAAATTTTTATAGTTTTAAAGGACAATTGTAAAAATGCTATTTTTGGTGTACACATTTGTAAGAATGCCACTTAAGAGTATTCATTTGTAAAAATATCACTAATTATGGAGTTTTAAAGTCTAAATCTTAAAATTATAAACCCTAAAGAAATGTGTTGACCCCTAAAACCTCTTAAACCCTCAAAACTAAACCTTAATACAATATAGTTAACCCAAATACAAATAATATAATGAAAAATAGTTTTTAAAAAATAGCATTTTTATAAGGATTTTGAAAAGATGGTATTTTTGAAAAATGACAATTGAAAAGTGGCATTTCTTAAAATTTCATTTCTTAAAATTTCTCTAGTTTTAAAGACAATGATTTTGTTGGGTATTTAATCTATTTAATGCTACTACTAAAATTATTGTTAAAAATGTCAATCTATATATAGCTAAATACTAACTATAAATTTAATAACATCAACAAAAACTTAACACATATTTCCAAATGTTTTCTAAAATATATATTATATATATTTAATTATTATAAACATAATAGTTTTTTTTACATTTGTCTACATTGTACGTATATGATATAATTATATGAAAATAAATATTTTTATAAAAATTCAATTAAAATATTGTTAAACTAAGAAGATAACCCATTTTTCTTTTGGGACAATTGCAAAAATACCACTTTTGGTGTGCCACTTTGCAAAAATGCTACATTGGGGTTGTCAATTTGCAAAAATGCCATAAATTATAAATTTTTAGAGCCTAAATCTTAAAATTTTAAATCCTAAAAAATGTTTTGATCCCTAAGCCTCCTAAACCCTCAAAACTAAACCATAATACAATATAGTTAACCCAAACATAAATAAATTAATGAATAAATAATTTTGAAAAAGTGACACTGTTGCAAAGATTTTAAAAATGACACTTGAAAAGTGGCATTTCTCAAAATTTCTCTTTTTTTAGACACATTAGAATCAATAATTTCATAAAATACAAATATATTTTTAGAAAAGTAAAAACAAATGTAAAATTGAGGAAGTTTTATGATTTTATCAGGAAATAATATAAAGAAAGTAATCTTTAATCTATAGTTACAAATTTGGATAAATTAATATAAAGATAAAAAGTTAAGTACTTCTTTTTAAAAAAAATTGAACAGTTGTATACAAAAATTTCTTTTTGGGAAAATGTTGTCTATATAAGTCTTGTATTTTATGACTTGATTGACAAATTGCATGTTATGTATCTAAAACTCTCTTCTTCTATTTTGTATTTAAAGTATTATATTTCTGGAAAAAAAATTGAGGTGAGAAGATTGTTAAACATCTAGTGTTTCTTATTTGGAATTTGATTAGGATGGGTTGGTGGTCACGAAGGAAAAATCCTGATAAGTAGAGTGATTTATATCTTTACATTCGTTTTCTTTATAAAACATTTGTATCTATGTAATTTGAATAATGATTTTGTATTAATATATCTTTTTATGATGCTATATTTTTTTTTCTTTGCTCATGGGAAATTATCTAGTGAAACAACTGTAGTGGCTGTCGAGTTGAAGATCGGGATGCATTGTGAGAAATGTGCAAAAAAAATCAGAAAAGTTGTTTTCAAATTGGATGGTAAAAAAATAAAATATTATATATGCACACTAATTTTTATGGTAATATAGTTTATGTTGTAATATTTTCCTTTCAAATGGTATGTGATTATTAGGAGTTCAAGACTGTGTGACTGATATGTATAACCAAAAAGTTATGGTCGCTGGTGAATTTAATATGGAGAAACTATTGAAGATTCTAAAGAAAAAAACTGGTAAAAAGGCTGAGGTTTTGATCAAGACTGAAAAATATGATGATCAAACAGAAGCTGAAATAGTTCCAGAGAATAATGAAGATTCTGAGACAGTCCAAAAAGAAGAAGAAAATCTTGAAATAATAGAAAATAATGATAAACAAGAACCAAGGTGAATTACTTTTTGGTAGTTATAATTTTCCATTAACTATTATAGTGGCAACAATTTTTCTACTACTTGTTTAAGATCACTACATATGTTTTAACTTTCTTTTGATGTTTTTGGAGATTAATGGAAGTCGAGTACAATATACCATTTCCAGACAAGTATCAGGTGGATATCGCAAAAGTTATTTCCAAATTCAAAGGTATAATATATATATTTCATCACATTTTAGTTATATAGATTTGATTATAATATTTGTCATTTATTTTGTAGGTATTTATTGAGCATATGCATTAGATAACCAAGTTGTATTGTTTTACTTGCAAAAATGAGGGATAACAAAACCATATAATAATTAGTTCATAGATGTATTTCTTAAGATATAATATATATTTGCACATCTTTTAAAAACTTTCGTATCGTTTTCATTTGATAACACACTAATTGAAAAGAATAATTTGTGGAATAGCAAAGAAAAAAATTAAAACCAAATAACTAACCAAAAGCCCTAAATTTAGTGGCCATAAATTTGCCACATTAGACATTTTTGGTTAGTTATTTAGTTTTAATTTTTTTTCCTTTGCTATTTCTAAGCATGGGCATTCGGGTACCCAATCGGATATCAGATCGGTTAGTTCGGGTATCGGATTTTCAGGTATATGAATATAGTACCCATTCGGGTTATTAGAAATTTCGGATTGGGTTCGGGTTGGTTATTTTTGGATTCGGGTCGGTTTTGGTTATCCAAAATATTTAAAAGTTATCCAAAATATTTAAAAATTATCCAAAATATTTATAACTACCCGATTGTTTTTTGGATTTAGTTCGATTTTGTTATTTTTAACTCGAGTTATTTGAAAATAACAACAATTAAGTTTATGTATAACTAAATTAGTTATTTTTACCCAAATATATTCATGATATCCCAAATTGACCGAAAAATAAAACAGAATTACCTAAGCTATATGAACATATTTGGGTAATTCAAATATTCGTTCGGTTTTCGGTTCGGTTCGGGTTCGGATTCGGTTTTTTGGTTTTAGATGTTTAGAACCTATTCGGATATTTTAAAAAATCAGATTCAGTACGGTTCGGGTAATTTTGAGTCGGGTTCGGATGATTTTTCGGTTTCAGATATTTTGTCCACCCTTAGTTATTTCACAAATTGACACCTAGTTGAAATGATAGCATGCTATTTGTTTAAATAATGCTATACGCCCAAATCAATTTGATAACTTTTACAAATTCCAAAAAAGACTATCCACCTGATTAACCATAATTTCTTTTGTATAATGTATGATCAGGAGTTGAAATATTTGTGCCAAATAGAGAAAATACAAAAGTTGTGGTCACTGGTAACTTTGACCAGGACAAATTGTTGAGAAAACTTAATAAGAAATTGCATAAAAGGATTAAAGATGAAGAAGACAGAAGAAAGGCTATAGAAGCTGAAGTGGCAAGGAGGAATGATGAAGAAGCAAGAATGCTTGCAGAGATGGACAAAGCAATGGGAATGAATAACAATCCAGATAGTGATGAAGAAAAGGAGATGATGGCTAAGTATATGATGTTTAGTGACGCAAATCCTAATAACGCATGTTGTATTTCATAATAATTTAATGTTTGCTTTACCCTGATATCTATATGAATATGACAATAGATAAGTCTCCTTATTTTTGTGCAAACTCAAATTTCATTAATCTTAACTTCCGAATACATCATACATCTTGCGAAAGAGTTGGTTACATAATTGAAAGGGAAGACAATAAGTAGATAGGATATAAAGATGATCTCCTTAAAGATATCCGGAAGCTTCATGGCTTCAAAAGGGATCGATTTACGAGATTTTTGGAATTCAAAGATTACCATCAAAATGTCGATCTTCAAACCTCGAACTTGCTTGAGTTATGAGAGGACACTAGCTCTTTTGTCAGTGAAAAAAAATGAACAGTTCATTGAGCTTAAAAACTCGCTCCATAAAGGAGGAGACGGGTGGTATAGATATCTCCATAACAGAAAAAAGGAGATGAAATTGATCTCTCCAACTTGAAGGAATTTGAGGAAAGTGGTGTCTCCATGCAGGTCCGGCTCAATTATATCAAAGGGCTAGTGCGAAATAAATGAAAAAATGTTTTATTTAAGGTTAAAAAACAAAAACTAAAATAATCTGAATGGGCCATAAGTTTTTTCGGCTTGAAAGAAACAAAGGACATGTGCAAATGTACACATGCACAAGGCCGAGCCTGTCTCCATGACAGAAGACTTCAATATAGTCTTGTTTCATTTATTTTTTGGTATAAAAACCTTTCTAATTGGATATTGAAAAAAAGTATTATATTTTGAAAAATGTCCAATTAATACATACTTTAATCATTTAATCAATGGATTAGAGAGAAAAGAAAATAATATTAATACATATTTTTAAAAGATTAGAAGAACACAGTTTTATTTTAATAAGCTGCGATTTTCAGTTTTTAATAACTAGATCCATTTTTTTCCTTTTTATTTAACACATTTTTATTATTAATAATAAAATGAAAATGTTCAAAGTAAACCTCATTGTTTAGAAAAATGACTTAATAAGCCAATTTTATTTGCCTTACGTTCTCATAGATAAAAAAATATATATATAAATCTCTAATTCAAATATATATGTTCCAGTTCGATGTTGTTTTAACGTATATATTATTCTATATTTACATGTTAAGATCTCATATCGTAAATGTGAAATGACAACCACTCACTAGTTCAAAATCAATAAAACTTCACATTTTTTATGGAAAAAAAGAATATGTGCATTCGATATATTTGAATCACATGTGAATCAACATAAACAAGAATCTTATACTAAAACTAAGTCGATTTGATAATGGATTCAACCACTTGAAAATGAATTCAACCTACACCACAATGATGATCACCCGATCATGTCCTGATTCAATAAGTAAATAGTCGGTTATAGGAGTTATAGGGTTTTGCAGTTGTGTTGTACCCGAATTTAGTTCACTAATTTATCTTAATCAATATGTAAATATTAACAAATCAAATCTCTATAGCTTTTTATAAAAATTTGATTTAATATAGTTAATGCTATTATTAAAATAAATGTTAACATGGTAAAAACAAAATGTTATGAACTATTTACTTACAATAAACTTAATAACATCAATAAAAAAATTATCACATATTTCCAATCTCTTGTAAATTATATATTATTAGCTATTTATTTATTATAACACTCATAAAGTTTCTTTAATTTATAATTACAAATTTAGATACAGTTAATATATAGATAAGTTATTAATTAATTTCTTACTTTTAAAATTTTTGAACAGCTGTATTAAGAAATTTCTTTTGGGAAAATGTTGTCTATATAAGTCTTACATTTGAGTTGATTTACTCAAATGTGCCTGAAATTATCTTCTTCTTTTTGTATTGAAAGTGTCAAGTTTCAAAAGAAATTTAAGGTGATAATTAATTCTTTAACAGCTAGTGATTTTCTTTTGGACTTTCAGTAGAGATGGGTTGGTGGTCAAAGCCGTCTCGACAAAACAATATTGACAAGTAGAGTGACTTATCTCTCTACATGCATATCTATGTAATTTGAATAAGAATTTTGTATTTTATATTTTTCTTATGATACTACATTTTTTCGTTCTTGGAAAATTGTCTAGTGCAACAACCGTAGTGGCTGTCGAGTTGAAGATCGGAATGAATTGTGAAAAGTGCGCAAAAAACATCAGAAAAGTTGTTTTCAAATTGGATGGTAAGAGAATAAACTATTATATATCAACGCACACTATTTGATGGTAATATAATTTTATGTCGTAATATTTTCTTTCTAAATGGTATGTGATTATCAGGAGTTAAAGACTGTGTGACGGATAGGTATAACCAAAAAGTTATGGTCGCTGGTGAATTTAATATGGAGAAACTATTGAAAATTCTGAAGAAAAAAACTGGTAAAAAAGCTGAAATTTTGATGAAGACTGAAAAATATGATGAAGTTCAATCGGAAAACAGTGGAGATGCTGTAATTCATGCGGAACCTGAAATAGTTCTGGAGAGAAATGAAAAAAATCCGGAAATAATAGAAAATAATGATAAACCAGAAATTAGGTGAATTTATTTTTGGTAGTTTTTATTTTTCATAAATTATTATAGTGGCAACAAATTTCTACTACTTATTTAAGATCATCACTACATATGTTTTAACTTTCTTTGATGTTTTTGGAGACTAATGGAAGCCGAGTTCAGTATACCATTTCTAAACAAGTATGAGAAAGATATCGCAAAAATTATTTCCAAATGCAAAGGTATAGCATATATTTTGTCACAGTTTAGATATATAGACTATTTCGATTGTAACTATTTCTTTGAGTATATGCATTAGATAGCCATATTGTATTAGTTTATTGCTAAAATAACGAATAAAAAAAACAAGTAATAATTAGTTCAATATCACATGTGTTTTTTAGATATAATCTATATCACTTGAATTTTTAAATACCACATTATTTTTACTTGATAACCCACTAGTTAAAATGATACTATACGGCGAAAAAAACAATTCGTTACAACTTCGCTATTGTATCATTTTTCTACATTTCGAAAAAAGACTAACCAGCTGATTAACCATATTTCTTTTGTTTAATATATGATTAGGTGTTGAAACATGTGAGGTGGATATAGAAAATTCAAAAGTTGTGGTTACTGGTAACTTTGACAAGGAAAAATTATCGAGAAAATTTAATAAGAAACTGCATAAAAAGATAAAAGATGAAGAAGACAAAAGAAAGGCTATAGAAGCTGAAACGGCAAGGAGGCATGATGAAGAAACAAGAATACATGCAGAGATGGATAGTGATGAAGAAAGGGAGCTGGCTAAATATATGATGTTTAGTGATGCAAATCCTAATAACGCATGCTCTATTTCATAATAAATTCAATGTTTGATTTACCCTGATATATATATATATATATATATATGAATAAGACAATATATAAGCCTTTTTATTAGAACATTGAAAAAAATATATTTATCTTTTGAAAAATGTCCAATTAATACATTATTTAATCATTTTTATGGACTAGAGAGAAAAAAAAAAATGTGGAAGTCCCTTTGACCCAGTAGTTTGATCAATGGTTCATTAATGTTTCTACACCAAGAGGTATAAGGTTGAAATCCGAGAAGATGCGATTTGTTATAATTAATGCAGATTAATAGAGACAAACTTACAAGAAATCTTCAGCGTGGAGCAAGATATAATCATCTGGCGTGGATCGAGGCAGAAGACTTGTCCGTTGTAGAATCGTCGGTTTAACATTTCTCATAATTTGTAATAGAATAATAATAAATTTAAACAATTAAAAAAAAGAGAAAAAATCATTTTAATACATTATTTTAAAAAGATTCTAGCAAAGTAATTTTATTTTAGAGAAATTTTGAGAAATATCACATTTGAAGTGCCACTTTTAAAAAATGCCACATTTTCAAAAATTTTGCAAAAATACAATTTTTTAAAAATTTTTATTCATTATATCATTTATATTTGGATTAATTATGTTGTATTAGAGTTTAGTTTTGAGGGTTTAGGGGGTTTTAGAGGTCAAAACATTTTTATGGTTTAGAATTTTAAGATTTAGGTTTTAAAAATCTATAATTTGTGATATTTTTGCAAATGGATAATTTCTAGTGATATTTTTGCAATTGTCCCATTATTTTAAGGGCAAGTCCAACCGGACTACTATATTTGGTGAGAAAGTGACTCCAATCGGACGGCATCTTCCACGACAAATTTTTTTTTAGTGTTTTGTGAATAGTGTCACACCAAAAATGTTATATTATTTTAAATGTATTTTTAATTTAGTAAAATAATTAAATTATAGTTTATCAATTATAAAATAAATATACCAATAATAATCTTGTATTTTACTATTTTATTTGTTGTTTCTATTTCTAATTATATAATATTAGTAATTGTAATTTTAATTGAGAAATTTTTAAAAATGCTATTTTTCAATTGTCATTTTTCAAAAATGCTACATTTTCAAAATCTTTGCATGCCACTTTTTTTTAAAAAACAATTATTGTATTATTTATATTTGGATTAACTATGTTGTATTAGGGTTTAGTTTTGAGGGTTTTAGGGGTCAAAACATTTTTTAGGGTTTATAATTTTAAAATTTTGGCTTTTTTGTTTCGGTCAAATAAAATTTAGGCTTTAAAAATCCATAATTAGTAGTATTTTTGCAAATGAACACCTTTAAGTGGCAACTTTGCAAATCTACACACCAAAAGTGATATTTTTGCAATTACTTCATTTTAATTTGCATAAAGTATTAAAATAGATATTAAATTAAATTAAAACACTGGAAATATAAAACTAAAAGCAACAAGATAAATTTTAAAGACATAATAGAAATTTAAACAATAATAATATATGAGATAATCATTTTCGGTGCTGCTAAGATAATGGTAGTACGGGGCATAATTTTGTTGGTCATTTGGTGATTTTGATGCAACAATTGAAAAATGAGTCGAAGTCCCAATTGCAGAAGTTAAGATGGTGGGTGATGATGATGCTCGATTTTAAGATCTTTTTGCTCGACACAAGCAAATCAAAGACCGTGAGGTCATATTGAACTTTGAAATGCGTTAATTGAACATTTGTGGTCCGAATATACTAATTCTGAAAATTAATTCGATATAATTTATTTTTTGTTTTTTTTGTTTATTTATCGATTGTAATATTATATTTAGTTTGTATTAATTATGAGAATAATTAGTATTTATCAAATTATTAAAAGTAAAGAAAAACTTAAAGTTAATAATATAATAATAGAGATTTTTTTTTAGTGTGAAATTTGGTGTTATGGTTGGAGATGAAAAACTTTTTTTTGACACCATAACATCAAATTTGGTGTTGAAATTACACCAAATATAGTGTGATGGTTGGAGATGCACTAATAGGCTGCGATTTCCAGTTGTTGATAACTTCACATTTTCGATGAATAAAAAATATATGCATTCGATTTAGTCTTTCAATATATCTCTTTCCTATTAAAATCTAAGTGCTATTATTAACTTATTTTAGGTGTTTTAATTTTATTGGTTAAAAACTATGATTTGATTTTAAGAAAATGATGCCATGGTTTGAAAAAATAATGACATATCTTTAAGTAAAAAATGACATAGTTAAAAATTATTTAAATTAATTATTCCGCAAATAATGAAATTAAATTAAAAATTACGAAAATAATTTTAAAAGTTGTTCTTATCGCTTTTCTTATGAAAACAATATATGTTTTAAAAATAATTTAAAATCTATACTATATGACAAAATGCATAGTAAAATACTAAATTTAAATTTGATTTTCTATAAATTTTTATACCCGCATACGGTAAATCATCTAGTTATAATTACATGTGAATCAACATTAACAAAAATCTTATACTGAAAACTAAGTTGATTTGATAATGGATTCAACCACTTGAAAACGAACTCAACCTACACCACAATGATAGTCACTATAGCTTTGGTACAACCATGAGTTTGGTTCAATAAGTGGGTTACATGAAAAATATATAATTTACATTATGGGGACCTACCATCGGGGTTTGTAGAGATTTGAGGCAAATTAAAAAATGGAGTCTTTTTAATATATATTTTAACGATAGTTTTAAACGGTAGAAATAATTAGAAAAAATAATGACAAACAAAGTCTAAAACCAATAAAAAAGATATAAGACATTAGCAAAGAAAAATCTATCACATTAATTTTCATTTAAGAAAATAAAAAAATTACCTAAACTCTCATAATTGATTTACCTAACCAACTCCTTTTATATATATATGATAGTAAAAGATAGTAAAATAATGATGTTTATCATAAAAAGTGGTGGATATAAACAAAACTAAAATCAATAGAAGAACTAGAAACAAAATCATATCAGTAAACTTGAAATCAATAGAAATACTAGAAATAATTTATTATGAAATACAAAATACAAGAAAGTTTGGAAGAAAAGAAAGTGAAAACAGAAAAAAAAAAAAAAAAAAAAGTGAATATATTGGGTTTCGAACTCAAGAGTTTGGTGATCTCATTAGGATATTTAACCACTTCACTACAAGTGATAATTATAATCTTGAGGCTCCAGTTTATATATTATTTGGAGATCATAGCCTCATAGACAAATGCCTTTTTTTTTTAACCAAGGCACGGCCCTGCCTACCATAAATATTATCAAAGGTGGTCATGACCTATAAAAACTACGGACAAAAGTTTAGAAATTCATTGTAATCAAAGTTTTATGAACAGCTAAATGTAAATTTGTTCATATTTTTTGCAAATGGATTTTATTAGACACAGTTTGTAACTATGTAATTGTATCTTCTTCTTTTTTTACCTATTTTCATTTATTGATTAACAATATTGTGTAAAATTATTATTTATTGAGTAGAAATTTTCAATTAGTAGTTTTAAAAGCTAGCAATTTTGTATCATTAAAAATAGCTAACATATTTTTTCAAATTAATAAAACGAATTATCATTATAACCGTGTTAATCTTGATTTTTCTTCCATTTTATTAATAAATACTAGGTCTTTGTCCGCGCTACGCGCGGTATTTGTAAAGAATAATTTATATATTGTTTTGTAGTTGTTTTCTTGTAGAATCGGTAAATTTTTGGTGGTTTTTTGTTGTCATTTAAGCATTTATGTTTGTATATTTGTTGAATGGTATATTTTTTGCCTTCGTCTATATGTTTTAGTTTTGTATTTGTCTCCCTGATGTTTTTATAGATGTTTATTTATTGTTTTCTTGTGGAATTTTATTATTTGTTGTACTTAGCTTGGGTTTGAACGATTTCGTATAATCAGTGTAACGAATATTTGTTGTTGGGTTTGTGTTTGTCAAACTTTGTTACGTGGGCTTTGTTAATTTGTTATATCTTCATTTGGAATGATGTATTTTTGTGTTGTGGGTCTTCACTCTTCAGGCTTCTGTTTGAATTTTGGCGACAGAGTCATCGTGAATGGAAGATTTACCAAAGGAGAAAAGATGAGCTTCGGGAGATTAGCGACAGAGTCACCGTGAGTGAAGGGGGAAGGAGGAGGAAGAAGGTTGTGTTGATGAAGGAGACAGAGTATATCGTCGTCTGTGGTGGAAGATTTACCAAAGGAGGAGGTCGGAGATGCAGAGATAGAGAAGAAACATAACTCAAGGTTCAGGTTTTGTTGATTTTGCAAATCAATTTGTGTCTAATTTCTGGGATTATGTGAATTTTGCGGTCATTTGTTGTTTGGGACTAATGTGTCTGCTAGAGTTGATGTAGGTGTTTGATTTTCTTGTCTTGGTTAAGGTCATTATTGGGGCTGAATAGTGTTGCTATCACTAGGAAGATGTTTCTGTTTGTGTTTGGTTTTCATCTGTGTAGGGTCATGGTTGGATTAACAAAGAAATATATATTTTTGGGGGCAGTTAACGTGATCAGTTCGAAGACAGATAGAGTTAGCTTTTCGTTTGAAGGTAGTGCTTGCATGCGTAAGTGTAGAAACCTTTTGTTGAGAAAACATTATTGTAAATTTGTAATTGATTAAAACTGCTTAAGAATTCGATGAGAAATAAATGAAACTGAAAGGGAATAAGAATTCAAGTTTCTTGAAGTCATAGTTGTGTTAGGAGATGTGGCAGAGTAATGTTTGTATCGGTAAAATTGAATAATTAATCTACTATAAATACTAATTTGTATCGGTAAAGAGACTTATATATAATGTTTAGATCTTGTTATGACATATCTTTAAACAAAGTATTCATAAATCTAAATTTCAAAAAGGTTGATGTTGTATGTAAGTCACTCGTGAAGGATGATGTTTTCTCTGTGGTTGATGTCAGCCATGTTTTCTCGATACCTAATTATATAATTATACTAATTATATATATCTTTTTAATTTTTCTTTCTTATTTTTTGTTTTTATTTATTTTTCTTTCTAATTATTTAGTGTGTTTTCGTTTCCATATATGTTTTAGTATTATTGTAAAATTGCTTATTTGACCAATACATATGTCAATTAGATAGTTTAGTGTGACTGATCGTGTTTTACATTAAAAAGAACAGTCAATAAGATTCTGCTATTTCTCACGCCATATCATGTCAAGAAACAATGAAAGCTCTTTATCATAGAAGCCTGATGATGTTGCTTCATTATTCTTATACGTTTGCATGAAATATTCAAAAAGAAACGTAAACAAATATTTCTAAAGGCATATTTATAATAAATCAATTATGTAAAAATATAAAATTAAATAATACTCATGCTAACCTTCACGTAAGCCATGGCATCACTGATGAACGTTGTGGAGACTTCGCCGGAAGCTTTCTCCGTTCCTTTGGGTACATCTCCAGTGATGAATCTTTGACCCGACACAACATTCTTTCGAAAGATCAAACGATTGTCCATCTGACAATAGATGCCCTGAAATTTAGTAAAAATAAGTAAATTTTAATTTCAATCATATTATTTAATGTATTTTTATATTTTACTTAGCTATGAAATATTGAACACTAATGGATGCAATACAATTGCCGTTTTGTTTTAAAAAAAATCAAAATCTTTTGAGAAATATCATCAATGAGAAAATCAGTGAGCTTCTTCATTAGTCATATCATCAATTGAATAAGAGTATATTATTTTGCATTTACCATTGTTAATATTCTATCATGCGAGAACTCGTGTTCTAAAGATCTCGACATCGTGATTTTTTTATATGTGAAGGACATTGGTCTTTGAAAAATTCTACTGTAAAAAATGAATAATTTTGTAAATTTACATGTTTTTAATCATCTTTTTAATAATTTTTGCTTTTGATATTGGTTAGAGGCTTTCTTTTTCTTCGTAATCTAAAACAAAAGAAGACACAACCACAAAGTTAGGTTTAGAATTGCAGTAATTTTTTAAATAATTAATCATGAACATAACATATCATATACAATAAAACAAATCACACTAAAAAAATTAAAAAAACTATTCAAACATAAATATTGAGAAAAACTATTCATGAGCTAAACTAAAATATAGGCTATGAAGACAATAAAAGTGTATGAATCTGTATATCATCGAACCTTGATAGCAAAGATCCTCACCATAACAAAGATGAAACCTACAGCAAGACGAATTGAGAAAAATACATTAGGACCGATGAGATAAAAACAATAAACGAAAAAGAGTATATATTGTAGACTCTAGAACTCGTATATATATATATATATATAAGAAATTAATAATTTTGTATTTTTTCTTACAATAATTTCCTTATCTATAGTATATACAAATTAAAAGAAAAATCAAAACAAATTTAAAAAAAAACGAAAATTATCTTAAATCATGAGTTTGTGAAATAAAAAAATTGAGTCTTAATCATTTATTAAAAAAAAAAAATTAATAATGAGTGTGTGAATAAAGAAATTGTGCCTTTTGGTCTTTTATTAACAACAAAAGTAAAATTAAAATAACTTTTAATGTTGATTTGGCATGCTACTATAGGTTGAATTAAATCTTAGGTGGACGGCTTCAAAAACTTATAGCTTCAACTTTTATATAGTATAGATTTAAGTACAAATTAATTTAATAGTGAAAATAAGAAGAAAACAAAATTAATTCAAAGGACGGGGTTTGGAAATAACGGAGTTTTAGCTCAGGACTCTCTCTTTGGTTAAGAATGTTTGCTTTTATACTTAAAGAGAGCTTTGGATAAAAAACAGTGGTATTAATGGAGATTTCAGGCTGTTAAGTGTGTTTTTCAACAGATTATCAGGAAAATTAATTTGGGGATTTAGGGTTTGCCTCTTTTTTCTCTTGAGTTGGTTTGTCTTCTAAGCTGGGTGTTTAGAGTTTCTCGGAGATTTGAGTGGTGATTAGTGAGTTTCTGAGGTTCTTATCGGTTCGTGTGGGAGATATTTAAGTTGTAGTTGAAGTTTGGTTGGGTTTCTGTATCTACTAAGATGATGGTAGCTATGGATCGAGCTTTGGCGAATATGTGTTTGGATGTTGAGGATGATACACCGGTGATGATGCCTAATCTGCCGGAGTATTCATCAGCGGTCGAGAATGTCAACAGTGTGATTGGAAGGGTGCTCAACCCTGATGGTATTAAGATGTCTAATCTCATCTTGGATATGCCGCGCAAATGGCAGAAGTCTAATAGAGTCAAAGGAATCGCATTATCCAAAGAGAGGTTTCAATTCTTTTTCAAACATGAGCATGATTTGATTGAGATTTTGGAGAAAGGAGTGCATACGTGAAACAACCCGACCCAAAATTTTTAAAATTTTTCCTTCGGATTACTACCATCACAGATAGGAATTTTTCAATAGGTCAAACACAAGCAATGCGGAAACAACAACCAATAACAATTAAACCAACACAACAATTAGTAAATCCCATACTTTACTAAAACTCTAACCAATTTCAATACAATAACCAATAACCAGTTCAACCAACATCAATAGCAATTCCAGAATCTACTAGCAACCTAGCAATTCTAACAATACAACCACTCAGACAAGACACTAGATCATCTCCTCTTCCCGGCCATGATTCCACGATCACATTTTCTCTTTACCTACAACACATGGCAAAAAGAGTTGCCTGAGTATTATCACAAATACTCAGCGATGCGGTCATCCCGTCTACAGGTTATACACACATGCATAAGGAAGAGATACAATACCAGGATGAGCATACAACAAGCATACACAAACAATCAAACAACAATCGGTTCAGAAGTACTGTGTCGATCGACACAACCACTAGGTGTCGATCGACATACTGCACTTGTGTCGATCGACACACCACCATGGTGTCGATCGACACGATGCAACTGTGTCGATCGATCGACACGACATCGCAGACACAGGGAACGAGCCTATCCTCTCATGGCCCGAACCCTATTGCGATCAGTCGATCTCCTCCACGATTTCACAATCCAATCCAAACAACCACAAACAAATGTAATCTATCCATTTCTTTACTCAGATAAACCTACGGTCACGCACTCACTTCGATTCGGGAAGAAAAAGGATGAGGCTTTCACAAAGAACGCGACGAACACGGCCTCCAATCCAAAAATTCCCAACAAATCGAGTAGAACACGAACCCCACACGCTCCTGAATCCTCCCACACACAAATTAAAGCCTCCAACGCTCAAGAACAAACAAAAATCTCACCAAACACTCAAGAACACACCAACTCTCTGTTTTTCTCTCTGGTTTCTGCCAAAAAACGGCTAGAAACGCTGCTGATGGCTTTTATACTCGAACCCTAGGTTTCCCTAAACCAGTCCGCCGAACCAGACAATTGGAACCAAATCGGTCGTTCTAATTTTAACTTGTGTCGATCGACACACCTCCCCTATGTCGATCGACACAACACCCAGAACACGACTTCTCATAAGTCCAAAAACACACGTGTCGATCGACACACACACCCTGTGTCGATCGACACCTAACCAAAAATTTACCTTTTTGGTTCACGGGCGTTATAATACGTATAATGAGTGGACTTTGGCTTTGGAGCGTTGGGTTGAGTCACCTCCGGATGACTATCTGCAGTTCTTTCCGATCTGGGTCAGAATCAGTAGAATTTCGGTAAACCATAACACAGTGCAAGCGATTACTTGGATTGGTGAATTTGTGAGTCAGATTGAGATGGTTGCTTTTGATGCGATGAAAACTCAATGTCAAGATTTTACAAGAGTTAAGATTAGGTTTGATGTGTCTAAATCTCTTAGAAGATCTAAGTCGTTCTCCTTGCCTTCTAGGGAACTTCACACTGTTTTCTGTGACTATGAAAGAGTTCAAAAGAGATGCTATGAATGTCAAAAGCTTACACATGAGAAGGGTTTTTGCCCTTTGCTGTTGAAAAAAAGACAGGAGGCAGCGGCTGAGAAAAGAGAAAAAGTTGAGGTGCAGAATGTGCTTTTACCTAATAAGTTTAATTCTGAGATGGATACACCTTTTGGTGTATTATCAGAGAATCAAGAGGGTATTATTCCTAACAATGGTAGACTTAGGATTGATGCTAAAGTGTTGAAAGAGATAAGGCAGTACATTGTGGTTGAGAATGGAGATGACTTGCGTACTCTGGTTGAGAGAGTAAAGAGTACTGAAGAAGAGGGGGAGAAGGTTACTATGGCTAATAAAACTATATTGAGTGTGGAACCGTATCCTGTAAGCTGTCATGATGTGAAATTTGGAAAAGGGATTGTTATTGACTATGATTTTGCTGGATCATCTTTTCAATCTATTGTGAAGAATGATTCGAATTCAAAGTTACTTTCTGCTGCTATTAAATCTGGTAATGCAATGAGATGGAAATCTGAGGCTAATCAAACTGTTAGTGCTGAGGCTGGGTTCTATAATGATACCCTTACCTTTTCTATTGGTTCATCAGTTCAAATGAATGGCTCCTTTGAAGCGGGTCCTTCTGGGTTCAAGGTTCAAAACCTAGGAATAGGCCTAGTAAAAGCAGAAGAACTTAAAGCAAGGGATGAAAAAATGAAGGAATCAGATGTGGAAAAGAAAGTTGGAACTGAGGTGGGTTTCATAAGTAAAAAAGATAGAGATATTGTATCAAAAGATGGTCCTAAGGGTGTCAAACGCCCCAAACCAGTGATGGTCCCAAAGGAGGGACCGTCCAAGATCTAATAAGCATCATGTTCTAGAATTGTCAAGGATTAGGAGGTTTCGAAGACTTGACAATGCGCATAATCAGAGAAATGAGAAAAGAGTATTTCCCTGAGATATTGTTTATTATGGAAACTAAACATAAGCGTAATTATTTAGTAGATCTTCAAGAATGGCTTGGGTATGAGAGAGTTTTTATAGTGAATCTTGATGGGTATAGTGGAGGACTAGATATTTTATGGAAAAGTAATGTTGAGGTTGATGTAAAGTATGCGGACAAGAACCTGGTTGATATTCTTGTACAGTTTGGAGATCAACGGTTTTTTTGTTTCTTGTGTATATGGAAACCCGGTTAAGGAACTAAGGTCGATCGTTTGGGAAAGGATATCAAGAATTGGTTTGCAAAGGAAGGATCCTTGGTGTATGTTAGGTGATTTCAATGACATTATCCACAATGGTGAGAAGAAAGGTGGACCAAGAAGAAGTGATGCTTCTTTTGGTTTTTTTTTTCCTGATCTATTGAAGGTGTCTGAAATGGTTGAGCTTCCAAGCTCTGGTAATATGTTCACTTGGGGTGGAATGAGATATAAGAAGTACATTCAATGCAGACTGGATAGATGTTTTGGAAATAAGGCTTGGTTTAAGAAGTTTCCAGTGGCTAATCAAACCTTCTTGGCTAAACGTGGTTCTGATCATAGACCTGTTTTAGTTAGGCTGCTTGCTTTAAGTGAAAGTTACAGAGGACAATTTCATTTTGATAAGAGGTTTCTCAACAAGCCAAGAGTGAAAGAAACTATTGATCTAGCATGGAATTTCTCTCAATCAAGGTCAAGTGCTTCTGTGTCTGATAGACTAAGAAATTGTAGAAAAGCATTGAGCAAGTGAAGAAAGAAAATGTTACAAACTCTCTTGAAAAGAACTCTAGTTTGCAGACTAAACTAGAAGAAGAACAATTTGCTGATTGGCCTCGGTTGTGGCAGATTAGGAGGCTCAAAAGGCAATTGATTATTGCTTATAGAGAGGAAGAAGCGTATTGGAGTCAGAAGAGTAGGGATAAGTAGCTTGATGAAGGAGATAGAAACACAAAATTCTTTCAAGCATCAGTCAAAGCAGCTAGAAGAAGGAAAAGATTAGAGAAACTGATGGATTCTAATGGGAATTATCAGGGTGAAACTTCAAAAGGAGAGGTGGCAATCTCTTATTTCTCAAATTTGTTCAAGTCTACTAATCCAGATTGTTTGGAAGATATATCCCAGGGGTTTATTCCAAGGGTGACAGTGAGGATGAATAAAATTCTAACGTCTGAAGTGTCTTGAGATGAGGTCAAAGAAGCTGTGTTTGCAATACAACCGTGAAGTGCACCTGGTCCTGTGGTATGTCAAGCCTTTTCTTTCAGAAATACTGGAGTATAATTGGTGAACAGGTGACAAAAGAAGTCAAAAAAATTTCATAACTAGAATTTTCCCTGTTGAGTGGAATTATACACACTTGTGTCTACTACCAAAGATAGTCAATGCTACAAAGATGTCAGATCTAAGACCCATCAGTCTCTGTTCAGTGCTCTATAAAGTCATTTCCAATATTTTGGTTAGGAGATTACAACCAATTCTCTCTGAAATTGTGTCTCCAAACCAATATGCCTTGTGCCTGAGCGACTGATACAAGATAACATCATTATTGCTCATGAGGTGGTGCATAGCCTTAGAACTCATCAGTCTCTATCTAGGGAGTTTATGGCAGTTAAGTCTGATATGTCCAAGGCATATGATAGAGTTGAATGGAAGTATGTGGAAGCTTTGCTTGGTGCTTAGGGTTTTGATAGGAGATGGATAAGTTGGGTGATGAGTTGCATATCCTCTGTTACTTATTCTGTTCTGATTAATGATCAGCCCTTTGGTTTGATTACTCCTTAAAGAGGGTTGCGACAGGGTGATCCGCGTTCACCATCTTTGTTTGTGCTGTGTACAGAAGGTTTGTCTCACCTACTCAACAGAGCTGAACAAGCTGGGTTGATTTATGGACTACAACTTTCCGCAACAGGTCCATCTATTCATCATTTTTTATTTGCAGATGATAGCTTGTTCATTTGCAAGGCTAATGTGAGCCAAAGTGAGACTCTCAAGAGCATTCTGAAGTCCTATGGTGATGCAACATGACAAACTATTAATCTCAGTAAGTCTTCTATTACTTTTGGAGCTAAGGTTGAGGCTGATATTACTGAAAGTATTAGGTAGATCTTGGGAATTCAAAATGAAGGTGGAGCTGGAACGTATCTTGGGTTACCAGAATGTTTTAGTGGTTCCAAAGTGGACATGTTGAACTATATCCAAGATAGGCTAAAGTCTAGGTTATCAGGCTGGTATGCTAGGACGCTTTCTCATGGTGGCAAGGAGGTCTTCATCAAGTATGTGGCAATGACAATGCCTATTTATGCAATGTCTTGTGATATGCTCAAATTTACCCTGAGCTACTCTCTCAAATTAAGAGATCGATGTAGTACTTAGGGATCGAATCCACAGGGAATCGAATAACACAACCAATTCGTGAGTTCAAAATATGCTAAGCAAAAATGTATTAATGTAAAATAGACGGCAAAGTAAACAGTGAAGGATGATAAAGTTCTTGAAATCAATTAGACAAAGAGTTAGGCCAAGGGTAATTCGCAGGGATGACTTGAAATATGGTCGTGTCGATCGACATGAATGTATGTGTCGATCGACACAAAGACGAAAATGGTTAGGACCTTATTAAGAACGGTTCTAGAACATAAACACGATTGTAAAATCAATCAACTTTCGTTGCAGAGACTATCTATGATTAGATTCCTAAATCCCAAATTTCTTTGCGAACCTAGAGAATTAAATCAAGCTTTATAGTTCAAGTTTAATTGCTCACAAAATTCCTAAACCAAATTTCTTTGCGAATAAGTAATTTTGCTCATCTAAGATTATTTCAGGTTATCAATAATACTTTCGCATCTATTAAACAACCTATGATATCTAATTTTAGTTGATCAATCCTAAAATCAGAGTTATACCAATCTAGATGAAGAACCTAGAGATAAATCCTAACAGGGTTTTAATCCATTCAATTTCTCATCAAACCCTAGAACTACCCTAAACCTAACAAACAGACTACTCAGACATGGACGATGTAAACATAATCAATGAATAAATAGTTTGCATAAAAGAGATAAGATAAAAGATACAGAGAGTTCGAATTGACAGAGTCTGGACGTATGAAATCTCCTCAGCTCCTCAAATCTCCTCTCTTCAGTTCTAAAGTTAAAAACTGGATAAAAATCTTAAAACTCTAAGTACAAACTATAAATATTGTTCAAAATTCGGATTGGGCTTCGTGGGCTTAAAAGGAAAATACTTCTCTTCTCGTCACATATGACCATGTCGATCGACACACAGGTCCGTGTCGATCGACACGGTCGTATAAAATCGACTTCGACTTCATCATTTCAGCTCTTCTTTCCCCAATGCTCCAAAATTTAGAAAAGCTTCCATTAAGCTCCAATCGTCCTTTAATCTGCAAAGACTCTAAAACACTCAAAAAATACCAAAAAGACTCTATGAAAAGGACTTATATCATGGTCGAAAACGGGTAAAAACCATGATATATCAACTCCCCCAGACTTAGCATTTGCTTGCCCTAAAGCAAAACATACACTAAAAATGTGAAAGAGGTTTGAAAACGCAGAAACTTACCTTCCCTTGGAGTAGTGAACCGACCCTTTCAACTAGTAATCCACATAATGCAAAGCCAATCCAGATTCAGACCACCATGTACTTCTCCATAGACATTCGCAGCCTTCCAAATTCATCCACGACTACTCAACATAACCCGTTAGTTATCATTGCAAGGTCTCGTCCCAGATCTTGACGCCAAAAGCCTTCTAGACTCATTCCCATTCTATACCATGACTAGTGAATCCATATAACTTTCAGTACCCTTTCTCCCCCAGACTTATTTAATTCGAAATTTTTTTTTTGTTTGTTTTGACAATGAATAAATAGAATGTTGAAACTCAAAAGCAGTGCTTTCACTACTGTTGTTCCTTGTGAGGAGACAGGGTCGTGAGATCTCTCGTCCTCTACATCGTTCTAAGGGACTCAGACTGCTGTTTTTGAGCTCTGGGGGATCACCTCTTGAGTACTGATTCACTGGAATTGTATTTCCTCATCTGGTACTCAAGAACTATCATATCACCCCATTCTTCATCATTTTTTTTTATAATTTAGGGAGAGGGGTACTATTCAGGTATGACTGAGGAATCAAGCTTTATGAAAATCAATCACCGAGGAGACCGTATAATTAGCTCTAACCTAGCGGATTATGTTGGAAGTAACGGACGTCTCTAGTTAACTGGTCAGCCTTAGGATTTCCCATTAGTCTGATTCTGAAATCGATCCTGGAAAAATGGTCACACAACTGAAAAAAACAATCCACTAAACCAAAAGAAGGATCATTGTTTCCAACTAACTATTTTGACTCAATAAAAACGTTTTGGACTGACTTTCAATAACGAACACAAAGTTAGCAACTACCTCCCCCAGACTTAAACAACACTGTCCCCAGTGTTATCAAGCTGAGTTCGGCATAAAGAATCAAAAGGATAACGAACTTGAGAAGAGAAGACGAAATGTTACCAAGTGTTTTCCCCATGTCGATCGACATGGAAAACCGTGTCGATCGATATAGGTATTCGAATCGGATCATGAGTTGTGCGGAATTGGAGACAAAATGTCGAACCGTGTCAATCGACATACAGGTCCATGTCGATCGACACGGTCTCTCTGGATATTTCTGCAAGTTTGGTCAGCATCTTCCATCGTTGAAATAAATTTCAAGCTAATCATTCTGCAAAACTCAACTCAAAAGACGTGATTAAGAGGAAAACATAGGCGAATCGCATTAGTTCATCAGTTCTGAAATCCTAAAGAAACATAAAACAAACTGACTCAAAGAAAAACAGAAAAATAGACTCAAAGTTAGATAATAAAAGAAAATAAATAGACTCAGATGATGATGAAGGCCGTGGAGTAGGTTGGCGAGGACGGATGCATCCACAGCGAGGCCAGGTAGACATGGCGGTCAATAGCGTCTGGAAACTCTGAACGACCCAACTCTGAAACTCGTGCTGCTCCATAGGGCGATCAGGCACTGGTGGTAGTGGAGGAATCTGATATGGAACACTGGAGGTGCCTGCATCTGAGGGACCAGCTGCAGTAGTGCCCCGAGTAATCTGCTTGCGCCCAGCTCCAACTGGGCGTACAAGTCTCGAGTCTGGCTTGAAAGCCAGCAAAGTGGGGTCCTCAGAGATCCTCATCAGCTCAGGAATGGGCAGCTTCACCATCCGTTGCTCTCCAGGAACGGGACGGAAGACCCAGTGCTCGTCTGGCTTGAGCCAGGTGGCTCTCGTCAGGTAATCGATATCAACAGTACACCACGTCGTCTCTACAGTGCAAACGGATGTATCAACTTGACAAAATGTGAATAAAGGAGTGAGAAGGCTACCAGCTGCAAAGGGTTTGTTGCTCTTCTTCAAAGTAAGTGGCGTGTTATTCAGGGAGATCAAATGACGTGCGAAGACGACCCCCATGTTAGGGTGAGGCTCCATCCAGGTTAAAGGTTGTGACTCTTCCCAAGCCGTGTCTGGAACATCCTTCTGGAGAGCATATGATAAAAGGACCAGCTCCTGAAGTCGCATCTTCCCGGGCTCCACCTTATACAGGATTGTGGTGGAAAATAGGCGGAGCAGGTAGCGGATGACAGGATGCCGCACATCAGTGTGCGTAGAGGAAGCGGGAGCATATATTCCGGTCCCAAATCGCGCCCAAAAGGCCTGTATATCCGGGATGTTCTCCGGGAGTCCATAATAATCTCGATCCTCGTCAAAGCCGTATATCCTGCAAAGATCCCGGAGAGTGAGCGAGTAACGGACTCCTCGGATCTTAAAGCTCAAACACCGCTGCCTCTCCTCATCAGGGTCCTCATCACCGCTGTCTACAGAACAAAGTCGCACTGAGGCGAAAAACTGACGGACCAAATCAGGGTACATATCGTAATTGCGAGAGGCAATGGTCCCCAGTCCCGCATTCCGCAGTAGTCGCAACAACTCTGCCTTGAGACCCAAACCACTGACTGTTCTTGGATTTGCAACTCTGGTCGGAGAGAGTTTCACCTTGAGCCACTCGTTATACAGGAGCGAGTCATAATCGTCCCAGTCCTCCGTTATTTCTCTGTTGACCACATCATCGCGTATCAGAATTTTTGCAGGAACCTCACTCCATCGCCTCTGAATGGTGATCTTCTCCCCCTCAGGTCGTGGCCATGGATGACGCGAGGCAACGGACTCTGCTTGTGCACCAGAACCAGATGCAGCAGCCTTGTCTTTTCGCGGACGCTTGGTAGCTTGTGTGGCCATCTGCGAGCAACCAAAGACAAAAACAGACAACCAAAAATCTGAAATCAGTGCATGTTGGGTGTTCTGGGCGTCTGTGTCGATCGACACAAAGGATCGTGTCGATCGACACAGAACGAAACCATTCCGAAACCTGCAAATCAAAGTCTCCATTCGCAATACGCAACACAACACTTCCACATAATATCTAGCCAGCACAGGAGCCCAATGTGCCACAATATCAACCCCAAACCAAACCAATTTCGTTTTCACCTCTTTAACAACCTAAAACCTCAAATATTCCCAAATTCGAACCTAAACTACCAAAATTAACGTAGTTAACGCATGAAGCAGGTCCAAAATCACTCTAAAAGTGTATCCGAAGCAATCGAATCATCCTATTTGGACCAAAACAATCCGAAATCACCCTTTTTCCTTATGAATGTCGAACTGAAAAAGTAGAAATAGGGTGTCATACCTTTGTAGATCGAGTAAATGGAGTGTAGAATCACAAAGAGGATGAAAAACCGAGTAGAATAGAGCCAAAAATTGCTTAATTTGATGAAGATTTGAAAAAGATGGGGAGCAATGTCGAGCGATATGATTCCGTCGAAGGGTTTATGAGGAGGAAGGAGAAGAAAACTTACCTGTTATCGTGTGCTGGGCCGGCTTGCCTGTGGGCCGTGTCGATCGACACACAGGTCCGTGTCGATCGACACGGTCGTTCTTCTTCCGTGTTGCCAAAAAAATTCCTTCACAAAATCCATGATTTCTCTAGACTAAAGTTAGTGAAAACTAAAAATTAGAATAATATACACTTACCAGTGGGTTGCCTCCCACTAAGCGCTTGTTTTCAGTCATTAGCTTGACTGTGTCAGGACTCAGGCAACAGGTGCATCATTCAGAGGCACAATGTGTCCTTCCATAATTTCGGCTTCTGCCCAATAGTGTTTCACCCTTTGCCCGTTAACAGTGAAATCTTTTCCATCCTTGCTAACGAGGACAACAGCTCCATGTGGTCTGACTTCCTTGATGGTGAAAGGACCTGACCAACGAGAACGCAATTTACCAGGAAAAAGCTGTAACCGAGAGTTGTAAAGCAATACCTTGTCATTTGGTTCGAATGTCCTGGAGATGATCCTCTTGTCATGATATGCTTTAGTCCGCTCCTTGTATAACTTAGAGCTTTCATAAGCATGATGCCTTATTTCATCCAGTTCATTCAGCTGTATCAGACGCCTCTCTGCAGCAGGCTTGATGTTGAAGTTGAAATGCTTAACTGCCCATGCTGCTCTGTGTTCCAATTCAACTGGAAGATGACACGCTTTCCCATAAAGCAGATGAAATGGAGTAGTCCCCAGAGGTGTCTTGTAGGCAGTCCTGTAAGCCCAAAGTGCATCATCCAGTTTGGCTGACCAATCCTTCCTTGTGGAATTTACCGTCTTCTCCAGGATTTCCTTGATTTGTCTGTTGGACACCTCCACTTGTCCACTCGTCTGAGGATGATAAGGACTGGCCACGCGATGGTGCACTCCATATTTCTGCAAAAGCTTAGCAAAAACTCTGTTAATAAAATGTGTCCCACCATCACTAATGACAACTCTGGGAACTCCAAATCGAGGGAAAATGATGGGTTTAAACAGCTTAACCACCACCGCAGCGTCATTCTTAGGACTAGCAATCGCCTCCACCCATTTGGAGACATAATCCACAGCTACCAAGATGTACTTGTTCCCATAGGATGACGGGAGCTGGCCCATGAAATCAATGCCCCAGCAATCAAAAACCTCAACCTCAAGGATGAAGTTTTGTGGCATCTCATTCCTCTTGCTAATCTTACCCCGCCTTTGACAAGTATCACACTGCGCAATGAAGACATGCGCATCCTTGAACATAGTAGGCCACCAAAACCCAGCTTGTAAAACCTTTGAGACCGTCTTGAAAGTGGCAAAATGTCCAGCATACTCTGAACCATGGCAGTGGTAAAGCACATCCCGTATCTCACTCCCCGCAATACACCTTCTGTAGATTTCGTCTGAACAATGCTTGTAGAGATAAGGCTCATCCCAATAATACCTACTCAGTTCCCTCATGAATTTCTTCTTTTCGTATCCCTTAAGATCAGTAGGTACGTCCTCTGCAGCTAGGAAGTTTGCAATGTCAGCGTACCACGGTCGGCTAGATCTGGAAACGGAACATACGAGGTCATGTCGATCGACACATATGTCCGTGTCGATCGACATATCCGTTGCTAAAATCTGAGGCGTGACGGTTAAGTCCCGTGTCGATCGACATGGTTCCTTCATGTCGATCGATACGACATCTGACAGTTCGGAAACATGTTGATCTAGCACCGTGCCTGCTTGCAAACCAGTCTCAATGTAATGCACACTCTCCTCTGGGAAGTACTCATCGATGGGGACGTGGTCTTCTATTCGAGTTCGCGAAAGATGATCCGCGACACCATTCTCAACTCCTTTCTTGTCTTTCACCTCTATGTCGAACTCCTGGAGAAGTAGAATCCATCTCAACAGTCTAGGCTTAGCATCCTTCTTCTGCATCAGGTATTTGAGTGCTGAATGATCTGTGTGCACTATCACCTTGGCTCCAATCAAGTAGGGGCGAAACTTCTCAAAAGCAAAAACCACGGCTAGCAGTTCCTTTTCCGTAGTTGCATAGTTCTTTTGAGCCTCGTCTAGTGTCCTACTAGCATAATAGATGGCATGCAACTTCTTGTCTTTCTTCTGACCCAAAACGGCCCCAACTGCATAATCACTAGCATCACACATCACCTCGAAAGGCAAATCCCAGTCCGGAGGTTGCACTATTGGAGCACTCACCAAAGCCTGTTTGATCTGTTCAAAAGCAGCTAAACAGTTAGTATCAAAAAGAAATTTTACATCCTTACAGAGCAAATTGGTGAGTGGGCGGGCGATTTTGGAGAAGTCCTTGATAAATCTCCGGTAAAATCCAGCGTGTCCTAGGAAGCTACGAACTTCCTTGACTGAAATGGGCGGTTGCAGACTTGTCATGACCTCGATCTTAGCACGGTCCACTTCAATCCCATCAGCTGAAACCCTATGACCAAGCACGATGCCATCTTTCACCATAAAGTGGCATTTCTCCCAATTCAGAACCAAATGCTTCTCCACACATCTGGCCAGCACCTTCTCTAGGTTGTCGAGACAGTCCTTGAATGAAGAACCGTGGACCGAGAAGTCATCCATGAAGACCTCCATGTAATCCTCAATCATGTCTGTGAAGATCGACATCATGCATCTCTGGAAGGTCGCTGGGGCATTACATAGTCCAAAGGGCATTCTGCGGTATGCAAAAGTGCCATAAGGACAAGTAAATGTGGTCTTCTCCTGGTCCTCTGGATGAATGGGGATCTGGAAAAAGCCGGAGTAGCCATCGAGGAAGCAGTAATAGGGGTGATTCGCCAGTCGCTCCAACATCTGGTCAATGAAAGGCAGGGGGAAGTGATCTTTCCTGGTAGCCGCGTTTAGCTTCCGGTAGTCAATACACATCCTGTGTCCAGTCACCGTCCTCGTAGGAATCAGCTCATTCCTCTCGTTCTTTACCACTGTGACTCCTCCCTTCTTTGGTACCACGTGAACTGGGCTGATCCAGACACTGTCTGAAATGGGATAGATGATTCCAGCCTCTAGAAGTTTCAGAATCTCTTTCTTGACGACTTCTTGTAAATTCGGATTTAGCCTCCTCTGATGCTCGATTGACGACTTGGTGTCATCCTCTAAGTGGATCCTGTGCATACACAAGTCTGGAGAAATCCCTGAAATATCATCAAGTGAATAGCCAAGAGCTTTGCGAAACTTGCGCAGCTTGCTTAGCAAAAGGGTGAGCTCTGCATTGTTTAAGGAAGCATTAACAATGACTGGGTATGTTGAATTAGGACCAAGAAAAGCATACCTTAGCCCGGCTGGAAGTGGTTTGAGTTCGATTGTTGGAGCTTTTTGTTCACTCCAATCGCTGTCTGCGGACCCGTGTCGATCGACACGGACGTCATGTCGATCGACATGGGTTTTCAGGGATCCGACCAACTCGACATTACTAGCCAACTGCCTCACTTTTCTCCCAACATCCATCAGCTTAGCATACCCTTTAGCTACTTCATCAATCTGGCTCTCCACGGTCACAGAGTTAACCAAAGTCCTTTCCAAGGGATCGATGGGATGCGTCTCATTGAAGACTTCCTGGGCAATGTCTGTGAGCGTGTCGACATAGAATGTTTGGCCATCTATGGTGGGTCTCTTCATCAGCCTATCCATCTCGAATTTCATCTCCAAATCTCCCACACTCAAGGTAATGCTACCTCTTTTGCAATCGATCATTGCACCCGCTGTAGCTAAAAATGGTCTACCCAAAATAAGGGGGTCTTTGGGCTCCTCGTTGTATTGTAGAACAACAAAGTCTGTAGGAATCAAACAGTCTCCAACCCTGATTGGGACATCCTCTAGAACACCCTCTGGAATTCTAACAGATCGATCAGCCAGGATAAGAGAGATCCTAGTAGGCTGGAAATCGGTCATTCCTAGACCAACAGCAACAGAGCGTGGCATCAGGTTGACGCCAGAGCCTAAATCACAAAGAGATCGCAGAAATCTATCCTTGAAGATCAAACAATCCAACACAAAACTTCCCGGATCTGTCAGTTTTTCTGGAACTCTGTTCTGAATCACTGCACTGACCTGCTCAGAAATCATAGTCACCTCTTCCTCAAGACCTAGGTTCTTTGTGACCATCCTCTTCACGTAGCGTCGGATTACCGGACTAGTCCGGATGGCATCAATTAGAGGAAGCTCCACAACCAGCTTATCCATTACAGCCTTGCATCGAGCATCCTCTAGCTCTTGTTTAGATCTCTTCTGGCTTCGAGGATAAGGTATCTTAGGCACATATACTCTTTCCTCAGCTTTAGCAGCAGGTTTCGACAAACTTGGGATCGTCTGAGCATCGTGTCGATCGATATGGGGTGCGTGTCGATCGACATCACCTGTAGCGTGTTTCCCAGAATCTGATTTTTCAAGACATGTCGATCGATATGAACCTTCCTTGTCGATCGACACAGGGTTTCCAGCGGAAGTCTCTTCCTCGTAAATCTCAACGAGCTCGCCTAGTTGCTCTGGCTGGATTCCTTTCTTCACTGCTGGTTCTCCAAGCATCTTACCACTCCTTGTGGTGATAGCAGCAACACTATGCTTTGGATTCGCATCCGTCCTAGATGGAAGAAACCCCTCTTGCCTCCTCGAGTTCTCTGCAGTCTGAGCAAACTGAGTATCCAACTTCTTGACATGGGTATTCAGAGCCTCGAATTTCCCATTCAGATCCTGATACATTGCATCCATTTTCCCGTTGAAGTTCACAGTCATCTTCTGTTGCCCTTCCAAGATCTGCTCTAGCATGGATTTCATCTCGCTGTTCTCTGCTGTCTGAGGAGGAGGTGCCTGATAGGAAGAAGAACCGTAATTCCTAGTGTAAGTGTTCTGAAAAGGCTTCTGATACTCAGTCTTCTGAAACTGCGGCTTAGGAGAATAGGTGGGTGAGCTTGGATTCCCAGTGAATGCAGTCCTTTGGTTATTCCCACTGAAGTTTCTGTTACTCTGCTGATTGCCAAACCTCTGATTCTGAAACCCAGTTCCGCTGACATAGTGGACATCTTCCTCTTCATCCTGTGTCGATCGACACATGCCTCCCGTGTCGATCGACACGGGCTCGGGTATGAAGGTTTCTACCTCCTGAGCAAACTGAACCGTCTTCTTTCCTACCAGAAGGTTGTGTACAGTATCTAGCTTAGCCTTAACCTCTGCGATTTGGCTTCCATCCATGTTTCCACCCAGCTTCTTCCTTTCAAAATCTGCATTTTTGGTACTGTTGCTGGAAGCCAAATTGTCGATGAGAATCAGAGCATCTTCCGGATATCGGGTGTTGAAGTTCCCGTTGCTAGCTGAATCGAGGGCCATCTGATACCTCTAGTCAATCCCTCTGAAGAAAATGCCCAACAGCTGAACATCACTGAAACCATGGTGAGGGCAGTCTCTCTGGTAGTTCTTGAACCTCCCCCAGGAAGCCTTGAATGCTTCAGTAGGACCTTGCTTGAAGGTGGAAATCTTAGTCCTCAGGTCCTCTGACCTAGCCTCATCAAAGAAATTGTTGAGGAAGGCGTTCTTGGTGTCCTCCCAAGTAGTTAGCGATCCAGGCTCTAGCTGCTTCAGCCAGTAAGCAGCTTCTCCACCAAGAGAGTAAGGGAAAAGCTTGCAGTAGAGGTAATCACTGGATACTCCATTGGCCTTGATGCTAGACGCCAAATCCTCAAACCTCTCAAGGTGATCCATGGGGTGTTCAGAAGATAAGCCATGGAATGGGTGTTGAGCCACAAGAGAGAAATAGGCGGGTTTAAGCTCGAAGTCGTTCCTCTGGAAAGCTGGAGGACGAATCGCTGCCCTGTTGGCATAGAATTCGTCTGGCCTGTTGTACTCTCCTAGAGTGCGCCCACGCCCAGCTGGCTCATGACGCTGTACAGCATGCTGCTCCTCGAAAATCACAGCCCCATTCTCATCCAACCTCTGACCCTGAGCATTACGTCTACGACCCTCAGAGTCCTGAAGAAAACCATCGTCACCTATGATAAGGATCATTGGATTCATATTGGCTGTCCTTATCGCTGCTCTGTTGGCTCATTCTAACCTCAAAATCTCAGGATTGAGATCAAGTAGCTCTTTGTTCTGGTTGCTTCTGGTAACGCGCTGATGCATAAACCTGAAACACACAAAACAAAAAGAAAAGAAAAAGTAAGTAAAATAAACAAAAATAAAAACTTAGACAAAGTTCTAATAAAACAAATCGATTGGTTAGATCGACTCCCCGGCAACGGCGCCAAGATTTGATATGCTCAAATTTACCCTGAGCTACTCTCTCAAATTAAGAGATCGATGTAGTACTTAGGGATCGAATCCACAGGGAATCGAATAACACAACCAATTCGTGAGTTCAAAATATGCTAAGCAAAAATGTATTAATGTAAAATAGACGGCAAAGTAAACAGTGAAGGATGATAAAGTTCTTGAAATCAATTAGACAAAGAGTTAGGCCAAGGGTAATTCGCAGGGATGACTTGAAATATGGTCGTGTCGATCGACATGAATGTATGTGTCGATCGACACAAAGACGAAAACGGTTAGGACCTTATTAAGAACGGTTCTAGAACATAAACACGATTGTAAAATCAATCAACTTTCGTTGCAGAGACTATCTATGATTAGATTCCTAAATCCCAAATTTCTTTGCGAACCTAGAGAATTAAATCAAGCTTTATAGTTCAAGTTTAATTGCTCACAAAATTCCTAAACCAAATTTCTTTGCGAATAAGTAATTTTGCTCATCTAAGATTATTTCAGGTTATCAATAATACTTTCGCATCTATTAAACAACCTATGATATCTAATTTTAGTTGATCAATCCTAAAATCAGAGTTATACCAATCTAGATGAAGAACCTAGAGATAAATCCTAACAGGGTTTTAATCCATTCAATTTCTCATCAAACCCTAGAACTACCCTAAACCTAACAAACAGACTACTCAGACATGGACGATGTAAACATAATCAATGAATAAATAGTTTGCATAAAAGAGATAAGATAAAAGATACAGAGAGTTCGAATTGACAGAGTCTGGACGTATGAAATCTCCTCAGCTCCTCAAATCTCCTCTCTTCAGTTCTAAAGTTAAAAACTGGATAAAAATCTTAAAACTCTAATTACAAACTATAAATATTGTTCAAAATTCGGAATTGGCTTCTTTTGTAAACTTCTGGGCTTCGTGGGCTTAAAAGGAAAATACTTCTCTTCTCGTCACATATGACCATGTCGATCGACACACAGGTCCGTGTCGATCGACACGGTCGTATAAAATCGACTTCGACTTCATCATTTCAGCTCTTCTTTCCCCAATGCTCCAAAATTTAGAAAAGCTTCCATTAAGCTCCAATCGTCCTTTAATCTGCAAAGACTCTAAAACACTCGAAAAATACCAAAAAGACTCTATGAAAAGGACTTATATCATGGTCGAAAACGGGTAAAAACCATGATATATCATCTTGTTTCAAATTTTCTAAAACCACGATTGCCAAGTTAACTAGTGCTATATGTGACTTCTGGTGGAACTCTTTTGAGCACAAGAAAAAGATTCATTAGATCAGTTGGGAGAATTTATGTCTTGACAAGAACCAAGGAGGGTTGGGGTTCGTGATCTTGAATGTTTCAATCAAGCTTTGTTAGCTAAACAAGCGTGGAGACTCTTACAAAATCCAAAATCTTTGTTCTCAAAAGTCATGAAGAGCAGATACTTTGATCAGAATTAGTTTCAGCAAGCAGTGGTTGGAGTCAGACCATCATTTGCTTGGAAAAGTATTATGTATGGTCGTTCTCTTCTGTTTTAAGGCATGGTTAAAAGAGTAGGAATTGCAGTTTCTATTAATGTATGGACAGATCCTTGGATTGACATGGATGGGATGAGACCACCATTGAAAAAGAATTAGTTTATCAATATTGATCTCAAAGTAGCTGAATTAATTGATCCAATCACAAAAACTTGGATTCCAGAGGTGATTTGTGATTTGTTCTACCCAGGGGAAGCAGCTGTCATTATGAAAAAGAGACCGGTTTTCCAAACAAGACTTTTGGGTTTGGAGATATAACAAAAGTGGAGTGTATTCTATTAAGTCTGGTTAGTGGTTGGCTTTCAATGAAACCAAAAAAGATCTGATTATTGAAGCTGAAATGCTTCCATCTTTGAATGGTTTGAAAGAACAGGTTTGGTCTCTGAATACTGCCCCAAAAATCAAAGCCTTTTTATGGAAGTGTCTATGTGAAGCCATCCCGGTTGCAGATAGGCTTATTTCCAGGGGTATGAACACAGATTCAAGATGTCAAATATGTGGCTTGGAGGGGGAATCTGTGAATCATGTCCTATTTGCTTGTTCTTTAGCCAGACAGGTTTGGGCCATGACTAATTATCCTCTTCCTTTGCATGGTTTTCATCAGGATTCGGCTTTTTTCAATGTTCAATTCCTTTTGTTGGGGCTGAAGAGGCTTGATATTCCTGTTGAGATCAGAAGGTCTTTCCCTTGGATCATTTGGTTCCTTTGGAAAAACAAGAATAAACTCTTATTTGAAGGGACTAGGTATTTGGCTAGTGAAACGGCGATCAAAATCATGAAGGAATCAAATCAGTGGTTTTTGGCCAAAAACTTGGAAAGTTCAGGGGATATTGTATCTTCACAACCACTTGTAGAGGTTAGATATTGTTGGAAACGGCCTCCCAATCTCTGGGTCAAATGCAACATAGGAGTTTCTTGGAACAATACTCTCAAAGAAGTGGGTGGTGCTTGGGTACTAAGGGACGTAAATGCTAGGGTATTGTTCCATAGCCGGAGATCTTTTGCTCATGTTGATGATAGAATGGCAGCAAACTTGATCGTGTTGAATTGGGCTTTGGAGAGCGTTCACATCCATGGGCTGAATTGGGTTATATTTGGATTGAAGATGCTACTCTTGTAGGTACAGCAACTACAAGACCCGATGCCTGACCTTCTTTTGGTTTTGAATCAAATTCTGTTTTGGATACAATCCAAAGGTTTGCGGAGTGGAAACTTATTTATGTATCGAGGAGTGCCAATAGAGGAGCTTTTCTCATTGCACAAAACGTGACGAGAGATCGTCGCTTTCAATCTTATGTGGCTTTGGATATCCTGAATAGCTTGATGAGTTGTTTTTGAGTGAGAAAAATTATTCATCTATGTAGGGCATTGTATTATTAGGCTCGGGTGTTTATGGTTTTGTGTATTAGGCCATGTTGTTTCGTTGGCTCTTTGTTTTTTAGTGAGTGAAACAAACTCTGTATTAAACATTTTGTGTAATGGGTCTTTGGACCTTGTTACATTATATATCAAATAGATGACAAAAAAAAAAATCCATTTAATACATTTTAAAAAAAAAATTTTGTAAGAAAATTCTTAAAATGACATGTCATAATTATATATGATAACCTCAAACCAATTGTCTCTCTCATGTATATTATTATTAGATCATTTATGATTATAAACTAAAAATAAGAAATATATGTCAATGATAAATATATCAATCTCTAAATCAAATAGTATCTTCTATCTCGATGTTGTTTCAACTTATATATTAACTTAGACTTATATGTTTATATGTTAGGATCTCACATCGTAAAGGTGAAATGAAAACCACAAATATATAAATAACATAAAATACTTCACATATTACCAATTGGAAGTCTATTAAACTTCACATTTTTTATATTTTGTGCAACTCTTGTTTTCATTAATTAAAACTTCGGATTACATGGAGAAAAGGAGAACATATCCTCTTTGATTGATACGATAAAATAAACTAAAATACATAAAGCAGATAGTTCTTCTTAGAAGATTGACAGCAGATGTAACGGCCGCGAACCAAAGATTGTGATTTTTTGGTCGTGCGTCGATCGACGCAAAGTTAAATCGAACTGGGTTGGTTCGATTTAAGTATCGGTTTGCAGGCCGATTTAAGGAAAAACCCTAGGGTTTCTCTATAAATAGGCAGTGGCCGCGTTTTTGGGGACTTTTAGTTTCCAAAAAGTTCCAAAGAGTTTTCTAGAGAGTTTGTGAGAAGGAGATTCGTTTGGGAGGCTTTGGAGATTGTTTCTGGAGCTTGTTGATCGCGTTGGAGGAGGATTTCAGAGTGGAGATCCGTGTTCTTCGTGTTCTTTTTCCTTTTCTTCCTTTTTTTTCCAGATCTAAGATGAGTGTGTAACCATGGCTTATCTGGATAAAGGGATTGATAGGATGCTTTTGATTGTTGTTATTTGGTGGATTTCGTGTGGTTGTTGAGTGGATTTATGCAGGGAATCGATTGTGTTGTGATCTAGAATTGAACCATGTGAGGATAGGTTCGATTCTACGATCTGTGATGTTGCGTCGATCGACGCAGTTGCTCTGTGTCGATCGACACAGGGTGGTTGTGTCAATCGACGCATGTGCAGTTGTGCGATTCTTATGTTTGATTGTTCGTGCTTGCCTCGTTGATTGTTCACCTTGGTATTGTATCATTTTCTTATGCCTGTGTGTATAGCCTAGTAGATGGGATGACCGTCTCACTGAGTATTTGTGATAATACTACACATCTCGTATAACCATGTGATGAAGATAAAGACAAGGTGTGATCGTGGAATCGTGGCCAGGAAGAGGAGATGATCCAGCGTCTCGATTGAGTGGTGATTGTTGTTAGAATTACTAGGGTGTTAGTAATTCTGGAACTGAGCTGTTTATTGTTTGGATTATTGGTTGTTGTTTTGTACTGGAATTGTTAGTGATTCAGTAGAGTATGAGATCTATTGAATGTGTTTTTGGTTATTGATTGCATTGTTTTCCGCAGTTTGTGTTGTTGACCTATTGAGAATTATTATTTATGATAATAATAATCCGAATCTGAAAAATTTTAAATTTTTACGGGTTGGGTCGTTTCAGCGGATTAGAGGCAAAGCTCAAATTCGTTGATAGAAACTTCACGGCATAGCCGGAATGTTGAAATTTAGTCACTTCAAAGTGTGACGTTGAAAACTAATCTTCATCTCTGGATCGCGTCGAGACGAATCCGGTTGCTTCTTCTGGCCTTGTGAAGATCGCTACACAAGAAGACAAAACGAAGAGTATGTTGGGAATTATCCTCGGCATTACGACCGAGCAAAGACCACTTTTCATAGAAAAGAGAGGATGAAAAATTTATTTCTCTGTGAACAGAGGAATGTGGAAATGTTCTTTTCCCGAGAGGGAATGAAGGTGATAAAGTTCTCTCCATGCCCGGAATGGAGGAAAACTTCACATTTTCGATGTAGAGAAAAATTATGATGAGAGTAGAAAGACACATCAAGATTAGTAATACTTTGATTGAGTCATAAATTCAAGATTTTATGAAGGAAAGTTGCCCAAAGAGAGCAACTCTCTAGGTTACCTTACATTGATGTTTTTAATACATATTTATGTGAATCTTTATTTGCTAAGAATCTTAGTAACCAGACTATTAGACTTGTCACAAGCATAAAATTGTAGAGTTTTGTGGATGCTTATATATGGACCATTTGGCCATGTCATTAGTAATGCTTTGATTGAATCGCAATATATATTGAAGGAGAGTTGCCCAAAAAGAGCAACCCTCTAGGTTACTTTACATTAATGTTCTTAATATGAATTTTTATTTGCTAGGAACTCTAGTTACATACGCATATAATTGGAGTTTCTTGTTGATGCTTAAATATGGACCATCCGACCATGTCGTGATTCAATAACTGGGTCATTTTACAGAATGACAATTGGCTTTAACTGGTTATAGAGATGTAAATGAAACTGTCTTTTTTATAACTTTGAAGTCTGCGCCTAAACCATAATCTATGTGAGTTCGAAATTAACTTTTAGTCTATTTTTGTTAGAAATACCCAGGAGATTAAACTACGACCACAATAGAACTTTAAGGAACTGTTAGACTTGAAAATATATAATTTATGTTTGAGGACCTACCATAAGCATTATCAAAAGTCATCGTGAGCCTATAAAAACTACAGAACAATGTTTTAAATTCATTTTAATCAAAGTTTTAACAAACGACAAAACATAAACTTGCTAAAAAGAACTAAAATATAGGTTTTATTAGACACAACTTTTAACTATCTATTTCTTTTCTTTTTTTACTGTTTTCATTTATTGATTAACGATATTTTTTTTAAAGTACATTTCTGATGATTTATACATTTTGAATTAGCAGTTTTAAAGTTAGTAAGTTTATCGTATTAAAATTAGAGATAAAGTAATCCCCCTTAAGCCAGATGAATCACCCTTAATTTGTAACTTGGTATGGTGGGGTTCCTAGCATCTCGGGTGGATCTTATCACTCAATAACTTATCTGGGAGACTGGTTTGGGTCTGAATCTACAATGATGTGAGTCCACATGCATGAAGAAACCCGGGTTCAACAACACCCATAGCGAACCGCGCAATTCAGAAGAAAAGGACTCAGACTCAACGACCCAGACCCGAACTGGTTTTGATGCATGGAACCTAGTATCTGAACCCGGGCAAGTAACACTCTATAAATGTCCTCTTATCTACTCCATGAAAGGGATTGAATCTTTTACGAAAGAAATACATATTAAACACTCCCTTCTCGGGTATATGATCCATCCATGAATTATGTGACTCGTTCTTGGCTGTTTAGAGTCTCTCTCTCTCTCTCTCAAACACCGCAACCGGATTTTTCGTAGGTCTTTAAGTGTTTGTTAACCATGTAGGAGCTAGAAATACATATTAAACACTCCCTTCTCGGGTATATGATCCATCCATGAATTATGTGACTCGTTCTTGGATGTTTAGAGTCTCTCTCTCTCTCTCTCTCTCTCTCTCTCTCTCTCTCTCTCTCTCTCTCTCTCTCTCTCATCTCTCTCTCTCTCTCTCTCTCTCTCTCTCTCGTAGGTCATTAAGTGTTTGTTAACCATGTAGGAGCTAGAACCCAGACCCGAACCGCGCAATTCAGAAGAAAAGGACTCAGACTCAACGACCCAGACCCGAACTGGTTTTGATGCATGGAACCTAGTATCTGAACCCGGGCAAGTAACACTCTATAAATGTCCTCTTATCTACTCCATGAAAGGGATTGAATCTTTTACGAAAGAAATACATATTAAACACTCCCTTCTCGGGTATATGATCCATCCATGAATTATGTGACTCGTTCTTGGATGTTTAGAGTCTCTCTCTCTCTCTCTCTCTCTCTCTCTCTCTCTCTCTCTCTCTCTCTCTCTCTCTCTCTCTCTCTCTCTCTCTCTCTCTCTCTCTCTCTCTCTCTCTCTCTCTCTCTCTCTCTCTCTCTCTCTCTCTCTCTCTCTCTCTCTCTCTCTCTCTCTCTCTCTCTCGTAGGTCTTTAAGTGTTTGTTAACCATGTAGGAGCTAGAACCCCCCCCCCCCCCCCCCGGTTATTTCAAGGGACTAAAATTCTCTGAAACACTTTGTTATCTTGGTTTCTCTTCTTTTTTTTTATTCATAATATTAACTAAAATTAATCTACTATTAAAAAAATAGAAACTCTAAATATAACGTGTCATAATTTTATTTAATAACTCCGACAAATTATATCTCTTTTGCCATTTGCTCAGTATATATAGAAATATGATAAGAAAAGAGAAATGAATTTCATAACTTTTAAAATTAATGTACTTTTGAAAAAAGAAACTTTAAATATAACGTGTCATAATTTTATTTGATAACTCCGACAAATTATATCACTTTGCCATTTGCTCAGTATATATAGAAATATGATAAGAAAAGAGAAATAAATTTCATAATTTTTAAAATTAATGTATTTTTGAAAAAAGAAATTCTAAATATAACGTGTCATAATTTTATTGGATAACTCCGAAAATTGTATATCTTCTGCCATTTGCTCAGTATATATAGAAATATGATAAGAAAAGAGAAATGAATTTCATAATTTTCTTAGATTAATCTACTATTGAAAAAAAGAAACTCTAAAAATAACGTGTCATAATTTTATTTGATAATTCCGACAAATTGTATCATTTCTGGCATTTGCATTAGTATATATAGAAATATGATAAGAAAAAAGAAATGAATTTTATAAATTCTTTAGTTAAGAACAAAAATTAGAAATCCAAAGAAAGCTAAATCATTTATAATTAAACACTAAAAATAAGAAGTTTCCTTATGCTAAATGTAGTGTATACAAGTGCATAAATTATGGTTTTAATTAATGTTGTGACTATTTGAGTAACATATTTTATATTTCTTTTCCTTTGTTAAAATATACTTTTTATTTCTTTATGTGTTAATATGTCTTAAAAGTTATAGGTTTTCTATGTATACTTAATCTGTGTAAATGTGTATATAAGAGTGTTATAGGTTCCTCAAAAGATTTCACCTCGATAATATTTTTTAAAATAACTGCTCATTCTTATTTGATTTCTCTGGTATTTTCAAATCTAAGAAAATGGTTTGTTGCATACCTCTTTCACCAACAAATGTTCCTAACAAGTAAGCCTGATTTATACTCTTATACTTGATTTTATTTTATTTTTATCAGAAAAAATATTTGTAACTCAATCTTCTTTCGTCTTTTCTAGTAAATCGGAAGTTGAATTCAAGATACCGATGAATTGTATCGAATGCGAGAGAATCATGACTGACGTTATTGCCAAATACAAAGGTCGAATAAAATTTATATTCATATTTAAAATCGATGATAATATGATGATGATATGCATGTTGTAACTTTTTTTACTTTTTTTGAATGATGTATGATTATAGGGGTTGACAAATATGTGACAGATTTTGAGAATCAAAAGATTTTGGTCACTGGAAGTTTTAATCAGGAGAAGTTGTTGAAAAAACTCGTGACCAAAGTTAAGAAAGAACTGGAGATTGTGAAGAAGGAAGAGAGGAATGTGGAACCTGAAATTGTTGAAAAAACTGGAGAGTCTGAAATAGTTGCAGAAGAAGAAGCAAAAACCGAAATGGTTGTTGAACCAAACAGTGATGAAATTAAGGATATTGATAAAATTATGCTGTTTAGTGATGCAAATCCGAACGCGAAATGTTCGATTTCTTAAGCATAGTTTGTCATATAAACCTTTTGATAGGTTTTTGGCATTTGTTTCTTTTCATTTTGAAATTCTCCTAAAAGTCTCATGATGGACTGATTTTTGAATAATGAGTATCACATTTCTCCTGATTTTGCATTTCGAATTAAATTGTTATGTACTTCCTTTGTTTCTTTAAGAAAAATATGTTTTATTGCGAGGACTTTGCTCTGTTTTGTTTTAGCCAAATTTTTATCCCTTGGTTCTTTGTTTTGTTAAACAGTAAATTTAACATTTCAAAAATAATATATTTAACATTTCATAATGATAAATTTTGTTACCGATAGAGAGAGTCTTCCAATGCCTTTGGCTTTTTGTATATAATCAAACCAAAACATCTATGCATTTGAGTTGTACCAACATATACATCACTGTGAGATGGGATTCTCAAACTCTAATCCGCCTCCTCAATTCATTTGAAACCCACATTCATGTGTGTGCAAGAAATTAAACCTCAGCCTAAAGGCGTCTCCTTTCTGCAGCTTTAACTTCCGACATACACTAAGGAGTCGATTTTTCCTTGAGACAGAGTTCGGCTTCTCTTATCTCCTTGTTCAAGAACCGACAAAATGCAGTTTGCTTTTGTTTTTGTGGCCAAAAGCAAATAGCTTGACTTGTGGTCTTGCATCCTTGGTCATATGATATTCCATGAGAAGCGCATATTTCCTTTCCTCGCTTGTCCTAGTTTTTGTCATGATCTTGCTCTGCTAGATTCAACAATGTGGATGTTCTCACTGATGATATTAGAGAGTTGATCGTTCCCTTTAAATCTATTGTTTTCTAATTTGTACCCCCATACATCACATTATGGCGGACGATGATTTAGCCAAGCAGGCACTTTTGACCCTTGAACAAGATGTACTCGACTTCTTTGATTTCATGAATTCAAGTTTATGACCCCCCAAAACACAAAAATCAGACCAAATTTTTAAGTTAGACGAAGAAATGTAATTTGATTTTTACAAGATGTTAGATAATTGTACAGCTCGATCTCAATCACACCCCCTAAGCAAAATTATCAACAACAACAAAAAAGAACAACAACAGATTTTACCATATATTACTAATCTTCGATGTTCCCAAAGGAACTTTGATCAGTATGTTGCATTTTAGAGTGTTTTGTATATATGTTTTAGCCACACCTGACTCCATTTTCAAAACAGAGCTTCCCTTGGTGTCCCGATTAAGTTAAGCACCGTCGCGGCGATGTGAGACGGCATGAGCCCAGCTTCAGCCAGTTGATCATCTGGTGAACCATGGTCGATGTACCGATCAGGCAATACCATTGGTCTCCACTGTAAGAATGGTAACATTTGCAAATTAGAAACCATAAATTTTGAAAAGACAGAGCAAGATGTTAGGAATATATGTAACAGTTTGTAACCTTGAGCTTCCCATCGAGGAGACCATCGAGAGCAAGAAACTGAACAACATGCGATCCAAATCCTCCAATCGAACCTTCTTCAACCGTGATCAGTACCTCGTGCGACTTAGCTAAGCTACGAATAAGAGCACGGTCTAATGGCTTGCAAAACCGTGCATCTGCTACGGTTATGTTTATTCCGCGTTCTCCGAGCATCGAGGCCGCTCCTAAACAGCTCTGAACTGCTGAGCCGTAGCCCAACAACACGACCCTCTCTCCTTCCTTCAAAATCCTACCTTTCCCAATCTGAAATACAGCCAAGGCGATTTTTTTTTTCCATCATATTGATAAGGAACAAGAGACCAGTAAAAGATGATCTTATTCACTTAGTACCTCAACTGGAAAACCTTTGTTTCCGGGAGGTAATGCGACGCCAATACCGTTACCTCTAGGGTAACGGAAGCAAGAAGGACGATCATCGATTGAAGCAGCGGTTGCAACCATATTAAAGAGCTCAGCTTCATCTGATGGAGCCATTACTATCATGTTAGGAAGACAAGCCATAAACGTCACATCAAAAGCTCCACAATGTGTTGGACCATCAGCTCCCACTAGTCCAGCTCTATCCATAGCAAATCTCACCGGTAATTTCTGCAAATCGACATCATGTACAACCTATAGAAAAGACCACCATATACTTTATTAGTTTTTTAAAATGTTTCATTTGAATTTTGAAGTAACAAGATCAAAATGTTGAACTTGCCTGGTCATAGGCGCGCTGCATGAAAGATGAATAGATTGCACAGAATGGCTTAAGGCCTTCACAGGCTAAACCCGCAGCAAAAGTAACTGCGTGTTGTTCAGCTATTCCGACATCAAAACATCTCGTTGGGAAGCGACGTTGGAAGAGATTTAACCCAGTACCACCTCCCATGGCTGCATGAATTGCAACCACATCTTTGTCTGCCTCTGCTTCTGCGACTAATGCCTCCGCAAAATAAGTTGTGTAAGATTGTGTCTTATTACTACTTTTGAACTGTTTACCCGTCGCTGGATCGAATTTCACAACTCCTGAAAGAAAAACAATCAATATGTATAAATCGCACTGCTTAGGAACTAAAGCATAACGTTATCTATTTAAGTTGGTTTACCATGGTATTTGTCATCAGCTCTCTCTGCGTAAGGATAACCGCGACCTTTCTCCGTCACGACATGAATAAGTACTGGTCCTGTGGTTCTGGCACTCTTAACTTCTTTAAGAATGGCTACCAAATCATCTATGTTGTGCCCATCAACTGGACCAATATAGTAGAGACCAAGTTCTTCAAAGAGTGTCGATCCAGTCCCACTTATCATTCCTCGAGCATACTCATCAACCTTAGCAGCTAATTGGTGCATTGGCCCGCCTATTTGCTTTGTCACACCCTATACACAACAAAGCTAAAATTCTTCTTAACTCCATAAAGACAAAGATTCTTCACCATTCTAGAAAATAAAATGGAATATACTTGCCTTTGCGACTTCTCTCAACTCTCTAAGAGCCGGGTTAGACTGTAACCGACTAAGAGCACTGCTCAAGGCTCCAACAGGTGGACTTGGTCCATCCAAAGTAGCAGTAGGTAATGAGACTTGCTTGTTGTCATTAAGAATCACAATCATATCCGAATCTAGATATCCGGCATTGTTCATAGCTTCATAAGCTTGCCCAGCCGTCATCGCTCCATCACCAATCACAGCAACCACATTGTTGTTCTTCCCCTTCAAATCCCTTCCTACCGCCATTCCTGCAAGTAACACCAAATCACTGGTTCACATTTTTTTTCTAGTTACTGTCAAGACAAAACACAAGAGAAAGAAAACCAAAGTGATTGATTACCCAAGCCAGCAGAAATTGTGGTTGAACTATGTCCTGTACCAAAGCAATCATGTTCGCTCTCTCCTCGCTTAGTAAACCCCGAAAGACCATTGGTTTGCCTCATCGTCGGCATCTTTCCTCTTCTCCCGGTAAGAATCTTGTGAGGATAAGACTGATGACCAACATCCCAAAGAATCTTGTCTTGTGGAGTATTAAAAATGTAATGAAGAGCAACAGTGAGCTCCACAACACCAAGACTTGACCCCAAATGTCCACCGGTTTTCGAAACATTAAAGATCACATCTGATCTCAACTCATCAGAAAGCTGCTTCAGTTCCTGCACAATGAGTTACCATATTCCCACCAATCTATCAATTAATTCTCTACCAAGCTAAATACAAATGGATCAAGGCTTATGAGTGATTGATTTTTACCTTGATGGAAAGATTTTTCATGTGGATCGGATAGTTGATAGTGTCAAGTAATGGAGTTGGTGGTCTATTTGAATAGTATTCACCCTTCTCTGCAAGTGAAGCATTCAATTTTGCCTTTCTGTTTGACTGTAATCACAACAACAACATAAGAACAAAAGCTATCATTTTTCTCCAATCAAATTTTGATAATTTCAATAAATTAACATAGAAAAGGAGTCAAATTTGTTTGACTTCTACAAGTGAAGCATTCACCTTTTGCCTTTCTGTTACACAAAAAAACCCAAATCACAACAACAACATAAGAACAAAAGCTATCATTTTTTCTCCAATCAAAATTTTAACAATTTCAATGAACTAACATAGAAAAAGAGTCAAATTTGTTTGACTTGTGTCAAAAATGAAGTAATCCCATTATTTAATTCCAGATTTTTGTCAAATGGGTCACTTCAAAAAACCTCAAACAAAAGCTTAAAATCCAACAATTTTGACAATCGATTGAAACCAGAGAAAGAGAGAAGTGAATCTTACATGGCAATTGTTGGGTCTGGAACATGGTGATGTCGGAAGATCTGTAAGTAAAGATCGAGAAGAAGAAGTAGTTGATTTGCAAGAATCAGTTAAAACTCCTTTGCTTATTATGTAAGAAGGAAAAGCAAATGCAGATAAAGCCATTGAAAAAGGTTGAAACTTTATGAAATGTATGTAAAAATCAAAGGAGTTTATAAGGAACAGAGAATCTAATTAGAAAAAGAAATTGAGTGTTTATCAATAACAGTAAAAAATCAATAATTGTACTTTTAGATTCCACTTAGAAAAAAAATGAGGAAATGATGATAAATGTTGGTGGAGGTAAGTGGAGACAGTGGTGGAGAGAATAAGAAGAAAATACAGAGAGAGAGAGAGAGAGAGAGAGAGAGAGAGCGAGTTTTAATGGGTGATGAAACAAAAGGACAAGAAAGACAACTTCATGGATTACGAATTTTATGTAACCGTGTTGATCTATAAAGAGTAGAGAGAAATAAAATAAAGTTCAAAGAGATTGAGATGGTTCGTGATCCGCAGAGAAATTGAGATTTTGGTTGGGCCACGTCAACCAAGAAATCTGAGTTTGGATAGATATTGTTGATATATACGTTAGTACTTTGTACATGTACATGTTTTTTTTTTTATATAGTACGTTTTTTTTTATATAGTAGGTAAAAAACAAATTTACGAAAGATGAGAAAGTGTAAATTTAATCATCTCATTTTATTTCGAAAAAAGGACGAAAAAAAAATCTTTTGAAATATACATATATATATATATTTTTTTTGAATTGAATATAAAATATTATTCAAACCAAAATAAAATTTGTTACATCAAATACGTCATAATTTTGAAATTGCTATCTATTTGGAAAAGTTACACTGGGTCTTATGATTGAAAGCTTAAAACGAGGTCTTTGTGCCAAACCAATATTCAATGCTAGTTTCGAAATCTTTATGGCCGACGGATGGGAAAAAGTCGATTTCTTACACACTTGTTGATGGTATGAGTAAGTTGAGATTGTGTCTTGTCAAATACTATCTCCAAAACTCTTGTCCACTCTATCGAGAAATGTGATTGTAGAGTTCCCATTCATTAGAGTTTTCCAAACTTCAGCTGCATAATTATACTAAAAAAAAAACAAATGATTCCGGGTCACAATAGGATTTTGACATAGAGCACATGAAGCATTTGCATATGTATTCCAAGACAAGGTCATCTCCCTTGTAGCTAGGGGATTATGCATCGCTAACCAAATAGAAATACTAAACTTCCGTGTTGAGAAAAAGAACCAAAATCCTTTGTACCACGCGACCTCCGGTTTTGAAGTTTTGATATGCATCCAAGTTGTTTTAGCGTTGAAACTTGGGGGATATTTGTCCATTTTAAGTCTCCACATAGCAATGTTTTCTTTCACAGTAAACCTCGTGCTCTATGATTATCCAGAGCATTCTCAATTGCATTGAGGTGGTCCGATATGTGTTGTCGTCTTCTCCAACCTGTTAAAACCAAAGCTACAATATCATGTTCGGAGATGCCCATGTCAATGAAACCTTGTGGTCTTGTGAACTCTTTTGAAATGATTTTTTTAAGTTAGTGTAAAAGTAATTTGAAAATGTAGTAATCTATTTTACACAAGTAATTTGAATTTGATCTACGTCTGAATTTTACACACCGTAATTTTAAACAAATTAATCAAAGCAAGCTTGTTAGAAGTCTGTTTGTCGTGGTACAAATAAAGTCGTTTGTGTGCATGTGAAGGAAAAACAGTCTATTATAAATACTTTTTTTATACGGATACAATTGTTAGTTGTGGAGTTATTTTTCAAATTGTTCGTTGTATTTCTAAATACTATATATATATATATACAGGGCCGGTCCGTACCGAATTGGTGCCTAAAGCAAAAAAAAAAAGTTAAAGCCCATTAACTAGCCATTTTCTTTAAAAAATTCTAAAACAACAGATATGCTTTCGACCTCAGCATCTTAGAGCCAAATATATGACCCTAAACCAATATGCCACATTAGATTTCAATAAATTATGCCCTAAAATACTTGATATTATCGTGATGTCTAAAGCACAAGTTTCATGTGCTTTAGGTCCGGGCTGGGCCTGTATATATATATATATATATATATATATATTCATCGTGAATGTAAGATTATCATTAATTATATATTAGAAAATAGTATATTCTAATAAAATAACGGGCGATAAAAAAAATTGAAAGAGATATTTAACAAAATTAATATTTGTTAATATATATATATATATATATATGAAAATAAAAAGTAGAGTTTTAAGATCATACCAAGGTGTTTGCCATCTAGGGGTTATAATCAATTGACAAAAAAATATATTTATATATATATATATATATATATTTTTTTTTTTTACAGTTTCATGAAGGAAATGGAGTATAGACTTGATGGCGATCGATCGATCGGTCGTGAGCTGCTGGAAATCACTCGGATTTGATTTTGATCGGTGATCGATCGATCAATGCCTTTTTGCAGTTTTTGGAATCCGTCCGATGATCGATCGATCGTGTTGGTGATCGATCGATCGCTTTGTCTGACGTGCTGAATTCTATTTTTTCTTCCTAAAACACTAAGCAAACAGATCAAAAATAAAAGAAAGCTGAAGGAAAAAAACTAGACTATTACTAGTGGGTTGCCTCCCACTAAGCGCTTTTATTTAAAGTCGTTTAGCTCGACTTGGTTGGATTGGTTTCAAGAAGATGGAGAGGTTAGAAGGAATGTTTCTTCCATTTCTTCTTTCTTAAGCATATTGTGATTGTACAAAAACTCCTTTGTTAGCTCCATCATTCGTTTGATTGTATATGGGTTAACTCCTTTTAGCTCCGGTGGCACCAAAATCCTTATGCCTGCAAATTTTCTCTTTTTTTTGGGTTTGGCATGGCTTAGTGCTTTGATTTCGGCTTTGGACTCGCCTAAATTGACCACCGGCTCCTTCTTCCGTAGGATTCCTTTTCGTTCTTTATGTATTTCCATACTAGTCGTCCCTGCATAAGATCCATTCAAAGAGATCGCAGGGTAAAAGGTAGTTTTGTTAATCTTATTGAAAGAGATTTTATGATTAAGGAAGTCAATAACCGCTCCGGTAGTGGCCAAGAAGCTCCTCCCGAGTATCAAAGGCCGATCTTCGTCCATTTCCAATATGTGGAAATCGGTGGGAATGGCGTAGTTTTCAATCTGAAGTAGCAAGTTATGGACCACTCCTTTTGGAGCTTTCATCGACTACTCTCCAAACACCAAATTTATATTTACTGGTGTAAATCTGGAAAGACCCAATCTCTTGGCGGCAAAAGTCGACATGACATTGACATTAGATCCCCAATCGCAAAGAGAGTTAGAGAACTTATAGCCTGCGATTTTGCAAGTGAAGAGGAATTGCCCCGGATCGTCTTCCTTGAGAAGAAGTTGGAGTGGGGGCTTTGGTTTGTTCACCTTGTTCCCTCCTGGCCCAAGGTTTTTGATTTGGATTTCTCCTCCCGAGTCTGATGATAGAGAGTCGTCATCAAGCAATAGGCAAGGATGTGGTGCTATGATTTGCTCAATGACGTTGCAATAGCTCCTTGAATTTTTCTCTGCCTTTCCCGGAAGCACTCCATTTTGTCTCTTCACAGCTTCTGCAGTCTGTGGTACTTGTGTTTCAACCTTCCTGATATGCGACGTCATTGACTCGAACTTGCCATTTAACTCTACATATATCCCATCTACCCTGGAATTGAACTATTTTGTTGATAGGACTGATTGGCTATCACCTAGTTTAGCATTGCTTCCATTTTTCCCTCTTGGACTAATCCGGTTTTCTGCTCTTGCATTTTTTCTCCCTGAAAACTATTAAAAGATGGTTTTTGTTAGAAGCTACTTCCGCCAAAGTTAGTATTTCTCCCAAAGAGAGGTTGCTGGAAATTGTTTCCACCAAATCCTCCTCTGTGTCCATAGTAGTTCCCTTGTTGCTGGGTTCTTTCTTTGGAAGGATAGAATTGATCTTGTGGATTTTCTACATTGGGATTCCTGTAGGAGAGATAAGAGTTACTCTTATAATTATTGAAGTTTCGGTTTTGAAAATAACATTGGTTTCCAATGTAGTTGATTGCTTCTTCTTGATCCTCACTGTCGATTCCTTGTTGATTTCCAGCTTCCACATCATTGACGGCATCAACGGAATTGATGTACTGTTGCTGATTTTTTAGGAGTTGATTCATCATGTTCTTCAATTCGGCCATATGCCTTGACTCACCATCATGGACCTTCGTTGTTCTATCAAAGTCGGTGGTGTTGTTGCCATTGCTAGAGGCGAGGTTGTCAATCGACGCTTGCCCCTCTTCGACGGTTTTGGTGGTGAAATCGCCATTGCTAGCTGTATCAAGTGAGAGTTGATACTTTTGATCGGTTCCTTTGTAAAAAGTACTTAAGAGATTAGCCTTAGCGAACCCATGGTGAGGGTAGTCCCTTATATACTCTTTAAAACGTTTCCAGACATCATGAAAGCTTTCTAGAGGTCCTTGCCGAAACCCCTCGTATCTTGTTCCTCAAGATGTTAGAACGGGACTTAGTGTAAAAGTGATTTAAGAAACTAGACTTACAGCCTTCCCTTGTAGTGATAGAACCTGGTGGTAGAGATTTCAACCACCTATGGGTTTTGTCAGCTAAAGAGAATGGGAAGAGCTTGCATCTCAAGTAATCCTAGGGATTCCATTCAGCTTTGTTGTTGAGCAAATCTCCTCGAAGAACTCGATATAGTCCATTGATGCTCTGTGGATTAGGCCTGGACGTGGATCGGTTATCCGAAAAAAATGCAGTATTTGTGATTCGATTTGTTTTTGACGTATATCCAATTTTTCTATTTGTTTTGCTTCAAAAAATTTCGGATATCCGGGATGACGGATATTCGAATTTTTTCTGGATATTTGTGTATATCCGGATCTTCGCGGAAATCTGTTTTAAACAAAAAATGTTTAAAACACCATAATATTTTTTTCAAAATTTTTTTTAATATAAGATTTAAACTAATTAATCAATAAATATATGAAATAGGCCTAAATTTATTCGATAAATTGTTTAAAAAATAAAAAATTAAAATGGTGAAAAATGAAATATAAATTTTTTACTTAAAGAAATATATTTCAAATAAAATTAGTATCTATCTATTTTTACTATAAATATATTCGTCAAATATATTTAAAAGTAAAAAATGTAAATAGACGTTATAAATCTACCATATTATATGTATGTATAAGTAATATACATATCGGATTGGATATTTGGATTTTTAAAATTAGTATTTATGATTTGCTTCGGTTTAAACAGATACTATATTCTATTATTTGCTTTGCTTTGATTCAAAACGGATATCCGAATTTTTCAGATTGGATCGAAACGATAACCAAATCGGATCGAATTTAACGGATAATTTGTCCAGCCCTACTGTGGATAGCCCATGGAACTGGTTTTGCTCAACCAAAGTGATGATTTTCGTTCTTCTAAGGGAGTTAAGGGCGGATGGCTGCCCGATCGTGAAAGTATTGGTCGGGTGCGTCAAAATCGGCGATTGTTTGATGGGGCTGATTTCGTTGTCTTTGAGCTGCTCTTGGCACCTCTTCATTTCGGTCCTTGCACCTCTTCTACGTCGAGAAGTGGTTCTCCATTTTCATCGAGACGAGGCTTGCGGTTTTGAAGGTTCATGGTTGCTCCGTCGTTGGCCATGAGTCTCTTTTTGGCTTTCTTTCGGTTCAACCTGGCGATCTTCTCTATCTCCATTCGAATGGAATCAAGTTGTCAGACCCTTGACTTCTAGTCATACACCTGGAAAGAAAAGAATTTTAATTTAGCGAAAAAAATAAAAACTTACTCGAAACTCTTAATTGAGAGCTAATGGTGCTTGCTAATTCCCCGACAACAGCGCCAAAAACTTAATGAGTAATAAAGTTTTACCCAATGTAAAACAACCTAGACTGCAAGTGTACAACCAATCAATTGTAGTACTTAGAAATCGAATCCACAGAGAATTAAAAACATTGAATAGCAATGTGAATTAAGAACTATGCTAAGTCATGCAAGTGGTTTTGAGAGAGATCAAACGGTGTTCAAATTCGGTTTTAAACAATAATAAAGAAACGTTGGATTTTCGGAGATTCTAATGGTTCATGGAGCAATTTATTCAGGTGTTTAAGCAAGTAAATCTAGCAAAGCGGGATTCATAACTCGAATTCACTTAACAATATAGTCAACAAACTTTCACAAAGATGACTAATATATCTATCAACCAAATACTCAACTCTCGCAAAGTAACAAGATGGATATATATGCATAACATAGATCAAGATTCTATATGTTAACCTAAATTTTAACACAACTCTCGCAATGATAAAGTTTAAGCTCGCCTATACTAGTTCCAATCAATCAATCACAATTCCCTACACGACTCTCGCAATGATATTTGTTCAAGTTCTTAAGATTGATCTACATTCAATTACAGTTGGTTAAACTAGTAATTGAGTTTGATGTGCAAGTATAGATGAATATTCTACTAAACTCCTAAGCATCAACATATTCTATTTATCGATACATGAATAACTCCCTTAGAAGAACCCTCTTAAACCCAACAAAAGAACTACACAGACATAGCAAAGAAATCCATAAAATTACTTGTATTCATTAAGAGCAAAAGAAAGGAACTACATAGACATAGCAAAGAAATCCATAAAATTACTGTATTCATTAAGAGCAAAAGAAAGAGGGTTCGAGAAACTTCTCTAAGGGTTACAAAGAGAGTAAGAATCGTTCTCCCAAAATCCAAACGAGCAAAGTAACAATCAAAGAGAGGTGATGATGGCGATGAGCGTGGTGCCCTTCTCTTGAGGCTGATGAGTCTCCTTTTATAAGTCGTAAGGCCGGCTAGGATTTCTCTCAAACTATTTAGGAGATAATCTTCAAAAAGGGAAAATTCCCAATCTTCTCGGATGGGGTGATCGATCGATTGCCTCATGCGATCGATCGATCGCAGTGTTAATGTGTCTGTCCGTCGAAAATAGTGAATTCATGATCGGTCGGTCGATCGTGAGTGAATATCCTGGATTGCCTTAAACTTGATCCTCACTCGACCAGATTTCCTTAAATCAAAGATATCTCAAGATCTAACCGTCGGATTGAGGCAAACGAATATCCGATTTGAAACTGAGATCCTCCTATATCTCGTAGTGAAATTTGACCTTGATCCAACGGTGGGAAGACCATCATATGGAGAAAAATATCTGACGGTCACGATTTGTCCTTCTTTGAAAAGGCTTTATTTCACTCCTGTTAGGTCCAAAATGCTCTAAAAACCTGTATGGACTCCAAAACCCATGAAAATACTAAAAATACCATGTTAAATCCAAAAAGTATTCATTTTTTTGTTAGATACATATTAAAAATAATAGAAAATAGGTAAAATATTGTATATATCATTTGGTTGTCCACTTGCAGCCTAGGTTGTTTTACATTGGGTAAAACTTTATTACTCATCAAGTTTTTGGCGCCGTTGCTGGAGAATTAGCAAGCACCAATAGCTATCGATTAAGAATTTTGACTAAGTTTTATTTTCTGCTAATTTAATTTTTCTTTTCTTTCAGGTGTATGACTAGGAGTCAAGGTTCATATAACTTGATTCCACTTGAGATGGAGATAGAGAACACTACAAGAAAACATTCCAACTTTGACTATCAATTTGGTCTTAAATTGGTCAAAAACAGCTATTTCTGACTATTACTTAACCAAAATCGATTCGTCAAAAATCGATGGTCGCAAATGGATTTTGGTCAATAAATAGTCAAAACGTTTTGACCAATAAAAATGGTCAAAATTTTGGTTTTGACCAATAAAGTGGTTGAAAGTTTTTGACCAATCAAAATGATCAAAAAGTTGGTTCCGACCAATGAAGTGGTCGAAAGTTTTTGACCAATCAAAATGGTCAAAAATTTGATTCTCACTAATAAAATCGTCAAAATTTTTTGATCAATCAAAATGATCAGAACTATATATTTTGACCCATTTTAGACGATATATTCCAACCAGTTTTTGACTAACTAAGATATTTAATTTTTTTAATAAATTAAATTCGAAAATATTGAAATTCAAATTTAAAATATTTGATTCATAATAATTAAAATAAAATTAAATATTCTAAAATAATTAAAATATAAATATTACAAAAATGTATTAAAAATATTAAAATTCAAATTTAAATATCTGATTCATAATTATTTTAAAATATCCACTCAATCACCAATTAAATATTTCAAAATTCAACTATTTGGGTCATGGTAAGCCCATTTACGTTTTTTTCACAATGGAGTAAGTGTTATTTTATAGAGATCAAAAATACCAACTCTCACTTGATACAGCTAGCAATGGCGATTTCACCACCAAAACCGTTGAAGAAGGATAAGCTTTGATTGATAATCTCGCATCTAGCAATGGCAACAATGCCACCGACTTCGATCGCACGACGAAAACCCATGACGGTGAATCTAGGCAGATGGCCGAACTAAAGAACATGATGAATCAACTTCTGAAAAGCCAACATCGTTCGGTAAATTCATGTGAAGCTATCAATGACGGAGAAGCAGGAAGTCAACAAGGATTTGACAATGAGGACCAAGAGAAAGCAATCAACTACACTGGAACTCAAGGTAATTACAAGAACAATTCTTATCTTTCTTACAGGAATCCCAATGTGGAAAAACCACAAGATCAATTCTATCCCTCCTAAGAGAAGACCCAACAACAAGGGAATTCGTATGGACGTGGAGGATCATTTGGTGGGAACAATTTCCAGCAGCCTCCTTTCGGGAGAAACACTAACTTTGACGGAAGTATTCCAGCAAAAACCTACTTTTAATAGTTCTCAAGGACAAAAAGTACATGAACAAGAGATAGGACTGCCCCATGATAGTAAAATCGAAGCAATGTTAAGCTAAATGATAGCAAATCAAGCTCAGTCAACAAAGGAGTTCAACGCCAAAGTAGATGGGATCTATGCAGAATTGAAAAGCTAGTTCGAATCAATGACTTCCCATATCAAAAAGGTAGAAACACAAATTGCGCAAATGGCAGAAGCCGTTAAAAGACAAAACGAAGTGGTTCCAGGAAAAGCAGAGGAGAATCCAATGAGCTATTGCAATGCCATCGAGCAAGTCATAGTATCGCACCCTAGTCTAAAACTCGATGAAATTTTTTATCATCGGATTCAGAGGGAGAAATCCAAATCAACAATCTTGGCCCAGGAGGAAACAAGGCAAACAAACCAAAAGATCCACTCAAGTTGCTTATCAAATAAGGAGACCACGGGCTATTCCTCTTCTTTTGCAAAATCGCGGGTTATAAGTTCCCTAACTCCCTTTGTGATTCAGGATCTAATGTCAACTTTTGCTACCAAAAGATTGGGTCTTTGCAGGTTCGCTCCGTCTAATACAACCTTGGTATTTGGAGACTCATCAATGAAAGCCTCGAAAGAAGTGGTTCACAACCTGCTGCTTCAAGTTGGAAGCTACGCCATCCCCACTGATTTCCACGTTTTGGAAATGGACGAAGATTAACCCTTGATACTTGGACGAAGCTTCCTAGCCACGGCTGGAGCGGTTATTGATTTTCTTAATCATAAAATCTCTTTCAATAAAGTTGACAAAAATGTCTTTTACCCTGCGGTATGTTTGAATGGTTCTTACGCAAGAATAACGAACACCAAAGTGAATCAAAAGCTAGAACAGATCATACGCAAGAAGGACCCGGTAACCAAAATAAGCAAACCTACGGTGGAAATTAAGGCGCTAAGCTACATCAAGCCCAAGGGAGGAAGTTTGCAAACATAAGGATATTGGTGCCGCCGGAGTTAAGGGGAGCTAGTCAAGCTACAAGTAGACAAATGATGAAGCTAACAAGGGAGTTCTTACCAACAGAAATGTGCTAAAGAAGAAGGAGATAGAGATGATGCAAATCCAAGACCAATCCATCGGCAAAACCAAAGGAGATACTCAACCCTCAAGCCCTCCATCTCTAGCCTAAAACATGGTAACCAAGTCGAGCTAAACGACTTTGAATAGAAGCGCTTAGTGGGAGGCAACCCACTGGTAAAAGTCTAGTCTTTTTCTTTTAGCTTTCCGTTTATTTCTAACGTTTTTGCTTAGTGTGTCAGAAAGAAAACAAATTTCAGCACGTAATGCATGGCGATCGATCAAACACCATCACGATCGATTGATCACCTTGTAAATCAAAACGTCAGACCATTCTAGGAGCTTGGTGATCGATCGGAAACCACACCCGATTGATCGATCATCCGACGGATTCTAGAAATTGCAAAAAGGCAGTGATCGATCGAACACCTTGGCGATCGATCGATCGCCGAACAAAACTGAGTTCGGACAATTTCCAGCAACTTCCAGATCGATCAGAGACTTCCTCCGCTTAGTCTCACAGACTTGTCACCGCTGCGATAGATTCTCTAGGAATGGACTAGTTGGACCCCATGATTGGAAGGGTCCCCAGAAGATCTTGCCTCGCGGAGTTTCGATGAAACTAATTTTGGCTTAATACATTGATCTTCCATCTCACTATTTCTCTCTCTAAAGGGGTTAGATCGGGGAAACGAACCAACATTCAGGATTTCTAATTTTTTTTTACCACTCTCTGAATCCTGAATGGCCAGCTCATTTTTAGCTGGTACCCACCTTTTACCCATTACCTCTTTTCAAACCTCATGCATTCTTGTTCTTCATTGTCATATGTGCAGGCATGTGTAAAAACGTCAAAGAGAAAGAGGATCGACACAGTTTTCAATCATCGCATATGCGAGAAGATTCGAGGTTACTTGGCGGGTACATGGAGATTCATTCATAGCTTGGTTGTTCCCTGGGATTTTCACATCATCATGGTAATTTCGTGCCTTTGAAACTCTCATCTTTATAAGATCAATTTTCCCCTTTCATAAAAAAAATAAAAAAAGTGAAACACTAAGGGAAAGGAAATTGATCACACTTATGAGTCTCAAGGCCAACTAAAAATCCCAAGGAAAGACATGGATAAAGAAGGAGAGTTGGGTACGATTTTCAGAGATTTCCAGTGACATTTCAGAGGTTCGTGGAGATTCCATAGAAGAGTCTAAGTCTGGGGGAGTATCATAGGATGATTGAAAACTGTGGGCATCAACAAAACCGTTATCTCTTGCGATTTTGCATAATGTTTGCATCCTCCGGTGCGTCTGGTAACTCTTAAACACTTTTAACTTTACCCTTAGAAATTCCTTAAATACCTAGCGCCGTCTACCCTAAATGACATCCTTTAGAGAGATTCCATTATCACTTGATCATTGTAGACGGTTAGATGTTGTGAAGTTGGGATTTTGTAGGTTGAGGTTTATGGACAAGACCAGCGATGGTCGTGGCAGAATTCGATGAAAACGTTTTGGAGCGATTTGTTCGTATGTCGCGAGTTAATGGAGCAAGGTAAAGTTCCCAAGATAAGTGAGTTCTCGTAATTTCCAAACCTCTTTCCTATACTTAGGTTGGAGTTTGTTTGAGGACAAACAATGGTTTAAGTCTGGGGGAGTTGATATATACGATATTTTACCCGTTTTCTATTATTTTTAATATGTATGTAATAAAGAAATGAATACTTTTTAGACTTAACATGCTACTTTTAGTATTTTCGTGGGTTTTGGAGTCCATATAGGCTTTTGGAGGATTTTGGGCCAAAAAAGAGTGAAATCAAGCCTTTTCAAGGAAAGACAAATCCTGACCGTCAGATATTTCTCTCCAGATGAAGGTCTTCCCACCATTGGATCAAGGTCATATTTCACCACGAGATAGAGGAGGATCTCAACTTCAAATCGGATGTTCGTTCGCATCAATCCGACGGTTAGATCTTGCGATAGTTTTGATTTAAGGAAATATGTTTGAGTGAGGATCAAACTAAAGGCAATCCATGATATTCACCCGCGATCGACCGATCACGAACTCACTATTTTCAATGGACAAACGCATTAACACTACGATCGATTGATCGCAGAAGGTAATCAATCGATCGCCCCATCCGAGAAGATTGAGAATTTTTCTTTTTTGGAGACTATCTCCTAAATCTTTTGGAAAAAGCCCTAGCCAACTTCCAAACTTATAAAAAGAGACTCATAAACCTCTAGAGGAGGGCACCATGCTCACCACCATCATCACTTCAAAGCTCTTACTTCTTCACAAGTTCTAAAAGTATTAATCTCTTTCTACTTGTTACTTTGCTCGTTTGGATTTTGGGAGAGGGATTCTCGCCCTCTTTGTAACCCTTAGAGAAGTTTCTCGAACCCTCTTTCTTTTGCTCTTAATGAAGAGTTCCTTTGTTGGGTTTAAGGTGTTTTTCTAGGGAAGTTATTCATGGATCGATAAATAGGATTTGTTCATGCTAGGGGAGTCTTCATCTACACTTGCATCTCATACTCACTTGCTAGTTTAACCAACTTGTAATTGAATCTAGATCAATCTTAAGAACTTGAACCAATATCATTACGAGAGTTGTGTAGAGAATTGTGATTGATTGATTGAAACTAGTGTAAACAAGCTTGAACTTTATCATTGCGAGAGTCGTGTTAAAGGTTATTTAACATATTGAATCTTAATCCCTTTTATGCATATCTATCAATCTTGTTACTTTGCGAGAGTTGAGTATTAGGTTGATAGATATATTAGTCATCTTTGCGAAAGTTTGTTGACTATATCATTAAGTGAATTCGAGTCAGGAATCCCGCTTTGCTAGATTTACTTGCGTGAACACCTAAAAAAAATTGTTCCATGAACCCTTAGAATCCCCGAAAGCCCAACGTTTTTTTTATTATTGTTTAAAACCGAATTGAACACCATTTGATATCTCTCAAAACTACTTGCATGACTTAGCTTAGTTCTTAATTCACATTGCTATTGAGTGTTTCTAATTCTTTGTGGATTTGATCCCTAAGTACTACAATTGATTGGTTGTGCACTTGCAGCCTAGGTTGTTTTACATTGGGTAAAACTTTATTACTCATCAATAGCGATACTGAATGCGATCATGAAATGTTTCAGGTTCGTGCTGCCTCCATAGGTTTATATCTTTAGCTTGTTTGTGTGCCTTATCGGGACCATGGTGAAACATATTCTTCAGCTTAGTGCTTATTGGACCTTGGAATTCATATTCTTGAGCTTGGCCTTCATGATTTCAAGCTCTGACCTGTGGAATGAGTTTAGCTCCATGCCTTGGGATGGTGTCGATCGATCAAGCTGCGCACTGATGGGAGTTCGCGTCGGCGTGCTAAGATTTATTATGCAGTGGTGTGCCGCAAGTTGCCTTTGCGCGTCGGTCGGAGAGGGGGCCGAGCTGATACGGGGTTGCGGAGATTCGATAGTAGGCCTGGCCCTTGTAGGTTGGTTTGGACAGATGCTAGCATATCAAGTCGGGTGTTCATTCGTCAGAAGAGTTCGTCGTGCTAATCGAAGCGCTTCATTAAGATATTCATCATGGTAGAGAAGTCCACCTGATTTTCGGCAACTAAGGTTGCCCTACGCTCTGGCTCAGCTGTTGTTAGCGTGGTTTCTTCATGGGTCGTGCTTTGCGTGACACTGGTGCTTGGCTTTGCTCTGTTTTGGGTCGGCCTTGGGGTCATCTGCGTGACGACCTCATTATGTTGCTGACCGGTTGTTTCATCCGGATTTATATTTTCTATGTAAGGAAAATTTCCAAGCCTCCTACCTGGGGCACCCTAGGAGATTTGGCCCAAAAAAAAAATATATATATATATATAAAAGAGCTTGAACTGGCAAAGAACAACGTAATATATTATCCGGCCCATTAATGAGGAGGTAACATCAGACTGGTGAGAATAGAATTTCCGGTAATGGTTATCCCGCTATACCAAATGTCAAAAGCACAAATGAGCGTATGTAAAAGATTAACAGAAACCTACAAACTGAAGTCCAGTTTAAAAATAATAATTCCGAGATAAATCCATGTGTTATGCTAATACACAATCATATCTACTTATTCAGAGGAAATCTTCATGATTTTTTCTTCGGAAAGAGAAGAGAACGCAATAGCCAGTAAATAAACTACAAGTGGATCATGTTTGTGCGATTCGCATCACCGAGTTAATATGTTAAGGAGAAGGGTCTTTGCTGGTACTAAATGATTGTCATAACTCATTACTACAACTATAGTTCATAGTTATATACTTATATGAAAGAAAATGAAGCAAAGATGGATATATGAATTTTATCATAGAATTTGAGAAATCATAGAATGAGAAAACCTGTCATTCTCGATGTGTGAAATTTAAGAGCATATAAGAATGTAGACATTGTCAGATGTAAAACCTGTAAGAAATATAGAGAAATATAGAGAACTTGATTTAGTAATTTCAGAACATAAAATCTAAGGATTGTTTCAGACTTTCAGTCAACTTCAAAAAACTAAATTGTATGAATACCTTCTCTGTTTTAACTTAAACAATCATGTTTCTGATATGATTCATTGCGAAAGTGTAGATAGATTTGTTATGGACGTGCAAAGAGGAAGAATACATGAACACCAACGGACAATAACCCTTCCACTGGGAATTCATTGATTGATGTGGAGCTTTGTCCAAAACACCAACGTCAAAATTGTGCTGCAAAGCATCACAAAACAAATAAAGCATGATTCCCTTAAATTTTGATTTCCAACTAACATTAAATGATTATAATGTTCTTATGGTCATGCTTGCTTTAGTCAATGCCACATATGGAAGCAGTAAAACATCATATTAGCAAAACTTTGTATAAAATCTTGAACGCATAGCCACTGTCTTTATTTCAAACACTCTACTACCACAACAAAGTCTAAGAATTAACAATAATTGACAAAAAAAAAAACAAAAAGCTCCAAAGACACATCCCATCATCTTTAACCAGAAATCATAGTTAGCTTCCATAGTATCACTGAACCATTTCTAAAATTTCAACACATGTAGCACTATTGACCAAAAAAAGAAGAAGATATTAAGCACTTGGAAGAATTGGCTTCGAATTTAAGATGCTTTGAAAGTGAGCTAAACAATCAAAAAGAAATACTTGGTTACCTCCTGGAAAATAAGGAAGAAAAATTTAACATGTTTCAATCTGTAAGATACTCAAAAGATGTCAATCAATATAAAATTAAAACAAAGCTAAAACTTTGAACCTCTTTCTTGAGCACAAAAAGAACAACCATTTTCATGAGGTGGCCTGCCTTTTTTGACTTTGGCCATAGCCATGTCACCAACACAAGCAGAAGGCAATCAATTGGGAAGACACTTGATTCTTTTAACCAAAGTGATGCAAAGATTCTTAGCACATGAGTTGTCTAGAAGGCTCAGTATAACCACCATCAGAAAACCCGTTAACATCCTGACTTTGTGACCAGACTTACCTCCACGTCCTAATCAATCATAAGAATCCGATAACCATTAGAGCAAAACACAAATATATGATCAGTTTTTTAAAAAGAACATTAGATTAAACGAATTTATATATTATTTCAATTTGATAGTTTTGATATCAATATGTTGATAATGAGCAGTATTGATGGATGAAGCAGATCCAATGAGTAGACCGGAATAATCAGCTTTGTATAATTATGGTGTAATTACATAGCTACGAGTAATTATTCTTCTTTCTTTTTTGTTGATAACCTAATCAAGTATATATTCTTATTACGTTTCATGAGCGTGGAGCTGAAAAGCTGGTGAAATATTCAACTCACTGGCCAAAACTTGGTCCCTTGAGTGAGGCTTGTAAGCTTGATGTTGGTGATGTATAGCATTAGTCCTTTGCATGTCTTTGATTCAACCATTCGACTAATTCTGAAATGCCGGAGAATATTTACCCGTTAGTGAATACTGCATTGACTCTTTACCGCACTCAACCTCGGGATAGGTCTTCGCTAACCGAAGACAAGCCTGCCGTCAACAAAACTCTCTCGGTCCTCATGCGAGATCAAAATTCTTGTACTCTTCAAAATACGTAGAGAATTAGCGGTAAGTGTTATTTAAAAGAACAAGGGGAAACAAATTCGTACCTAGAAAGGAATGCATCGTAATATTGAAGCAGTTAGAGCAGTGGGAGATTAATTACCATTGATCAGCTTTCACTTGTGAGAGAACTTGTTCGGCTGCGTAGAGAATTGATGGTTCGATGCACTTTCAAATCTTATTCCATCTGTTGAAAAGCCTCCAGCGGCACGTTTCAGTAGTAAATACAATTCAAAAATATTATTTTCATCAATGCAAGTAGCAGAGACTTACTCATTGTTACACTCCACCCCATTCTCAAGGCTGCCTTGGTCAGTGTCTGAGGTTGATAATGAGAAAGAAAAATAATCATATACTCTCTTTTCATCCATATGACCAGATGAAACATGTTCATGTCTCAGCGATGTGAAAGCGGAAACTTGAAAAAGACAGAACATATAAACATTGATTTGAGATGGAGTTGTGAATCTAAAGTTACTGAGACATCATGTTTGATGAGCTTAGGATGTACAACGTAAATCCTCCAGCAGGTATGCTGACTCATATATTGTGGGAAAAGTTGCGATTGCGATTGATATTTTTGTAGACTTGTAGTGAGAGTTGGCAAGATCAATTTATTCTTGAGAAGCGTGAACGGCATAAATGTACACGTGGCAATATAAAGAATGATGACATGTCACTTTACGGTAGAGATTTTTTTTTTTCAGACTAGATTTTGTATTCACGCTACGTGTGGGTTTGTGTTACCAATATACGTGTTTAATATATATATTTAGACTTGCTAATTTTAAAATTATATAGACGTAGACATTTACGAATACAAAGTGTTAGGGTAAAAAAGTGAAACAATCGTAGATAATTAATTAATTAATTTACCATAAAAATTAAAAAAAATTTAAAAAATGTTACTTTTCAAGTGCCATTTTTAAAAAATACCACATTTTCAAAATATTTGCAAAAATACCACTTTTTAAAACTATATATTCATTATATTATTTGTGTTTATGTTAATTATGTTGTATTAGAGTTTAGTTTTGATGGTATAGGGGTAAAAACATTTTTAGGGTTTAGAATTTTAAGATTTAATATTTTTTGTTTTTTTGGTCGGAAAATTTAATCTTTTAAAATCTATGATTAGTGGTATTTTTGCAAATGGACAACCCAAAATGATATTTTTACAAATGTACACAGTAAAAATGACATTTTTACGTAAGGGTTCACCTCTAATAATTATGGTCATATAAAACTGAATTTTCACCGCTAAGTAGTATAATAAATAGGTGGTACTAATCTTCCAATTATTGCAGCCATAGGATTCTATTTACAGACACCATACAACCTGTCACAAAATGATGTTGATGCTAAGTTAGCATCGATAACAAAATACATCAATCAAAATCAATGAGAGAAAAAAAATTGAAAAAGTAATGATTTTACCAAAATGCAACCAAATAGACTTGAAAACCTCGTTAAATATAACGGTTTTAAAAATGGTTTATTAGAGAGGTCTCGTGATAGAGAAAGAGATGTATGTATTTCACTGAAACCAACCTCATTTTTTTTTTTATTGCCAAGTTTTGTTTGTCACCCACTTTTTTTTTGTTTGGTTGGTTAAGAAGATGGCAATCAAGAGCTGAAAACGCTCTTTTAGATAAAGAATCCGTCAACATATTGGATTTTTGTGGAACAAAAAGAAACAAAAGTTGCCTAAAATGGGTAGCTTACATACTAATCTCGAAAAGAAAGTTATGTATCTCCGTATGTGATTTCTTCTTTCGAAGGAGGTTAAACAAAACCTGAGAATCGGAGCATACGTGTAAGGTCTCAAAACCTTTTTCTCGAGCCTTTTGTAGTGCATTGATCATAGCCCATGATTCGGCTGCGAAGACCGATGGAACATTTGATATGGAGTCGACATATTCCTCATTAATGTTCTAAGCTTCATTCTTGAAAAACCATCCTAAGTCCCCTTGTGCACTTTTTTTCTCTAAGCGGCATCAGTAAAGGAGACTGTACTGTTCCCTAGCATATTCCCATTATAGTTTGAAAACACGGAGACACTTCTCTTTGGCAGCTCATCTTGAGCAGCTTTCCACTCTTTTACAATATGCAATTTGCTGGAAATTCAGCAGTTTGTTTTTAAATAATCATGGGCTAAATGTTTATCCAAACGCTCTCTCAGTTCCTCTTCATCACCAATTTTTTTTATACTTGTAAAAAGTTGATGACAGTTAAAAATCTTCTTCTTTCAAGCTTGCAAAGTCATCGTCTTTCAAGATAATTTTTTCCAAAGTTTTCATTTTTGTACAAACATGTACCTTCAATTTCCATGTTCAAATGGCTACACAAAAGTATAGTTAACTACTATTCATACTTAGTAGTAGAAAAATCGTTTAAAAGAAAATCTAAATAGACATAACACAATGTTGTTCTAAAATGACTTCTTTAAAATGTAGTTTCTGATATAGACTGTGGTGGGAGAAAAATGGATTTGCTCCTTGTAAAATCCAAAGAAAAAAAAAAGAAAAAAACAACACGAACTTCAAAATTGCATATATTCAGAAACCAAAGTCAAAAAAGTTTATATTCCTCTCATTCAAGCATCCATGATTTCTTTGACTGAACTTGCATATGCTTCTTTATGTGTATCTTGCTTTAGTACACAAATCAATTTCAGTACAAAAAAAATTGAGTATCATAGAAAAAGGGATATCTATATATTATGTATTCTATTAAATTTTATACATCCTTTGTGTAAAACCTTGTTTCTAAGGTCTCATTTTTTTGCGATCTAAGGATATGTTATTGTCTTAAAGAACAAAATATAGCAAGAAGAAAGATTTGATGAATAATTTGATGGCTAACTAATTAAGGAACTTGAAGATCATGTAAATAACATCACATGCTTAGACAAACCTCGACTCAAATAATTAGAAGTACATGTGACCCTATTAATCGTAAAATCCATCAAACGAAGCAAATAAATCATCGCGCGGTGAAGCAAATACTTTACTTAATACATGTAATAAATCAATAAACTTGTGTCGATATACCATAAGATAGAACAATACCATATAAAAAAAAAGCATGACTCTTAAAGCATGAGAAGAGACTAATTAATGAAGCAAAAATCAACATATTAAAAACATGCAAAAGCAGACCAAGCAAAAGTCAACCTACCTTAGATCTATAGTATACACCATGAATCAATATGCTATATCCCTTATATATTAATTGAGAAGTAATTTGTGAGAGATTAATTATGTGTCATCTCCACAATCACTTTCCCAAAAAAATTATGACATGACCAAACAAAAAATGTGACATAGCAAATTTGGAAGAATTTTCTATATTAACTTTAAATTAATTAATCATAACAAAATTATTTAGAAAATCTTTCCACAAATAAATTTACCTTTATTTCTTTAAGTAGATTTACAACATTTTATTATAATTTTCGTTTTTCAGATTAAAGTTTGTTATAATTATTTTTGTCACAAATAAAGTTTGAGGACATAAATATTTTTACAATAAAGATTTACCAAATTTTTTAAACGATATTGTATTATGTTTTGTGACAAAATATTCCAAAATTTATAAAAACCATGTATATATATATTTTTTTTTCCTAAAGAAATATTTTTAAACATAAAAATATTTGAAAATGAAAAAATATAAGTTATAGATAATAAAAAGTGATATTTCAAAAATGGCATTTCTAAAAAAAAAAATTCTTCAAAAATCAATTTAACAATGACATATTATGTTTAATATTAATAAAAACACTATGAAAAATTCAATATGAAATAAAAAAATTCGTTGAATGAGAGAAATTGATCTCTAAATCTAATATTTTCTATTTATTCCATAAAATTCTTTGTAAGGAAAATTATATATTTTAAAAAAAAATGATCAAATGGTTTAGTCTTTTATGAGAGGAATCTCAACTTTTTATAATAAATTACGCACTCTCATATATAGATTATTATATATTTTATTTGACATATTTACGTATATAAAATAAAAAAAAATTAGAATAATAAAATGGTAAAACTAAACTTCTAAAAATTCATATTATTAACAAAAAAAAGTTTACAACAAAATATCAGTAATAATATCTACAGTAAAAATCAAAAAATGCATATTTTTACATGTTTAAAGTATAATTTTTATAAAAAAAACACTATAAATAAATTACCCGCGTGTATGCGGGAGAGTCACCTAGTTGAATATTAAAGCATAAGTAAAGCACCGTAAATTTGTCATGACTTTATTAAGAACAAATCAGTTAATTATAAATCATGAGATCACTTACCTCGATCCAAAACGGAAATGGACGTTAGAGAAGGAGCAGAGATAAGAGATGGAGTCCATTGGAAAACGGAGATGGTGAAGGCGTAGGCTTATTACTTCTAGCCTAGCACTCAGATCAACACCGTCTTTTGAATTTCGATTCCCATTAGTAGAAGCTGGTTAATGAGCGTTTTGTGGTTTCTGCATCCCGGTCTTCGATTTCCTCTTATTATCATAAACACATTCTCTTAGCCTTATCAGACAACAAACACCATAATTCTAAATTCAACCACTTTTTTTTTTTGATAATACTCTAAAACCAACTTAAACGCATCTTCTGCGTTTTTACACTTGTTCTTGTCCGAATAAAGTAAAAGAGTTAAATTTTTGTATTTTTTCATTGTTTCATCATCAATCAAAGGATCAACACCGAGAACTCCATACCAATTAGCTTCTTCTTTTTCGTTCTTTGATGCAGAGATATAAACATTGATCATTATCAATAATTGTTTGAACCATCAAGCTTAGGATACTAATTCTTAGTCTTGTTAACGATTTTTTTCACTCCAACGTAATCATTATATATCACTATAAAAGTTTTTCTCTGCAATATCAATTGCCCTTCTAGCTTCATCTTTATTAAATTTCATCTTTTTCAGTTTTTTGTAAAATTTCCTAATCTCTATTATAATTATATTATTTTTTGTGGATCGTTGGAAATTTTTCCTAATCGCTTTTGTAGCTAATTGAGAATAAATGTAATATCTTATTCTATTGGAATAATAATTGATTAGAATGTGAAATTAATTTTGCCTTTAGAACAGAATATCTATAGTTTTCCTAAATTTTTCGTGAACTTGAAATAATAACGTTTTTTAAATATTTAAGACTTTTAAATTAAGGAAATTTCCTAATCTAAAGTTGAAATAGAAAATTTAATCCACAAAAATATGGAAATTACTTGGAATTATGAGATAATGATATAAGGAAATCATGTCTTATTTTTCAATTATTATCAACAAAACAAAATTAACATAATTCTAAATATTTGACGTGACATGTCACTATAGATTGATTTAAATCCTATGTGGATGCATTCAAAAGCTTATAGCCTCAATTTTTATATAGTATATATTAGATTTTATACCCACGGTACGCGTGGGTTTGTTTTATCAATTGGTTTAAAATAATTTTGGATTTGTTTATTTTTAAATTAGCTAGGCGTCGACATATACTTTTGCAAAAGTATAATGGTAGAAAGTGAAACAACTGTAGAAAATAAAAAAAATGAATTTATCATAAAAATAATATGTATTAGAAATTTCTTGCATGTGTAAAAAATCTCCTATATATATTATTTGGGATGTGATTCTGTAAAAATACTTATGACTCTATACATAGTTTTAAAATTGAAATAATTGTTGACGATGGACGTGACCTTGCAACTTTGATTCTATGGCATCTAGAAACTTAAAATATCGGATATCAAGTCTTGGGAAGAGATATAATCATATATCTCTACTTCTTTAAAAATAATATATGCGCTCATTTTATGTTTAACATCGTCTACAGATGGTAACCAAACAACCAAGAGTGACAATGTTCTCATCAAAAGATTTTCGGACTCGCTTTGGTCTAAATCAGTGTTGGATTAGGCTTATGAGATAATTAAAGCCTATGACATATATCATTTGTAATTAATAGTAGAACATTTGTATATGAGAATCAAGAATACCACAAATTATTTAGTTACAATTCCTACGATGTTTATCACATTCCTTTTCTTTTGTTAAAATTTTCACATTGTTAAATTTTGTTTTAAAAATTTAATTGGCAAATGTTTTCAAATTTTTAAAAATTTGTATTTTTTTTAGTTTGTTTGTTATATATAAACATGTAAATTTAAAATCAATTGATAATTATATAACTCTTTCACAATTAACTTGTTTTGTAGTTTTTCGAAAACAAAATTGTTAAAAAAAACATTTCAAACATATTTATTCAATCGATCTAAGAAATTAAAAAAATGTTAGAATAACTCAATTTAATTATTTTAAACTGTAGAGTTTCACTCCAGACTGATGATATTTGAATTTTACTTTCTCACCAAGGAATTTCTTTGTTGAGAATTTTCAACTTCTACCATATGTCTAACATTCTTTAAGCACATTTAAACTTGAAAAGTTGTTGATGGTTATTAGTGGTTCATATATATGGCTAATTACGGTCCAACCACACACAAAGCGTGTCGAGCACATGGTTCGATTGCTTTTTAATTATACGATTCTCTTTCTATTTTCTTCCCGAAATCCGAATGACCTTTCATAGTTTTTTTTTTCTTCGGCAATAATGTATTCAGTCGGTATAGCATATGGTAGATTTCAACCATATGAATTGAGAAATAAAGTTGAAGATAAAAAAAACAAAAGTTAAAACAAATATTTGATTAAAGTTAAGGACACAAATATTTGATTAAATATATTCATTATAACTTAAAAATAGCTATATTATAGGTTGATTATGTATATATATAAAAACAAATCATATAAACCTGTAAAATTGACTTGAAAGCGTATATAAAATTTTTATGTTTGAATTACCTCTCTGCTAAGATTATGTTAGCATTTGGAAGCTCTTCTATGTTATTATGTAATTTATTTGTAGCCACTCTCTGCATAGGAAATCATACACATCTATAAGAAAATCATATGAAGAGTTTCTTATATATATATATATATATATATATATATATAGCAATACATTACACACACGAGAAACATATGTAGTTTTTATTCCAATAATTAATGATATACTTCCACATAAACGTATGAATATAAATTACACACACGAGAAACATATGTAGTTTTTATTCCAATAATTCATGATATACTTCCACATAAACGTATGAATATAAATTTTATATATTGATTAATAATAATAATTATTATAAAATTATATTTATTTAATTAGTAATAAATCTTTGAAGAAAAAATGATTTTTAAAAATGTACCTTTGTGCTTTAAATATAAACTACCAAATAACATTAACTATAAAATAAAAGAATCAAAACAGAAAAAGAACAAAAAGATATACGTGAAAAATAATTATTACAAAAGAACATAGACATTAGTTTAATAAACCTAAATTTTGTTTAAAAAAACTAATAAATACAATAACATTATAAATTATGCATATTGATACTCCAACTCACTATATATAATGCAACACATAGTTGGAGAATGGAAAATTAACATTTTTTATAATTTTGTTAAGATGGTTTGATATGTAAATATACGATTGATTTTTCTTTTTAGCAAATATACACTTAATTTTCTTTTTAGAATTGCCTTGTGGTTTTTCTAAAAAAGTGTTGTGCCATCTATTTTCTTATTTTTGTAAATTGCTATAATACATTTTCCTTTTTTTTTTGTGACACTAATAATGAAACAAATCAAGATTTAGATAAATAGAAATTTTCTATTTACAAACAAAACAAAAAAATTAACTTATACTAAATGCTTTAAAAGAATTGGAAGTTTTCTATTAACAACAAAAGAAAAATTAATTTAATTCTAAATATTGACATTGCATAACACTATTGGTTGATTTTGTGTTACCAGTATACGCATTTAATATATATATTTAGACTTGCTAATTTTTAAATTAGGTAGACGTAGACATTTACGAATACAAAGTGTTATGGTAAAAAGTGAAACAATCGTAGATAATTAATTAATTCATTTACCAAAAAAATTAAAAATATTTTAAAAAATGCCACTTGAAAAAATGCCACATTTTTAAAATATTTGCAAAAATACCACTTTTTAAAACTATATATTCATTATATTATTTGTGTTTATGTTAATTATGTTGTATTAGAGTTTAGTTTTGATGGTACAGAGGTAAAAACATTTTTAGGGTTTAGAATTTTAAGATTTAATCTTTTTTGTTTTTTTTGGTCGGAAAATTTAATCTTTTAAAATCCATAATTAGTGGTATTTTTGCAAATAGACAACCCAAAATTGTAGTTTTACAAATGTACACACCAAAAATGACATTTTTACGTAATGGTTCACCTCTCATGATTGTGCTCATATAAAACTGAATTTTTACCGCTATGTAGTATAATAAAGAGGTAGTACTAATCTTCAAATTATTGCAGCCATAGGATTCTATTTACAGACACCATACAACCTGTCACAAAATGATGTTGATGCTAAGTTAGCATCGATAACAAAATACATCAATCAAAATCAATGAGAGAAAAAAAATTGAAAAAGTAATGATTTTACCAAAATGCAACCAAATAGACTTGAAAACCTCGTTAAATATAACGGTTTTAAAAATGGTTTATTAGAGAGGTCTCGTGATAGAGAAAGAGATGTATGTATTTCACTGAAACCAACCTCTTTTTTTTTTTTATTGCCAAGTTTTGTTTGTCACCCACTTTTTTTTTGTTTGGTTGGTTAAGAAGATGGCAATCAAGAGCTGAAAACGCTCTTTTAGATAAAGAATCCGTCAACATATTGGATTTTTGTGGAACAAAAAGAAACAAAAGTTGCCTAAAATGGGTAGCTTACATACTAATCTCGAAAAAAAGGTTATGTATCTCCGTATGTGATTTCTTCTTTCGCAGGAGGTTAAACAAAACCTGAGAATCGGAGCATACGTGTAAGGTCTCAAAACCTTTTTCTTGAGCCTTCTGTTGTGCATTGATCACAGCCCATGATTCAGCTGCGAACAACGATGGAAAATTTGACATGGAGTCGACATATTCCTCATTAATGTTCTAAGCTTCATTCTTGAAAAACCATCCTAAGTCCCCTTGTGCACTTTCTTTCTCTAAACGGCATCAGTAAAGGAGACCGTACCGTTCCCTAGCATATTCCCATTGTAGTTTGAAAGCACGGAGACACTTCTCTTTGGCAGCTCATCTTGATCAGCTTTCCACTCTTTTACAATCTGCAATTTGCTGAAAATTCAGCAGTTTGTTTTTAAATAATCATGGGCTAAATGTTTATCCAAACGCTCTCTTAGTTCCTCTTCATCATCAATTTTTTTTATACTTGTAAAAAGTTGATGACAGTTAAGAATCTTCTTCTTCCAAGCTTGCAAAGTCATCGTCTTTCAAGAGAATTTTTTCCAAAGTTCTCATTTTTGTACAAACATGTACCTTCAATTTTCATATTCAAATGGCTACAAAAAAGTATAGTTAACTACCATTCATACTTAGTAGTAGAAAAAATCGTTTAAAAAAAAATCTAAATAGACATAACACAATGTTGTTCCAAAATGACTTCCTTAAAATGTAGTTTCTGATATAGACTGTGGTGGGAGAAAAATGGATTTGCTCCTTGTAAACTCCAAAGAAAAAAACAACACGAACTTCAAAATTGCATATATTCAGAAACCAAAGTCAAAAAGGTTTATATTCCTCTCATTCAAGCATCCATGCTTTCTTTGAATGAACTTGCATATGCTTATTTATGCGGATCTTGCTTTAGTACACAAATCAATTTCAGTACAAAAGAAATTGAGTATCATAGAAAAAAGGATATATATATATTATGTATTCTATTAAATTTCATACATCCTTTTTGTAAAACCTTGTTTCTCAGGTTTCATTTTCTTACGATCTAAAGATATGTTATTGTCTTAAAGAACAAAATATAGCATAAAGAAAGATTTGATGAATAATTTGATGGCTAACTAATTAAAGAACTTGAAGATCATGTAAATAATATCACATGGTTAGTCAAACCTCGCCTAAAATAATTAGAAGTACATATGACCCTATTAATCGCAAAATCCATCAAACGAAGCAAATAAATTATCGCGCGGTGAAATAAATACTTTACTTGTCCGAATGAAGTAAAAGAGTTAAAATTTTGTATTTTTTCATTGTTTCATGATCAGTTAAAGGATCAACACCGAGAACTCCATACCAATTAGCTTCTTCTTTTTCGTTCTTTGATGTAGAGATATAAACATTGATCATTATCAATAATTGTTTGAACCATCAAGCTTAGGATACTAATTCTTAGTCTTGTTAACGATTTTTTTCGCTCCAACGTAATCGTTATATATCACTATAAAAGTTCTTCTCTGCAATATCAATTGCCCTTCTAGCTTCATCTTTATTACATTCTATCTTTTTCATTTTTTGTAAAATTTCATAATTTCTATTGTAATTATATTATTTTTTGTGGAACGTTGAGAAATTTTCCTAATCTCTTTTGTAGTTAATTGAGAATGAATGTAATATCCTATTCTATTGAGATAATAACTGATTAGAATGTGATATTAATTTTGTCTTTATAACAAAATATCTATAATTTTCCTAAATTTTTCGTAAACTTGAAATAATAACGTTTTTTAAAAATATTTAAGACTTTTAAATTAAAGAAATTTCCTAATCTAAAGTTGAAATAGGAAATTAAATCTACAAAAATTTGGAAATTACTTGGAATTATGAGCTAATGATATAAGAAAATCATGTCTTATTTTTCAATTATTATCAATAACAAAACAAAATTAACATAATCATAAATATTTGACTAGGCATGCTACTATAGGTTGAATTAAATCCTAGGTGGACGGCCTCAAAAGCTTATAGCTTCAACTTTTATATAGTATAGACTAGATTTTATACCCACGCTACGTGTGGGTTTGTTTTATCAATTGGTTTAAAATAATTTTGGACTTGTTTATTTTTAAATTAGCTAGGCGTCGACATATACTTTTGCAAAAGTATAATGATAGAAAGTGAAACAACTACAGAAAATAAAAAAATGAATTTACCATAAAAATAATATGTATTAGAAATTTTTTGCATATGTAAAGAATCCTCTATATATATTATTTGTGAGGTGATTCTGTAAAAATGCTTATGACTCTATATCCATTTAAAATTGAAATAATTGTTGACGATGGACGTGATCCTGCAACTTTGATTATATGGCATCTAGAAGCTTAAAAAATCGGATACCAAGTCCTGGGAAGAGATATAATCACATATCTCTACTTCTTTAAAAAATAATACTTGCGCTCATTTTATATTTAACATCGTCTAGAGATGGTAACCAAATAACCAAGAGTGACAATGTTCTCATCAAAAGATATTCGGACTCGATTTGGTCTAAATCAGTGTTGGATTAGGCTTATGAGATAATTAAAGCCTAGGACATATCTCATTTGTAATTCATAGTAGAATATTTGTATATGAGAATCAAGAATACCACAAATTATTTAGTTACAACTCCTACGATGTTTATCACATTCCTTTTCTTTTGTTAAAATTTTCACCATGTTAAATTTTGTTTTAAAAATTTAATTGGCAAATGTTCTAAAATTTTTAAAAATTTGTATTTTTTTTAGTTTGTTTGTTATATATAAACATGTAAATTTAAAATCAATTGATAATTACATAACTCTTTCACAATTAACTTGTTTTGTAGTTTTTCGAAAACTAAATTGTTAAAAAAGAAACATTTCAAATATATTTATTCAATCGATCTAAGAAATTAAAAAATGTTAGAATAACTCAATTTAATTACTTTAAACTTGTAGAGTTTCACTCCAGACTGATGCTATTTGAATTTTACTTTCTCACCGAGGAATTTCTTTGTTGAGAATTTTAAACTTCTATCATATATCCAAAATTCTTTAAGCACATTTAAACTTGAAAAGTTGTTGATGATTATTAGTGGTTCATATACCTGGCTAATTACGGTCAAACCACACACAAAGCGTGTCGAGCACATTGTTCGATTGCTTTTTAATTAAACGATTCTCTTTCTATTTTCTTCCTAAAATCCGAATGACCTTTCATAGTTTTGTTTTTCTTCGGCAATAATCCATTCAGTCGGTATAGCATATGGTAGATTTCAACCATATGAATTGAGAAATACAGTTGAAGATAAAAAAACAAAAGTTAAAACAAATATTTGATTAAATATATTCATTATAAGTAATAAAATAGCTATATTATAAGTTGATTATGTCTATAAATAAAAACAAATCATATAAACCTGTAAAATTGACTTGTAAGCGTATATAAAATTTTAATGTTTGAATTACCTCTCTGGTGAGATTACGTTGGCATTTGGAAGCTCTTCTATGTTATTATGTAATTTATTTGTAGCTACTCTCTGCATAGGAAATCATACACATCTATAAGAAAATCATATGAAGAGTTTCTTATATATATATATAGCAATACATTACACACACGAGAAACATATGTAGTTTTTATTCCAATAATTAATGATATACTTCCACATAAACGTATGAATATAAAATTTTATATATTGATTAATAATAATAATAAATATAAATTTATATTTATTTTACTAATAATAAACCTTTGCAGAAAAATATGATTTTCAAAAATGTACTTTTGTGTTTTAAATATAAACTACCAAATAACAGTAACTACAAAATAAAATAATCAAAACAGAAAAAGAACAAAAAGATATACGTGAAAAATAATTATTACAAAAAAACATAGACTTAGTTTAATAAACCTAAATTTTGTTTAAAAAAAACTAATAAATACAATAACATTATAAATTATGCATATTGATACTCCAACTCACTATATATAATGCAACACATAGTTGGAGAATGGAAAATTAACATTTTTTATAATTTTGTTAAGATGGTTTGATATGTAAATATACGATTGAGTTTTCTTTTTAGCAAATATACACTTAATTTTCTTTTTAGAATTGCCTTGTGGTTTTTCTAAAAAAGTGTTGTGACATCTATTTTCTTATTTTTGTAAATTGCTATGATACATTTTCCTTTTTTTTTGGTGACACTAATAATGAAACAAATCAAGATTTAGACAAATAGAAATTTTCTATTTACAAACAAAACAAAAAAATTAATTTATACTAAATGCTTTAAAAGAATTGGAAGTTTTCTATTAACAACAAAAGAAAAATTAATTTACGAATACAAAAGTGTTATGGTAAAAAGTGAAACAATCGTAGATAATTAATTAATTAATTTACCATAAAAATTAAAAGAAATTTTAAGCAATGTCTTTTTTCAAGTGCCACTTTTAAAAAATACCACATTTTCAAAATATTTGCAAAAATATCACTTTTTAAAACTATATATTCATTATATTATTTGTGTTTAGGTTAATTATGTTGTATTAGAGTTTAATTTTGATGTTACAGGGGTAAGAACATTTTTAGGGTTTAGAATTTTAAGATTTAATCTTTTTTATTTTTTTGATCGGAAGATTTAATCTTTTAAAATCCATAATTAGTGGTATTTTTGCAAATAGACAACCTAAAATAGTATTTTTACAAATGTACACACCAAAAATGACCTTTTTACGTAAGGGTTCACCTCTCATGATTGTGCTCATATAAAACTGAATTTTCACCGCTAGGTAGTATAATAAAGAGGTAATACTAATCTTCCAATTATTGCAGCCATAAGATTTTATTTACAGACACCATACAACCTGTCACAAAATGATGTTGCTGCTAAGTTAGTATCGATGACAAAATACATCAATCAATGAGAGAAAAAAATGTTGAAAAAGTAATGATTTTACCAAAATGCAACCAAATAGACTTGAAAACCTCGTTAAATATAACGGTTTTAAAAATGGTTTATTAGAGAGGCCTTGTGATAGAGAAAGAGATGTATGTGTTTCACTGAAACCAATCTCAATTTTTCATTTTATTGCCAAGTTTTGTTTGTCACCCACTCTTTTTTTTTGGTTGGTTAAGAAAATGATGATCAAAAGCTGAAAACGCTCTTTTAGATAATGAATCTGTCAACATATTGAATTTTCGAGGAACAAAAAGAAACAAAAGTTGCCTTAAATGGGTAGCTTACATACTAATCTCGAAAGGAAGGTTATGTATCTCCGTATGTGATTTCTTCTTTCGAAGGAGGTTAAACAAAACCTGAGAATCGGAGCATACGTGTAAGGTCTCAAAACCTTTTTCTCGAGACTTTTGTAGTGCATTGATCACAACCCATAATTCGGCTGCGAAGACTGATGGAACATTTGATATGGAGTCGACATATTCCTCATTAATGTTATAAGCTTCATTCTTGAAAAACCATCCTAAGTCCCCTTGTGCACTTTCTTTCTCTAAGCGGCATCAGTAAAGGAGACCGTACCGTTCCCTAGCATATTCTCATTGTAGTTTGAAAGCATGGAGACACTTCTCTTTGGCAGCTCATCTTGAGCAGCTTTCCACTCTTTTACAATCTGCAGTTTGCTAGAAATTCAGCAGTTTGTTTTTAAATAATCATGGGTTAAATGTTTATCCAAACGCTCTCTCAGTTCCTCTTCATCACCAATTTTTTTATTATACTTGTCTTTAAATGTATACCATATAAAATCGTTTAAAACAAAATCTAAATAGACAGAACACAATGTTGTTCCAAAATGACTTTCTTAAAATGTAGTTTCTAAGATAGACTGTGGTGGAAGAAAAATGGATTTGCTCTTTGTAAAATCGAAAGAAAAAAAAAGAAAAAAACAACACGAACTTTAAAATTGCATATATTCAGAAACCAAAGTCAAAAAAGTTTATATTCCTCTCATTCAAGCATCCATGCTTTCTTTGAATGAACTTGCATATGCTTCTTTATGCGGATCTTGCTTTAGTACACAAATCAATTTCAATACAAAAGAAATTGAGTATCATAGAAAAAAGGATATCTATATATTATGTATTCTATTAAATTTCATACATCCTTTGTTTAAAACCTTGTTTCTTAGGTGTCATTTTCCTGCGATCTAAGGATATGTTATTGTCTTAAAGAACAAAATATAGCATGAAGAAAGATTTGATGAATAATTTGATGGCTAACTAATTAAGGAACTTGAAGATCATGTAAATAACATCACATGCTTAGACAAACGTCGCCTCAAATAATTAGAAGTACATGTGACCCTATTAATCGCAAAATCCATCAAACGAAGCAAATAAATCATCGCACGGTGAAACAAATACTTTAGTTGATACATGTAATAAAGCAATAAACTTGTGTCGATATATCATAAGATACAACAATACCATATTAAAAAAGCATGACTCGTAAAGCATGAGAAGAGACTAATTAATGAAGCAGAAATGAACATATTATAAACATGCAAAAACAGACCAAGCAAAAGTCAATCTACCTTAGATCTATAGTATAACACCATGAATCAATATGCTATATTGAATATTGAAGCATAAGTAAAGCACCGTAAATTTTTCATGACTTTATTAAGCACAAATCAGTTAATTATAAATCATGAGATTACTTACCTCGATCCAAAACGGAAACGAACGTTAGAGAAGGAGCAGAGATAAGAGATGGAGTCTATTGGAAAACGAAGATGGTGGAGGCGTAGGCTTATTAATTCTAGTCTAGCACTCAGATCAACACCGTCTTTTGAATTTCGATTCCCATTAGTAGAAGCTGGTTAATGAGCGTTTGGTGGTTTCTGTATCCCGGTCTTCGATTTCCTCTTATGATCATAAGCACATTCTCTTCAGGCAACAAACACCATAATTCTAAATTCAACCACTTTTTTTTTTGATAATACTCTAAAACCAACTTAAACACATCTTCTGCGCTTATACACTTGTTTTTGTCCGAATGAAGTAAAAGAGTTAAATTTTTGTATTTTTTCATTGTTTCATTATCAGTTAAAGGATCAACACCGAGAACTCCATACCAATTAGCTTCTCCTTTTTCGTTCTTTGATGCAGAGATATAAACATTGATCATTATCAATAATTGTTTGAACCATCAAGCTTAGGATACTAATTCTTAGTCTTGTTAACGATTTTTTTTCGCTCCAATGTAATCATTATATATCACTATAAAAGTTTTTCTCTGCAATATCAATTGCCCTTCTAGTTTCATCTTTATTACATTTCATCTTTTTCAGTTTTTTGTAAAATTTCCTAATCTCTATTGTAATTATATTGTTTTTTGTGAATCGTTGGGAAATTTTTCTAATATCTTTTGTAGTTAATTGAGAATGAATGTAATATCCTATTCTATTGGGATAATAATTGATTAGAATGTGAAATTAATTTTGCCTTTAGAACATAATATCTATACTTTTCCTAAATTTTTCGTAAACTTGAAATAATAATATTTTTTTAAATATTTAAGACTTTTAAATTAAGGAAATTTTCTAATATAAAGTTGAAATAAAAAATTATATCCACAAAAATTAGGAAATTACTTGGAATTATGAGCTAATGATATAAAGAAATCATGTCTTATTTTTCAATTATTATCAACAAAACAAAATTAACATAATTCTAAATATTTGACGTGGCATGTTACTATACGTTGATTTAAATCCTATGTGGACGCCTTTAGGAGTTTATAGCTTCAACTTTATAAAAGTTCTTCTCTGCAATATTAATTGTCCTTCTAGCTTCATCTTTATTACATTCCATCTTTTTCAGTTTCTTGTAAAATTTCCTAATCTCTATTATAATTATATTATTTTTTGTGAATTGTTGGGAATTTTTTCTAATCACTTTTGTAGTTAATTGAGAATGAATGTAATATCCTATTCTATTGGGATAATAATCGATTAGAATGTGATATTAATTTTGCCTTTATAACAGAATATCTATATTTTTCCTAAATTTTTCGTAAACTTAAAATAATAACCTTTTTTAATATTTAAGACTTTTAAATTAAGAAAATTTTCTAATATAAAGTTGAAATAGGAAATTAAATCCACAAAAATTAGGAAATTACTTGGAATTATGAGCTAATGATATAAGGAAATCATGTCTTATTTTTCAATTATTATCAACAAAACAAAATTAACATAATTCTAAATATTTGACGTGGCATGTTACTATAGGTTTATTTAAATCCTATGTGGACGTCTTTAGGAGTTTATTGCTTTAACTTTATAAAAGTTCTTCTCTGCAATATTAATTGTCTTTCTAGCTTCATCTTTATTACATTCCATATTTTTCAGTTTTTTGTAAAATTTTCTAATATCTATTGTAATTATATTATTTTTTGTGAATCGTTGGGAATTTTTCCTAATCTCTTTTGTAGTTAATTGAGAATGAATGTAATATCCTATTCTATTGGGATAATAATCGATTAGAATGTGATATTAATTTTGTCTTTATAACAGAATATCTATATTTTTCCTAAATTTTTTGTAAACTTAAAATAATAACGTTTTTTAAAATATTTAAGACTTTTAAATTAAAATTTTTTTCTAATATAAAGTTGAAATAGGAAATTAAATCCACAAAAATTAGGAAATTACTTGGAATTATGAGTTAATGATATAAGAAAATCATGTCTTATTTTTCAATTATTATCAACAAAACAAAATTAACATAATTCTAAATATTTGACGTGGCATGTTACTATAGGTTGATTTAAATCCTATGTGGACGCCTTTAGGAGTTTATTGCTTTAACTTTATAAAAGTTCTTCTCTGCAATATTAATTGTCTTTCTAGCTTCATCTTTATTACATTCCATATTTTTCAGTTTTTTGTAAAATTTTCTAATATCTATTGTAATTATATTATTTTTTGTGAATCGTTGGGAATTTTTCCTAATCTCTTTTGTAGTTAATTGAGAATGAATGTAATATCCTATTCTATTGGGATAATAATCGATTAGAATGTGATATTAATTTTGCCTTTATAACAGAATATCTATATTTTTCCTAAATTTTTTGTAAACTTAAAATAATAACCTTTTTTTTAATATTTAAGACTTTTAAATTAAGAAAATTTTCTAATATAAAGTTGAAATAGGAAATTAAATCCACAAAAATTAGGAAATTACTTGGAATTATGAGCTAATGATATAAGGAAATCATGTCTTATTTTTCAATTATTATCAACAAAACAAAATTAACATAATTCTAAATATTTGACGTGGCATGTTACTATAGGTTTATTTAAATCCTATGTGGACGCCTTTAGGAGTTTATTGCTTTAACTTTATAAAAGTTCTTCTCTGCAATATTAATTGTCTTTCTAGCTTCATCTTTATTACATTCCATATTTTTCAGTTTTTTGTAAAATTTTCTAATATCTATTGTAATTATATTATTTTTTGTGAATCGTTGGGAATTTTTCCTAATCTCTTTTGTAGTTAATTGAGAATGAATGTAATATCCTATTCTATTGGGATAATAATCGATTAGAATGTGATATTAATTTTGCCTTTATAACAGAATATAAATATTTTTCCTAAATTTTTTGTAAACTTAAAATAATAACGTTTTTAAAAATATTTAAGACTTTTAAATTAAGAAAATTTTCTAATATAAAGTTGAAATAGGAAATTAAATCCACAAAAAATAGGAAATTACTTGGAATTATGAGCTAATGATATAAAGAAATCATGTCTTATTTTTCAATTATTATCAACAAAATAAAATTAACATAATTCTATATATTTGACGTGGCATGTCACTATAGGTTGATTTAAATCCTATGGAACGGCCTTAAAATCTAGTAGCTTCAACTTTTATATAGTATAGATTTATGGTCCGTAAACTCTACTAGAAACCAAAGTTTACGTGGAATTATAAGAGAATGAAGAAGAAATTTATCAAGCAAGCAATGCAAATATACAGGTCTTAAACATTCTTCTTGTTATTGAGTGGAATTGTATTCTTACGAAGCCCATCACTTCTCCTCTTCATTCTTGATGTCTTTTCTTGTATCACCCTAACTGCTTCTGGCCCATGAGATCTTTGTTTGAGTCAACCTCACAACATTGAAACTTTAAACCGCAATATAGCAAACCAGCTTCCTTGTACTATTATGACAATAAACTTTAGTGAGTAAACGAGCAAGAGAGTGAGTGGCACAACTATGTTGATGTTGGAATTTGGACATGTCGTCTAACCTGAGTTGGTCCAGCAAAAACCGACCTTGGAGAACGATCCAGCCGGATAAATTGGATCTCATAACTCAGCCATGTACTTAGGTCAAAAATCAGTTCTGTAAAATCCGAATTTTTCATTAACAGAAAAAATCTCATTAAAACTCAAATATGTTATAAAAAAATTTATTTTTCAATACAATTCAATATAAGTTATTAGAAAATGAAAACTAACAGTTTTTTCTTAATTCGATTTTTTTTTCAATTGAAAATCCTAAAATTTCTAAGTATCATATTCAATGATATTTTTGTAAATATAGGACAAAACTACAATGTTTCAAAGCTTGAAGGACCGTTTTGATATTATGATAATAAACTTTTTTTTTTCCATGTATATATAAATATGCCGAAAGATTAGATCGAGATAAAAATGACAAGCCTTACGGTTTACCACGTCAGAGTAAAAACTGATATGATGCTAAACCAAAACAAACAAATCTAAAAGCAAGACAACCACCACATTTTTTTTTTTTTGGGCAACCACCATATAAACCAATCAACCCTCCTATTAAGAATCAGATACATGTCAACAATCTAAGAGCAAGATTTAGATTAGACTCTACAATTAGACTAATTATTTTGCCGGACGAGTTTTCAGTTTATTGTTTTAGAATTCGTCACATGCCATCTAGAGTAAACCGTTTTCATTTTCTCAAATATTTAAATAATGTTTTTGAGAAGTCCAATTGTATCCCATTTTGAGCAATCAAATGGCAACGCAAAGCCGTTTGAGTCTAGTTCCATAACCAAATAAGAAATATCATGTTGACGTCAGAATTTAAAGAGTTCGGAGTCTTAATGATGACCTAAAGTGAGTCTTTAATAGTGATTTATAAGCAAAAGAGACTCAATAAAAAAGCCTTTGTGAGATATCTTACGAACTCTGTTGTAATCAAAACCTATTTGTGTGCATGACTTATTTATTTCCTTTGTGTTATACTGTTATTCAATGTTTGGTGTTACATGATGCAGATGGCTAAATTAGATAATGATTTCTTCAGAATTTTCTCTCTTTTTCCGATCTTGTTTGGTCAAATCATTAAATTTGCAAAATAAGTCTTCAATCTTTGCTTGGCCAATCGTTAAGTAAAGACCACATATAGTTTCCCTTTGTCAATAAGAAATTTTTTCTACATCTCTAGCATAATCAATAGTAGATTTTAAGTTAGGAGTGCTAAGTGATTTTTTATTATAAATTGTATAAAGTTAAAATTAGAAACCTATTTTGAAGTTCTATAAATGCTAAAATTAGGACCCAATTTGAAATTCTATAAAAATTAAGATTATTATTTAATTGTTTTTAATCTATTAGCAACCCATTAAAAATCACTAACACCCACGATTGATCACGCTCTTCGACTAGTTATAAGTCCTTCTCAGTCAATTCAGTCTTCATCTTCTATTCCGAATATGGAAATTAATATTATATAGAGAATCCTATTTTTTTCACGTAAGTTGAATGTTCTTGTTCGTTATATATCACTTTCACTTATATAAGATAACATATAATATAATACGACTGGCCAAATGGTCGTGTGATCGTGTCCACTGAATCCAAAAAAAACTTTTGATCTTTCTAGATTTTTCGTCATCACTAACGTCACAAAATTTAGTTGTCCAATGGTATACTAGTGGGTTGTTCATATCTTTCTATTTGTTAGTAATTATAAATCTTTTCACTTAGATCTATGTCAGTATAATCTTCTATAAATCCCAAACTTATATCTTTCATTTTGTTATAACATCAAATTAAAGAATATGGATAACAATAATAATGAAAATACTTCCACCGGTCCACACTTTCTGTTCGTTACATATCCAGCTCAAGGCCACGTCAACCCATCTCTCGAGCTAGCTAAACGTCTCGCCGGAACCATCACCGGAGCTAGAGTCACCTTCGCCGCCTCAATCTCCGCGTACAACCGCCGTATGTTCTCTACAGAAAACGTCCCTGAAACCCTAATCTTCGCTACTTACTCAGACGGTCACGACGATGGCTTCAAGAAATCTTCTTCTTCTTCCGACAAGACTCTCAAAGACGACACCAGAAAGTACATGTCGGAGATGAGACAACGTGGGAGAGAGACACTAACCGAACTAATCGAAGATAACCGGAAACAAAACCGGCCTTTTACATGTGTGGTTTACACCATCCTCCTCACTTGGGTCGCTGAGCTAGCTCGTGAGTTTCATCTTCCTTCTGCTCTTCTTTGGGTCCAACCAATCACTGTCTTCTCTATTTTCTACCATTACTTCAATGGCTACGAAGAAGCTATCTCAGAGATGGCTCATAACACCCCTTCTGGTTCTATTAAATTGCCATCTCTGCCACTGCTTCGTCTTCGTGAGCTTCCTTCATTCCTCGTCCCTACGAATCACTACGCGTTTCTTTTACCGGCGTTTAAAGATCAGATGGAGTCACTGAAGCAAGAGGAAAACCCTAAGGTTCTCATCAACAGTTTCCAAGAGCTTGAACCAGAAGCTCTAACCTCGGTTCTTGATTCTGTCAAGATTGTCCCTGTCGGTCCGTTGATAACCTCGAGGACTAATTCGGGGCTTTGCGGTGAATACATTGAGTGGTTGGATTCACAATCGGATTCGTCTGTTCTTTATATTTCGTTCGGGACACTTGTCGTGTTGAGCAAGAAACAGCTTGTGGAGCTATGCAAGGCATTGATAGAGAGTCGGAGACCGTTCTTGTGGGTGATTACGGATAAATCGCACCGAAGTAAAGACAATGAAGAAGAGAAAGAAGTAGAGAGCATAGCCAGGTTTAGAGAAGAGCTCGATGCGATAGGAATAGTGGTTTCTTGGTGCGATCAGTTTAGGGTTTTGAAACACAGATCGATCGGTTGTTTCGTGACGCATTGTGGTTGGAACTCGACGCTTGAGAGTTTGGTCTCTGGAGTTCCCGTTGTTGCGTTTCCTCAGTGGAACGATCAGATGACGAACGCGAAGCTTCTAGAAGAATCTTGGAAGACTGGTGTGAGAGTGACGGTAAAGGAGGAAGAGGAAGAAGAAGGTTCCGTGGTGAAGAGTGAGGAGATACGACGGTGCATTGAGGAATTGATGGAGGAGAAGGCTGAGGAGTTTAGAAGAAACGCCACCAAGTGGAAAGATTTAGCGGCGGAGACGGTTAGAGAAGGAGGCTCATCGTTTAATCATCTCAAAGCTTTCGTTGATGAGCATATGTGATTCGATCTCGGAGAGATCAAAGCAAGACTATTTGTTTAAGTTTAATCATTTGCGAATTTATTTGAATCGATTATTTTGTAACACATTTAACGATGATGAAATGCAATTTTATTCAAAATGTGAAAGATATTTGATACATGAGAGGCACAAATGATACAATCAAATTGTTCTGTTTCGCTTAAACTTACTTGACCGTCAAGAAAAACAAAGAAATTGAATGTTTGTAGATTTGAATTTGAGTTCCGAGTATATTTAACCTTGTGTGTAAGAGAAGCAGGCAAAGTATTAGTGAGCGTTGCGGGTAATCAAGCCCTCGAATATGACGAAGAGATCTCTGTTATCGCTTCCAAATATCTCTTCAGCTTTCCTAAGTGTTTCCTACAAAACAAAAAAATTGCGGATCAATTCAAATCCGAGTTTTGAAATCGAAAGACGAAAAGGATAGCGAGAGAGTAATCTCCTTACTTCCCTTGTTTGCTTATGGGCGTTAAGATCCTTCACATTTCCAAGAAATGCACCAAATTGTTCATACGATAACCGGCTCCTGATCAAGAACCAATAACAAGATGAACATATGCTACAAACATTGCTATAGAAAGTTTTGTTTTCGGTTTAAAAGATTAGTCTTTCTACCTCACTTGTCGGAAGAACTCTTTACCATCAACTCGAGTTCGTCCTGAAACCACAAAACCCGTTAACAAAATTGTATTGTTTCAAAACCCCTCACAAGAAAAATCATACTCTTATTAACTTACCGGTCTGGGATCCAGGCTCTGAAATTGAAATAGAAGATCTATTATCATCAAACATGCCTCTTGTAGTAGAGAATGAAACAGAATTTCGTCGAGGAGAGATAGGTCTCGAGGTCGTTTTAGGCGTAGTAGAAGCAGATAATGTAGGTGGAGAACCAGGAGGAGTAAGCCGAGGAGTAGTAGTTTGAGATACTAATGGTACACTATTCGATAAACTCGGTTTAGGAGCTGCGATATTATACGAAAAGGTTAAACCGTAATTACGCACAAACACAAAAAGTTTAGTGGCTAGATAGATAGAGAATTGAAATGGATTTACCTTCGTTTTCGTCGTTGATCGTAGCTGATTCAATACCTTCAGAAGCTTGAGATTGAATTGATGAATGTTTCGAAGGTTGAAATGGAGAATCTTCATCTGAAAATTTTGACAAACAAATTACATTTTTTTGTCACAACGAACACAAAGATTTCACTAATTTCTTTCAGAAGTATATACCATTTGGTGTTGGTTTCGCAATGATTTGTGTTGTTCCTGCCTGTTCATAATACATAAATCAAATTAAAGATATGAACTTTATATTTTGCAGAAGAAATTGAAATAGATTAAAGTTTCATTACATTTTGATCATCATCTTGAAGAGACATCATAAGTGTCTTCCTGAAACCTTCAAGCTGTAATACAAATTTCACTACATGTAACCTCCATTGAAATAGATCTTTCAAGCTCCAAAATTGCTAAAATTAGAAATTTTTGAGGCAAAGATTTAACCTTTAAGACATCTCTTTGTAGTCTCTTGACAGTATTAGACAAGGAAGAATTCTCTCTCACCAAATTCTCCTGCAAAATTTTTGAGTTTTGTCTGAATAATTTGCAGAAACAAACAAAAAGAAACGATTTTTATGTCGGAAGTCAAACTTTTGTCGGACCTTTTCACCGTCGGCGATAGAAAGCTTATGAAAAGCATCGGAAAGAGAAGCTTCGAGAGACTCAACGTGAGATTGTAAGTCGGCGATTTCTTTGTCTTTCTCGGCGACGAGTTCACGGAGATCCGACGACTCTGATTCGAGAGCAGAGACACGTGTCGATAAAGCAATGGATGTGATTTTACGAGCAACATCTAGCTGTTCGAATGGATCGGAAGGTAAGACTTGAAGAAGTTCTTCGGGAAGATCGAAACTTCTCGAACCTGACATTTCTTCTTCTTCTTCTTCGTCTACCTCTGACATTTTTTTTTTTTTTTTTTAATTTCTTCTTTTCTTTTTTTCAGTTTTTATCGTTTTTCTTTTGTACCGTATATAAATAGACCGGTTATTCAATTATGTACTAGACCGAATTTATATTTTCCTTAGTCTGAGTTTTAAAAGTTTAAACCAACAAAATTCATCGATTGAGAGAAGGTATTGTATTGGGTTATTTTGGGTTTGAGATTACGGTCCGGTTCGGTTATGTAATGTTTTTGATATGGTTTGATAGATCAAAGAGGTGTGGATAATAGAGAGAATGTGGCCATGTATGATTTGTCTTTTTGTGCTGAGTGATATGACATAAATGTGTGGTTTTGATTGGGTATAGGCCAAATTTGTGATTTCTGAATGGATAGGATTATAAACTCATAGGACCGACCCTTCGAAACAGACCAAAACCAAAAAACAATTGACAAAGAAACTAAGGGGAAAAGGTCATTATTTCCGACCAATTTTTTATATAAAAGAACTTGATTAATCTATTAAAAAGTATATAATTGAATTTCAAACTAGAGGTGAACTTGATTTATCATTTATCTATGAATGGGATTCTTTTTTTTTTTGGGGGTCAAAATGAATGGGATTCTTATAAGGGAGAAACGCCAGGTTTTTCTTTTAAAGAAAATAAAGGAAGACCAAAAAAAAAAAGAACACATCCATGAATAACTTTACTTCTAAAGAACACATCCATGAATAACTTTACTTCTATATTGAAACGACAAAAAAAAAAAAAAACTTCTATATTGAAAATTGAAACTATTGTACAAATTTCGGTTATATTACGGTATAGACCGGTATTATTATTTTTTACTCCAAACCGAATTACTAGTCTAAACTAAACAATTCTTAGTTCCATATTAAAATTCATCGATCGAGATAAGGTATCACGCAAAATCTAATGCATGATAATGTGAACAATAAAGTATTGGGGTTTTGGAAAATACAAAACCGGTTTTCATCAAATAGAAAATTAGAACCGCGATTTGAGTTAGAAACCGGTTCGATTGTGTAATGTTGAAACCGGCATTACAGCTCTCTGTTGAATCTCAGATGGTTTCTTGAAACCGTAATCGTAAACTCCGCGAAGAAGATGAACGTGTCGGGAGAGAAAGGGTTTCTCCTACTACTTCCAAAACCGACGACGTTTTTAGGGGCCCATAAGAAGCCTGATTAAGCGTAACGGTAGGTGTAAACGGGATGCAGTCTTTGTGTACACCATTCAAACGGGCCGCAGTTTTTGTTTTTTTTTTTTAAGTCGGACACGGTTTGGAAAAAGAAAAAAAACGGGTTGGACACGCGTCAAACACGGATAGGATACGGGTTGAACACGGATCGGATACGGGTCGGATACGGTTAAGACACGGTTTGGCATGATAACCGACATAAAATCACCTAGGAATGCGTGCCAAACCGCGTTAAATCTGTGTCCAAACCGCGGTTTAACCGTGTCTCAATAGCCGGATTTTTATTAAATTTATATGGACTCGGTTTAATATATATGGGCCAAATAAGCTTTTTGGGCCGCTCTAATGGGTGCAAATTTTACACAGAGCTATTTTCCCCCCATTTTCGATTGGAGATTGAGAGAAAACGTAGGACGAATCTGGAGAGTAATTTTGTTCTTACATTCGACAAATTTCAATTTCTTGTTGAAACTGACTGGTATTAAACTATTAATCGATATTTATCAGAGCTTCTTTGAGGGCTCGATTAGGAATTTAGGAACAGAACATGGTTCTTATACAGTAAGTTCATGTTCTTTGTCTGTTTCTTGTAGGAAGCATAGGAAACTAGTTCATGTTCTCACGTGGTTAAGGAGCTTTGTACAGAGAAAGTGAAGGAACGAATATCAAAGCATCATTGTAAGGAAAACTTCTTTGAATGCACTAACTGCACGCTACAGTAGAGTTTCGTTTGAAATTCGTAATGGGGAACTACGAATAAGAATGTTACCAAGGACAAGCTTTCTCCATCGTTACACTAAAGAATCACCAGAAAGACAGCTGCTTGCTTTGTCAAGACTTTGCAGTTCAAGCTAGTCAAGAACCATTGTTCGACTGCTCTAACTGCTTCAATGATAACTTTGGGGTATTGACCTCTAATCTAGGGTTTTCCCATGATATCTCCATTTGTGTGTTCGCTTTTGGATGCTAAGTGTTTAAATTCAATTCCAAGTTCTGTTTTTATACAATCCTAAACTATCTTGTTCATATCTACTCTCCATATGTGAGTTGTTATTTACTCAAGAACTGTTTGTGGGTATGGAATGTTCCTTTAGCAACAAAGATATATACTTTTTGGGCAAAATAAACCAAAAATCGAATCATAGCTGTTAGTGATTGATTTTAGTCAATTTCATCGATCTTTCAACAGTGTAGTTTATAGGTCGTGTGTTGCTTCTTGCTTTCATTGTGAGCAAGTCTTTTGATCATTGTTACACCTATTCTCAGCTTTAACTTGTGTTTTTTTTTGGTATATAATGCTTTGGTATAGGTCGGTGATGCTTGTTACACATATTTCTCGTATCATATAACTAGAAGAAAAAAAATCATTTGATTGCACACACAAAAAAAGATGACAATTTCTATTTGATTAACGAAAAAAGTTTGCTGCCTATGTGCTAGATGGGATGTTTTTTCAAATCGTATTGTTTTCAAGAGAACAAATTACTCAAAAATTATAGTTAAATTATATGGCCACATACCTCTCCTAGAACCTTGCAAGTCGCATTCACACTGAGCACCACCACAAACACTTTAAGGTACTCACATCGATCTCAACTATTTCATTAAATATTTAAATTCTTAGCTTGTGGGAAATAAACAAGATTTATCACGTCGAAATAAGATAGAGTTGAAATTATTATTTTTGGTTTTACAGAAATGGAACTATATATGACCTCATAATTTTTCGAATCGCATTCTTATTCAAACCCTCTAACCATTTTTAGAAATCAATCTAAAATTGTAGCCACTTATATGGCCGGTCGTTGATAGAAAGGGGTAGAACAACCAAGGAATGGACACATTGGCTAATCATAACCACATCTATATTTCATCCACTCACGTCACTCGTCAAACCAAAATCGATAAACCTCCAAAAAATAAATTAAATAAAAAGAGATCACATAAAGTCTTTGAGACTAATAAGAAGATACAAAAATAAATAAATTAAGTCAGAGGAAGAAATTTAGAAAACGTCCGCCATTTCTACACTCGCAATAGCTCACCATCAAACACCAATTTCTCTTTCACGTAAGAAAAAAAACTATATATTATATACATCATAAATCTCTTCAAGGGGAGAAATATTATATTTATTTATATTTGTTTATGATTTATATAAGAAAATGAAAAGTATGATCCTCAAGACAACACCAGAGCTCTTCAAGGGAGATGGAGTGTATCGTACGGATCATCTCGACAAAAACCGTTTGGTTAGTCGATCATACCGGCTAGGTATTGGATCAAACCGATTTACTAAATTCGGTTCAATCCATTTCCATCGGTTAAGCATAACAAAGTCCGGTTTGCATCATGGGACTACAAAGGCTCGAGCCATCCTTAGCCCTGTGTCCGATCCAGCCGCTTCCATAACCAAAAAGGTTAGTCTTCCATAATTTTTTGATTTTCTTGTGGTTCCCATTGTTTGCACATTTCACTTGTTTTTGTTTTTATAAATCGTGGGAATTTTGAACTTTTGACTCATAATCTTTTTGATATTCAAAAATCAGTTTTTAGATATTCCGATTTAAAAAATAACCCTTCATATCAAAAGAAGACACAAGGAAACCAACTCTCTTGTGTTACCACTAGGCCACCACACGTTTGATACCTTCATTTGTTATTAACTTATTCTCATTTCAAATTGTTTACGATAAGAGATTCTTAATAGAAAATTCTCACCGATCATATATATGGTCGAACCATCTAGCAGCTCAATTATTATTTTTAATTATTGGCGAGTGAAAACCGGAGATCCTTACTTGGTTTATCCTCCCGGTTAGGATACAAAACCGGTTACACCATCGTGACATTGTTTTCTTTGTCTTGTGAGAGGGGTTGTTGATGTTGATGGTTCCGTAACTCTTGTTCAAAAACATCGAACGGTTTAAACAGAAACACGTGATCATTATTAATTGAAAGAAAGATTTATGATAAATTTTAAATAATTAGCTAATAGGTTTTTATGAAAATATCGTGGAAACATGAATCTTAAGGATCCCATATAGCAAGTGAAACATGAATCTCTAATGTTTGTTTTCACGTGTGTTGTTACTTTCTTGTTCATCTCTCTATTTCTCTTTATTGTTTTTGATCAATTGTGATCAAATGTAAGCTCAGAACGATAAATCTCTCTAGAAAATATTCCTTAAAGTATAGTAAGGGTTCATAAGCTTAACGATGAACATTTTTGAATTCAAGTTAAGAAAAAAGAAAGAAATCTTTTCCATTAGATAGATGTGATTCTTGTGCTTCAATCAGATTCTTGTGCCACTTGGTAGATCCACAGTGACACGTTTTTGTATTTTGTACAAAAGAATACGTGAATAATCTGTCTAAATGACACAAACAAACAAAAACCAAAACGCCAATCATATTCTTTGGCTTAAGAAACAGAAACTCTGGTTACTAGTTAAAGTGTTAAAACCCACGATTTACCATAAAAGAATTTATGTGTTGAGATGGTTATGAAATGAACTAGTTTAATTTGATGGCTTTTTTGGGTATTTGGAAGAATCAATAGAACAATTTGTAAAAATTTTAGGTAAAGTCTAAAATTCGTTGGTTTGTGTAGTTTTTGAAACTAACCATATAATATGTTCTGATTCCGGATTATTATATGGATTTAGCTATACAATCTCTTAATTATTTAAAAGGGAAGAAAGAGTGGTGGTGGTAGATAGTAAAGTGTTAGCGTGATCAGATATGGTTGACACATCTATGACGAGTAACCGAACGGAAACTTCATATAATTTTTGGTCAATAATATTACAAATTTAGCATTTCGAGGTTGGAATTTTGGAATAGTCTATTCAGAAGATAATATTGAAGTTTAGTGACATACCATGCCAAAAAACAAATTGCCTACCAAAAATATAAAATGATCTGCCTACATGCATCTAATATAATTTTCTTTCTTTAAGTGTTTATTAAGGGTTCTTTACTTATTTACTGTTCCTTCCCAAACTTTGACAATGCATTTCTTAGATTTTGAGTAAATGCTAATTTTTTTTTAAGGATTGTCTTTATTAATTTTGGATTAAATATTTTTCTATTTTTATTTTAGTTTAAATTACAAAAATTAAATTTAGTTTGATAGATAAATAGACATATCCAAATTTGAGTTGGATAGAATTGATCAATTTTAAGTTATCTTATTTCATCCAAACCTTTTTTTTTGTTTAGTATATAAATAGATACGAATATTGCCTTCTTCTTCTTAAACTTTCACCAACATTTCTGCAAATCTAAAGCTAAATCCCAAAACAAAACACAAAACATGATGCAGCGAGTGTTCACCTTTGGAAAAGGAAAAAGCGAAGGCAACAAGGGCATGAAGTCCTTGGTATGTAACCATTTTATCAAATATCTAATCAAATATTTTCTATTTCTTATAAACATTTTGTAATTAAAAATTTTGTTTGGTGTAAAGTTGGGAGGTAAAGGAGCAAATCTTGCGGAGATGGCGAGCATAGGCTTGTCGGTGCCGCCGGGATTAACCATATCGACGGAGGCTTGTCGGCAATATCAAACCGCCGGTAAGAAGCTTCCAGAAGGTTTATGGGAAGAGATTTTAGAAGGTCTTAGCTTCATTGAACGTGACATTGGAGCTTCCCTCGCCGATCCTTCCAAGCCACTCCTCCTCTCCGTTCGCTCCGGCGCCGCCGTAAGTAACTATATCTATATATTAACACAATTTTGTATAAATTCTTTTTCAAAAAGAAAAAAAACAAAAGAATCAAATTTATGGTCATTTACATGCTACGAATGTTGTTAATACCAAATCGTCGAACAAACAAACGATTAATTTAACAAAATTTTGATGTCTAAACTTCATTCATTAATAATCTTTACAACTCGATTTGGTACTTCTATATTTAAGTTCTAATTTAAACATTTATTTACTATAATTTTCTATAGTAAAAAAAACATTTATTTACTATATATATTGAAAAATTTAGTAATATATTTACTATGAATACATCGAAAACCCGAATTAGTATTGACTTGTCTTTGGTCGATCTTTGTATTGTTAGATTTCAATGCCAGGTATGATGGACACTGTACTTAACCTTGGCTTAAACGACGAAGTTGTCGTCGGTTTGGCCGCGAAAAGCGGAGAGCGTTTCGCTTACGATTCGTTCCGGCGATTTCTTGATATGTTTGGTGATGTTGTAAGCCCTCTGTTTTACAAACGATTCAATGTAACTTGTATGACAAGAAAACTCTCTGACTAACTTTTCAATGCTTTCTTGATCAATCAAAGGTGTTGGGGATTCCACACGCCAAGTTTGAAGAGAAGCTAGAGAGAATGAAAGAAATAAAAGGAGTTAAAAACGACACTGAATTAAGCGCGACGGATCTCAAAGAATTAGTTGAGCAGTACAAGAGTGTTTACTTACAAGTCAAGGGTCAAGAGTTTCCTTCAGGTTTGATTTTGATTTCTATTTCTTTATCTGAGTTTGAGTAATAACATTCAATTTTTAGGTTCCTAATTTTTTGATGGGTTAATTGTAGATCCGAAAAAGCAATTGGAGTTAGCGATTGAAGCGGTATTCGATTCTTGGGATAGCTCGAGAGCGATTAAGTACAGAAGCATTAACCAGATAAACGGGTTGATAGGAACCGCGGTTAACATTCAGTGTATGGTGTTTGGAAACATGGGGGACACTTCAGGGACTGGTGTTCTCTTCACCAGGAACCCTAGTACCGGAGAAAAGAAGCTCTATGGCGAGTTTTTAGTCAATGCTCAGGTTTGGCTATTTATAACACAATCTATTAATTATCAATTGGTTTTGAATTGGAAGCTCATTAATCTTATCGTATCTTTTCTTACTTTAAAACGTTTTGGACAGGGGGAGGATGTGGTTGCAGGAATAAGAACACCAGAAGATTTGGATACAATGAAGAGAGTAATGCCCCAAGCTTACGCGGAACTCGTAGAGAATTGCGACATCTTAGAAAGACATTACAAAGACATGATGGTTGGTACCTACCTACATACAATAATTCTAGTAGTACTCATCCATAATTCTTTAGTTTGAAGAAACGTTTCAAACGTGCATTGTAGGATATCGAATTCACGGTCCAAGAAGAGAGATTGTGGATGCTGCAATGTAGAGCGGGTAAGCGAACGGGTAAAGGCGCGGTGAAGATAGCAGTTGATATGGTTAGTGAAGGGCTTGTAGACAAATCTTCCGCAATCAAAATGGTGGAGCCTCAACATCTTGATCAACTACTTCACCCACAGGTATGTATATAGTCTGAAAAAAGGTTCAAATCTTCGAACAAGAACAATTGGGGTTAAGCCCTTTAGGGTTTAAGTTTTGGTTTGGAAAGTCGAATCAGAGATCAATGAAAGTTTTTTTTTTTTTTTGGATTAGTTTCATGATCCGTCAGGGTACCGTGAAAAAGTGGTGGCGAAAGGTTTACCGGCGTCTCCAGGAGCGGCGGTTGGACAGGTTGTGTTCACGGCGGAGGAAGCTGAAGCTTGGCATTCTCAGGGCAAACCTGTGATTCTGGTATAATCAAAACTCATAAATCTCTGAATCTAAACCGATAAACTGCGAAATTCTTAACGATTCGTGATATTAAAGGTTCGAACGGAGACAAGCCCTGAAGATGTTGGAGGTATGCACGCAGCGGAAGGTATATTGACGGCGAGAGGAGGAATGACGTCACACGCGGCGGTTGTAGCCCGTGGTTGGGGCAAATGTTGCATTGCTGGTTGCTCTGAAATTCGAGTCGACGAAAACCATAAGGTTTTGTTGATTTTATTTGTAAAAACGTATGTCTATCTTTTGAATTTTTGGAGGGAAGATTGTTTCTCAAGTTAGGGTTTTGGAAAATTTGGTGAGAAATCAGGTTCTTTTGATTGGAGATTTGGCGATAAATGAAGGCGAATGGATCTCGATGAACGGATCAACGGGTGAGGTTATATTAGGGAAACAAGCATTGGCTCCTCCGGCTTTGAGTGCAGATTTAGAGACTTTCATGTCTTGGGCTGATGGAATCAGACGTCTCAAGGTGTGTATGAGTTTCTTCTGAGTTGCTTTAACTTGCTTGACATTCTTCAAGGTTTTTAACTCAAATGTCTCGATGATCCGATAAGGTTATGGCGAATGCGGATACGCCTGAAGACGCGGTTGCTGCTAGGAAGAACGGAGCTCAAGGGATCGGTCTTTGTAGGACCGAGCATATGGTACTACTACTACTTCTCTGTTTCTTGATCCCATCTTTTTGATGAATCAGATTGGATAAACCCTAATTTTTATCTTGCGTTTGTTTTGGTTGTTAAGTTCTTTGGACCAGATAGGATCAAAGCAGTGAGAAAGATGATAATGGCGGTTACAACCGAGCAAAGGAAAGCTTCTTTAGATGTCTTGCTTCCTTACCAACGTTCAGATTTCGTAGGGATCTTCCGCGCAATGGATGGTAACTGAATGTTTTGAATCTTTCTAAAATGTATCTTTGAGTCAGAACTTTAAAAGCTTTGATCTTTTTTTCTTCTAGGTTTACCAGTAACAATCCGTTTGTTAGACCCTCCGCTTCACGAGTTTCTCCCGGAAGGTGATTTGGACAACATAGTACACGAGCTAGCTGCAGAAACAGGAATGAAAGAAGATGAAATCTTGTCAAGGATAGAGAAACTCTCTGAAGTGAATCCAATGCTTGGTTTCCGCGGTTGCAGGTTTCTTGCTGCTCTCTTTGCAACTGATTTCAATTGATTTGATTACTATAAAACAATCCGATTGAGCGGTAAATTTGTACGTTATAGGCTTGGAATATCATATCCAGAGCTAACGGAAATGCAAGCGCGTGCGATATTTGAAGCAGCAGCATTAATGCAAGACCAAGGTGTTACTGTTCTTCCTGAGATTATGGTTCCACTTGTAGGAACTCCACAGGTAATGAATACATACTACTCTTGAAACATTGATTAAGAAAAGATTAAACATTTTTAACAGAATGGATGATATATAATGACAGGAATTGGGTCATCAAACCGATGTAATCCGCACAATTGCAAAGAAAGTATTTGCTGAAACGGGTCATACCGTGAGCTACAAGGTCGGAACAATGATTGAGATCCCTCGAGCCGCGCTCATTGCAGATGAGGTAATTTACTAGAAACTTTAAACCATATGTTCTAGCGGAATTTGCGAAAGTAGTAACCTTTTTTTGAAAACAGATTGCAAAAGAGGCCGAGTTCTTTTCGTTTGGGACAAACGATTTGACGCAGATGACGTTTGGATATAGTAGAGATGATGTTGCGAAATTTCTACCGATTTATCTCTCGAAAGGCATTTTACAGAACGACCCTTTCGAGGTATGTAAAACTATGTAACTAACAGAGTTTCATTTATACTTTCCAAAACGTAAAATCTTGATAGTCATTGTTTGTGTTTGGATCAGGTTCTTGATCAGAAAGGTGTAGGACAATTGGTCAAGATGGCGACAGAAAAAGGACGAGCGGCTAGGCCTAGCCTCAAGGTAAGTTTGGTCTATATATCGAATCGAATCACAAACAGATTTTTAGTAGTTTGGGATTGAATCTGAGTTAAATATATAAACAGGTTGGGATATGTGGAGAACATGGAGGAGATCCATCATCTGTGGCATTCTTTGCTGAAGCGGGACTTGACTATGTCTCTTGTTCTCCTTTCAGGTAATTTTATCAAATCCCAAAACCATAAAACAATTTTTTTTTTTAAAACATTTTGATGTAATTTTGGGGATTTTTTTGTTGCAGGGTTCCCATTGCAAGGCTAGCAGCTGCTCAAGTTGTTGCATGATGAAAACATTGTGGCATTATTCTGTGAATAAAAGTTGATTGTTCGATGAAAATGAACAAAATCAAAGAAATTGGATTTAACTTTTTGTTTTTGCTTCTAAAAAGAGAAGCTTGATCATGTGATATCTGAAGGTGTTAATAAGAGAAAGAACATTGTTGGGATGTTTAAACACGTCCTGAAATTACCATACTTGAAAACTTAAATTGTTGGGATGTTTACACGCCTAGCGAAAATGTAAGACAGAGCAATGAGATTCTATCACCTAAGGAAACACATTCATAATCAAATTAAACCAAAACCAAATCAACAAATCACAAAATCAAGTAATCAACTTCTCCTAATCGTCTTTCCTCTAGTTGCAAAACAAAGATTAGAGTCTTTTCTTGTCAAAAAGAAAAGAAGATTAGAGAGGCTTTGGTAACTAAGGAATGAACAAACACGAGTAGCAAATTCCACTTGATAGTGTATATATCGAAGGAGATGTTCCTGATCTTCCCCAAGATTGGAACCCAAAATCAAGACTTTGTTCCTTTCCAAAGAAAAGTATTCGTTGACGAACAAAACCGCTCAAAAGCTCGATGGTGAGTTTCCGTTTCCATCTTCATCAGTAAACCCTTTCTGCGTTGCAGAAAGAAATAAAAAGCGGAAAAAGGGGAAAACGTTAAAGATCGAAGATTAAAGAAAATAGAGGAATGATAATGGAGTTCCTCAACATACAACATGACAAAAACACCAACAAGTATTTGAATTCACACTGTTCCGAAATGAAAGTTTCCAACTTTAAAAAATGTAACTTGACAACAAAGTCACTGAAACAAAAGCAGCCCATGAAAACAAACCAAAATAAGAAGTAAGAGTGTGAAAATCAAGCCAGGGAGAGAGAGACAGAGAGGCACCTGTGGTCTGTAGTTTTCTTCATCTTCCAAACTTGTGGGTAAGTCAAACGCTTCTGGCTTAGGATCCTAGTTCTCCCACTCTAAACCCATCCATCCGCTATTCCTCTGCGTCTATGTCCCGGGAACACAGTGGCAGCTTTAGGCAGCTCTGGACAGCTTTTGACAAGCAGTGTTGAGGATTCCAGCAGATTCTCTCAAGTCCAGACATATTATTTAAGTGAAGGAATTCAAGCTTTGCAAAGGGAATACCAATATTTGGATGCACCTCAGTAATACTCATTCCTTTCTCCTTATTTATTATTTCCTTTATTTTTGGTGACAGATCCACACAGACTCCTACGATTTTGAGGAAACAAAAGCTTGAAGCCTGGAACCTCGCCCATGTCTTGGCTTTCCCAATCTATATTTATCTCAGAGATTTTGGAGTTGAAAATGAAAAAGCGTTCAAGACCACCCAGAGCTACCGCGTTTAGTTTTATAACCTCCGCAGACATATTTCTGAGACTTAAAGCTCGAATACTACTCACCAATCGTTTGACTTCTTGTATATGTTCCAAAATTTTGACATCTTCTTTGGTTGCGGTTAAAAACCTTAAGTGCTTCAAGAGTCGTTGCTCCTCTATTGATTTATCATCAACACAAACCCCAGAACATAATAATTTCAACACCTGCAGATTTGGTAAACTTCTTGCTAACCCAACATTACTCTCAAGTTCGTGAGCACATTCCAAATTCAAGTCGATTAGTTTTTTTCAACTCCTTAAACTATCATAACTGAACTTCAAAATAGGAAGAATCCTTTTTTCCATACCTGGAAACTCATGGCTAGACTTATTCAGAACATTGAGCGCATGACGCCATTCTTGTAAAGTCTCTTTACATGCCATGGTTTTGCCAATTACACAGAGTGCTAGTGGCAAACCACAAACACTTCTCTGCAACTTTTCTTGCAAGTGTGGGAATATCCTGATGGCTCTTTAATGGGACTTCTTCAACTGTTTTTTGAAACAATTCCCACGCTCCTTCCGGTGGTAAACAATCAACTTTCATCTCATCATCAGCTTTCATGTCTTTGCAAATTTCCTTTAAACGAGTGGTGAAAACTATTTTGGATCCATTTTGGAGAGTCACAGGTGAAACTCCAATCTTGTTAAGATCTACCTCGCTCCACAGATCATCCAATAACAACACAAATTTCTTTCTTTTAAGGTTATTGGATATGGTAGAGGCCTTCACCTCTTCTGTTTCTTCTTCCCACTCCTTGTCAAGACGTATTCTTCTCAAAATCTGTTTTTGATGCTCTCATTTTGCAAATCTTTAGGGACCTCAACCCATATCACAACATCTAATTCATTACACTTCGAGGAATTAGATGTTGATAGAAGCTAAGAGGGTGGTTTTGCCTACTCCCCCCATACCATAAAGACCCAAACTTCTTGGTTCATCTTCCATGAGGCAGTTCCATGCCTTATCAACCATAGAATCCAAACCAACGGTGCTTTTGATATGCTTCATCTCCACCTTTGATGCAGGAATTTGGTCCGCCAACACTTCAAAAACCCCTTTAGATAGGAGTCCCTCAACTTCTTGAATACCTTTTCACCATAATCGTAGCTTGATATGAAATCCTCAGAAAAATATCCAGACAGACACAGTTTTCTAGTTTCAGTTGATCTAGCCTGAAGCAGATCATTGACTTGGGATACAATACCTTCTACCCTTGAAAACCATCCTTTGACTTGAGCAAGCCGTTGCAAACCTTTATCTTCTTCTATGTCAACTTTTCTTAACAGATCAGCTCGTCTTTGCTCGAGTTCTTTCATAGTGTTCTGTAGAGCCTCGAGATTTGCCTCCATCATGCGAGTGTAATTTCCATCGCCAAAAAAACAGCCGCAGGCATGAATCAAGAGTTGGTCAAAGGATAGTGATACACAGTTTCCCATCTTTGCTCGAACTTTTAGGACGATGTAGAAAACAATTCTAGAGAAAAGCTAATTGGAGGAGAGAAGAAAGAATACAATGGTGCTTTCCTTACTTAATCAGAAAAGAAAAAGTTAGACCTCAATTTCTTAGCAGCTTCCATGAAAGTCAGATGTTTGTTTCCACACCAGTAATTGTAAACCTGCTAAACAATTTTCGTACCCACAAAATGGTGGACCATCACATATCAAGAGCACCATTTCTCCATCCACTCCGGTTAAGCCGATGTGCTAAACCGAAATGTTAAATCAAGCTGAAGAGAATATAAAATGATTCAGTTTTACTTTTACTTTTTAAAAATATCTTGAATTCATTGAAATCTCTTGAATTATAAATATAATTTGTCAAAAAGGAAAAAAAAATCCAAATTGAAACCAAAATTGTATCAAACTAAACCAAATAATAGTTTTTCAATAAACAGGGAAAAAAGACGAAATAAACTCAAACTGAAATAGAGTAAAAAACAGCTACATACCGCGTTACCGACGAATAATATCCCCCACTTGCTCTGTCTATACTTATGGTCAAAGTTACAGAAATTCCAGAATACTATTGCTCTTGAAGCATTTTTCAACAACTGTCATGGTCCTACACTAAAGGCCAAACAATCTAAATTTTCCAAGTCTCTTGTTTCGCTTTTAAGCGAAATAAACATGTGCGAACTAGTTTACTGAGTATCCTATAACCAGAGTGCACATCAATAAACAGTCTCTGTTTCTCCAGTCCAATACTCTATCTATGCTTCTTTTTTCCATATTTATAGCCCTCCGGAATAAATTACAATATTGAAAACATAGTTTGACTGTTTCATTCTCCAAATCGTTGTAGCTAAATTTTGTAACATGTTATGAATCTCATGTCATACCTGGAAATGTTTTGGTGAAGTTAAATTACTTAGTGCATTCATGCCACTAGTGCATTGTCCTTTCGCATGACATGGCCCCTCCAACTGTTATGCAAACGGCAAGGCCTGAAATTTAGCTCTACCGAGTTAAAGAATGTTTTCATGGCTGGTTAATGTGATCCTCGACTTTCTTTTGAAACAAATACACACATCATCAGGTTTTAAGCATTTGAACTCCATGTCAGCATCTTCATGCAACGTTGAAGAAGTATAACAATGACAAACTGATCTAATGCATAGTGGAACTGGAAAGAACTAAAGATAAAAATGTAAGACAGAACAGTGAGATTCTATCACCCGAAATCATCATACCAAAGGAAAATCAACAAATCAATTTCAAGTAATCAGCTTTCTCCACTTGCAAAACAAAAAACAGAGGCTTTGGTAACTAAGGAATAAAAAAGCGCTAGGAGCTGACTCTGCTTGGTAATATATAGAAGGGGGTGTTCCTGATCTTTCCCAGGATATGAACCCAAAATCAACACTTTGTGCTTTTCAGACAACTATTCGTTTAAGAACAAACCGTGCAAAAGGTCGGATGATGAATTTCCATTTTCATCGAAAAAACCATTTTCCGCACTTTCTTTCCTCAACTTCCGCTCTTCAACGATGGATTCTTCCGTACCAGCACAGAAATTCCGTCTTCCTTGTCTTACAGGTCTATCAGCCACTATAAATTTGCTTCCATCTCGGTCACGTTCGGAAAATCCAGCCCAAACTGTAACAAAACAATTATTTTTCAAGCAAGCAATACACTACCATCATTCCTACATATGACTAAGAAGTCACACCTCATGATTTCATAGAGTTACTACTATTAATCTTGCTATTTAATAAAGTTTTTTTTTCTTCAATCTTAAACAGCACAAGCAAAAACAGAAAAATAAACAAAACAAAATACCTCCAAAATGATGCAAGACAATAGAAGCTGCAACAGTAACATTCAAGGAGGCAGTACCACAACCATACTGAGGAATATATACAAAGAAGTCACATATTTCATATTCTTTGGCAGATAATCCTGTTCCCTACAAAAAAAAAAAAACTTATCCATTTAGTAATGACTATCAAAATCTCGAATGCTTACCCATTTAGTGAATAGCAGAGACTACCACCAATACCATTGAAGCCAAAACATACTAGTCTCTAGAAATCCTTTAAAGAACCGAGTTTGAATAGCGAGAGGATATGTAGAATAAAGCTAGAGAATTTCACTATCACTCTAATTTCTTGTTTCCTAAATCAACTTTGAAGTTACAATTAATCAACTTTGTTTCACCTAGCACACTGTTTTCCATAGACTTAAAACACAAAATTGATATATTCAAAGATGAGGTCTTTAGATTGATTACCTCATTACCCAGAAGAAAAGCTGTGTTTTTTTTGAAAGGATGTTCATTGATCGCAGAAGCTCCATCTGCAATCTCAACTCCACATATATCACAATCTCTCTCCTCCTATTGAAGTAAAATCAAGACAACACACATTGCTTTCAAATTTTTGAAAAACCCTAATGATTCGGTAACGAGAAGATTCCACAATACACCGTTTTCTCAGATTTTGGGTAATTATGAAATCAGACCTTGAGGTAAGTTCGAGCATCGGCGAGTGAATGAAAATGGCGGAAACGGACGTGAGAAGCGGAACCATGGCTACCGAAAGCGTTGAAATCACGGCGACCGACGAGGATTAGCTCCGTAACACCGAAAGCAGTCGCGCTTCGAGCTAGTGTTCCGATGTTGTGACGTTTTGCTATGTTGTGAACAACCACGTAGCTCTCAAATCCCACCATCGTCTTCCTCTTCTTCTTCTGAAATCTGATTTTTTTGTTTTCCAGTTAAGGGTTTTGCGAAAGCCTTAAACCAAAAAAATCGAGCTACCCGGTTATTATAACCGGCGGTATTTTGAATCAATTTGGTTCTTGGGCTAAATCGATTTTGTAAATTAGTAAATTACCAAGGATGGTGATTTTATACACAAAATGTAATGTACCGAAAGCCATGATTTTCCAATCAATGGCGTGTAGGTAGGTAGCACCACCGTGGTCGAGGATCCATTTGAAATTATGGGAACTAATATAGAGTTTATGTGATGCCATCTAAAACAATATAATAGGAATAGAGTTTCTTTTTCAAATATACTTCAATTAGACTATATTTTTCAAGGTAATTTACAAGAAAATTAAGTAGAAAACTCACAAGTATCTCTATCAATAATCTAATCTCTCACAAAACTCCTTATAAAAAACTTCTTGTAACGCCTGTGAACCAAAAATGTGAATTTTGGACTCTGCGTCGATCGATATAGGGTGTGTGTCGATCGATACACGTGTTTCGACTTGTGAGAAGTTGCGAGTTGGGCGTTGCGTCGATCGACACAGGCTGAAATTGGACCGACAGGTTCGGTTTTCAATCGTTCGGTTTGGCGTTCGGTTAACGGAGCCCTAGGCTTCGACTATAAAGTCGTAGGGCAGCGTTTAGTCGCGTTTTTGGCCGAAAATCAGAGAGTTTGTTTGTTCTTGAGAGGATTGAGAGGAATTTTGTGGATTTCTTCGCATTCTCAATCCTAAAAACTCGTTAGAGGGTGTTTGTGAGGTTAGGAATTGAATCTTCTGCGTGTTCTTCGTGGAGGAAGGGGAGATTTTGGATTTCCAGGGAGTGTAACCTCTGATCAGTCGTGTTCTTCGTCGATTTCATAGCTTTTCCTATCCGAAATCGAGGTGAGTGCGTGACCGTAGGCTTATCTAGATAAAAGATTGATAGGATACGATTGTTTGATATTTTGATGATTGATTCTCATTGATATGGATGTTATGTGTTGTTTGGATGTGTTTGTTGACGATTTCTGTGAAGAAGATCGACTTGTGAGCAAGTCAAAATCAGACCAAAGAGGAGAAGGTTCAATTCTACGATTCTGCAGCATGCGTCGATCGACACAAGGTTGTGAGTCGATCGACACAAGCAATTGTTGCGTCGATCGACACAAGCAATTGTTGCGTCGATCGACACAAGGTGTGTGTCGATCGATTCCGTTAGTTTGACGTATTGATCGTGTGTGATGATTGGTTATTGTTTGGTGTTGTGGTTTGTTCTTTGTTCCTGTGTGTGTAGCCTGTAGACGTGATGACCGTCTCACTGAGTATTTGTGATAATACTCACGTTTCTCTTTTTACCATGTGATGCAGGTAAATATAAAGTGTGATCGTGGAATCATGGCCGGAAAGAGGAGATGATCTAGTGTCTCGGTTTTCGTGGCCATTGTATGAGAATTGTTAGGGTGTTAGTAATTATGGAACTTGTTATTGATGTTGGTTGAATTGGTTTTATAGGTTATTGTTAGTGGAATTGGTTAAAGTTTTAGTAAAGTATGAGATTTACTAATTGTCGTGTTGGTTTAATTGTTGAATTGTTTTCCGCATTTGTTGTGTTGACCCGTTGAGGATTATTATTTGTGATAATAATAATCCGAAAGGGAAATTTTTAAAAATTTACAGGTAGGTCGTTTGATTTTGGTATCAGAGCCTTTATGGTTCTAGGGCGGGTGCAATTGATTGGTTATGTGAGTTAGTCAATTGATTGTTGTGTGGGTTTGGAGTCCTAGATCATCTTCTCCGAGCCTTCAATGAGATTCCACGGTATGTGTTTTTGACTTTATATTTTTCTAGTAGTCTTAGTGTTTTGCTGGGTAGGGCAGAGTGCGATGGCTAGAGGTACTAAAGGGAGAGGTTGTAGGGGCCGTGGAGGCCGAGGTGGTCGTGGTGGACGTGGGCACGGGCGAGAACTTGAGAGTGAGTCTACTGCCGCGAGTGTGGCCCAGAAGACCACGCAAGAGCAGATGGCTGATTCACATGCGTATCAGGAGGGGTCCGTGGGTGTGGCTGTGAGTACCAGCGTGAGGGCTGGTGGGACTAGTGCGGGTCACGGTGTGGCCGGTGTTGCGGTGAGCCCAGGTGGGGGTGCTGCCGTGGGTTTTGCCCAGGACCGAGATGATCGTCTGGCGGGTCTGCTACAGTTGATCCTGGAGCGGTTGCCAGGTGGGGCGCTGGCTCAGGGTCAAGCTGTAGGTGTGCAGCCGAGAGTGGCTGGTGTTCAGCCGGGAGTGGCTGGTGTTCAACCAGGTATGGCTGGTGTGCAGCCGGGTATGGCTGGGGTGCAGCCGGGTATGGTTGGTGTGCAGCCGGGTATGCCTGGGGTTCAGCCGGGTGTGGCGTTGCAGAGGAACTCCCATCCTACCTTAGGATGATGGAACAGGTGCAGAGGATTGGCACCGGGTTTTTCTCGGGAGGTAACAAGCCTGAGGAGGGCGATGAGTGACGGCTAAGACTGGAGCATAATTTTCGCTCTATCAGATGTCCGGAGGGATACCGGGTTGATCTGGCGGTGCATTATCTGGAGGGTGATGCGCATCTCTGGTGGAGAGGTGTTGAGGCCAGGAGGGTGCAGGCCGAGATGGCTTGGAAGGATTTCTAGGTTGAGTTTAACGCCAAGAATTTTGTGCAGAAGGCGGTGGATTGGTTGGAGCTGAGGTTTCTGGAGTTGGCTCAGGGAGACCGGTCAGTAAGGGAGTTCGACGCGGAGTACAGTCGACTTCTGGTGCATGCTGGTAGAGGCATGGAGGACGAGCAGGCCCAGGTGAAGAAGTTCCTGAGGGGACTTTGATCCGATTTGAGGATTCGCTGTAGAGCGAGCAGGTTCGCCATGAGGGCGGAGTTGGTGGAGACGGCTGCTGCGATTGAGGAAGACCTCAGGGAGCAGGCGGTGGTGGTTAGTCCACCGGTGTAGCAGCAAAGGAGATCGCAGCAGCAGGTGGGTTCGAGCAGGGGCGGCAATCATGCACAGGGTCAGAAGAAGAAGTGGGAGAGCACTTTAGGGGCCAGTCAGGATGGTTCGGGTTGCTTCGGGTGTGGGAGCACGAATCATCGGGTGGCGAGCTGTCCAAAGAGGACTAGGGCTCGGGATACGCGGGTTGAGGCCCGAGATACGCGGGTGTGCTTTCACTGCAGAGAGTCGGGGCATATCAAGCCCAGGTGTCCGAGGCTGCAGCAGATGGCAGTGTTGGATGTGCAGCCCTTGGCTCAAATTGCAGCGACACCGCGGGTTTACACTTCGATGGAGGCGGGTGGTTTTAGCGCCAGACCGATCACATGTAATTTTCAGACTTGACCTTTTTAAATTCTTGTGGTTTTTGAATTTAGTCTGTTTTGGAAATTGTGAGTCTACGCTAGAGTGTTAGGGTCTTAAAGCACATGAGATTTATGTAGGGACCTTAGTAATGGGCGGATGTGAGTCCCACGTGTTATTTAATTCTGGAGTTACAAATAGCTTCATTACTTTAGAGTGTGCGGAGGGTAGCGGTATCCGGAGCGATTTTTGTGAGCAGCCGGGAGTAGTTAAGGTTGTTGGTGGCATGACGTTAGCTACTTTCAGGCGGGCTCTGGTGTGGGTGCTCTGGTGGAGTTGTACGATATCATTCTCGGGATAGATTAGCTGGATTGGTACAGGGTCAATCTGGATTGTCATCGAGGACGAGTAGTGTTCGAGCGGGAGGCGGGGAGGTTGGTTTATCAAAGGGTGAGGCTGACTTCTGGGAGGTTGGTGATTTCAGCGATACAGGGCGAGCAGTTGATTAAGAAAGGCTGTGAGGCGTATTTGGCGACGATAGTGATGCCAGAGACTGTTGGAGAAGTTACAGTTAGGGATATTCGAGTTGTTCGAGATTTGCAAGACGTTTTCCATTTGTTGCTGGGATTGTCGCCGTCGAGGTCGGACCCATTTACGATTGAGTTGGAACCTGGGATGACTCCCATATCCAAGGCACCTTACCGTGTGGCTCCAGCAGAGATAGTAGAGCTGAAGAAGCAGCTGGATAATTTGTTGGTAAGGGATTCATCCCACCTAGTGTTTCACCATGAGGAGCGCCGATATTGTTCGTGAAGAAGAAGGATGAGAGTTTCCGGTTGTACATCGATTACCGGGGACTTAACCGAATCACTGTAAAAAAAAGGTATCCTCTGCCGTTGATTGATGAGTTGTTGGATCAGTTGCGAGGGGCTACTTGGTTCTCCAAGATCGATTTTCCTTCGGGTTACCATAAGATCCTGATTGATGAGGCGGTTTAGGAAGACTTCTTTCAGGACGAGGTATGGGCACTATGAGTTCGTGGTGATGCCTTTCGGGTTGACGAATGCACCAACAGTGTTCATGAGGTTGATGAACGGGGTGTTCCAAGAGTATTTGGACGTGTTTGTGATAATCTTCATTGATGATATTCTGGTGTATTCAAGGAGTCATGAAGAGCACGAGGTGCATCTGTGTTTAGTTCTGGAGAAGCTGCGGGAGCAGAAGCTGTATGCAAAGTTGAGCAACTGCAGCTTCTGGCAGCGTGAGATGAGTTTTCTTGGCTATGTGGTGTCTGCAGAGGGAGTTTCTGTGGATCCGACAAAGATAGAGGCTATCAGAGGCTAGCCTAGACCAAGAAATGCCATCGAGATTTGGATTTTTCTTAGGTTGGCGGGTTATTATTGGAGGTTCATCAAAGGATTTGCGAGTATGCCGCAGTCGATGACGAAGTTAACGGGGAAGGACGTTTCCTTTGTGTGGTCTTCAGCTTGCGAGGAGAGTTTAGGGAAGCTGAAAGAGATCTTGACTAGTACACCTGTGTTGGCGTTACCGAGCTGGGTGAGCCGTACGTGGTGTATACAGACTCTTTCGGAGTTGGTGTGGGATGTGTACTGATGAGCAGGGAAAGGTTATTGCATATGCTTCGAGGCAGTTAAGGAAGCATGAGTCCAACTACCCTACCCACGATTTGGAGTTGGTTGCGGTGATTTTCGCTCTAAAGATTTGGAGATCTTATCTTTATGGCGGAAAGGTACAAGTGTTCACAGACCATAAAAGTCTGAAGTATTTCTTCACTCAGCCGGAGCTGAACAAGAGACAGAGGCGCTGGATGGAGTTGGTAGCAGATTACGATCTGGAAATTGGGTACCATCCGGGTAAGGCTAATCTGGTTGCAGATGCATTGAGTCGAAAGAGGGTTGCTTCAGATCAGGAGCGGGATATGGAGGCTCTGGTGAGCGAGATTAATACGTTGAGCTTGTGTGTTATCTCATAGAAGCCGTTGGAGTTAAAGGCAGCTAACCAGGCGAATTTGCTGAGCAGAATTCGGGTAGCTCAGGAGAAAGATCAGGGTTTGATTGATGCTTCTCAGGTGGAAGGTTCAGAGTATTTGGTCTCGGCGAATGGGATGACACTGGTGAACGGGCGGGTTTGTATACCCACGGATGAGGATCTGAGGCAGGAGATACTGAGGGAGGCTCATTCGAGCATATTATCGATTCATCCAGGAGCGACCAAGATGTATCGAGATCTGAAGCGGTATTATCACTGGGTCGGAATGAAGATAGATTTCACTAACTGGGTTACAGCGTGTAATGCTTGCCAGTTAGTGAAGGCTGAGCATCAGGTTCTGAGTGATATGTTGCAGAGTTGCCTATTCTAGAGTGGAAGTGGGATATGATTACCATGGATTTTGTGACGGGATTGCCAACGTTGCGGACCTATGATACGATTTGGGTGATTGTGGATCATTTGAAGTCAGCATATTTTTTTGCCATCAAGAAAACCGACGGTGCTGCGGTGTTTGCTAAGAAGTATGTGCGGGAGATAGTGAGGCTGCACGGGGTGCCAGCGAGTATTGTGTCACATAGGGATCCGAGGTCTATTTCAGAGTTCTGGAGGGCGTTCTAGGCTGAGATGAGCACTAAGATGCATATGAGCACAACGTATCATCCTCAGACGGATGGGTAGTCTGAGAGGACGATTGAGATATTAGAGGATTTGCTAAGGATGTCTGTGCTGGATTATGGTGGTCATTGGGCGGATCATCTGAACCTGGTGGAGTTTGCGTACAACATAGCTACCAGGCGAGTATTGGGATGACACCATATGAGGCTCTGTATAGGAGGCCATGTCGGACACCATTATGCTAGACTCAATTGGGGGAGAGGAGCATGTTTGGTGCAGATTTTGTTCAGGAAACGACGGAGAAGATCCGTGTCTTGAGGCTGAACATGAGAGAGGCTCAGGATCGGCAGAAGAGTTATACCGATAAGAGGAGGAAAGAGCTGGAGTTTGAGCTGGGAGATCTGGTGTATCTGAAGGCAGCGATGTTGAGGGGTCCTAATAGATCTATTTCAAAGAATAAGCTAAGTCCAAAGTTTATGGGTCCGTTAAAGGTTGTGGAGCAGGTCGGGCCAGTAGCTTATCGGTTGGAGTTACCTCAGAGTATGAAGGCTTTTCATAAGGTCTTCCATGTTTTGATGCTACACAAGTGTTTACATGAGTCTGAGGAGGTATTGGCTAGGATTCCGGAGGATCTTCAGCCCAACATGACGTTGGCGGTGAGGCCTGTGCGTATTCTCGAGAGGAGAGTCAAGGTGCTGCACCGGAAGAGGATACCGTTGGTGAGAGTCGTGTGGGACTGTTATGGTATTGAGGAGGTGACTTGGGAACCACAAGCGAGGATTAAGGCAAAGTTCTCAAAGTGGTTCGAGAAGCAAGCGGTGGCTTGAGTATCTTTTTCTGGTTTTCAGAGTCTGTATAGCATGTTGCTATGAATTTGATGTATTTTTTGTTTTGTGTTGTAACGATTATACATTTTGAGATTTAATAAGATGGAGTTTTCCTTATTAAATGTGTTATAAGATGTGAGTTCTTATGCTATGACTGGAGGAGTCATGTGTTGATGACGGGTGGTCTAGCGATAGAATTTCTATGGGAATCAAAGCTTGTCTATCGGCTAGGGAGCTAAAAATAGAAGTTCTAAGTGATTTGGACTGTCTATTGTCTAGTGAGGCTAGAAATGGAAGTTTTATGTGAGTTAGAGCTGGTCCATGTTCTAGGAGGATTATCTGGGGATTGAGGTTCTATGGAAGTTAGGACTTGTCTATTCCCTAGATGACGCTGGGAAATAGAGGTTTTATGTGAGTTAGAGCGTGTCTATTTCCTAGGGAGAGTCTGGAAACAGAAGTCTTATGTGAGTTAGGACTGTCTTTTCCAGGGACTCTGATGGAACACCCTGGTGATTGGGTTGTTCGGATGGCCTGGTGATTGGTCATGAGGTGATATTCCGGGATAGGGAATATCATGATGGAACCACGTGAAGTGATTTTGGTCGACAGGTGCTTATGATGCACGTTACAGAGTGATTACTCTAGGGGATAGTGGGTTTCCTTGATATACGTGAGGGGACAGTGAGGTTCTCTCCAGGGGATAGTGGTTTCCTTGCATATACTTTGAGGGACAGGGATCTCTCCAGAGAATGTGTGATTCCTCTGCAGCCGATAGCTTGACGGACTGTGTGTCCCGAGAGTGGAAGGGGCTGAAGCATACTGAGAGCTGCATGGATGGTAGTCCTGAAGGTGGGAGGGGTATGATATACATCGAGAGCTCGAAAGGTGACGATCCTGAGAGTGTGAGTGGTATATATGGATATGAGTATGAACAATAGTGTCTGTAGTGTGATTGTAAGTGTGAGACTAAATGAACTTCAGGGATCGGGAGTGGATCTCAGGTGGTGCTGACCGGGTTGTGTCAGAATTGCAGCAGTGGCGAGACGGTGCAATGTGGCTAGTATGAGACTAGTGGAGCTCGGGGATCGGGTGTGATCTCGGGGGGTGCTGACTGGGTGGTCAGGAGTGTTGTAAGTGGATGTCTAGTTTAGGGTTTTTACTTGCGTTGGAACCTCGGATCAGACGACCCTGGTAAACATATGTAGCGTCTTTGGTCGTGCATGTTCTTGTTTGATTGTTGCGCGATCAATTGGTCCAATTCTGGGTCTACGGTTGGTCGTGCATGTTCTTGTTTTATTGTTGTGCGATCAATCAGGCAGCCCTAATCTGGATCAGGGAGCGTTGCATTGTTGATGTTTTTGGGTGAATCTGGTCAGGTTTCGGACGGGAGTGTCAACCTTAGTGAGACGGTGTCGCGTGATTCGAGGTCGAATCCGTGTTAGTGGGGGAGAACTATAACGCCCGTGAACCAAAAATATGATTTTTGGACTGTGCGTCGATCGACATAGGGTGTGTGTCGATCGACACACGTGTTTCGACTTGTGAGAAGTTACGAGTTGGGCGTTGCATCGATCGACACAAGGACTGTGTGTCGATTGACACAGGCTAAAATTGGACCGACATGTTCAGTTTTTAATCGTTCAGTTTGGCGTTCAGTTAACGGAGCCCTAGGGTTTGACTATAAAGTCGCAGGGCAGCGTTTAGTCGCGTTTTTGGCCAAAAATCATAGAGTTTGTGTGTTCTTGAGAGGATTGAGAGGAATCGAAGGGTTTTTGTGGATTTCTTCGCATTCTCGATCTTAAAAACTCGTTAGAGGGTGTTTGTGAGGCTAGGAATTGAATCTTCTGCGTGTTCTTCGTGGAGGAAGGGGAGGTTTCGGATTTCCAGGGAGTGTAGCCTCTGATCAGTTGTGTTCTTCATCGATGTCATAGCTTTTCTTATCCGAAATCGAGGTGAGTGCGTGACCGTAGGCTTATCTGGGTAAAGGATTGATAGGGTACGATTGTTTGATGTTTTGATGATTGATTCTCGTTGATATGGATGTTATGTGTAGTTTGGATGTGTTTGTTGACGATTTCTGTGAAGGAGATCGACTTGTGAGCAAGTCAGAATCGGACCAGAGAGGAGAAAGTTCGATTTTGCGATTCGGCAGCATGCATCGATCGACACAAGGTTGTGTGTCGATCGACACAAGGTTGTGTATCGATCGACACAAGCAATTGTTGCGTCGATCAACACAAGGCGTGTGTCGATCGATGTCGTCAGTTTGACATATTGATCGTGTGTGATGATTGGTTCTTGTTTGGTGTTGTGGTTTGTTCCTTATGCCTATGTGTATAGCCTGTAGACGGGATGGCCGTCTCACTGAGTATTTGTGATAATACTCACGCATCTCTTTTTGCCATGTGATGCAGGTAAAGACAAAGTGTGATCGTGGAATCATGGCCGAAAAGAGGAGATGATCTAGTGTCTCGGTTTTCGTAGCCATTGTGTTAGAATTACTAGGGTGTTAGTAATTCTGGAACTTGTTATTGATGTTGGTTGAATTGGTTTTATTGGTTATTGTTAGTGGAATTGGTTAGAGTTTTAGTAAAGTATGAGATTTACTAATTATCGTGTTGGTTTAATTATTGAATTGTTTTCCGCATTTGTTGTGTTGACCCGTTGAGGATTATTATTTGTGATAATAATAATCCGAAAGGGAAAATTTTTAAAAATTTACGGGTTGGTCGTTTCAAATGTTTCATACCATTCCAAGGGTAAACATGACTTGGCCCCCAGCTGCTTGAACTAACCCAAAGTTATCCCTAGGTTCCCTTAGGAACCCACCGTTCCCTTAGGAACCCACCGTTCCCAATCATATTCGGGTGCACAAAGCAATGCGATGCATCGAAATCAAACAGAACATGGGTTACCACACCACCCATGATACCAAATTGAAACACCCTAAATCGAATATCTTTACCGGCGGTAAGGTTATGGATCAACTGCCTTGGCCAGACTTAGCCAAATTTCGAGTTTTTCCATACTTAACATTTTTCAGCGTTTTATTCGATTTTAGATAAGACCTTTCAAGCATAAACATCAACCTAGATTAAATCGTGGAGTTCAATTACAATGATCCGTTTGCTAATAAGCTATTACATTGAAATCAACATATCTACCCAATCTAATCCACCATCTTTTCCTTTCTAGCCTTAGTCACCACAGCTCAAGCATTTTGATTACCTTCAAGGATAATCTCTTTTCCAGCATCACAAAGGAGACATAAGCAACATAATTATTTAATGAAAACGGTTTTCATGTCCCACTTAGCCATATAATAGATAATCGAAATCAAACAGTCAATTCAACTGTCAATCAGGCTTATATATTTCCTGTGCTCATAAGAAGAAGGGGAAAACGAATTACGTCAAAATTTTCTGATTGACCAATTATAATCAAAGAAACTCAATTAGGCAACTAATTCTTCTAATTAAAACAGTGTTGCAGAAAAAAACTGTTGATTAAAACAGTGCGTAAGATATCGACTACGTAGCGTAGACTGAAAAATCTTCATTATATTGATGGTTTACTAAAAAACTTTAATGGGTTTCAGTCAATAATCAGAGATTTTTTTTATTATCATTTCGATTTTCAATGTTGACAATACAATGTCTCTTTGTTATTTTTGCATTCACAAGGAAGCAAAAGAAAACATTAATGGGCATATATAATAAAGGTTATGAAGATGATAAGATTGAAATTTTTTGAAGTGTTCAAGCGGACAAACGTCGTAGAGCCTTGGTGTAATGTGTGAGTGCCCAAAGAGGAAAAATATTCCTATACGTTGGATAGTTGAGCATCACATTCATCTTGAACACTCCCCTTATTTCCTGCAAATTTACATGACATTAAGCAAAAAAAAATGTTATATTCTATTGTGTTGGCAGAGTGAGCTCCCTTATCTATAATCTAGTGCATATCTCATTCTCATCACCAAGACAGTCTCCTCTCTTCCTATTCACTGTACGATCTTAAGATTTTTGTATCCCTTCTTGGCTAAGTTCAATGATTGAAAAGGAGAAACACTATATATGTTTGATTTTATAACTACTTAGTATAAATTGGTATGTTTGATTTTTATTTTATTTTAAAATAGCTCCATTATCAGAGTGAATGAAAATGTTACCTCTTGTGGGAAATCACCGTTATCTAATTGTGAATTGATCAACACTTTAGCTGCTCGATGAACAGGTAAAGGGTCTCTTTCCATCTGACCACACAGAATTAGACCCATCAATGCTTGTCCTGTATTCACTATATTTGTAATGTTTCCAACCAAAGGAGTATATTTCTTGTTGGGGCAAGACAAATAACTCTCTCCCCACCCGCCTTCCTCGTTTTGTGTATCGAGAAGGAACCGAACGGCTCTACGAATTGTCTCGCAGTTATCATAAGTCTTGCCTGCAGCCACTAGACCCCTTAGTGCAAAGCAGGTCCCGTATATGAAGCAAACTCCCCAATTTCCGTACCATGAACCATCTGCCATTTGCAAATTCTCAATGTATTTTACGCCCTTTTTAATAAATCTTTCAACTTCTTTTGTTCGGTGTTTCGGGTACTGTTCCCTGAACCGAGCCAAGGCTACTATCGCTGACCCCGTACATTCTATATACCTGTTTTCAATTAAAATCCAAGCTTTTGTTAAACTAAAAAAAAGAAGGATAAACGATCATGAAGTACACCAACTTTTTTTTTTTTTTTTTTTTTTTTTCATTTCTACTTTTTAGGTTTAAATTTACGGGTTATGGTTTGTTTTTATACAAAACCTTTTGTTTTACACAAGTTTCAATCCGAGTTTTAATAGTTTACGTAGTTATTAACTGAGTTCGTTATTTTGTGTAATTCTTAGAAAAATGTCAAGGTTTCGGATCTGTCCATCAATTAAAGTTGGTTTAGTTTATAGCCATTATCCCAAAGAAATACGATAAACGGAGAGTGTGATAAAGATAGAGTACTCATGTTCCACGATCGTGTCTTCTGCAAACTCCATCGGACTAAGCCGCTGCATAGAATTTAAAACTCTTTCTAAGACCGTAATTAAGATTGTGGCCAATTAATAAATAGAGACATGCATGGTAGTCATTTATAAGTACCTCTAGCCAGGATTTTCCACTCCCATGTTCCCACACCTTTAGGCCTCCATTGCCACTCTATTAATTTTAGTATATGTTTGCAACCATTTATAGTCAAATAATGTAACGAGCTAATATTTTTATATAAAAAAAAGTTGTTTATCTTGGTGGATAAGTTTACCTGAAGATGGAGAAGTAAGTTAACAGCATCAAAGAGCCTCTCTACATTTATTTTCTCACCACCAACCAAATCAGACGACATGCTTTCAAAAATTAGGCAGCACTGGTCACGAAGACTGATAATTAGTATATGAGAACTGAAGAAAAATTAGTTAGAACTTAGAAGAATGCAAAAAGAAAAGCTACTCAATCGCACCTCTAAACTCTCAGCAGTACCATCCGAAATGGTCCATCCTTGATCTTGGTCCGAAAAAGTCCATCCACCTTTTGTTATGTATCTTAACATTTTTATATGATCACCTGGAGGATTCTCTGTAAGCTGAGATTTGTTCAAGAAGTCATATCCCTTGATTAGTGTTGATCTAATCTCATCATCATCATCATCACTTTCTAAGAGGACTTGAAGCGATAGTGCTGTATCCCACGTTTGGCTACCAAAACTCTGCACAAGTAACATGTTACATATCGATTGTTATTAGTAACTTAATTATCTGTGTAGATTTCCTTATTGATAGATTGGTAGATTTCTTATTCTCATATTTGTAAATAACTTCCTAATTCAAGTTATGACTTTGTATATATATACACAAACATATTAGCTAATCAATCAAAAACTAAAAATCGGAAAAAAAAACTTTAAAGGAACATCCACTAAAACTTTTAAAGAATTTTATTCGCACTGTAAACTTTCAAACGGAAAACGTTTGACAAAAACCTTCCATGAATTTCCGCAGTCATAAAATCTAACAAAACAATGATGTTAATTTTCCTTTAATAAATAGATAGTGACATGACATGCATTTGGTTATATGGTCTCACCAGGTGTGGTTCGGAGTTTTACCTGAATTTTCAGACCATCCTCACCAATCCATACGAAACCAGAGACTCGAGCAAGATGTTTCTTAAAATAATCACCCTCCGGATCTTCCACCCAACAAGCAAGGATATGAAATGGCTATATAAGGAACATACAACTACTTTGTTACAAATCGTATTAAGAAAATTCTTCAGATTGTAATGTATCGAGTTGATTCATCGTGGTAGTGAATGAGTTGAAGGGCCAAAGGCTTAAGACGTTCTCCGATAACATACGAACACTTTTCCAAAAAAATCTTGTACATATGACGGTAGATAGTATAGATCTTCCTGCACGATCATCATGAAATCGATCCATGAATCTTTGATATTTATTTTTATACATGTTGTTGATTTTAAGTTAAATACGATTTGTGATTGTCTCGAGTGGCGAAGCAACTTAGAGACATAGCTTATATAAAATTTTGTTTGCATGATTTGATAATTGATACTTAATGGATGGTTTGGTCATTAGCACTAAATTTTGACCCTAATATTGATCAATCGTTCCCTTTGTCTCCAATTTGGCAATTTTTTGTTAAAGTTTTTTTTTTTCCATTTCATTGTGGTTCTTGATCACACAAACTCTTTTGATCCTTCTTAGTTCTTACAGATATCCATCCTTACATTTCTTTCTTTCTCTGAGTTATTGTAATATACATAGTAAGTCAAGTCCTTAGATATCAATAAATACATATGATCAAGTATTTTAGTAATACCCAAATTTTTATTATTAATAAGTATTTAATATTATAATACATTCTATATATTAATTGAGGAGACATTTAGTGAAAAAAATTTTAGGTTAGATTTTAAGGGACATATCAATTAAATTAACCAATCAAAACATTTTATGTAATTATATATGCCATGTTAGAAATCTCTACATAATTACATAAAATTTTTAACATGAATTCACAAATACATATGTTACTAATTTGAATCCAACTAAAACACTACAAGAAAACCCGAATTTAGCATCGAAATATAGCGTCGGAATTTTTTCGAATTTGCGTCGTAATTGTGTCGCCTGCAACTTTTGACGCTACTTCGATGCTATATAGGGACGAATGAATTCGACGCTATATAGCGTTGATTTAGCGTCGAAATTCCGTCTGGAGTTTCTTTTCGACGCTAAATCGACGCTAAAATAGCGTCGATTTAGCGTCGCGCATATACCATCGAATTAGCGTCGAATATTGCATCGAATTTGGTAGGTAGGTGCCACATTAAAAACGCTTTCACCTACCTATTTAGCGACGGTTTTGTTAATCGCAAAAACGACGCTAAGTCGATGCTAATTCGACACAACTTCATTTGATGCTAATTCGATGCTAATTATTCGACGCAAAATCGACGCTAAATCGCTGCTACAATCTCCTATATATACCTTTCCTTCCTCAGGCGAAGAAACCATCAACAAATAAAAAAAAAAAATTTTTTAAAAAATGGGCGATATATACGAACTCAGACGCTGGATGTATCGACGTAAAGATGAAAATGGAGGGCTTTCAGAAGAGTTTCTCAACCTTGAAATTTTCATGGCTCAAGCGAGTAGCGTGCCTACAATTCAACGGACCGGTTTCATGGTGTGCCCGTGTCGGAAGTGCAAAAATTCGAGGCCGCAGACAATTGATACAGTTGGTACGCATTTATTTAATAGAGGGTTTACACCTGAGTATTATGTTTGGTTTTATCATGGTGAGGGATGTGAAGATGAAACTTCGGGTAGTACTAGTTACCAACCTATGGATCAGGGTTATTCGAATGAGCAATATGATCAACATCAATTTGTTATAGAAAATGATCATGATATCGGGTTAGAGCATAATAGGTTCGAAGAAATGGTAACCGATGCATTTCCTGGAGTTATGTCTACTCCTAATGTTGCTGAGGAACCCAATGTAGATGCAAAAAAATTCTATGATATGCTTGATTCTGCAAACCAACCAATCTATGAAGGTTGTAGGGAAGGTCTGTCTAAATTATCACTGGTATCTAGGAAGATGACAATAAAGTCTGATCATAATCAATTTGAGAGTTGCATGGATGATTGGGCAGCTCTTCTAAAAGAATATTTGCCAGAGGATAATCAAGCTGCTGAGTCATACTATGACATACAAAAACTAGTCTCTAGTTTAGGATTGCCTTCGCAGATGATAGATGTTTGCATTGACAATTGCATGATATTTTGGAAAGATGATGAAGATCTACACGAATGTCGATTTTGTCACAAACCAAGATTTAAGCCCCAAGGAGCTGGTAGAAGTAAAGTGCCGTACCAGCGAATGTGGTACCTGCCCATAACACATAGGCTACAAAGGTTATACCATTCGGAATGAACAGCTGCATCAATGAGGTGGCATGCGGAACATTCAACTATTGAAGGAGAAGTTCATCATCCTTCTGATGCAAAAGCTTGGAAACACTTCAAATCGGTACACTCTAATTTTGCTAAAGAGAAGCGCAATGTTTATCTTGGCCTATGTACAGATGGTTTTAGTCCGTTTGGTATGTCTGCCGGTTATATTGACACCTTATAACCTTCCGCCTGATATGTGCATGCAGAGGGAATTTCTGTTTTTGAGTATTTTAGTCCCGGGTCCGAAGCATCCAAGAAGATCTATTGATGTGTTTTTACAGCCGCTGATTCACGAGTTGAACTTGTTGTGGTCTCATGGAGTTAAGACTTTTGATTACTCTAGGAAAAGAATTTTACCATGCGAGCTGTGCTTATGTGGACGATAAGCGATTTTCCAGCGTACGGAATGTTATCTGGTTGGACAACACATGGTCGGTTATCATGTCCGTATTGCCAAAATGAAACAGATGCCTTCCAACTTAAAAATGGTAGAAAATCTTGTTGGTTTGATTGTCACCGCATGTTTCTCCCTATGAACCATCCGTACCGGGGGAACATGAGACTATTCACAAAGGGCAAACGTGTACGTATCCCCCCACCTCCATATCTTTCAGGAGAGCAAATTGAAGGTCAACTTGATTATTGGGGAGCTCAGGACACAGCAAAACGTGGTGGTAACTGGCTTAATATCCCGACCAATCTCCCAGATGGATACCTTGTTGAACATAATTGGCATAAGAAGAGCATTTTTTGGGATCTACCGTACTGGAAGGATCATCTATTGTGCCATAATCTTGATGTCATGCACATTGAGAAAAACTTTTTCGATAACATCATGCACACAATCTTAAACGTTTCAGACAGGTCTAAAGACAACGTGAAGTCTAGATTGGATTTGCCTCTTATATGCTCTAGAGTTGAGTTACATATCACGGGAGATGGGAGAGCTCCAGTGCCTATCTTTAGATTATCAAGCAAAGGCAAATCAATATTCTTCAACTGGGTTTCCACCGAAGTAAAGTTTCCAGATGGATACGTGTCAAAACTCTCTAAGTCTGTGGAGCAAGGAAAAAATTTTCTGGCATGAAGAGTCATGATTGTCATGTGTTTATGCAAAGATTATTGCATTTCGCCTTTGCAGAGCTTTTGCCAACGATATATAAAAAAATTATATTTCTTTTTTTGTTGATATTGGACTTTGGTTTTAGATGTTGGAGCATTTTTTCGAGATCTGTGTGTGCGAACTCTGACTGAGGATGAAATTCAACAACTAAACAATAACATCGCAATATTGTTGTGCAACTTAGAGAAGATATTCCCTCCATCTTTCTTTGATGTTATGGAGCATCTTCCTGTCCATCTTCCTCACTAAGCCGATTTAGGAGGGCCCGTTCAATTTCGTTGGATGTATCCTTTTGAGAAATTCATGAAACACTTAAAAGGAAAGGCAAAAAACCTGGCTAGGGTTGAGGGATCAATTGTTGCGGGAAGTTTAACCGAAAAAACCTCTCATTTCAGCTCATATTACTTCTCTCCAACTGTCCGGACACGAAAAAGAGCTCCACGTAGGTACGACGATGGTGGCATCGCGCAAGCGTATCCAGTTTCTGATGTCCCAGATATATTTTGTGCAGTTGGTAGGCATGCTGGAATCACAAGAGAAGAAGACTGGTTCTCATACGAAGACTACAATTGTGCACACACATATATTCTCTTACAATGCGATGAAGTTAGCCCATTGTTGAGGTACATATTATAATTACCAACTATGGATTGAGGTCAAAAGGGTTATCTTCGTACTTATATATGCTTTGAAAATATTTGTTATAACTATATTTTCTCTTAGTGAATTCATTCGCCAAGTTGCCGAGGCTTTCCCAAATGCATTCGCCGATGAGATTGAAAAATGTAAAGATCTACACTTTGCTAAATGGTTGAAAATTCAGGTAAGTTAAAAACAAAATTATATATATCTAGTTTCCATAAAAACCTATATATACAATTTGTGTATATTATATTTACAATGTGTATACTGTATTTGCCAGGTTGATTATGGAGACACGTCATACCCTGTATGGTTTAGAGAGTTGACCCAAGGTCCATTGGGGGAAGTTACGTCATCTCCAATGTATTTTACACGAGGTTATGTGTTTCATACGTTTGAACGTGGAAAAAATAGAGCAACTGCGAACTATGGTGTGGTAGTTCGAGCGGAGGACACGGATTTTTATGGCATTATACAAGACATTGTTCAAGTGCAATTCCCTGTTTTGGTTAACTTAAAGTGCATCCTTTTCAAATGCGAGTGGTTTGATCCAGTTATCGGGCGAGGGATTCGAGTAGGAAAGTTTGGTGTCATCGATGTTAACGGATCTCGTTCTTATGAAAAGTACGATCCATTTGTCCTTGCATCACAAGCGGATCAAGTTTGTTTCATACCATATCCATGTGTTAGAAAAACAGGGATTTCATGGTTATCTGTGCTTAAAATAGCTCCCAAAGGAATGATAGTTGAATCCGACGACGTTCCTATGCAATATGTAACTGCTGTGGATCTAACAACTCCAGAACAAGAGATAGACAACATCATTCTTATAGATCCGCAAAATCGAGAAGCTGAAATTCTTTCGGAGGCTACCGATGCTGAAAACCCTGAAGACGAGTTCGCAAACGAGAGTGGAGAAAATACCGATGAGGATGACGAGAACTCAAATGACGATTCAGAGTGAAACATAATATATATATTAATAAGTGTTTTTATTCCATTTGTAGAAATTTTTTATTATTTGTATGCCGGATAACTTAAATTTGCATATTTTTTTTATTTTCAAATTTTTTTATTTTTATAATAGTTTAGATTTAAAATAATTTTTTTTTAAAAAAAATTATTTACAGTCGACGCTAATTCAACGCAATTTAGCGTCAAATTAGGGTCGAATACGACCTAAATGAAGGAGTCGACGCTAATTCGACGCTAAATTTCGTCGAATTAGCGTCGAATTCGAAGTTTATGCTGATATCGACGCTAATTCGACGCTAATCCTAAACCATAAACCCTAAATTAGGCTATTGAATAAAAGGTTTATCATCGACGATTTAGAGTAAAGCATAAATGTTATCTATATTGAATCTTAATTGCGAATGAATAAGTATGCATTCATAATTAAAAACAATTACATGTAATATATAAACATTTCAAAAAACTATATAGTTTTACATTTAAGTTCATAACCTTGTATGAACCTAATAGGTAAGTACAAAAAATTTCAAAGTTTAAACTTCTTCGGTTATAGCATAGATTGAAATGTAATAGCTTAAGTTCGTATCGGTGCCGATTTCGTTACCATAAATCGAAAACAAAGAGATTTGCCTTTAGCGTCGATATAGGGTCGAATTAGCATCAAAATCTACGACATCGACGCTAATTCGACGCTATTAGCGTCGAATTAGCGTCGTTTTCTTATGCTTCTGATGCTAATTCGACGCTAACTAATCAAATTTTTATGTTTGGGGTTTAGGGTATAGAATGTAAACCGCATCGTTTTTCTGTAATTCGACGCAAAATCGACGCTATAATTTGATTATCGACTAACGCTAATTCGACGCTAAATCAAACATTTTCCGACAAATACGCGGTAAACATTTACTTTGCGTGGGAACCGAAAAGATTTAACTGAAATTTTTTAATGCAGTCGACGCTAATTCGACGCTAATTAGCGTCGTATAGCGAATATAATTTTGCGGAACAAATCTCTTCTTCCTCACTTCCTCACTTCCGTTTTCACTATACATCGCCGCTCTCTGCAACGACCTAAGCTCTCTCTCCACCGCTGCCGGTTATCTCTCTCTCTCATCGTGTTCGCCGCCTTCCCAACCTCTCTCTCCGCCCCAATCTCCTCTCTCTCTCACGAAACCATCGGTTATCTCTCTCTCTATCGCCGGTTATCTCTCTCTCTCCACCACCGACGAAACCAACGGAACAAATTATGGTAATTTGTTTTTTTATTTTCATAATTTTTTTATATATATTAGTAATTTGTTATATATATTGAAAATGAAATTTGATATGAAATAGATTTTAGGAAATAGATTTTATAAAATAGAATTTAGAAAATTTGCTATGAACAAATTTGTATGAAATAGATTGTAGGAATTTTGTAGGAAATAGATTTTAGGAAATAGAATTTAGGAATTTTGTAGGAAATAGATCGTTGGAATTTTGTAGGAAATAGATTTTAGGAAATGGAATTGAATTTAGATTTGATAAGTTATAGATTTGAATTTAGATTTGATAAGTTATTAATTTATAAATTTGGCAAAAATTTTTTTTTTTATGAATTTATATTTTATGAAATTTTTTTGAATTTAAAATAATTATTTAAAATAAATAAACGAATTTACAAAAAAAAATTTGGAAGATATAAAATTATTTTCTAAAGGTTAAATTTAGGTGTTTGTATTCATATATCATATATAAAATTTATGAATTTATGGATTGTTCTAAAATTTATATTTTACATATTTTAATTTAATAAATTTGTTTTTTTTGTAGGCGGATCGACCACCTCCTTCATACGGACATCTATTTGGCGAGGATGTCACGGTTCCCGGATCCGCTAGTCGTCACGCATCCGGATCAGGATCAGGGTCAGGTTCGCAGGCTGCGAACTATCGTCCCCAAGCTACAACACGAGTACCGACACGAGCTCCGCCACAACCTCAACCACAACCAGAGCCAGAAGAAGACGCGCCAGATCATACCGATGACCACACTGAGGCCCTTCCACCGCCAAATGCGCCTCTTATGATGCGGATTTGTGAGCTTCTCCGCCAACCTGGACGTGAGACACGGGTTAGGGTTTTCCATCCGATGAGGCCTCCTGGTGCATTTTGGTATGATAAATTTTTTTTCAATATTACTAATTAAATTTGTTTTGGGTAATTAATTTTATTACAATTTATAATTAACTTACTAACATTTTAATATTTTGTTTTACAGGTTTAACGATAACAAGGTTTCGCGTTCAATCACCAAGGCCATCACAACCTATTTCACTATGCCGCATCCTAATTGGAGCCAGACGCCGCAGCAGGTTCGGGATATTTGGTTCGAGTCATGGGGGGTAAGAAATTTTATATTATTTATTTTTATTTATTAAATTATTTAATTTTAAATATATTGATCATGACATTATTCATATTTTTGTAGCAAGGATGGCACTGGGAGGAATTTCGTACTTTCCAAGTGCGAGCGGAGTTCGAGAAGAAGGCGCTAAAGCGCCTCAACGGTTACGTCGGTAACTTGAAGAAAGTGTGGCGCGAGAAAGGCGATGAGGCGAAGCCGATAGGGATGGATTCCGATGTTTGGTCGGGACTAGTGCGGTTTTGGGAGGATCCCCATTCAGTAGTTAGATCGGGGAAGTGTTCTGCAGCCCGTCTTACGCCGGTGGCTGAAGGAGATGGACCTTCAAAGCATTGTGCGGGTCAATCATCATACGCCACAGTCCGCACCAATATGGTAATATTTAAATTAAATAAATTTATTTGATTATTTGTATATGAAATATTTATTTATTATATATTTCATGTTTATCTATGTTTGTTTTTGTTTAACAGGCTAATGGCGGAGATCTTCCTCCGATGCACAAATTGATGGAGAAAACTCATCGGAGGAAGGATGGGACGTTTGTTACCGCTCAAGCGGAACAAACATTCAACGCGTACAACGCACGACTAGCAGCGCTAGATGAGTCTGTCCAGTCCACGATGGGTGTCGAAGATTTCGATAGACTTTACGAAGAGGTAGTTTTTATGTTTTTATAATATAATGAAACTTATTTTTATCATAATTTTATTATCTAACATTTTTATTTTATAGATTGCGCCGAAAAAGAAAGGACGAACGATGGGTGTTGGATCCATCAACGATGTCCCAGCAGCTTTTACGTCTGCTCGATGTTCCTACACTCCGGGTCCGTCTCAGCCGGAATTGACGAGACAGTTGGATGCTGCTAACACTAGGATTTCGCAGCTAGAGACGCACATAGAGACTAGACTCGGAGCATTGACCAGTCTTTTCAACATCATTGCAGAGGATCATCCGACATTAGCAACTGCCTTGCAAGGGTTGCAGTTTGCTCCACCGCCTCCTGCACCTGACGGTCCATCGCAGTTCGAGCAGGAATCCGAAAAGATGATTCGAGACGATGTCATCAATCTACGGACCCAACAACGTCAGTAGATTAGCGTTTTAATTTTTTTTTTGTATCGGATAATTTAATTTTTGTAATATTATTAATTTTTAATATATTTATAATTTTTCTTTTTAAAAAAAAAATGTCACGGACGACGCTAATTCGACGCTAATTAGCGTCGACTTAGGGTCGTCTACACGATTGGATTCGCCGTTAATACGATGCTAATTAGCGTTGAATTAGCGTCGTCGACACGAAAGAATTTGACGCTAATTCGACGCTAATTAGCATCGCATTGTAGCGGTATTTTAGCGTCGAATTATTTTCCGACGCTAAAATAGCGTCGAACAATGATTTAGCGTCGACGATTTAGCGTCGAAATGTAATTCGACGCTAAAACGATGCTAAGTCGTTTTAGCGTCGAATTATGCCGACGCTAAAACGCTGTTTTCTTGTAGTGAAATATAACATTTCAATATTTTAAACGTTATATAACATAATGTTTTAACTATGAATCATTTACCGATGTTAATTACTTTATAAATATTGTATTTATATCTATTTAAATACTATATATGATGGATCATACAATTTTGTTCTTTTATATCGTTTAATTGTATTCCTATTACTTTAATTAAAGTTGCGGTTTTGCTACAAACGTACAACTTGACAAATCAAACATTAATGCTTGAATTTCAAAAATCATCGTTTTCACTATTTATTATTATTATTTTTTATTTAAAAAGATTTACATACTAATGCGATATTTTTTTGGGTTTGGTGAGCTTAAATAAGTTTAAGATAACCAATAATCTCAAACGTATTCGATTTACATTAAAAAACTTACATTCAGTTTTAAGTGTCTTGAAGATTAAACTTTTTAACATAAAATATATTTATATATATGGATGATATACCATTTGATCTCTGTTATTTCTAATTTCCCCTGTAATATTATAAAAAATTATGATTTTTTATTTTCAAATATTATAATCTTCCGTTTGACGCGGACCAAACATCTAGTAGTAAATTAATGTAGAAATCCAATAAAAATAATTCTAGCGTCGTCATTGATTGTGTCTATATCTGACCTTTGCACATTGATTACGAGCTCGACTCCAATCAATTTCGACATAAGACTGGGGATAAATCTCTTCTCTAAGTTGTAGAATGAGACGTGTTGGGGTAGCTACAAACTTTTTACCATACAAATAGGACAATGCCATGAAAATATCCCGTGTATAAATCCACAATGTACCTGCGTTATCGTGTGTGCGGGAACATATTAGTAGACTTAAAACTAACTAATTCTCATCATAGAATAAGGGAGTCCAAATTTGTACCTCCATTAATCGAAGAAAAAGAAGTAAGCAACCAGAATTCTGGTGGTATCGGTTTGCAGCCAGACCATTCATACACTCCCAGAACCTGATTAATTCCAAATTTAAGATGACTAGGTGATTTTATACACAAAATGTAATGTACCGAAAGCCATGCTTTTCCAATCAAAGGCGTGTAGGTAGCACCACCGTGGTCAAGGATCCATTTACGAGCCTTTCCACAAGGACTTTCTGGATCATCATGGTTTGCTTCTACCCCGAATATTCGTAGGCAAATGTAGTTGAGGACTGTGCATAACATAAAACTGTGGCTTTCTACATGTAATCCCCAACCACCATCGTCATTCTACATATAGTTATTAATTCTTGATCAATTAATTCTTAATTCTGCGATCATAATGACTCAAGTATAAATACGTACCTGATGGTTGTACATGTAACGCATCATCTCTTTCCGATGCTCCCAAGAGAAGATTGTATCCAGATGGCCAGTGATGTACAAGCATATTACCTGAGATTAGTTTTTTTTTTCATCATCTCTTTTTATATAATGTTTTAGATTTTTTAATATTTTTTATTTGATTTTTTTTTCTTTCAATTTTTCCATGCAGAACTTTAATTTATTTGACAAGTTGTAAAACTTTTTAGTGTACAAAAAATATGTTCATATATAAATGGTAAGTTCTTTTAGTTAAAACATTATATTAAAAAATATATATACCAAAGTAGTTTAGTAAAAAATAGCTCACGAAAGGGGCTTCAAAAAACAAAGAACCAGAATTTTCAGCAGGCCAATGTCCATCATCAGCCTGCAACGCCGCGAAATATAGTACCCCTCTCCTAAGTGCCCTCTTCGTATCCTCATACGTGATGCTCGATGCATCATCTACTATCACTCGTGGAATCTTCTGCTCGAACTTTTTCTGCCTTAGAAACTGTTAAATCCCAAAACATTAAAACATTTATGTCCTGCCATAATTAAATGCAAACCAAAACTCAACAACTCCCGAGTTAACTAAAAGAAGAATATATCAGCATGTTATAGTTAAAGGGCTTACCTGCATGCGCCAAAGGAGATCACCACTAGTCTTGAATCGCAACCTATTGTCCGAGAAATTTTGGCGAGCCGCCTCTACCTCGGCAAGTTCCTCAGGAGAGCCTGCGTTGGCATCAAACTCCCAAACCTGTCTCCCGACGTAGTTGTTGGTGGTTAACAAGTAAGGATCATTTCTGGTCTCAACTCCGATCTTAAGCCTCCACATTTTCAATCAATTCTCTTAAGCAGTAGCTTCTCTTCTCTGATTTATACAAAGTAAGTACATGCCAAGGCTCGCATATTAATGCGTAATTATAGTAATACTACACGTGGAAGAGAACAATAATTTATTATGCAATATACTACCGTTTTAGAAAATTAGAATATGATTCAAGTTACGAAAGGCTCGAGTTTAATTAAAAACAAGATAGAGTGATAATGGATTTACACCAACTACATTTGTAGAAGTTTGTGAAAATTTGCAGATTTTTGAGTTGTGTGCCAAACATATATAGATAACATTGTAAAAACCAATGTACAATAATAACTAAATAAGAAAAACCAACAAATAAAAGTACAAAAAATATCACGGATACATTTTATAGCTTGTCTATATAAGTTCATAATAGTTTCATTGTATTGACATAAAATTAGTACAAAAGTTTGTTCCCAGAGAGAGAAAAAAGTAGAGAATAAATAAATTTTAGAAAAATACACAACAAAATCAAGTAAGTCTACATAACTGATTTTTTTTATATAAACAATTGTTTGGTAAGTGAAAATTATAGAGTATCTTATAAAGATTGTTTAAATCATGTTATAACTATCGTAAGTTATTCTACCTTTTTTATAACAAACTTTCATTCTTTATTAATTAATGTTAATTAATTATTATGCTATAAATTTTTTTTTAACACAACATTTTTATTATTATTCTGTTACAAATTATGAAAACTATTCTACCTTATTCCACTCTGAAGATCTCTTGCAATTTTTCTCCATTAATATACAAATATAATAATAAATCACATCTTCCGGGATTCGAACCCCAGATCTCCTAGTGTAAAAGTATTAACGAACCCTTAATCAACCATTGGGCTAAGGAGGCTTCCACGCTATTATATTTTTTAAATTCTTTTTTAATTAAATTTCACTTTCTATTAATTAAAATATAATTATTAGTATACATAAATTTTTAAAATTTAATATGATATGTTATATCATTTTTCTATTTATAAATGGAACATGCACATTTATGTTTTAATTCATATGATTAAATATGTACATGTGATCGATTGTAGTTTATAAATTTGATAAACACTAATAATTTTGTTAATATTGTTTAATTATCAGAAATACAACGATGAGTGGAGCGGGATATACAGGTGATGGACCATCAAACGAAAATAATTTGGTATATTTCTATTTAAAAAAAAATTATACACTAAATTTTATATCTAATGTTGATAATTTGCTAAATTGTGAAATTTAAATTATAGTCCTATTTTAGATGGTTGCCAACCTGCACGCCCATATTCATTCAATTATTAGACAAAAAAATTGCAAAAGATAAACTATATTTCGACTATAGCATGTAGAGAGGGTAAAATCAGAATAATCAAGAAGTTTCACGAGCATGCCAGATATAAGATTGAATGGGAGAAATGTAAGTACAAACATGATGGCTTTAAAGCTTTGTATACGATCTATATGAGACTTGTTCGTGTACGGGTGTTTCGATCGATCAGGAAACATAATCATGGAATCAAGCTGGTGGAAAGATTGAAACACGGTAGTGTTTTAATTGTGTGTATTTTTAATCGTAAATATATATGCACACATTACTAAATTGAGTTTAAAATAAAATATTATATGATGCAGGAGACTCAATGAGCAGCGTCTAGGCTAAAAAAAATTCTCTGCCACACATAGAGGTTATGCACAAGATTTGTGGCCCCCATTGTCCTGTAAATGACAACATGATTTTAGCTAGTCAAATATATGACATAGTGGAAGACAATAATGAAAAAGAACACGAGCTAGAAGAAGAAGATGGTGAAGAAAACTTCCTTGATAGTGCACCTGAAACTCATGGTAATTTCAATTTTTAGGCTGAATATCAACCACCACAACCAATGGAAAATTCTGCGCTCAAGTACTTAATCCAAAAGAAAGATGCAAAGCCAAGATTGTTGTGATGGATATTACTTCTTCAAGAGTTTGATATAGAAGTTACAGATAAGAAGGGGGTTGAGAATGGCGTCGCGGACCATCTTTCTTGGATTCGGATTGAAGATAATGTTCCTATAGAAGATTACTTCCTTAAGGAAAGTGTACACTTCATTGAGTGCGGATTGCAAGCAAACCAAGGTGAGAATCTACAAGTTCTCGGAGCTACAAAACCTGTGTCGATCGACGCACACTGTAATCATCGATTTTCATACTTTGAAAAATCGTGTGTCGATCGATGCAACCACCTGCTTCGATCGACGCAAGGTGGAGAAGACGTTGAGTGAGGCTTTTCATGATCCCGTTTTCGTTGTTTCTATGTCCGATCAACAATGATATGCTGATATTTGATATGCTCAAATTTGCCCTGAGCTATTCTGTCAAATTAAGAGATCGATGTAATACTTAGGGGTCGAATCCACAGGGAATCAAAACATACAATCGACTAAAGAGTTCAAATTATGCTAAGTAAATAGTGTTGAATGTAAAATAAACAGCAAACATAAACAAAGTGAATGATGATAAGGGTTCTAGTAATCAATTGGACAGAAGAGTTAGGCTAAAGGTAATTCGTAGGAAAGAATCGAAATACGGCTGTCTCGATCGACACGAGGATAAAAACGGTTAGGATTTGTTAAGCGCGGTTCTAAAACTCAAACACGAATATAAAACCAATCAACTTTCGTTGCAGAGATTATCTATGATTAAATCCCTAAATTCCAAATTTCTTTGCAAACTTAGTGAATAAAATCAAACATTAAATTCAGGTTCAATTGTTCACAAAATTGCTAAGCCAAATCTATTTGCAAATAGATAATTTTGCTCATCTAAGATTATGTCCGGCTGTTAATAATACTTTCGCATCTATTAAAGCAACCTAGGATATCCAATTTTAGTTGATCAATCCTAAAATCAGAGTTAAATAAATCTAGATGAAGAACATAAAGATAAATCCTAACAGAGTTTCAATCCTAACGATTTCTCATCAAACCATAGAATCACCCTAAACCTAACAAGCAAATTACTCAGACATAGATGCAATAAACATTATGAATGAAATAAATTGCATAAAAGAGATAGAGTTAGGGATACAAAGGTTCGAAATCTGTGAAGTCTGGAAGTCTGAAATCTCCTCAAAGCTCTGTCAGTCTCTTCTCTCTCAAGTCTTAATTAAAAACTGGATGTCCACATAAAATCCTAAATAAAAACTATATATAATGTGCAAAATTCAGACTGGGCTTTTCTGTAAACTTTTGGTCTTCATGGGCCCAAGAGGAAATTCTTCTCTTCTCATCAGACATGCTCGTGTCGATCGACACATAGGACCGTGTCAATCGACACATCCTTGAAAACTCGACTCCGACTTGGTAACTTCGGCTCTTCTTTCCTCGATGCTCCAAAAACTCCCAAAAGCTCCCATTAAGCTCCAATCGTCCTTTAACTTACAAAGACTCAAAAAAGATTCGAAAAATACCAAAAAGAATCTATGAAAAGGACTTCTATCTTGGTAAAAAACGGGTAAAAACCATGATATATCAAACTCCCCAAGACTTAGCATTTGCTTGCCCTCAAGCAAAACATACACCAAGAATGTGAAAGAGGTTTGAAAACGCAGAAACTTACCTTCCCTTGGAGTACCGGACCACACCCTTTCAACTAGTAAGTTACATAATGCCAAAACCAATTCAAAACCAGACCACCATGTACTTCTCCATAGACATTCGCAGCCTCCCAAATTCATCCATGACTTATCAACATAACCTGCTAGTCCTCATTGCTGGGTCTCATCCCATATCTCGATGCCAAGAGCCTTCTAGACTCATTCCCATACTATGCCATGACTAGTGAACCATACAACCTTTGGTACTCTTTCTCTCCCCCAGACTTATTTGATTTTCTATTCTTTTTTTTTTTTAGAATGCTGAGACTCAAAAGCAGTGCTTTCACTACTATTGTTCCTTGTGAGGAGACAGGGTCGTAAGATCGCTCGTCCTCTACATCCGTTCTAAGGGACTCAGACTGCTGCTTTTGAGCTCCGGGTGATCATTTCTTGAGTACTGACTCACTGGAATTTTATCTCCTTATTCTATACTCAAGAACTATCATTTCACCCCAATCATCATTATATATATATTTTTTTAGAACAAGGGAGAGGAGTACCATTACTAAAAAGGTGCACTTGTCAGATATGAACGAGGAGTCAAGCTCTATGAACACCAATCACTGAGGAGACCGCATAACTAGCTCGAACCCTGGGCAGATTATGCTGGAAGTAACAGATGTCTCTAGTTAACTGGTCAGCCTTAGGATTTCCCATTGGTCTGCCTCTGAAGCCGATCCTGGAAAAATGGTCACTCATAAAAAAAAAACAATCCACTAAACTAAAGGAAGGATCATTGTTTCCAACTGACTATTTTGACTCAATAAAACGTTTTGGACTAACTCTAAAAAACAAACATAGAGTTAGCAACTACCTCCCCCAGACTTAAACAACACTGTCCCCAGTGTTATCAAGCCTAAAGTTGGTGAAAGAAAAAAAAAAGAAAAAAAAAACACCATTTGAAAAGAATGAGAACTTACCTGTTGCAGGGTGTGTCGATCGACACACTGTTGTTTCCTCGTCTCATCATTTTTTTTTTCGAATTCTGAAACACTTAAACCCAAAACCAAAAGTTAGTAAACAAAGAGAAAATAAAACGAGAATAAATAGACTTACCAGTGGGTTGCCTCCCACTAAGTGCTTGTTTTCAGTCGTTAGCTTGACTGTGTCAGGCTTAGGCTTTTGGTGGATCTTTGAGGTGTCTTATGTCTCCCTCATCCGTTGATAGCCTTGCATTTGATCGCTCTCCAGCTCCAGACATCCAAGGAACAATACCAGAGAAAAGCTTCATGGTGGTTTGCAGCATCTCTTGAACAACTACGTCTCCTTTCTCCCTCAACTCTAAGGGGATGATGATTCTGAACTTGGAAAAAGGTTTGGAAGTCTTTTTGCGCTTCACCTTGCAGGCAGTCAAGTCTCTATCAGATCTCATAGAGGGTAAAGTCAAAAGTGGGGCACATGGGATCTTCTTCGTGTTATCTCCAAGGTTTAAAATTCGGATTCCTCCATTTGTAACGGTCATACAAGAATTCTCCTTGACACGAACTGCGGGGTAGAAGACATCCTTGTTGATCTTAGAGAGGGAGATTCTCTTATTGGGAAAATCCACAATCGCACCTACAATAGCAAGGAATTATGACCCAAGAATCAATGGTCTCTCGCTGTCATTCTTCGTCTCCATGATGTGAAAATCCACCGGAACTAGACAATTTCCTACTTGAAGCATCAAGTCAGGAATGAACCCTTTCGAAAATGTTGAAGAAAAATCGGCCAACTCGAGAAACATCCTTGAAGGTTGCAGATCCTTAATCCCCAGCTTCCTTGCAACAGACTGAGACATGACATTCACATTAGCTCTAGTGTCACAAAGAGAATTTTTAAATTCCATACCTTTGATTGAGCAAGGAACAATGAACATCCCTGGATTAGGTATCTTTTGCAACTTCCTCAGCAGTGGTTGAGCATGTCTTCCTTTCTCCTCTGGTGTTTTGACACTAATAGCCCGTGGGTATGGAATCTTGGGTTTGTAGACCCTTTCCTCTGCTTGAACTGAAGGTTTCGAAGTATTTGGACTCGTCTAGGACCCGTGTCGATCGACACTGTCCTTGTGTCGATCGACATGAGTTTTCTGTGTCGACCTTGCCCGAAAAATCACCGATTGCGTAAAACCTAGTTCTGGGATTTTCGACCTGTGTCGATCGACACAACCCTTCCGTGTTGATCGACACGGGGTCTGGAGCGCAAAACTCATCTTCTTCAACCTCCTCTTCACTCCCCAAGGTGATAGCATTGACGTGTACTCTCGGGTTTGTTTCTGTCTTGGCTGGGAGAAAACCTTCTTGCCATCTAACATTCTCTGCGGTTTGAGCAACTTGGGTGTCTAGCTTCTTCACATGGAGATTTAAGGCTTCAATTTTACCATTCAGATCAGAGTACATGGCATCCATCTTCCCATTGAAGCTCACAGTTATCTTCTGTTGACCTTCCAAGAGCTGCTCTAGCATAGATTTCATCTCGCTACTCTCTGATGACTGAGCAGGTGGTGTTTGATAAAAAGAAGAACCGTAGTTCCTAGTGTAATTGCTCTGGAAAGGTTTCTGATAGTCATTCTTCTGATACACTTGTTGATTACCATACCTCTGACCCTGAAAACTAGCTCCATTGCTGTAGTTGACATCCTTTTCTTCTGGCTCGAAAGTCTCTACCTCTGCAGCAAACTGAACTGACTTCTTTCCCACTAGTAAGTTGTGTACAAAATCCAGCTTAGCCTTAACCTCAGCAATTTGGCTACCATCCATGTTCCCACCAAGCTTCTTTCTCTCGAATTCTGCATTCTTGGTATTATTACTAGAAGCCAAGTTATCAATGAAAATCAGTGCATCTTCCGGATATCTGGTGTTGAAGTTCCCATTGCTAACAGAATCCAGAGCCATCTGATACCTCTAATCAATCCCTCTGAAGAAAATGCCCAACAGCTGAATATCACTGAACCCATGGTGAGGACAATCTCTCTAGTAGAAATTGAATCGCACCCAAGAATCCTTGAATGCTTCAGTCGGTCCCTGCTTAAAAGTAGAGATTTTTGTCTTTAAATCCTCAGATCTCGCCTCATCAAAGAAGTTGTTGAGGAAAGCATTCTTGGTTTCCTCCCAAGTAGTCAGCGAGCCTGGCTCCAGCTGTTTCAGCCAGTAAGTTGCTTCTCCACTAAGAGAGTAGGGGAAAAGCTTGCAGTAGAGGTAGTCACTCGACACTCCATTCGCCTTAATGCTAGATGCTAAGTCCTCGAACCTCTCTATGTGGTCCATGGGGTGCTCAGAGGAAAGATCGTGGAACGGGTGCTGAGCCACAAGTGAGAAGTAAGCCGGCTTTAGGTCAAAATCGTTCCTCGGGAAAGCAGGATGACGAATCACTGCCCTGTTGGCATAGAACTCGTCTGGTCTGTTATACTCTCCAAGAGTACGCCCACGCCTAGCTGGCTCCTCTAAAATGACAACTCCATTCTCATCTATCCTCTGACCCTGAGCATTGCGTCTGCGACCCTCAGCATCCTGAAGAAACCCATCTTCACCTCTAATAAGAAGTAACGGATTCATGTTGGTTGCCTTTCTTTCTGCTCGGTTAGCTCGCTCCAACTTTCCAAATTTGCCCTGAGCTAAGTAATGGCGCCAAAATTTGATATGCTCATATTTGCCCTGACCTACTCTCTCAAATTAAGAGATCGATGTGATACTTAGGGGTCGAATCCACAGGGAATCAAAACACACAATCGACTAAAAAGTTTAAATTATGTTAAGTAAATAGTGATGAATGTAAAATAAACAGCAAACGTAAACAAAGTGAATGATGATAAGGGTTCTAGTAATCAATTGGATAGAAGAGTTAGGCTAAAGGTAGTTCGCAGGAAAGAATCGAAATACGGCTGTGTCGATCGACACAGATGTCCGTGCCGATCGACATATATGTCCGTTTCGATCGACACGAGGATAAAAACGATTAGGATTTGTTAAGCGCGGTTCTAGAACTCAAATATGAATATAAAACCAATCAACTTTCGTTGCAGAGATTATCTATGATTAAATCCCTAAATTTCAACCTCAAGTACTTAATCCAAAAGAAAGATGCAAAGCCAAGATTGTTGCGATGGATATTACTCCTTCAAGAGTTTGATATAGAAGTTACATACAAGAAGGGGGTTGAGAATGGCGTCGCGGACCATCTTTCTTGGATTCGGATTGAAGATAACGTTCGTATAGAAGATTACTTCCTTAAGGAAAGTGTACACTTCATTTTTTGCGGATTGCAAGCAAACCAAGGTGAGAATCTACAAGTTCTCGGAGCTACAAAACCTGTGTCGATCGACGCACACTGTAATCATCGATTTTCATACTTTGAAAAATCGTGTGTCGATCGATGCAACCACCTGCGTCGATCGACGCAAGGTGGAGAAGACGTTGAGTGAGGCTTTTCATGATCCCGTTTTTGCTGTTTCTATGTCCGATCAACAATGGTATGCTGATATTTGATATGCTCAAATTTGCCCTGAGCTACTCTCTTAAATTAAGAGATCGATGTAATACTTAGGGGTCGAATCCACATGGAATCAAAACGCACAATCGACTAAAGAGTTCAAATTATGCTAAGTAAATAGTGATGAATGTAAAATAAACAGCAAACGTAAACAAAGTGAATGATGATAAGAGTACTAGTAATCAATTGGACACAAGAGTTAGGCTAAAGGTAATTCGTAGGAAAGAATCGAAATACGGCTGTGTCGATTGACACAGATGTCCATTTCGATCGACACGAGGATAAAAATGGTTAGGATTTGTTAAGCGCGGTTCTAAAACTCAAACACGAATATAAAACCAATCAACTTTCGTTGCAGAGATTATCTATGATTAAATCCCTAAATTCCAAATTTCTTTGCAAACTTAGTGAATAAAATCAAACATTAAATTCAGGTTCAATTGTTCACAAAATTGCTAAACCAAATCTCTTTGCGAATAGACAATTTTGCTCATCTAAGATTATGTCCGGTTGTTAATAATACTTTCGCATCTATTAAAACAACCTAGGATATCTAATTTCAGTTGATCAGTCCTAAAATCAGAGTTAAATAAATCTAGATGAAAAACATAAAGATAAATTCTAACAGAGTTTCAATCCTAATGATTTCTCATCAAACTATAGAATTACCCTAAACCTAACAAGCAAACTACTCAGACATAGATGCAATAAACATTATGAATGAAATAAATTGCATAAAAGAGATAGAGTTAGGGATACAAAAGTTCGAAATCTGTGAAGTTTGGAAGTCTGAAATCTCCTCAAAGCTCAGCCAATCTCTTCTCTCTCAAGTCTTAATTAAAAACTGGATGTCCTCATAAAAGCCTAAATAAAAACTATATATAATGAGCAAAATTCGGACTGGGCTTTTCTGTAAACTTCTGGGCTTCATGGGCCCAAGAGGAAATTTTTCTCTTATCGTCAGACATGCTCGTGTCGATCGACACACAGGATCGTGTCGATCGACACATCCTTGAAAACTCGACTCTGACTTGATAAATTCGGCTCTTCTTTCCTCGATGCTCCAAAAACTCTCAAAAACTCCCATTAAGCTCCAATCGTCCTTTAACCTACAAAGACTCAAAAAGATTCAAAAAATACCAAAAAAACTCTATGAAAATGACTTATATCATGGTAAAAAACCGGTAAAAACCATGATATATCAATATTGCCAATTACCTAGCTGCAGAGGATGTATCTATCGACCTTAAGAGCTATGAGAAAAAGAGGTTCATGAGAGAACTTGGAAGGTACCATTGGATGAGAGAACATCTTATCTCTACAAGCATTGTTAAGATGGTATCAACATGAGATGCATTGCAGAGATTGAGGTTCGCGATGTGTTGTTTCATTGTCATGGTTCCGGGTATGCTGGTCACTTTGCTACATTCAAGACAGTCTCCAAGGTTATTCAAGCAGGGTTCTGGTGGCCTACGATGTTTGAGGATGTTCACAATTTTGTCTCGAAGTGTGATGGTTGTCAAAGGAGAGGAAAAATCTTCAAGAGACATGAGATGCTACAAAACTTCATTATCGAGGTTGAAGTTTTCGATTGTTGGGGCATTGATTTCATAGGTCTTTTCCCATCATCTTATGGGAATGAGTACATTCTTGTTGCTGTGGATTATGTCTCCAAGTGGGTGGAAGCGATTGCTAGTCCGAAGAATAATGTTGCGGTGGTTGTTAAGCTGTTTAAGACCATCATTTTCCCCAGATTTGGAGTTCCTAGAGTTATCATAAGTGATGGTGGCACACACTTCATTAACAAGATCTTTGCTAAGCTATTGCATAAGTATTGTGTTCATCATCGTATGGCTAGTCCTTATCATCCTTAGACAAGTGGGCAAATTGAGGTATCCAACAGGCAGATCAAGGAGATTCTAGGAAAGATAGTCAATTCTACAAGGCTTGGTCTACCAAGCTCGATGACGTGCTCTGGGCTTACAGGACGGCTTTCAAAACGATACTGGGAACTACGCCATTTCATCTGCTATACGGGAAAGCATGTCATCTTCCAGTGGAGTTAAAACACAAGGCAACATGGGCAATGAAGTTGTTCAATTTCGACATCAAGCGTGCTGCAGAAAGGCGGATGATACAGCTGAACAAATTGGTTGAAATGAGACATCATGCTTATGAAAACTCCAAGTTATACAAGGAGAGGACTAAGGCATATCATGATAAGAAGATCATCTCCAGAAAATTCGAACCCAATGACATGGTACTATTATATAACTATCGTTTGCAGCTTTTTCAAGGTAAATTGTGTTCTCGTTGGTCATGTCCTTTCACCATCAAAGAGGTCAGACTATATGGAGTTGTTGTCCTCATTAGCTCGGAAGGCAATGAGTTCACAGTGAATGGACAAAGGGTGAAACACTATTGGGCGGAAGCCGAGATTCTGGCAGGACACATTGTGCCTGTGGATGATGCACCTATTGCCTGAGTCCCGACACAATCAAGCTAACAACTGAAAACAAGTGCTTAGTGGAAGGCAACCCACTGGTAAGTGTAAATATTTCACTTCGGTTTAATATTTTTCTAAAAATAAAATAAAAAAACCTGTGTCGATCGACACAAATGGGTGTGTCGTTCGACACACGTGCATACAACATGGGGTCAGTGTTTTTAACTCGACAGTTTCCTTCTTCCTCTTCACTTTCTCTACAACACTCATAACTTCTTCGTTTGAGAAATAACCCGACCAGTTTTTTTTTTTAAACTCGGATTATTATTCCCATAAATAATAATTCTCGATACATAGTAATTCAATCTTAACAACCAGCGGAAGCAAAACTCAATTAAACCATTCCAATAATCAATTCATCAACCAATAACCAACAGAAACCAATTCAATTAAGCAATTAAACAATTCCATAAAACCAGCAACCTAGCGCTTCTAAACAATGCATATAAATCACACAACCGAGACTCTAGATCATCTCCTCTTCCCGGCCATGATTCCACGATCACACTTTGTCTTTACCTGCATCACATGGTTAAAAGAGATGCGTGAATATTATCACAAATACTCAGTGAGACGGTCATCCCACATACTTGGCTATACACACAAGCATAAGAAAATATCACAATACCAAGCGATCAAAAAACAATGCATAACACAATAATCAACACGAGAATCACACATCAATCAAACATCAATCAAACATCAATCAAACGCATTTTGACATTCCCTTTACCCAGATAAGCCATGGTCACGCACTCACCTTGATTCTGGATAGATTCCAGACAAAGAAAACTACGAAAAGAGACCTCTCTAACACCTACCGCCTCTGCTCTATCTTCTCTTCCTCACGAACTAACAAAACCTCGATCCTTTCTCCAAAAACCCTTTAACCAAATTAGGGTTTCAGAAAACAGGAACGACTAGCTGACTTTGAAAGCACACAGAGAACGGAGATTACCTCAGAATCAGGATCGGAAACCTGATCTAGAACTAGACAGAGAGAGATTTCCAATGGTATGTGGATCGTCTTCTGAGTCCTTCTGGTTTGACGGGAATCCTCCCTCGAAGTGGACTGATCGCAGACCCGAAACTGCACAAATCTCTCTCAGTAAAACAATGATAACTCCTAGAATACACATCCGATTGACAAACCATTTTCTCTCATATCAAAATCAGAGAGTGTAGAATTTAACCTGTAAGTTTTGCTCTGATCCGATCTGTTCTTACTGGCCGTTACTCTCCTTTTCTAAAATCGGACAGAACTGCCTCCAAAGCCTCAACACGTCTTAAGGAATAAGAACACTCAAGGATCTCTTCCTCTTCTCTATGAAACTTTCTGGAGCTAAAATCCATCAGAAAACGCGACAAACCCCTTTTTATAGGGAAGCCATAGGGTTCCACCCTAAACCGGTCCATAAACCGATGATTAAAATCGAACCAACCGGTTCAAATTAACCTTGCGTCGATCGACGCACGACCAAAATTCACAGGATTTGGTTCACGGGCGTTACAGTTTGTTCACCAAATTGGGTGTTTCTTGAGCCTAACTTGAGTAGTTTTTCATCCTCTATTCGATTTTGTCACTCAATCTATCGATCTACAAGGTATGTGTTCGGAAATCTCTACTTTCAGTTTCGATACCAAGGTTTGATTTTCGAATTTCATTTCTTTTCACTCATCTATACTGATAAATGTGGCCTATTTCGATTATTTTAGAGTGAATTCGACATACCCATGTGCTTCATTCAAGTTATTTAGCAAGTTTTTGGGACTAATCAAAGTTTATGGATTTTGTGATAAAACTTGGTGAAATTTAGATTGTGCAATAGATAGATAGAAATTGGCTAATTCTGAATTTTTGGTTGTTTTCTTTTGCACATGTTCGCAGAAGACTTTTAGGAACAAGAGACCACGGGTAGGAGCAGCGGCTGCATCTAATTCTAACTCCGATACTCAAACTTTAACGGGAACTTGTGCTCCTCCATGGCCAAGGCTCGAGGGGACAAAGATTAGTATGCGGAGGTCTTGGAACAAAGCTCATTCTGAGATACTTGCTCTTCCTGAGGTTGTAGACAGAGAAATCACTGAGCCTTGGGATGACTATGATTCATTGTTCTACAATAAATGGCTGAAGGTGACCTTGGCACCTACACGAGTAGCGGATTCCCATGCGATGAGGACTTTGGGTATCCAAGACGTGGTACTTCGGTTGTTGGGAAATGCAGGCTTGGGCACCATTGCAACCAAGCATTATTCTATGTATCCAGACTTGGTACGCCAGTTCTTTGCTACAGTGAAAATATATTGTGAGGTGAATGATGTAGAGGATGCAAATGACGCAGGAAGCTGGACTTTGACATTCATGATCCATGGGGTCAGATACAGGGTTTCGTTTCTGGTTCATTGCAGGATCTATGGATTTATCCCGGATCATGCTACTACAAAGCTTCCGGACGATTTCTCTAACATCCAGTCCTTCTGGTCACGTTTCAGGTTTGGGGTTTATAACTCGAGGAGTTCTACACATACGGATGTTAGACATCCAGTCCTGTAGTACGTGATTCATCTCTTCTCGACTACGCTTTTTTGTAAGAGCAAGCCTGGAAAGACAAGATTTTCCAAGCTCATTCTACTGTATTATGATTTTTGGGAGGACATCGACGAGGAGCTTGTTATCAACATTAACGCCAACATGGCCTCTGTCTTTGCACTACACTTGATCGATCTGAAGTCCACACCATTTACTCTGACAAAGAGTAGCAAGGCCTTCATTGCTGGTAGTCTTCTGACTCCGATCTTCCAGTTTTGTGGCATTGACATATCTATGTGCAGGGTGGAGAGCAAGTTTTGTTATGTGGATCTAAAGTATCTAGGGAGAACTACCTGGCTTAAGCCAGAACGTCATTGGGTTTTCCGCGATGCTTCTGACGAGCAGCATATGGTTCAGTTGCCTCTACCGGATATGACGTGCATCTCCTGTAACTCACCAGTTCTCTCTTTCCAGCCTGATCCGACATTATTTAGACATGTTGGCACCATTCGCAGGCAGCAGACTCGTGGTGTTCGTACTTGTGATAATAGAACTGGTACTTCTGCTCGGGGCTCATGCATTTCCAAAGCTCCATCCGAGCCTTACCCTCTTCCAGAGACTCCCCCAATCCCTATTTTTTAGACTTGGGTTGCTCAGAGCTTTCAGAGCATATGGAACGCCATCTCTACACTGTCTCCCTGTGGATGTGTTCGTCCATGTTCACCATCAATTATGCGTGCTACTTCCCAATTAGCGGAGGAGGACTAGTTCCTCACCATTTATCCATAGTATCCTATTTTATTTTATCTTTTATTCTTTTTCTTTTGAGTTTATTTTTATTTTTCTTTTAAGTCAGTTTTTCATTTGTTTCTGTTTGATTATTGAACTTGTGCACTAATGAGATTATGCTATGTGTTTTCCTGTTGATCGTGTTTCTTGAGTGATTTTTACAGTTGCTGACTTTGAGAAATCTCTCTACAACTTGACGATCCGTTTTACAACCAGTGCGTCGATCGACATAGGCTCTGTGTGTCGATCGACACACAAATGAAATGGGTAAAATTTCATTCTTTCACTGGTTCATTTTCTTTTTGGGTCTTTAACAACCTTCAGGCTTGATAATACTGGAGACAGTAAGTTTTTCTGGGAACTAACCACAAAGCGCTAACATTTGAAGGATCATTGCCAAAGTAAGTTGATTGTAGGGTTTATTAGATGGGTAACTACAGGTGGATCGGTCTAACGGGGAGGGTTCAAGCTTCTGGAGATTTTGGAAAGTATGTTGCTAACCATGCCTTTAATGAACTCTACCTTCTCATTTTGGGGCTTGGTATGCATTGGATTTGATTCCACTTCGGCATTACAAGGTAGGATAATCACCCTTTGATATTCCCAATGGAAAAAAGAGGTGGTCTAAGGTTGAGAATAGTGTAAAGATCCTCACGACCCTGTCTCCTCACAAGGAACAATTGTGGTGAGTCCTCATGAAAGTGACCGATATCTGGTACCTATCCAACGATCCATCCAACCATCGTGTCATGACACGGCATCCTTGTTAGGTGCAGGTTATCGATCTCCTTCATTGGTTTGTGCCGATATGAGGAGATATCGATTTCTTCAGCTTATTCTTCAGCCGATATGGCGTGCCTGGTCCAACGGTCGGAGAGTCTTGATGCTCCATCGTAACAAGGGGATAACCTGGGAGATTTGTGCACTGGTTTGGGGGCACTAACCTCCTGATTCTCGATCCAAGTTACGAACTTCAATAGATCTGTTGAGACCTCATCTTTTCGCTATTCCAGGTGCATTCTATCGGTGAGCCCTGATGATTGATGACTGATTTTTGCTTCCTCTGTTCCCTCCAGAATCTTGCAACCTCCCTTTGCTTCCACTCCTCAGCGACTCATTTCAATCCTCCAGGCTCTGATAAGCCAGATAACTCCCGTTCAGCACTGATACTACCTGAAAAAGGGTAAAAGAAGAGAAATATGTACAAACACTAACCTAAAACCCTAAGATGTAAACTTAAACTAAACTAGAGCTAAAGGGTTCCTAAATGATACAAAATGATGCTGAATGAGGGATAATGGAATGCAATTATATACATAGAAAGTGTAAACATATGAATATATGAACTATCCTAGACTTGCCTTTTGCTTATCCGCAAGCAAACTAATAGAAGGCAACCCTAAAGGAGAGGTTTAAAGACAAGGATGCAGTGCCAAAAAGAGACAGTGAAGGTGCTTACAAGTGTGTCTTAAAGAGAACCAAGTCGATCCCCAATAGACCTTACTTAAGAAAACTTTTCCATGCCCATCACAAATCAAGCTCCTAATCTAAATCCCAAAACTCACAAGGAATCCTGTCATCAGCTACTATCACATCTCTTTAACATTCATTCAAGTGTTTGGTGCAGTCTCACAGTTGGAAGTTGAATCAATACCATTTAACATGGTAGAAAAAGGCTGGAAAATGATACTCAGATAAGGTTTAAGTCTTTTAAGGTAGTTAACTCTAAAAAAAAGTGTCACACTATGTAAAAGCAGGAAAAAAAAGAAATAATTGATTCATACAAGGCTCGGAAACTAATGTCTACCCTTTATCCCTTGATGCAATCTCTCACTCTCTTCACCTCTGATTGCCCAAGTGTAACCACTGGCTCTTTTTGGCCAAATACCATTCCTCACAGACTCTAATCCTCTATTTTTTTTTTTTTTGAATCAAGACCTAGGGAGTTTCATTTTTTATTTGCTCTAGCTCTGTTTTTTTTAGTTCCCAACTTAGCCCTTCTAACTTGTAACTTTACTTTTTTTTTATTTGATCTAAGAGAAGGCTAAACTTACGTTTGATTCTTCATTAAAGCTATTTTTATTTTAAACTTCTTTCCCAAGACTTGTCTTTTTCTTTATCTCCATTCCTTTCATTTTTCACACTTAACCACTAACCCTCAAGATAAAACATTGAAGTACAACCCATTTTGTTTTCATTCCCCACGTAAGGCTAGTCTTAGACACAAGAAACTAGCCTATTAGAAGCTTTGCCTTGCCGTCTCTAATGCTAGCAAGATTTTACAAGTACAACACTTTAAAAAAAAAATGCCTCACTCAAGAACATATGCAATGGTCTAAACAAAAAGGATTGAGTTTAAAGAGAGTGGTACCATCCTCATCCAAAAGATGAACTTGGATCGGGATGGCCATTCAAATAAAAAAAAGAGTGGTGAAAATGAGGTAAACATGATTTGAATGTTAAGTGTTTATCCACAATATGATTCAAAGTCCAAAAGTGAGAAGATTTAATTCAATTAAGTTTAAATTCATAGAGATGAGAAGCAGATCAAACAAGTTTCAAGCAACTAGAGACTTTCAGAGTGACAGATCAAAGCATGGTTGGCTATCTACTTCAGCAATGTTAAAGCATCAAAACAGATCTAATGAGGGCAACAAGTGTGAGTCCTAAACTGAAGCTTAATCATTGACTGCAGCTGTCCCCGTATGTGTGGGAGTCGGAACCCGCACAATCAAAATTTGTAGAGATTTTCGTAGGGAACTGAATTTCTATGATTAAACCAACGCAAACAACTGTAAAGGAAGTTGAAAACTCGTTCTATTGCTGTTCAGAAAGCTTTAGAGTACAAGTGTTTGTGAATTGATTTTCGAATCCCCTTTCTCAAGGGTTATGTACATGTATATATAGTCACCTAAGGCGGTTTTGCCTATCCCTAAGTCATAATGGAAATCCCCCTTCTCTTGCGATTTCCACTCTTCCTTAGATGGCTTGTGTCGGTCTTTTCACGGGCCTCGTCACATTCCACTTCGGCCCAACTCTGTCCAATCAAGACGACATCGGTACGCGCCCACATCGAAACTATTGCTTGTTCGACATTGGAACCACCGTACGCCGACATCGGAACCATCTGACATCGGCACATCGTCACCATCAGCGCTTCATCGGCGTCACCATTCTTCAACTTCGGAACAATATGAACCCGACTTTGGTGCCGTACGTGACCGACGTCGGCTCCACACATGGTCGACTTCGGTGCCGTATGTGACCGATGTTGGCTCCACACATGGTCGATTTCGGTGCCACATGTGACTGACATCGGTTCCACACGTGACCGACTTCGGTTCCACATTTGGTTGACATCGGTTGACTTCGGTTCCACATTTGGCTGACATCGGTTCCATTTGCATCGCGGTACGTGATCCTCGTGTCGCGGTACACGATCCTCGTGTCGTGGTACGCGATCTTCGTGTCCCGATGTGCACGACATCGTTCGCGAGCCGACACGGTTCCCACACTTAGCCATTTTGTGACTGTTATTTCTCCAGGGAGAGATTCGACCCCAACAGTTTGCCCCCCAGCTTGGTACATGGAAATAGTGGCGAAGCGGTTTGTATTAATCAGGTGATTAGCAGTCATAAAAAGCTGTTAAATTAAGTTAATTTCTTGACCAATGATGGCTGGACCCCGCGAACAGTCCTTTTGCTTTTGTTTGTTGAATTACCTCAGTGTCTTCATGACTTAACGTTACCAGTTTTTCTAACGCTTCTGCTGCTATCGGACGTTTCCCAAGAAATAATAAAGTCATCTTCTCCTATAAATACTCCACTCCTTCCTCATTCTTCCTTCACTCTTCACTTCTCCACTCTCTCTCTAGAAGGTACCCTCTCCTTCTCTCTCTAATTCTCCATCTTTTGCTTAAGTTTTTTTTTTTTTTGTCTCATCGACATCGGACCTAAGTCCGGAAGTTTGCGGATCGAAGTCGATCGGGACCGGAGACGACCGGGAGCGAAGTCGACCAGGACCGAAGACGATCGGGACCGAAGTCGATCGGGAGCGAAGTCGACAAGGACCGAAGACGATCGAGACCGAAGTCGATCGCGGGCTGCTGCGGATCGGGTGCCGATCGTGGTACCAAAGTGGATCGGAGTGGAGTTGATCGCGCGCCGAGGTCGATCGGTACCGAAGTGGATCGCGGGCCGATCGTGGACCAACGTCGATCGGACCAACTTTGGTCGAGTGGTACCGAAGTGGATCGCAGTGGAGTTGATCGCGCGTCGAGGTCGATCGGTACCGAAGTGGATCGCGGGCCGATCGTGGACCAACGTCGATCGGACCAACTTCGGTCGAGTGGTACCGAAGTGGATCGCAGGCCGATCGTGGATCGACGTCGTGGTACCGAAGTGGATTGCGGGTCGATCGGACCAACTTTGGTCGAGTGGTACCGAAGTGGATCGGACCGAAGTTGATTGCGCGCCGAGGCCGATAGGTACCGAAGTGGGTCGGACCGAAGTTGATCGCGTGCCGAAGTCAAGGTTGATCGGTACCGAAGTCGGATCTCTTCCGTGTAATCTCGACAGCAGTATGGACGACCATGACGTGTACACTATGAATCTTCGAAGAGCAAAACTTGAAGATGAATTCGCGGTTTCTTTGGCGGAAATGGCTAGGCGAGATACAGAGTTGCGTGCTGCGGCGAAGCCCCCGAGGTGTAAGGCTCCTAGGATAAGGGTTAGACATGATATTCCTGATCCTCCGGATTCCACACTGTGCGGTGAAGAATCTCTGCGGAAGTTAAGGCGTAAATTCAATATTTCAGAGGAGATCAAGATGATACTCCCCTCGTCTTCGGATTGAGCCTGGGGTCCCCCCTCTGGTTGCTTCACTATGTACGAGAGTTGTTTCAACTGGTGCTTGTACTTCTTTCCGATTCCGGAAGTCATTCTCGAGTTATTATGGATGTATCAGCTTGCTTTAGCTCAGATAAGTCCCCGTCGTCTCCGTCATTTGATGGGCATTTTCGTGAGAAGCATTGAATGTGGCGAAGAGGTCACTGTCTTCCATCTTTTGAATTGGCTGGACGTTCGAGTATCTCGTCCTGAAGAGAAACTCGTTTACTCGGTTTCGGCTAAAGCGAACCGTTCAATCATCAGTGGCTTCCCAAGTAAAGATAGCCACTCGATTGACCATTTCTTTTACGTCCCGATAATTGAAGCATCGGTTAGTCCCCGGTGGATCAATAAGATAATTGGGAAGTGGAGAAGAAAGGGTAGTTGAGCCTAAGTCGTCGTGTCTTTGTTTTTGTTGATCCGTTGGACGTTATCTAACTCGCTTCTTCTTTTTGTTGTTTTCGCAGTTATCAATCCATTTCCGAAGGTTCCACTAGATTTTCTCACGTTAGCAGAGTTACTTGCGTCCGAGAATTGCAATTGGCAAGAAGACTTTTCTCTTAAACAGATCGAAGACGCTCGAGCCCGTTACATCGTCAGTTCTGCCTTATCAAGTAGTTCGTCGTAATCAACCATGGAAAGGAAGGCATCAGTTCGTGAAAGGAAGAAAGCCGAGGCACACCGTTTAGCGGGTGAACCGAAGGCGGTGTTCAGAACATGAAGATCGATGTCGCTGATGCCCCCTGTCCCGGACGTCGTTCTGAGTCTTCGGCTGGGAATCATCCGGGGCGTCGTTCTGAATCTGCCGCTGGAACTAGAGGCGGACGCCGATTCTTTTCTGCAGTCTCCCAAGCTCCGGACCGTGATGCTGCCGAAGTGAATGAACCCGTAATAAGGCGAAATTTGATTCCTCGAAAACGTACCTTGTCTACCGCAGTAAAGGAAAAAGGAGCAATGCAATATACGATTAAAGCTTCACAAAGCGGCCTGATGACGCCTGAAATTGCGAAACAAGAAGCCCTCTCAGCCCCTCCGAAGGAAGGTTCATTCGGGGATAGGTCGTCGCTCGAAGGGAACAAGGTGATCCTTTCTTCTTATGACTGCCTACAATATTTACTGATGTTTTTAATCTATACTTGTCATCTTCCCCAGTTCGTCAATTCTGTTACTAGGCTGGCACGCAAATATGATCGCCGCGCCAGGCGGGAGGCTGAGAGGATCGAGCTAAGTGGGAAGCCGAAGTGTCGCGGGGAAAGGCGTTGGAAGCCAACATGGAGTCACTGGAAAAGACTCGTGATGAATTGCGTGATTCGGGTGCCCAAAAAGATTCTGAAATCGAGTTGCTCAAAAGCCAGCTTATGTCGGAAAAAAGCTCTACCGACTCCAAGGTTAAAACCGCCACAAAGAAAATCATGCGTTCCTTGATGAGAAAATTCAAGTCGAAGATAGAGAAGACCAAAGAAAAATTCAAGGCTCTTAGGAAGTCGGTAGACAAGATGAATGAGCTAGCTCAAGTTGACGCAAATCTCGAGCTCATCCAGAAGCTCCGAAGCGACGATGCTCCTACTTTGGAATCCGAAGCCGCACAAATTTCTGAATGGAGGGAGGAATTTGTTGGCAGGGACAAGGAGTACACTGGGCTGTTTGCCGAGATCCAACAGGGGTTGGTTGTCTCTCCCTTTTCTTATGATGAGGTTCCCGCCTTCGACTTCAATCCGTTGGAAGATCAAGCCGCAGAGATTGGTGTTCACTTCCCCTCTGGGTCCAACTGGGGTCCTTCCGGTGTGTGTCTGCTTGACCCGCGTGATTCCCATACTATCAGCGCGGTTTGGAGGTGAGCCCGATGGTACTGAAGGTTATGGCTACAATGAGGGGAATAAAGTTGGTGCCGATTATGACGTTGGCGGAGGTGGAACCGAGGTCGAGGAATACGAGTATGATGTTGGAGGCGCTGCCTCTTAGTCAACTTTCCTTGAGCGGTTCTTTGCCTCTATGTTATCTGTACTTTGGTTTTTCTTTTTTTTGTAAGATATTGTTCCTTGCTTTCAGCAATATGATTATGTTCCGATTTTTGACCAACGTTTCGTCTGTTGGGTTTGTTTTCAATGATTGAACTTGGCTTTTTGGGGATGCTATGATATCCGCTCCAGCTGCAATCACATTATGACCAACGTTTCGTATGTTAGGTTTATGACGATCATTTTTGGTTTACAAGCTGGTTTCCGTGAACCGAACTTGCTCCGTCAATGGTCGTTGCGCGCTTAATATCCCGTTTGGGATGTGATGGTCACATCAAAGTGTTACTGTGGCCATCAGGAACGATCGAGTTTAAGTGTTTCGCATTGATTTGGTTGATCCGTTACGGATGTTCAAATATTAACTTGATTGATCCGTGATGGATGTTCAAGTATTGACTTGGTTGATCCATGATGGATGTTCAAGTATTGAGAGGTGGGGAGTATACGAGTATACATACCCCCACTCCCCCCCTTTTAGGGAAGGGGGCAGCTGAACCCATCCGAAGATGGGCTGCCTACGTACCCTTTGCAGGGATCAAGCCGCCTCGTAGTTCGTTTAGAAATGACTTAGTGATAGTATTTCTTTAGATGTCGAGCGTTCCACGAACGCGGAACTGGATCGCAAGCCGTGTTGGCTAATTTGTAGACTCTGGGTTTGACTACTTCAGTGACTCGGTAAGGTCCTTCCCAGTTAGCACCAAGTTTACCAGCGTTTAGCTCCGCTGTATTCTGAAAGACCTCCCGCAACACCAACTCTCCTTCCTGGAATCTGCGAATTTTAACCTTCGAGTTATAGTACCTTGCTGCGGCGTTTTGATAGTTCTGAATCCGAATAAGTGCTTGGCACGTTTCTCGTTGACAAGATCCAATGTATCAAGCATCAGAAGATGATTTAATCCTTCCTGCTCTGGCAGAAGTCTTCGTCGCACACCCGGAAATTGCACTTCTGGTGGGATAATGCACTCGGTTCCGTATACTAAGGCAAATGGGGTTTCGCCTGTTGCTCATCCTGGTGTGGTGCGGTGCGACCATAGCACTCCTTCCAACTCGTCAGCCCATCTCCCCTTCTTCGCCTTGAGCCATTTTTCAGCCCTTTAAGGATTGATTTGTTGGCTGCCTCGGCCTGTCCGTTTCCTTGAGGATACCTCGGCGTTGACTTGCTTAGCTTAATCTTCCATTTATAACAGAATGCCCCAAACCGAACGGAGATGAACTGCGATCCGTTGTCAGTGACGATTTCATAAGGCACGCCATGACGACATATGATATTTTGCCATACGAAACTTTCTACTTGGGCATCCTTGATGGACGCGTATGCCTCTGCCTCCACCCATTTAGAAAAGTAATCGGTTAAGACCAACATGAAACGTTTTTGCTGGGACGGGTGGAGCGGACCAACAATGTCCATTGACCAACGCATAAACGGATAAGGTGAGGTGATCGATGAGAGCATCTCTGTAGGCTGATGAATTTTCGAGGCGTGACGTTGGCATTGCTCGCATTTAGCTGAAAACACTTCGTAATCCCTTATCATTGTTGGCAAATAATACCCGTGTCGCTTGATCCTCATTGCTAATGCTCGTCCTCCGGAATGGTTTCCGCAAGACCCGCCATAAACCTCTTCCATGATCTTCCGAGCTGCATTGCTTTCAACACATTTTAGCAATGGTCCGGAGAAACACCACTTGAAAACTTCTCCATCTAACAGGACATATCGTGCGGCCTGAGCCTTGAGCTTACAGGCTGCCCATTTGCCAGAAGGTCGTTTTCCATCATAGATGTAACTGCGAACGTCACCAAGCCATGGCTTGTCGCAGCCGTATTCTGGACTAATCACATCGTCGTGACCCTCCATAATCTCCTCTTCGTTAGCGGTCGGATCAGGATACTCGTCAGGGTCATCGCGTGGATTATCAGTCGGATCATTCTCGGCTTCCGCCATAACTGCATCTTCCTGTCCCGGACCGGGATCACTGCGGACGGTGACTTCGGATCCGGGAAAAACATGGCTCGTTCCGGGTTCCGAAGTGGAAGGGAATTCCGGCGCCAAAGTGGACGTGCTACCAATGGGAGCGTCGGTTTTGCCAACATCGGATCCCGCGTGTCCAGATGAGCCGATGTCGTCTTTGGCTGATGGAACCGAAGTCGATGTGGCCGATGGAACCGAAGTCGATGTCGTCTTTGCCAGAACCCTCTTTGTGCCACCCTTCATGTGCCTGGTTCCCTAGGACCGAGTTACTACGTTCACGGTCTCGATTATCCTGATGCTGCGATGTTCAATGAACTCGACTGGTATGATCCATCTCAAATCCGGATCCGATGTCGAAACAAGAACTGCTAACGCATCAGTCGAAGTGTTCTCGCCCCGAGGGATTCTTGTCAGGGTGAATTCTTTAAACTGTCGAGCCAAATCCTTCACAATCTGTAAATATAATCCCATGCGATCTTCCTTTACCGCATACTCGCCGCTGAACTGATTTACGACAAGCTGGGAATCACAAAACGCATGTATGTTTTCGATCTTCAATCCCAAGGCTAACCTCATTCCAGCAATGAGAGCTTCATATTCTGCTTCGTTATTTGACGCGTGAAAACCTAATCGAAAAGACTGCTCCAGAAGCTCTCCAGTCTGTGATGCCATCCTTATTCCCACTCCTGAACCGTTTTTTTATGATGATCCATCGATGTGGAGCTTCCAAGTCGGCTTTGGTTCGTCTTCTTCGGGACCCTCATCCGAGGTCTCAATAAGGAAGTCCGCTAGAACTTGAGACTTTTTACAAGTCCGGCCTCGGTATTCAATGTCGTATTCACTAAGTTCGACGACCCACTTCGCCAATCTTCCTGATTGGCTCGGACTATGAAGGACTGACCTCAAGGGAAAAGTGCTGAGAATTACGATTGGGTGTGACTGGAAGTAAGGTCTTAACTTTTTAGCGCACATGACCACAAATAGTGCTAACTTCTCCATTAACGGGTACCTTATCTCAGCAGCGACTAAACTCTTGCTGACATAAAAAATTGGCTTCTGCTCTCCCATTTCTTCTCGGACAATCACTCCGCTAACGGCCACTGAAGAGACCGTAATGTACAGGAAAAGTGGCTCGCCATCTACTGGTTTTGCAAGTATCGGTGGCCTTGCCAAGTATTCCTTTAATTCCTTGAATGCTGTCTCACACTTCTCGTTCCAATTGAAGTCCTTATTCCCCCTCAAAGTATCATAAAACGGCAAACACCTATCGGTTGATCGTGAAATGAAACGGTTAAGTGCTGCAACTCTTCCGGTCAACCGTTGCACTTCTCGTTTAGTTCTCGGAGAAGCCATATTCTTGAGTGCGTCTATCTGCTTCGGATTCGCCTCAATGCCACGGCGAGGGACTAAGTAACCAAGGAATTCTCCAGATGTTACCACAAACCTACACTTTGTCGAATTCAGTTTCATATTGTGCAAGTTCAGCTGCTCAAAACATTCCTGCAGATGCTTGATGTGATCTTTTTTGCTCAACGACTTCACTAACATATCATCAATGTACACCTCCATTTTTTTCCCAGTTGGTTAGCGAACATCCTGTTGACCAGTCGCTGATATGTGGCTCCCGCGTTTTTTAGCCCGAATGGCATTACTTTGTAGCAGTAGATTCCTCTGTCCGTGATGAAAGCTGTCTTGTCTTGATCTTTGGGGTTCATAAGAATTTGGTTGTATCCCAAAAAGGCGTCCATGAATGACAGTAGCTCATTGTCGGCTGTTGCTTCGACCAGGCGATCAATATGAGGCAAAGGAAAACTATCCTTTGGACACGCTTTGTTCAGATCCGTGAAATCCACGCAAACGCGCCATTTTCCGTTCTTCTTCTTGACTACGACGGGATTCGCCAACCAATCCGGATACTTGACTTCTCTGATTGAGCCAACTCTGAGAAGCCTGTCTACTTCGTCATTAACCGTTTTCGCCCTTTCAGGTCCGAGTTTTCTTCTCTTCTGCTTGACTGGTTTGAAGCTTGGATCAACGTTTAACTCATGGCTTGTCACATTGATATCGATACCCGGCATATCTTCGGCAGTCCACGCGAAAGTACTGACGTTCTCCTTAAGACACGAGACAAGTTCCTCCTTGATGCCTTCGCTTAGTGTGGAACCGATCTCCACGCATCGCTCCGGGTGTTCATCGTCTATGCAGATCGTGATAACGGGGTCACAGAGTGGTCTGTTTTCTTTTGTGCGACCCTCCGTTATCTGTAATTGCTATAATAGTTTGCTGAGCCTTTTCACCGGCTCTCTATCTGTCTTCATCTTCTTTTGCTTCAACACTTGATCTGTTACTGGTTTCCTGAGTTTATGCTCCGTCAGAAAGCACATTCGGGATTCCTTCTGACTTCCCTGAATGGTTTTCCCTCCGCCTGGTGTTGGGAACTTGACGCAAAGATGATAGGTCGATGCAACCGCCCTCATCGAATTCAGCCAAGGAGTCCCCAATATCATATTGTAGATAGCAGGATGATCTGAGACAGAGAACTCAACGTTTTTCGTTACTCCTCCGGCTTGAACAGGTAGTGTGATCAATCTCATTGTCTTTGTCGTTTCTCCAGAAAAATTTGTTACCGGTTTCGGGAACGGTTTGACCGCGGCTAAGTCGATGTCCATTTGCTTGAGTGTTTCCCTGAATATTATGTCCATCGTACTTCCAGTGTCAATCAGCACCCGAGCTACGTCACAGTTGGCCACGACTATTTCGACCACGAGAGGATCATCATGAGGTTTATCAATCCCAACCGTCTCATTTTCTTCGAAGGTAATGACATCGTTTTTAACAGTAGACGGGATCTGGAGGTTCATACTAACGTCAGCTCGCCTTTGGAAAGCTTTGATGGAGGAAACAGTGTCTGCGCAGTAATGTGATCCACCCATAATCATGTTAATGCGCCTTCGCGGTTCTGGTGGTGGGGCTTCGCTCTCTTGCCTCTGACGCTTCTGACCTTCTTTGTCAGCTGGGCCGGTTCCATCATCGTTAACATCCATGGCGAAATCGTCAATGCTAACGTTTCCTCCAAGCTCTCCTGCTGCCAGTTTTGCAGCGAGTTTTAAACCTAGAACCCGGCAATTCGCAGTTGAGTGCCCAAAGACGCGATGGTGTTCACAATACGCTGCTTTGTCGTAAGTACTCTCCTTCCTTACCCAGGTGTTCCAAGGGTCTCGGCCACGGCCACGGCCATGCACCTGACCTCTTCCTCGTGAGTTACCCTGTCCTTGACTTGTCCAGCGGATTCTACCTGAAAACTATGTGCTCCTTTGAATCCTCCTTCATGCTGGACAAAATCGGGCGTGTGATTGCCTTTCTTGGTATTCTGATGCTGTTGAGCTTGCGGTTGCTGATTTGTTTGCTTCGGTTTTCCGTGTCTTTCGACGCACAACGTGGTCTCCTCCTCTTGATTGATGAACCCGGAAGCCCGGTGCAAGGCATCTTCTATTGTCGAGGGAGTGTTCACGGTCATCTCCTTCTTGAAATCCGAGGTGTACCAGAGTGCCTTTTTCAACGCGAGTAGGGCGGCTTGTCACTAACGTGCTCCACTTTAGACATAACGGTTTTGAATCTTCTGATGAAATTCCGGAGTGTCTCGTTCTGTCCTTACGACATCGTCCATAAATCCGCATCGGAAACCCCAGGATCTATGAATATGGAGTAGTGTTTCAGGAATGCTGCGGTTAGCTGACCGAATTTTTCAATGGAATTCCGATCAAGTCTGGAAAACCACTGAAGGGCAGGTCCCTTCAAGTGTTCAACGAATAACAGGCACTTTACGGCGTCTCTCTCGCCTTCCCAGAAATTAGTGCGACCCATTGCAATTGCGAACGACGTGATGTGGTCCTTTGGGTCACTATTCCCTTTATAGATCAGGATCTTAATCTTTCCGGGATCTGTAATTTTCACTTCGGTGATACAGGATGTGAACGGAGTAGTTTGCGCTTCTTCCAAAACGCGGTCGATTTCCGACGCCTTGCTAGCGATCATGTGCATCTGTGACTGAACAACTTTCAAGTTGGCAGCTGTTCGATCCATCTTTGCTCGAAGTGCGATCATCTCATCTTTCTGGGCCTGAATCGCGGCTCTTCGTTCACTTTCGAATCGAGTTTGTTGCGCCAGAAGATGACCCTCTTCTTTCTCGATCTCGCTCGATCTCGTCCTCAAATTGTCGTAACTCATTGCGGGTCGGGGCTTTATTGTCGGCGTTACGATCTTGCGCTGGATTTTCTGCATCAAGATCTATCACAGGTTCTAATTCGGTTTCGTACCGGGTGCCAGCTCTTTGAACCTCAGGGTTTTGCTCACCGGTCATGGTTGTAGGGCGTGTCGGAGGTATCCCTGTTTTTTTTTCTCTGCGGTGTTGTAAATTTGAGGAGAATCGGTCATACCGGTCTCCTCGGTCGATCTTGGCCCGACCCCCCAGCTTGGTTCCGGTTGGCAGCCGCTAGGGTTTCTTGTCGGACGTTGGCGGTTGCGTGTTGCTTATCGTGATCTTCAATCCTCTTCACCAACGTTTCAAGCATCGCCTTGATCTGCGTCATGGCTTCGGGCATCGTGTCTACGGTTACTGGTGGTGACTGCTGGTTCTCTCCTCCCCCGGTAGTACCCGCAGAGTTCGTTTCTTCACTAGACATCTTCCTTCGTATCGGATTGGCGGTGGTTTTTCGTGTTAGAAATTTCAAGAGTCCCCTTAGACGGCGCCAAATTATGGGAGTCGGAACCCGCACAATCAAAATTTGTAGAGACTTTCGTAGGGAACTAAATTTCTATGATTAAACCAACGCAAACAACAGTAAAGGAAGTTGAAAACTCGTTGTATTGCTGTTCAGAAAGCTTTAGAGTACAAGTCTTTGTGAATTGATTTTCGAATCCCCTTTCTCAAGGGTTATGTACATGTATATATAGTCACCTAAGGCGGTTTTGCCTATCCCTAAGTCATAATGGAAATCCCCCTTCTCTTGCGATTTCCACTCTTCCTTAGATGGCTTGTGTCGGTCTTTTCACGGGCCTCGTCACATTCCACTTCGGCCCAACTCTGTCCAATCAAGACGACATCGGTACGCGCCCACATCGAAACCATTGCTTGTTCGACATTGGAACCACCGTACGCCGACATCGGAACCATCTGACATCGGCACATCGTCACCATCAGCGCTTCATCGGCGTCACCATTCTTCGACTTCGGAACAATATGAGCCCGACTTCGGTGCCGTATGTGACCGACGTCGGCTCCACACATGGTCGACTTCGGTGCCGTATGTGACCGATGTCGGCTCCACACATAGTCGACTTCGGTGCCACATGTGACCGACATCGGTTCCACACGTGACTGACTTCGGTTCCACATTTGGCTGACATCGGTTGACTTCGGTTCCACATTTGGCTGACATCGGTTCCATTTGCATCGCGGTACGTGATCCTCGTGTCGCGGTACACGATCCTCGTGTTGTGGTACGCGATCTTCGTGTCCCGATGTGCACGATAACGTTCGCGAGCCGACACGGTTCCCACACTTAGCCATTTTGTGACTGTTATTTTTCCAGGGAGAGATTCGACCCCAACAGTATGTTTATGTAAATGTAGACTACAATGCTTCTAGACTGAATCCTACATGAAACAGAAACAAGAAGATGCAGATGCAGAATGAAACTATATGCATTTTCTTTTTGTTTTGTTTTTGTAAAATTTTTTTTTATGCAAATGGATGCAATGCAGATGAATGAAAAATGCAGGAAAAAATGTAATGCAAGTGGAAAAAGGAGAGAAAAGAAGTCAAACTGTATATTAGCAACTATAGTGTGTGTGTGTGGGTGTGTGTTCTCTTCCCCAGACTTAGTTCTCACTGTTCCAGTGAGATAGAGAACAGAGAAAGGAGAAAAGAAACACACCAACACATACACCAAAAACAAAATTAAACAAAAGAAAACTAAACTATATACAGAGTTAGGTGGTACCTCTAGAAGTATTGGGGAGTAAAGTTTTGAGAAGGAAGAGGAATGATTACTTGATCCCTTGGTAGAGAGAATTGCAGATTGTTGATGTAGTCTCCCGCAAAGTATTTATGTTGAGGAAGGAAGCATAGCAAGGGTGTATCTTCATGTTCCATGTAACGATACACCAATGTGTTTTAATATAACTTGCCTGCTAGGGTATTAGTGTTCATAAGATAATAAAAATCTATCTTGAGAACAGTCTGGAAATACCGATGTAGGTTCACATCAATCCCACAGTCGGTGAAGAGAGAGGTCAGCAAGCCACTAATGCAAATCTGATAATTCAAATTTGGCATGGTGTCATGTTTTACTTTAAAGAACTGGTCAAGGAGCCACGATCCCACTTTTGGCGGCATGCAGGCGCGGTTTATCGGCCTGCCGTACTTGTTGTTGAGCCATCTTTGGGTGGCTCAATACACTATTAGTAGCTCTTCTTCTTTAGCCAAACACGTCTCCGGCCTTGCAAACATGGTGTGGCCTAGGAGCCTTAGAGCATAACGGACTGTCGGATTCTTGATTATTGAGATTTTGCAAAGGCTAGGATGGTAGAGGTCATCATTGGCAATAATCCTCCACATAAGATAGGACAGGGAGAAGTGATTTTCCCCTATCTTGAACATAATTCTTCCCGATCCAAGGGGTAAATCTTCCACCAAATAAGAGGCTGACGCAAGAAATTGACTGGCTAGAGCGGGGTAAGTGAAGTACTCCATTGTAGACACAGAATTGAAGTTCACCTGCGCAGCAAATTCGTCAAAATTGTCTCGAATATCTACAAGCGAACCTAATCGGGACCATTGGGGCTTCGGTGAGCCTTTGCAAGAAATTCCACTATGAATCAATCCACAGGTCGGCTCTGTAGAAGACTCCTTCTCCACTTGAAGAACTCGAAGTACTCATGGTTAAAGAAATGTGAGATTTTTATCTGTCACAACTTCACAAAAAGGGAAATTGGTTACCTGAGTATCTCTATAAGGAGAAGAAAAGAGGAATCGAGGATGAGTTAGACCATTATAGTGATATAATTGAGCGAGAAAGAGTTCAAATGTTAGGGCGTAAGTGAATAATTTCTTTCTTTAGCAGAAACCGACAAAGAAAAGAAGAGGAAAGATTTTTGAAGAGAGAGGGAGAGGATATGCATTTTAGGCAAAAGTTCGCTTGCTTTACTAAACCAAAAATCTGACTTCTAAAACCAGAGTAAACCAGAAAAATAAAAAATTAAAAAAAGTAACCCGGTTTGCCGTGACCGAAGTCGGGTTGATGGTCAATTGAGTGTTTCGCTCCCGTTGCTCTAGGTGCCCAATGTAAGGATCTGAGCTTCATATTGTTGTTCACCAATATCTTGCTCTTGGTTCATCTCTTTCCCTAAGCAGCGTTGTTTTATCGGTTGGACCCGTCGGTTAAAGCCGATAAGTGTTGCCAAATCAACTTTCTTTATAACTTCATTCCTTTGCGTCGTTCATATCCTTTAAACCTCTGTAACTCCTGCTGCTAGATCACACTTAAGAGAAAGATAATTTGGAACATAAAACATAATTGCAGATAGATAAAGCATAGATATATGCACTTGTTTAATGCCACTAAGCTTGACATTGTTGTTCCTTTTAATTGGAAGAAGGTGGAGATCCCTTGTTAGACCTTGGTCCCCAATCATTCATTGTTGTTGTCACATTGGCTGCATCTGCCTCAAACTGGTCTGTAGCTGAATTGCAGTGTGCATGAAGAGAGTTGCTTGAGCTCTGACCAAGTTTAATCTTCTCCTTAATGCCTTAAGGCTCTTCATATATCAGGGTGGTGGAGTCAAACTAGCTTCCTGCCTCTGCAGTAACCTTGGTCTCAGTGGAAGGCAGAGTCTTCTTATCCAAAGCAGATACGCCTGGCGGATCTCCATAATCATCCATAGCGGACTTTTCCTTGCTCTGCATTGTGGGAGTTGTTGCTATGTCACAGGTGACCCTAGCAACCACATTGTGAGAGTCAGCTTCAGGTTTTTCAGGTCTATTACAGCTCCAGCAGTCTTCAAGAAGGGCATTCCAAGGATGATTGGTAAAATTTTGTGTCCTTCCATCTTCACAACCACAAAGTCAGTGGGAATAAGAGCATCTCCAATTTGCAATGGATAGCTCTCAAGAATTCCAAGAGAATCCACTGAAGTAGAATCAACCATAGTGATGGAATACACTCGTTTCTTTATCTCTTTAATACCCAATTTCCTCACCATGAAGAGAGAAATCAAGTTGATGCTTGACCCTGTATCACATAGCCCCTTCTCATGAAAATCTCCCAGATAGCATGGCAAGACAAACTTTCCTAGATTAGCTTTCTTAGGCAGTGTCCGCAGAGTAGACACTCTTTCTTTCAGGTTGTTGTTTGTTTCAGCAGCATCCTTAAGCTTCTGCTGGCAGTCTAAAACTGTGTCAATGAATCTCTGTTCCACGGTGTCTCTTAGTGAAACATCCCTCCTCTGGAGTGGTACTAAGAGTTTATTCATCATCTTGTGAACTGCAGGATACGCTTCCTCAAAGCTCAATTCTTGGCAGGCAAAACAGAGTTGTCTGAGAGAGTCTTTTCATTCTTTTCAACAGGTAGGACTTCATTTGTTTTCATGTCAACATTGGATTCCTCCTTTCTCAAGGGTCCTTGTTGGGGTCGGGTTTTCCTTCTTTGAGAACGACAAACGAAAACGTCTAAAGTATGGTAATGATCGAGCAAGATCACGTAGATGAAGTAATCGTATGGGTCATATCGACTGGTTCTGATGTCGAGCTGCTACGAAACCGAAGTCGGGCACTCCACGTACCGATGTCGCAATGTGGTGCCGAAGTCTTGAATGAGGCGCCGATGTCAGGTGGTGCCGATGTCGAGTAGTGATGTCACTGATGTCGAATGTCGCGTGTACCGATGTTGGGAAGAGGTGGTGTCGATGTCGGGAAGAATTGGAGCCGAAGGCAGTCCTTGATGGTGTCGATGTCAACCAATGTTGGTGCCGATGTCATCCCAGTTTTGATACCAATGCCGATGCATCAAAGTCGGCACGCAGCGATGCCACTTTGATCATATGCCGAGGTCAAAATATCGGTAGGAGCGCATCAGAGCCGATGATGCTAGGCCGAAGTGGCACGCGACAAAACCCACGAAAGAGCAACCGACTTAAGCGATCTTGAGAAAAATGGAAATTGAGAAAGGAAGAGGAGGATTTTCATTATTGTTTAGGAATATACTAGCCGACCTGTATTACTATATATATTGATGTACTTCCCTTGGAAAAGGGATCTGAAAATAAATATACAAACACCTGTAGGCTAAAGCTTTCTCAACAACAATAAACCAATTTTCTTTACGTTTGCACTGGTTTAAAATCTTAGAAATTCAGTTCCCTACGAAAAGTTTCTACAAGTCTTCATTGTGCTAGTTTCGACTCCCAAAATTTGGTGCCGTCTAAAGGGACTTGAAATTTTCTCACACGTAAAACCACCACGAATCCAACTAGAAGGACGATGGCCAACGACGGAACTAACCCTCAGGATACCACAAGTACAAGTAACCGTAGAAACAATGCCCGAGGCCATGACCCAGATGAAGGCGATGCTGGAAACACTGGTTAAGAAGATAGAGGAACACGATAAGCAGCAAGCGGCCGCCAATAATCGACTAGAAGCCCTAGTGACCGCCAACCGAAACCAAGCTGGAGGCTCGAGCGTAGATCCACCACAGAGGCAGTTTCGTCCAATCCCCATCAAATTTACAACACCCAAAGGACACAAACGGGAATACCCCCGTCGCGCATTGCAGCTGTGACAAATGAACAGAACCCGGAGAGTCGAGGAGCTGGCGCCCAGAACGAAGTTGATCCCGAGCCCGTGATCGACTTGGATGAGGATAATCCAGCGCGATCCCGTAGCATTGATAATACAGAACACATCGAACCCGTAGCGATAGCCCAGACCCGCAACGAGCAATAGTGATTCGAGGATCTGATCGAGGAAGAAGGGGGTAATCTTTGGGCGCAACAAACCTAGTTTAGGAACGAACGAAGGGCTGCGATCCGAGTCTAGAAAGAAGAGATGGATGCCCTTCAAGCAGAGATTGATCAAGGAGCCACTAACTTAAGAGTTGTTCCGTCGTAGATACAGAGGGCCACTAGCAAGGTGCCTGAGCTTGACCGCGTTTTGGAGGAAGCGCAAACTACTCTGTTCACCATTCGCATCACATGAGTGAAACTTTCTGATCCCAAAAAGCTTAAAGTTCCGGTCTATAAAGGAAATAGTGACCCGAAGGACAATATAATATCATTCGTGATTGCGATGGGTCGTGCTAACTTCAAGGAAGGCGAGAGGGACCCAACACAATGCCTTCTATTTGTAGAGCACCTGAAGGGGCCTGCTCATTAGTGGTTTTCTAGACTTGATCAGAATTCCATTGACAATTTCGGTCAGCTGACCGCGGCATTCCTGAAGCATTACTCCATATTCATAAATTCTAAAGTTTCTGATGTAGACTTGTGGACGATATCACAGGGTAGTTTGAGACACTAAGAAGTTTTATTGGTAGATATAAAATAGTGATGTCCAAAGTAGAGCACATCAGTGACAAGGCCACACTGCAGGACCTGAAAAGAGCACTTTGGTACCCCTCTACAATAGAAGATGCTTATCAACGGACTGTCGGATGCATTCATCAGGAGAGGAGATGACACTGTGCACCGAGAAACACAGAAAAGCGAAGCAAATGACTCAGCAACCGCAAGCTCCACACAATCATAATACCAAAAAAGGTAATCAAATGCCTGGTTTTGTCCAGCACGATGGAGGTTTCAAGGGAGCACATAATTTCCAAGTATAATCTATAGGAAAAGATAGAGAACAAGAAAAATGACAAGAACGAGGCCATGGCCGAGGCCTCGGCCCATGGAATACATGGACAAGGAAGGAGAGTAGTTATGACGAAGAGGCCTATTGTGACCATCACCATGTCTTTGGGCATTCGACCGTGAATTGCTGTGTTCTGGGTTTGAAACTAGCTATAAAGCTAGTGGCAGGAGAGCTTGTGGGAAACGTTAGCCTTGATGATTTCAGTATGGATATTAACAAAGAGCATAGTGATCTAGCATGCAAGGAAGTTCAGAAATGACTAAGACAAAGGAGCGAGACCCTGCCACCAGAACCGCGAAGGCGTATCAACATGATCATGGGCGGGTCGAATTACTGCTTAGACACCGTCTTTTCCATCAAAGCTTTTCAGAGGTGAACTGATGTTATCGTAAACCTCCATATCCCATCTACTTTCCCCAACGATGTCATTACCTTCGGAGAGAGTGAAACGATAGGAATCAATAAGCCACATAACTATCCTTTAGCGATCAAGATTGTCATGAACAACTGTAACGTAGCCCGAGTGCTCATTGACACAGGGAGTACGGTAGATATAATCTTTAAAGAAATACTTAAGCGAATGAACATCGACTTGGCCAAAGTCAAAGGATTCCCAAAGCTGGTTACCAATTTTTCTGGAGAAACAACGATGACAATGGGACTATTCACATTGTTAGTCCGGGCTGGAGGAGTGACAAAAAACATGGAGTTCTATGTCGCTGATCATCCCGCCATCTACAATATAATCGTGGGGATTCCTTGGTTGAGTTCAATGAGGGCAGTCGCGTTGACCTATCATCTTTGCGTAAAATTCTCTACGTCGAACGGGGTGAAAACGATTTGGGGAAGCCAGAAGGAGTCTCAGATGTGCTTTTCGACAGAGCACAAGCTCAGAAAGCTAATCACTGATCAAGTATCAAAACGGAAGAAGATGAAGATGGATAGAGAGCTGGTTAAAGGGCTCATCAAACTCTTATAGCAATTACAAATCACGAATAATCGCGCGAAAGAAGACAGACCAACGTACGATCTCGTTATCTCGGTCTGCATAGATGATGAACATCCAGAGCGATGCGTGGAGATTGGTTCCACGCTGGGCGAGGACGTTAGGAGAGAACTCATCTTGTTTCTTAAAAAAAACGTCGGTATTTTCGCGTGGGCTGTAGAAGACATGCAGGGATCGATATTAACGTGGCAAGCCACGAGTTGAATGTGGATCCAACCTTCAAACCAATTAAGTAGAAACGGAGAATGCTCAGACCAGAGAGGGCGAAGGAAGTGTCTGCATGGATTTCATGGATTTGAAAAAGGCATGCCCGAAAGACACCTTTCCTTTGCCTCATATCGATCGAGTAGTTGTAGCAACGGTTGGCAACGAGCTGCTATCATTCATGAATGCTTTTTTGGGATACAACCAAATTCTTATGAACCCGAAAGACCAAGATAAGACAGTGTTCATCACGGACAGAGAAATCTATTGTTACAAAGTGATGCCGTTTGGGCTCAAAAACGTAGGAGCCACATATCAGCGTCTAGTCCACAAAATGTTCGCTAACCAACTGGGGAAAACAATGGAGGTGTATATCGACGATATGTTGGTGAAGTTGTTAAGAAGACAAGACCACATCGAGCATTTATGGGAATGTTTTGAGAGGTTGAACTCACACAATATGAAGCTGAACCCAATGAAGTGTAGGTTCGCAGTTACATCTGGAGAGTTCTTTGGTTATTTAGTCACTCATCGCGGCATTGAAGCAAATCTGAAGCAGATCAATGCACTTAAGAATATGGCTTCACTAAAAAATAAACACAAAGTGCAACGGCTGACTGGGAGAGTTGTAGTACTCAATCATTTCATCTCACATTCAACCAATAGGTGTTTGCTGTTCAATGATTCTTTGAGAGGCAAGAAGGATATCGATTGAAGTTGAAGGAGTATTTGGCAAACCCCACCGATCCTCGCAAAGTTAGTGGAGGGCGAGCAACTTTTTCTGTACATTGAGTTTTTTTTAATGGGCATAAGTGGAGTGTTTGTTTGAGAAGAAATGGAAGAGCAGAAGCCAATCTTTTACATTAGCAAGAGTCTCGTTGCCACTGAGGTAAGATACCCGCTCATGGAGAAGTTGGCGTTAGCCGTTGTCATGTGCGAAGGTAAATTGAGACCATACTTCTAGTCACATACGATTGTTATACTTAGCACTTTCCCCTTGCGGTCTGTTCTACACAGCCCAAGCCAATCGGGAAGACTTGCGAAGTTGGCCATTGAACTTAGTGAGTATGACATTGAATATCGGGGCCGAACATGTAATAGAGATTACGAAGGAAGGTCTTGAAGCTGAAAGACCGAAGTCAATTTGGAAACTCCACGTAGACGGATCATGATAAAAACGGCTCAAGAGTAGGAATAAGAATGGCATCACCAACAAGGGAACTCCTTGAACAATCGTTCCGCCTGGGTTTTCGTGCATCTAAAATGAGGCAGAGTATGAGGCCCTTATTTCTGGAATGCAGTTAGAGTTAGGATTGAAGATCGAAAACATACACGCGTTCTATTATTCCCAACTTGTCGTGAACCAGTTTAGCGGGGAATACACAGTTAAGGAGGATCATATGGGATTATATTTGAAGGTTGTAAAGGATTTGGCCGAGCAGTTTAAGGAGTTCACCTTGACACGAATCCCCCATGGTGAGAACACGTCAGCAGATGCATTGGCAGTCCTTGCATCAACGTCTGATCTAGATCTAAAGCTGAATCATACCTAGTATCACGGTATCCAAAATTGTGAACATAGTAACTCGATCACAAGTGACTAGGAATGCAAAGGGGAACATAGAGAAAGCAGTGCAAAGGAAAACATCATCAAGAGAGATGACTTTGAGACCATCATCGACTTCGGTACAAGCTGCGACGTCGGCAGGGTCCAATGTCAGATCATTAACTTCAGCACTAGCTGCAACATCAGCAAGATCCGATGCCAGGGCATCCACTACAGCATCAGCTGCGACGTCAGCATTGGTAGGGTTCATTGTCAGCGCGTCCACTCCGGCACCAGTTGCGACTTTGGGGCCAACTGGACCCAACGTTGTTACAGAAACTGTTCCCATTTCAGAACCAGGGGTGGTTTTGGGGTTATCAAGACCTGATGTCATCACCAACGACCGTCTCAATGCAGGACATGAAGACACAGTTATGACGAACACCAAAATTGAGGTGACGCGCGTGGAAGGTAATCCACCTTAAACAAATCCTAATGATCATCTTGATATGGTCGCTGACGAAGAGGAGATTCTGGAGGATCATGGTGCTCTAACAGATTGTGAATAGGGGTATGACAAACCATGGCTTGATGACATTCATCGCTATGGAGGAAGTTCATAGCGGCTCTTGTGGAAATCATTATGGAGGACGAGCATTGGCGATAAGTATTAAACGACACGGGTATTATTGGCCAACAATGATAAGTGATTACGAGAAGTTCTCAGCTAAATGTAAGAAATTCTAACGTCAAGCTCCAAATATTCATCAACTTACGAAGATGCTCTCATCAATCACCTCACCTTATCCGTTTATGCGATGGTCTATGGACATCGTTGGTCCACTTCATCCGTCGTGACAAAAGCGATTTTTGTTGGTTCCATTAAGGATGTCCAAGTACATAGTTTTGTATGGCGAAATATCATATGTTGTCATGGAGTGCCTTATGAAATTGTCACTAATAACAGATCTCACTTCATCTCCGTCCGATGTGAGGCGCTCTGCGACAAATGGAAGATCAGACTCAGTAATTAACTCCAAGGTATCCTCAAGGAAATGGACAAGCCAAGGCGATCAACAAATCGATTCTTAAAGGGTTGAAAAAATAGCTTAACGCGAAGAAGGGACGATGGGCTGACGAGTTAGGGGTTTTCTATGGTCACATCGTAACACTCCAGGATGAGCAACAGGGGAAACCCCGTTTGCCCTTGTGTACAAAACCGAAAACATCATTCCATCGGAAGTGTAGTTCCCAGACGTACGAAGAAGGCTTCTGCCAAAATAGGAAGGACTGAATCATCTACTGATGCTTGATACATTAGACCTAATCAACGAGAAACATGACCAAGCTCTTATTCGAAGACAGAATTATCAAAACGCAGAGGCAAGCTACTATAACTCCAAGGTCATGAAGTTTTCTAGTGGATGGAAAAGCTGAATGCTGTAATGCCCGTGATCCAGAAACTAGAATATTTAGAGGGTGTCAATCGACACCAGTGATTGTGGTTCGACCATTTCGATTTGAAATCATTTGGTTTACAATTTTGGGTTTCAAGAAACCCTAGGGCTCGTGTATATAAACGAGCAGTCGCCTTAGAAGTACGAAATGGATAGTTTAGAGAGGTTTTCGTGTTTGAGAGTGAGAAGAGGAGATTTTGGCAGAGATTGTTCCTAGATATGCTCGATTAAGTCCGTAGGAGCAAAGGAAAGGATTGAGTGTTGGGATATCATGAGAAAGAGGGAGAAATCAGAGGTTTCTCGGGCTTTGGAAGGTCTTATTTCGTGGTCCTTGTCGTTTCTGATCTGAAATCGAGGTAAGGGCGTGACCATGGCTTATCTGGGTGGATGGAATGTCATGATACGTGGTTGTTTGTGTGGATTGGATGATTGATGATTCTGGAGGATGTTTCCTCTGTGATTTTGTGTTGTTTTGGTGTGTTTGTTGATGTTTGTTTTGCAAGAAATCGACATGATGCAGACTGGGATCAAATCAGAGAGAAGAAGATTCGATTCTGGAGACTCTGCGGGCGAGTGTCGATCGAATGTTGATATATAATGGTTTTTACCGGTTTTTTGCCATGATAAAAGTCCTTTTTATAGAGTTTTTTGATATTTTTTTAGTCTTTTCAAGTCTTTATAGGTTGATGTACGTTTGGAGCATAATGAGAGCTTTTGGAGCAATGTGGAAAGAGAAGCCAAAGCGATCAACTCGGATTCAACATTTTTGCCTTGCGTCGATCGACGCAACAAGGGTACGTCGATCGACACACATGTCTGACGAGAAGAAGTCAAGTTTTGAAGAATTTCCTTTTTGCACCGGAAGTTTCAGAAGTTTACAGAAAAAGCTCAATCTGACTTTTGAAGATTATATATAGTTTTAGTATAACTTTAGAGGATCATATCTTGTTTTCTATTAAGCAAAAGAGAGAGAGATTGGATCTTAGAGCTTTTTAGGAGAGATTTCTACATTTTGACACCTTGAGATTTCAAACCTTCTCTATCTCTTTCTCTATCTCTTTTATGCAATTTTATTCAGTGATTATGATTTCATCATCTATGTCTGAGTAGTTTGCTAGTTAGGTTTTGGGGATTCAAGGGATTGATTAAAAATTGCTAGGATTGAATGCTGTTGGGATTTATCTACTTGTTCTTCAAATGGATTGCTTTAACTCTGATTTTAGAATTGATCAACTGAAATTGGAAACCCTAGGTTGAATTAATAGATGCGAAAGTATTGTTAACAATCTGAACCTAGTCTTAGATGAGAAAAATAACTATTAGCAAAGAAATTTGGCTTTGTGATTTTGTGAACAATCGAACATGAACATTAATGCTTGACTTTTTTTATTGAATTTGCAAAGAAATTTGGAATTCAGGGATTTTATCATAGATAATCTCTGCAACGATAGTTGATTGGTTTTACACTTGTGTTTCGAGTTCTAGAACTGTGCTTAATAAAAATTCTAACAGCCTTTTATTCCTCAATTTTGATTCATACCTGAGAATTACCCATAACCTAACCCTTTTGTCCAATTGATTTCAAGAACAATAATCATCTTCTATTTGCTTGCTTTGTTATTTAATTTACTTCCATACATTGTTTCTTTTGAACTCATAATTTTTTGTGTGAGTTAGATTCCCCGTGGATTCGATCCCTAAGTACTACTACGATCTCTTAATTTGAGAAAGTAGCTCATGGTAAATTTGAGCATATCATGTTGGGATATCATGAGAAGGAGAGAGAAATCAGATGTTTCTTAGGCTACAGAGGGTCTGATTTCGTGGTCCTTGTCGTTTCCAATCCGAAATCAAGATGAGTGTGTGACCATGGCTTATCTAGGTGGATGGAATGTCATGATACATGGTTGTTTGTGTGGATTGGATGATTGATGGTTCTAGAGGATGTTTCTTCTGTGATTTTGGGTTGTTTTAGTGTGTTTGTTTTGCAAGAAATCCACATGAGGCAGACTGGGATCAAATCAGAGGGGGAGAAGGTTCGATTCTGGAGACTCTGCGGGCGAGTGTTGATCGACACCAGGAGGGTGTCGATCAACACCAGGCGTTGTTCGTTGTTGTGTGTTTGTTTGATGAGTTAATTGCTTGTGTGTCTTGGTATTCCATAGTGCTTGTGTGTATAGTTGGTAGATGGAATGATCGTCTCACTGGGTATTTATGATAATACTCACGCATCTTGTTTTACCCTGTGATATAGGTAAAAGCAAAGTGTGATTATGGAAACATGGCTATGAAGAAGAGGATGATCTAGGGTCTTGTTGAGTTGTGATTTGATAATGTTTAGAATTGCTAAGTTGCTGGTTTATGGAATTGATCGAATTGGTTTTGTTGGTTCAATGAGTTATGGGATTTATTAGATCATTTTTTTGGTTTAGTTGGTTATGATTTTGCTGGTTAATTGATGTGTTGCATTGATTTTGAGGATTATTTTTTTATGGGAATAATAATCCAATTAAAAAAAAAGGGGTCCGGTTGTTTTAGTTTGGTATCAGAACCCTTACGGTTTTAGGGCGGGTGAATTGATTATGTGGATTAAGTCAATTGTTGTGTGAGTTTGGCGTCATAGATCATCTTCTTCGAACCTTCAATGAGATTCCACGATAAGTGTTGTGTGATTCTATGGATTTTCTAGTATTCTTAGTTTCTGCTTGTGGTAGTGCATATAGAATGCTAGAGGTACTAGAGGTCGTGATCGTGGTGGTTTTTTTATTATGTAATTTCGTTTGAGGATATAACGATTATTACATTGTGAGATTTATAAGATGAGTATTTCTTATGGTTTGAGAGTTATAAGATGAGTAGTTCTTATGGTTGACTTGTGTTGTCATGAGATATGTGTTTGAGGGTCTCGAAATAAAAGTTTTATGAGGATTAAAATTTGTCTATTTCTGGGAGACGTTGGTGGGAATACCCTGGGGGATGGGTTGGTTAGAATTGACCTGAGGATTGGTCATGGATGAGATGATATTTCGGGATAGTGGAATGTCATGGTAGAGTTGATCTGAGGATTGGTCATGGATGAGATGATATTCCGGGATAGTGGAATGTCATGTTAGAGTTGATCTGTGGATTGGTCATGGATGAGATGATATTCCGGGATAGTGGAATGTCATGTTAGAGTTGATCTGAGGATTGGTCATGGATGAGATGATATTTCGGGATAGTGGAATGTCATGTTAGAGTCGACCTGAGGATTGGTCATGGATGAGATGATATACCGGGATAGTGGAATGTCATAGTGGGACCATGGGAGGTAGTTCTGGTCAGATATGCTTATTAATGTTTAAGAATTGATTACTGTAGGGGATGAGGATTTTCCCGAACAACTCATTGGGAGATGAGGATTTCTCCTGAGGGGATGAAGATTTCTCTCGAGAGGATAAGGATTTCCCTGCATGCTGATAGCTAGACGGACTGTGTGTCCTGAGGGTGCGACTGGTATGGTGCACCGATAGCTCAAAGGACGTGTTCCTGAGAGTGTGAGAGACTTGGTTATGAGTTGGGAGCAATTAATGTCTAAAATGTGGCTATACGCATAAGACTAGATGTGAACCTCAGAGGTCGGGAGTGATCTCAGGTGGTGCTGGCCTGGTGGATCAGGTGGATAAGACCATAATGAACGGTATTGTGTGATTCAAAGACGAATCCAGGTTAGTGGGGGAGAGTTGTAACGGCCGTCAACCAGAAACTGGAATTTTTGGAGAGTGTCGATCGACACTAGTGATTTCAGTTCGACCGATTTGATTTGAAATGGTTTGGTTTGCGATTTTGGGTTTTGGAAAACCTTAGGGCTCGTGTATATAAAAGAGCAGTCGCCTTAGAAGCACGAAAAGGAAAGTTTAGAGAGGTTTTCGTTTTTGAGAGTGAGCAGAGGAGATTTTGGCAAAGATTGTACATGGATAGACTCGACTAAGGATGTAAGAGCAAAGGAAAGGATTGAGTGTTGGGATATCGTGAGAAGGAGGGAGAAATTAGAGGTTTCTTAAGCTGTGGCGGGTCTGATTTCTTGGTCCTTGTCATTTTCAATCCGAAATCGAGGTGAGTGCGTGACCATGGCTTATGTGGGTGGATGGAATGTCATGATACATAGATGTTTGTGTGGATTAGATGATTGATGGTTCTGGATGATGTTTCCTCTATGATTTTTTGTTATTTTGGTGTGTTTGTTGATGTTTGTTTTGCAGGAAATCGACATGATGCAGACTGGGATCAAATCAGAGAGGAGAAGGCTCAATTCCAGAGACTCTCGGGCGAGTGTCGATCGGCACGAGGCGTTGTTCTTTGTTGTGTGTTTGTTTGATGAGCTAATTGCTTGTGTGTCTTGGTATTCCATCGTGCATGTGTGTATAGTTGGTAGACGGAATGATCGTCTCACTAGATATTTATGATAATACTCACGCATCTCGTTTTGCCCTGTGATATAGGTAAAAGCAAAGTGTGATCGTGGAATAATGGCTATGAGGAGGAGGATGATGATCTAGGGTCTTGTTGAGTTGTGATTTGATATTTTTTAAAATTGCTAAGTTGTTGGTTTATGGAATTGATCGAATTGGTTTTGTTGGTTTAATGACTTATGGGATTTATTGGATAATTTGTTGGTTTAGTTGGTTATGATTTTGCTGGTTAATTGATGTGTTGAATTGATATTGAGAATTATTATTTATGGAAATAATAATCCGATTAAAAAAAAAAGGGTTGGGTTGTTTCAAATGCGGGCAAGCTTGGTTCTAACTGGGAAGGACCTTACACAGTTACCATCAAACGTGGAGTCTACGAACTAGCCAACATGGCAGATGTTCCAGTTTCGCGCTCTTGGAATGTGCGACACCTGAAGAAGTACTATCATTAACTCACATCAAACGAATTACGGGGCGGTTTGATCCCTGCAAAGGGTACGTAGGCAGCCCATCTTCGGATGGGTTCAGCTGCCCCCTTCCCTAAAAAGGGGGGGGGGGGAGTGGGATACGTATACTCGTATACTCCCATTTTTTCTACATGTTTTCTAAGTATTTGAACATTCATCACGGATCAATCAAATCATAACTAAACACTCAGCTTGTTCTTTACCTACAAATCTGACTATCACATCTTGAACAGGATAATAAGTGCGCAACGATCACTAACGGAGCAGGTTCATTTACAGAAACCAGCTTGTAACCCAAAAGTGTTCGTCTTAAACCTAACAAGCAAAACGTTGTTCATACTTTGATTGTAGATGGAGTGGGTATCTTAACATACCTGTAATCCAAGTGCAATCATCAGAAAACCCAACAGACAAAACGTTAGTCGAAAATCGAAACATTTTGCAAAACATAACCATCTTGCGTAAAGCAAGAAAAACATCTTAAGAAAATAAATAAAGCCATCAAGGCACAACGTCAAGCAAAATCTGAAACTGATAGAGTCTACATAAATATTTGGATAAGGTTGTATCGGCAACAAAACAAAAGGGAATTAAAGAAGGAGACAAACACGGAAGCAAGGAACCGTTCAAGGAAGACTAACTAGAGAGAAAGGTCTCCATTGCCTCCGCCGAAACACTAGTCTTCCTCGACTTTGGTGTCATCTCCATCAGCGTTAGTTTTGGCGCCATCTTCATCAGCGTCAGTCTTGGCGTCATCTCTACCATCACTGTCAAAGCCTTTGGTGCCATCGAGTTCGCCTGCAAACTCTATGGCGGTCTCCTGGACATCTCGCGGGTCAAGTAGGCACAGACCAAAAGGACCTTAAGTGAACTCCAATGCGAGTGAACTCCAATGACCATCGCTTGAGTCTCAAACAGGTTGACATCGAAGGTGGAAGCATCGTCATAAGTATAAGGAGACATGACTAAGCTATTTTGAATATCAGCGAACAAAACAGTGTACTCCTCATTCCCACCAACGAATTTTTCCCTCTATCCAGAAATCTTAGCGGCTTAGTCTTTCAAGGTCGGAGTTTCATCACCTTGAAGCTTTTGGATAAGCTCAAGATCATTCATTTTGTCCATGGACTTCCCAAAAGCCCTGATCTTCTCTTTGGTCTTCTCAACCTTGGACTTGAACATGCTCATCCGAGAACGAACGTTTTTTTTTGTGGCGGTCTTGACTTTAGGATCAGAAGAATTTTTCTCCGACATGAGTTGTTCCTTGAGCGACTCCATTTCGAAATCTTTTTGGGAGCCAAAATCGAGCAGTTGGTTACGAACCTTCTTCAACGACTCCACGTTAGCCTCCAAAGCCTCTCTATTTCGCTGTGGCTTTCCACTTGACTCAAGCTTCTTTGGCCGCTTGCTCGACACGTTCAGCCTCTCTCCTGGCGCAACGGTCGTACTTACGTGCCAGCTTGGCAACAGAATCAAAGAACTAGGGGAAATAAGAAAGTATTCGAGTTAGGCACCGTAACAAGGACCTAAGAGACTAATGGAGAGGATAAGTACAAGACTACCTTGGTAGCATCAAGTGACATCCTGCCCTGAACCAAAATTTTTGTCGGAGGGGCCGAATGCGTTCCTTGTCCTGCAATATCAAGTGTTGTTAAGCCACTCTGTGAGGCTTTGGCCATATCTAGTATCACCCTTTTTTCCTTCTCTACAGTTGACAAGGCGCGTTTCTAAGGCTTCATGTTTCTCCTTACTTCATCTTCGTCGTTAATCTTCTGAGCTCTCGTAAGTTTGGCAGGATGAGCTCTACGTTCTGGCGTCAAGGACATTCTTGATACGATGGGAGCCCGGGGAAAATTTCCTAAGGAGGACTTGGAGCGACGCCCAGGGCGAGGGGCAGCCATGACATCGATCTCCGTGTTCTAAGAAACACCTTCGAACAGACTGTTCGAACGACGTTCTGCAGCCTGCTTCCTTTCACGAACTGATGGGCTCTTCTCCATGGCCTCTCACGATGAACTGTTTGACGAAGTAGAACCGACCAAGTAGCGGGCTCGAGCGTCATCAATTCGGTTAAGAGAGAAGTCTTCCTGCCAATTGCAGTGCTCGGATGCAAGTAACTCGGCTAGCATAAGAAAGTCTATCGGAATCTTCAGAAATGGATTGATAACTGCAAAAGCGACAAACAAAGGTACCATTTTAGTATACATTCAACAAACCGACAAAAACGAAGACACAACTCTTGCTCAACTACTCTCTCTTCTGCACTTCCTAACTATCTTTTTGGTCCACCTAGGACCAACCGATGGTTCGGTTATCGGGACATGCTGTCTTTACTTGGAAAACCACCAATGATTGAACGATTTGCCTTAGCCAAAACAGAATAGAAATTTTTTTTCTTAGGACGCTACACGCAGACATCCAACCAGTTCAGAAGATGGTAAACGTTAACCTCCTTGTCACATTTGATGTTTCTTACGAAAATGTCCATCAAATAATGAAGGCCTCAGGGACTTATCTGCGCTAAGGCAAGCTGGTAAATCCACAAAAACTCGAGAATGACTTACTAAATCGGAAAGAAGAACAAGCAAAAGTTGAAGCAGCTCTCATACATGGTAAAGCAACCCGGAGAGGGATCAAAGGGCGAAAGGAGTATCATTTCTATCTCCTCCGAAATGTTGAACTTACGCCTCACCTTCCACAAAGATTCTTCACTGCATAATGAGGAGTCCGGTGGATCGGGAATGTCGCGTCAAACTCTTATCCTGGGAGCCTTACGCTTTGGAAGCTTCAATTCAGCAGGCATCTTGTTCCCCTTCTCTCGTCCCACCATGTCTGCCACGTAAACCGCATAATTATCTTCAAGTTTCGCTCTTAAAGTATTTGGTAAGTTGTTGTAGGCTACATAAGCATTGGGATCGTCCATGAACGCTGTTCAACTTCGGTGCCAACAGCGAATGATCTCGGTGGGTGACTCGGCATCAAGCGTACCGCAATCTCGGTGTCACGTCCCGCGACTTTGGCCTCAAGCACCATGACCTCGACTTCGGCTTTAGCACGACATCAACTTTGGCACCACCAAGGACCGTACGACTTTGGTGCCAACGCAGGACGACTTTGGAATGGTCACATGGCAACTTTGGCTTTGAATCTGATTTCGGTACCACACCTGATGTGAGTCAACCTCGACGCAAGAGAGATGGCCTCGACCTCGGCATCACGACATGGACACGATGTGTTACTTCTTCCTCACGACACAGACGAGACACGCGACTCTAGTGTCACGACACTGACAGGATGCGTGACTTTGATGTCATGATAAGGACGAGATGCGCGACTTCGGTGTCACAACATGGATAGGATTTGTTACTTTGGCCTCACAACACAGACGGGAAGCGCGACTTTGGCATCACGACACGGATAGGATGCGTGACTTCGGTGTCATGATATGGACGAGACGCACGAGTTCTGTGTCACGGTACGGACAAGACGCGCGACTTCGGCATCACCATATGGACGGGATGCCTGACTTCGGTGCTGACATACACGCAAAATGATGCTGAATGATGCTGAATGAGAGGTAATGGAATGCAAGTACATAGAAAGTGTAAATATATGAATATATCAGGCATCTTACCAATTGATAAATGGACAGCTCGTAAACTTCGCGCACAGGCTGCTCGTTGCATACTTCTTGACAGAAACGTTTTTAAGTGGCGATTCTCTAGACCAAGCTTGCTTCAAAGAAAAAAAGGCAAGAAAGATCATGAAAAAGTACACAGCAGTTCTTGCGGTAACCATCCCGGTGGAAAAGCATTGGCCATAAAAATCAAACATCATGGACATTACTGGCCAACTATGTTCAAAGATTTCGAGAAGTTCTCTGCGAGGTGCGAGAAATGTCAGGCCCCAAAAATCAACTAGCCAACTGAATTTCTCTCCTTAGTCACATTGCCCTACCCATTCATGCGGTGGGCTATGGACATTGTCGACCCCCTACACCTATCTAGGCAAAAACGATACTTGTTAGTCTTGACTGACTATTTTTCTAAGTGGGTCAAGGCTGAAGGGTGCGTTCGAATTTGGGACGCTCAACTCAAAAGTTTTGTATGGCGTCACATCATCTGCCGCCATGGAGTGCCCTACGAAATCGTCACCGACAATGGTTACCAGTTCATTTCCACAAGGTTTGAAACTTTTTGCGAAAAATGGAAAATTCGTTTGAGCAAATCTACTCCGCGATACCCTTAAGGGAACGGCCAAGCCGAAGCAACCAATAAAATGATTCTCACCGGTCTTAAGAATCGTCTTGACGGAAAGAAAGGACTTTGAGCTAACGAGTTAGAAGGTGTTCTCTGGTCCAATCGCATAACTCCACGAAGAGCTACCGACAAAACCCATTTGCTCTTGTTTACAGCACCGAATGCATCATCCCCTAAAAAATCTAAGTTATTTTTGGAGTAGACTTGTTAATAAAAAATCGTCCGTAAACCAAAATACTTAGCTCAGAACCCAGTATATGAACTACTGGTCACACGCAGATCGAAATTGTTTTTGGAACGGATTGGTGAATAAGAACTTATCCTTAAACCATAAGACTTAAACAATGATCTTGCTTTGAAAAAGAGAGCAATCTAGCAACCTTTTGTGATTTGATATTTTCGGTAGTTTAAATAATGATTTCGACTTATCAAAAGAAAATTACAAAAAAAAACAAAGTCTAAAAGACAACAATATCAAAATCTGCATCCATAAATCATCCTGTATTATTCCTAGATACGAGGCAAAAACCACAAGGTTAAAAGTCATAACCTCAGTGGATAAAGCCGTCCATGCACAAAAACAAAAACAAGCTTCTAAGTCAAAGAACTAAGCGGATATAGCCGTTCAGGCACAAAATAAGTCAAGTCTAAAATAAAAGTAGAAGAAACAAATGCATAATTAAGCCAACATGGCTAAGGAACAACCCTCGTGGCTCCATCCACGGTGACGACCTCCTCGACAGCAGCTGAAGTGATGACAGCAGCAGGCTCTACGGAATCGTCAGTCCCGATCTCACTCCCGCCGTGGAAGAGATTCCCGTGCTCGCTAACCATGATGTCGCCTGTCCTCCACAGGCCTCAGAGACTCATGATCACTCTCAGAACACTCAACACTGCCTCGAACAGAGGAGTCGGCCACGGTCTTCGAAGAGGATGCACCTCCGCCGAAACATACCGCGCTGAAATGGTGAGACAAATTATACTTAAGATGTTACAGTAGGTTTGGTGATAACATTTTATCCATCAAAACAAATACAATGTGTCATAAGATAATTTTTAATCCAATCATGAATGTTCTTATTTCATTTCACATATCGCTCTTAAATGGTGAAACAAATTAGCTCGACTATAACCTAGTCCAATAATTCATATAATTTTTGTTTAGAAAAAAGTGATTGGTAGCTATACCAAGTATAACCCATAACATGGCTACACATCCTAACTAAATTAATGTTATTTTAACTACACCAAGTTATGGATAAGCATGGTGACATACACGAACAAACATAAGTTATGGTCCTAACACCATAACCATTAATCCAACATTGATTCAATAACAAAATCCGTAAATGTTGAGTGATGTAATTAGAAACTAACCCATCTATGTGAAGCATTGAAAAATAAATAGGGTTCTTGAGAAAAAAAAGTTTTAGTGTTGCTTGAATTCAACGACTAAGACGGATTTGTGAGTTGTCACTGTTTTGATGAGGTATTATATAAGTTTTTCCGTATGATTTATTTGTATAAATTTGAAATTAGGGTATAATTTGTTCAAACTATTGGAAGTATTTGCAGTGATCACCACCACCATCCTAAATGCACACTAAATAGCTTTATTTATGTAAGTAACGATTTCATCATCTCAATATTGATTAAATCTACATACCTTTTACAACTCACACTTCAAGAACTTTTGACTCAAATTTCTTTATGTCCATTATTTTAAAATATTTACCAACAAACCACAATCATATATTTTTGCCTCTTTCAGATTTGTTCCTACTACTATTAGAAGATTTCAAGCTTGAATTCATCTACCATGAAACATATAAACAACTAGATACAATAATTAGTTTGTTCACTTGTCCCACAAAGTTGTCAAACTGGTTGTTGATCATCCAAATTAAGCTCCAACAAGTATAAATAGAAGAAATCTCACCTGATTAAATGCTCCTTCCACAAACCTTCTTTTTGCACGAACAAAACTCATTTTCTCTTCTTCCTCATTCCTAATCGCGAAAAGATCTAGTTGTGTCGGAAGAATCGCCATTTTTACCAAAAAAATGCAATATGGGTCGGATAAAGTGGTTTGAGCTTAATTTTGTATTGTATTGGGCAAGTTAAAAATTTACTCAACTTTTCTTAGATATAAGTTAGTTCGAATTGGATCAGTCGGATTTAACAATTTCGTTAAATAATAATTGATAAATTAATGGTTATGGTGTTGGCACTATAACTTATGTTTGTTCGTATATGTCACCATGTTTACCCATTACTTAATGTAGTTAAGGTGACATTAGTTTAGTAGCTACCAATCATTTTTCCTTTATTTTATGAAAACTAAATTATTTCAGAAAGTGAATGCGATCTAACATATTTATGTTAGTCTTGTGGATATATCTTTCCAAAATTTAGTCAAATTCTCTTCAAATATTTTTACGAACATTTTTTTCTTTAACTTCCAATACACATTAGTGTCTCCCTAATTATAAATAACAATGGAAAATCAGTCTTATCTACACCAAGTATTGACTAATATATTGCAAACCTTCGGAAACATGGTGATATGTACCAAGTATATGTAAACATGTTAAAAACTACAAATTAGTGTTTTTTGATAAATCTTTATCAATTTATGGTCAATTTGTAATTATTTTCATAAAAAAAAAGTTTTTTTCGAAAATCCAAAAAACTAAAAACATACAAAACTTAGCAAATTGAAAGAAAATCCATAAAATTTCGAAAATTTTAAGGCAAAAATATATTAATTTTTAGATAAAAATTGAAATTATAGTTTCAATTTTAATATTTATAAAAAAAAATTACAAAATTTTTTAAAATTACAAAAATTTATTAATCTCTAAATTAAGTAATTGAAAATGTAATGTATATAGAGTTCCAAAATTATATATTTTGAAACCAATGAATTTGTTAGACAAAACTAAACACAAGTTCTTAAAATGTTGGTCAACAAATATAGTTTAAATTATATTGAATAAATTTCAATAATTTAGAATAAATACATAAACGACATACATATTACACCTTTTCTTCGAAGAATATTTTTACTCGTGGTTTCGGTAGTATCCCAACATTAAATAGTGATTTTTAAATTTTAATTTTAATTTTACATCTATCTACACTATAAATTGTTGTTTTAAAAAAAATTTCATTTTTCAGACTTTTTTTGAAATTTTATATATACTATTATAAATTTTGGAATTATTTTTAGAAACTTTAGGATTTTACAAATTTAGTTATTATTTTTTCCTTATATTTTTGAAACTTTATGGATTTTCTTTCAATTTGTAAAATTTTGTAAGCTTTAAAGTTTCTTGGATTTTTATTCATTTATAAAAATAATTACAAATTGACCTCCAAATTGATAAATATTTATTTAAAAAACACCAATTTATAGTTCTTAACATGTTTACATATATTTGGTGTATGTCACCATGTATTATATAATAGTCTATGTAGTTTAGAACATATTTATATGATTTGCAACATATTAGCCAATACTTCGTGTAGTTCAGAATGATTTTTCCTAATAATAAATAAAAATAAACATGAACTAAGTAAAAGTAAATTAAATAATTTTTTATTTTATTTTGATGATGTAGATACCTTATATAGAGAGCGCTTAATTATGTGTTTTGTGAATTATTGTTTCCCTAATCATAGATAATAATACAAAAGTGTGTTAATTTAATTAAGTTATTAATTTTAGTTTTAATGTTTTTTGTGATGACATGGACACCCTAGATGGAGAGAACTCCCTAATTATATATATGATTTGTAAATCTTAAATCAGATTATTCAAACTGAACTTTAATATAATAAATCAAAACGAATTATCGCACTAACCAAAATACAAAAAAAAAATTAACTAAAATTAATTACTAATGTTTTCTTCTTGTGCTATAATATTTTGTCTTTAAACCAAACCAAATTTCTTGAAACCAAACCAAACTGAAATTATTAGAACTAAACCTTATTTTGTATTCGAATAAACCGAACTCTGAATTTTTTATACCAAAACTGAACCGAATTACCAAACGCCCATTCCTTTTAAACAACTGATTTATGAATATTTGAATCAAAATACTTTTGTTGGGTAATCTCAAAGTAGAATGGTACGAACATAACCAGCAACAAGATTTTTGTTCGGAGCAAAAAGAAGAAACTCATGGAGGAGAATGTGAGCTCTCTAAATCTTTTCGACCCGAAACGATTCCATAACTCTTCTTAGATCTTTTTCTTCTTCCTGGAAAACTTTCTCAGGTGTTTGGAGTCTCAATGAATAGAGTCTATTGTTCTCAACTCCTAGAACCGCGAGGTAACGCCTGTCCCATTCCAAACGAGCTACTCTATCTTGCGGCATCACAGCGAGCTCGTTGTTGTTTGCATACGACTTTATATTCACCTGTTTCAATCACCAAAAGAAACCCAATGTAACAAATGATCAAGACATGTTACAACACCAATACAGAGACATGTTACAATCAAGAAAACAATATGCAACTCTAATCCAACAAGACAAATGCAACAGTCCGGTTTTGTCCAAATTCATCTAAACCTTCACACTTTGTTTCACTAATAGGAACAAGAATCAAGCTCAACCATCAAATCATCTTAAGTTGTTCCCAATTTTGGATTTGAATTCAACTGAACAACACATCGTTACGCACTTAAGCAGTTTCAAATTAACCGAAACCGACAATTTGGTAATTGACATTAGCTTTACCTCGACTTGGTAATAGAGTTTACCATCATCTGCAACTTTTGAGGAAGTGTTTAGAATGTTAGACTCACGCCTAACACCAAGTCTAGTGGACATAAACTCAGTCAAATACTGTCTAAGTACTTTCTTTCCTGCTTCTTCAGGGGAACCTAAGTCCCCAAGTGAAGTATATTTCGATGAAGAAGGCGAAGAAAACTCGACCGAGAGATTCTCATCGAGGACAATAGGGTCTCTAAAGAATATATCAGCACCAGCTCCTCGGACTTGGATCCAATTTTGAGGATACTTAAAAGAGTATCCATCAAATGTATCAATGTACTCTCTAAACACTGAAGGAGTCAAAGCAAATGCTGTTTGAAAATTGGTTTCTGAAACCATTAGACCAGACATGAACAAACCCATCATCATGTTCCTCCTCTTCCCAACTACACAAGCCTTAAAGCAACATTGTCAATATAAAACATTGATCAAACATTTAAAAAACGAAGTTTTATTTTTAAGAATGCATAAATGAAGGTTCAGCATTTATGAAACAATCTAACCAAACTCATGAAATTGGAACTCTCTCAATCAAAGTGATGAATTTTACCTGTTTGGCATCTTTTAAACAGTTTCTGGGAACTGGAGATTCCGGTTTATCGAAGTTGGAAGATAGGTGTTTCGGACCGGAAGAGATGGGTCTGGAGAAAGATGAGGAATTCGTAGTGGGTTTAGTGAGAGGAGGAGAGAGAGAACGAGGAGAGAGAAGGGTCTCCATGTAAGAGGAGAAGAAGAGAAAAGAGTGGATTTTTCAGACACAGCAATTTTCTTGCATTTTTTTTCCTCTGGTGTTTATGTTTGGGTTTTATGGATAATGTTTTCATTTTCCCAAAGGCAAAATCTTTATTTTATTTTTTTTTCTTCAAAAACATGATTCCAATTTTCAATTAACAAAAAGAGAAATTGAGGTTTTGGTTGGGCCAAATCAACCAATCCAAAATTGGATTAGGTACCATTAAGTAAAGTTAAACTAGTCACAAAACACTACAACAAAATTTTGGATTAACTTTTAACCCTTAAAAATTGCAACAAGAAAAATCAGACCAAAGCATGACCATGTCCATCCTCTACTTTCTTCTGTCTCTTCTTTCTTTTTCTCTCTGTTTTCGTCTCCAAACGTTCCGCCGTACGTTTCGCTTGCTGCGATCTTATCTCCATTAGTTTCGCCTTAGCATCTTTGAAAGGAGCATCAGATCTTGATGCCATCAATTGCTGTAAACAAAAAAACCACAAGGTTACATAATCTTCTTATTCTCAAACTCGGTGTTGCGAAAACAATTGACTAGTTAAGCTTACCTTGAGATGATCCATGGCGGCCAAATTGAAACCGATTGTATCTTTGAATTCCTGGTAACAGAGATTCAAAATATTACTTACTATTTGTCACCAAGAAACTGTTGTATATATTATCTATTGTCACACGGATAAATTTACCTTGACTTTTGTGTGAAGAATATCCCTAAGAATACTTAATACTGGTCGTGCAGCCGGCGTTGTTACCAACTGATTGTGATGTATCTGTAATAGAAACGTTGCAATCCTGCAAACTAGTTCTACCTGCGTGGATTTCATAACAACAGTTTTGAGAACCAAAAAAAAAAAGCTTGATGCTTGAGATCTAATATATATCGAAGCACTTCAGAGCTAAATTTATTGAATCTAAAAATGCATTGAGAGATATACTGTTAATGGGAAAATTGAGTACCTTCTCAGGAATCAAACTCCAGTTTTCCATGTAGGAAAAAAGCTTTAACGCATCTGAGAATTGTAGAGGCTACACAACCAGAAAAGGAAAAAGCAATTGATTAGCAAAAACCTTGGACTGAAAGATTTTAGCTGCTGTATATAGTTAGGTGTCAAACCAAGTAACTAGCTTTCTCTGAACTTGTAAACCATAGAAAAGGGCATAATGGTTTGGAAGAAAAGCAACTAACCAGTAAGGCCTGCTCGAGATCATTTGTTCTCACTTTTGAGATGGCTCGGAGAACAAAATCAGACGGAGAGAGCCCCAGCATTACAGCATTTGGAAGTAAATTAGGAACGTTTGCCTTTGTTTTCTCCTCCTGAAAATCATGATGCAAGAACAAAATATACAAAAACAAGGTTAGAGCAGCAGATATTCATTAATAATGTTGTAGGCAAAAGCGATCAGAGTCCACGGCTCCATCAAAGATGCACATACAAATCACAAAATCTCACCTCATATGCAGCAACACGGTTCTTTTCTTCTTCTGCTACCTCCAGAGCATCTATAATTGAATCAGTATCTGATAGGGTTTCTGCTGTCTTCTTCCCCGCTAAAGCTGCAACACCTTCCTCTGGGATTTCCTCTTGGGGTCCATGCCTGTTCTCCACTGCGTTATCGATCTCAGACTCAAATAGCTCTTCTAACCTCTTCTCTTTTTCCTCCTGAGAATTTCCAGCAAAATTAAAGATATGGACCCAAAGTCAACTAGAATTGACTCATCAGAATGCTATCATCTCTATGTAGTCCTGCTACCAAATCATTACTTCATATAGTTTAATTAATAACTTGCTAGAAATTCACATTTGATTCCGTTATGCGTCTTTCATATTTTTTTCTGAATCTGACTCTTCATGCAAAATTTACTAGACCAACTTCAAGCAGCAAGGCATTACCTCGAGGAAGAAAGGTTCTTCAGTACGATCCCAGCGTCGCATGGAGCGGTCATGAGATCCTGTGACGAGGAAATCACCACGATTGCTGATAGCAAAGCACCAAATCTCTGCATGATGCCCACCAAGCGTTAACAGCAGCTCAAACTTGTCTGCATCCCAATACTTCACAAGTCTGTCTTTCCCAATGCTGAACAGGTAATGGGTATTGCGAACAAATTTCACACCCATAACACTATAAAACAGAGTCAAATGTCAGTACAACAGCACAAATCTGTAACAGTGCTCTATTTTATCATGCACGTATATACCATATTGCTTTCATATCTTTTAACTCTAGCTTCTACATTGTACAATGATTTATTTTAGAATGGAAGAAAAAAACGATGTGGCAGTTTTTTATTTATACACTACTAAGCAGCATCAAATTCGTTTGATACGCTACCAGATAAAATTTTCTTTAAGTAAAAAGACCAAAATATATAATACAGAGTCTGGAAGTTTTGTGTCATTCAGGTAAAGTTTCTGGAAGTACCTGTCATCATGAGCAAAGATGGACTTGTGACAATCACCGAAATCCAAACCCCAAATTTTCAAATTTTTGTCCTGAGAACCAGTTACAATCAACTCTCCATCAGATGAAATGTCCATGCACATGACAGGCAACTTGTGGCCATATAAGGAGAGGTAGAATTTTAGGGAATCCATATAGAAAACCTGAAAATAATAAGAGGAAAGAAAGTTGATATTTCCCAACACAAGAAAAACGCTGCAAGAATGACGGGAGTCTGATCATAGCAACATTATTTCGATTACATGGCAAAGATTTAACAAACTGAAACTTAGAGAGTTTGAATATGCATACCTTCACCGTGGAATCTAGCAGTGCAACTGCAATATGTTTAGCATCAGGACTGATAGCAACAGCAAGTACGTCATCATTCATCTTCATAGACCTCACATTTGTAACTGTGAGTTGTTTGGTCTCCTGCAAGGTTATTTAACATTATATACTTTATAATAGTCAAATAGAGAGTATCAATGAAACTTAAGAAAGGTCAGAAATCTCACTTGGCCACGTTTCTTTTTGACATGGTATTCCCAGAATTTGACTTCATGATCTGCACTCACAGTAACGAATCCAGTATCGTCTGGAATGGGTGCGATCGACCAGATAGTTCCACCATGTGCTTCAACATCTTCCACTTTGGTAGCACTCCCTAGATCAATGATCTCGAGTACCCCACTCTTAGTTCCAACAATACCATACTTATTTTTAGGGACAATCAAACTGGAGACTCCATATCCTGAACCAATGCTTCGGAGACAGGAACCTGTACTAGGATTCCAAATTTTCACTTCACTGTGACTGGTTGACATCAAAAGGTTGTTGTCATCACTGAGGGCTACGCTCCTCACATCAGATCGATGTCCTTGATGTTCGATGGTAGCAGTTTTCTCGTTTTTGCTGCTCTTTAGTGTATAGAACTCCAGTGAGTTATTGTTCAAAGACAAAGCCAATGCCGCCAAGGAATCTCTTGGGGTAATGGGACAGAAAGAGAAAGAGCTTATTTTTCTGCCAGCTCTAATGACTTGTAACAGCTTAAAAACGTCAGGGACAGTAGGAACAGGAACACTCTCAGCTTCTTCGACCTCATTACTTGCATCTTCGTTACCGGTCATAATTGCATCTCCGTCTTTGGAAGATTTCTTCGCTTTCCTGCGAAGCCTACGTTTAGATTTCCGCTTTGCCTCTGTTTCATCCAGTACCCGGAATATTTCAATTGTTTTTCCTGCCATTTGACAAGCCAACAGACTTCCTGAATTATTGTATCTCACAGACGAAACTCTATCCTTGGTTTGTCTCTGGATTTCCCCAAACGGTTTCAAAACTTCCCACTTATTCTCGGTCAAATGATCTCCGCTGGCAACAAGTCCGTTTGCATTTGAATCTAACACCAATGATCCATTCGACATGTTTTGTTTAACAGCATAAAATCTAAGTTCTGGATCAGCAGAACCAGTAACGAGATATCTTTCCTCTGGATCAACATCCAGAGACCAGACTTCACTATGATGACCACTAACTATTTGCATACAGTATTGGGTCTCAAGATCCCAAACTCTCAAGAACTTGTCCTTAGATGAAGTAACAAGTTTCTTACCAGAATCCAAGAAAACAAGATCTGTGACCTATAATAACAAAGAAAAACTAATCAGCCCATTGGAGGCAATGAGAAACATAAAATGATGAATCACTACAATGCTAACCCAATACAAACCTGATCACGATGACCACGGAGACGAAAAAGTGATGTTTCACCAACCACATCCCACAAGATAACATCATTGTCTTTACTTCCAGATGCAATCATAGATCCAAGCTTGTTGAACCGCAGCGCAGTCACAGCACCCTTATGGCCATTCAGAGTGGTCTCAATGGTTCCTTTCTCACAATCCCATATTCTTAAACTCCCATCCGCATACCCAACTGCAACCTGGTTGATTACACAGAATCAAAATAACTATGCTTATTCGCTTTCCGTAACAAAATATCAAATCATTTTTAGAAGAAAGAAAAATAACATTTTCTTTGAAAGATCACAAGAATATCAAGAAATATATATACATATATACGAGAGTCTGCAAGAGCTAAGCAATTGATTCGATTATGCTCCAACAATTTCTACATTCATAGCTTCAAAGGGCAAACAAAAAAAACATTCAAATATCTGATTTTCTGAGTTCTGATTCTGCTAAAGAGCAACGAATTTAGACCAATAGCTGAACAAATTTGAGAAATATGTTAAAAAAGAGTACCAAAGTAGAAGCAGAGGAGGCGATAGAGGTAACGGCAAGAGACGGTCCGGTGCGAGAAGAGGAAGGAGTAAGGGTATTGGTGCGGATTCCTTGTCGGACATGCCAGATTCCGACAGTTTCCAGTGCCGGAGAAAGGATATGTTTACCTGTCGAATCGTATGCAATGTTCGAATCTAACGAAGTTATCACGCCGAACGAAGAAGCTTGCTCATACCTTAGGTAAGCTTTCACCATTGCTACTAAAAAGCTTCTCTTTTGTTTTTGTTCTCTCTCTTTCTCCTTGTTCTACTGCATTGAGCTTTGATGGTGGGTTTAGGGTTTTTGACGGAGACAAAGGTAGGGAGATATGTTTACTAAATTGCAATAAAAATCTCAAAACTTTTGTTTATTATATATTTTACCCAGAACTCTTCCCTAATCGTTTAAACTATTAAATTCCACAATGGTGTTTAAATTCCATGGGTTTCTAATTTAAATTATATTAAATATTTAATATAATTTATTTATTTAATTAAATTTTATTATTTAAAAAGAAATGGATTATCTTTCTCTCTTACTTTTTTAATTTTCTTTTCAATTTTTATTATATCGAGTATCTACCATTAGAGATGTTCTAATTTAACATGGATTTCTAATTTATATAATTTTAGATGAAAGATCCGCATATACGATTTTTGTAATTTGATATCTTATAAACTTATGAAAAAAAATATTTAATTGTACAAAACAAAATTTGATCACCTGTTAAAGTAAATAAATTAAAAGTAAGAACGTTGTTGTAAACCCACTAATTGAGAAAGATAACATTTATTTATTAGTTTTGATGTTTTTTTATTTGATTTAAAATTAAATTTTATCATTTTTTTAAATCATTAGTTTTTTTTATTCATATTTAAGTTAAATTAGGTGTAATTTTTTTCTCTTATTTTATTATTCAAATATCTATTTTTCAAAATATTGATAAATTTATTTTCATATTTGTATCTGAACAATTTTTAATCCTAAATATTACGCAACTCCCGTAAAATAAATCAAACACGAAAAAACGAAAGACAAAATTAGGTCACCCATGAAGAGATCAAATAAAATTAAGAAGGGTCAATTGCAAAAATATCACTTTCGGTACGTACATTTACAAAAATGCCACTTAAAGGTGTCTATTTCCAAGAATGCCACTAATTATGGATTTTAAAAGCCTAAATCTTAAAATTATAAATTCTAAAAAATGTTTTGAACCCTAAAACCCTTTAAACCCTCCAAACTAAACCCTAATACAACATAGTTAACACAAACATAGTGAAATCAGCGTTTCTAATGCCAAATCGTTTTTGAAGTGAACTATAGTTAGATCCATAACTTTGAGAAAAGGTAAAGAAACAAACTTGGGACTAGCCAAAGTTACGCCAGTGAGCTTTAAGCAAACCAAGGACGCACAAGTGTAAAGGGTTATAGGCATCTGCAAATCCCAACTTTTCGATGAATCGTCCAAAAGATGGAGATGTTCAACTTTCCTTTTACCAACAATGTCGATCCACCGTTTGATAAGACCATTGTCAGGCTGATTATCATCATCATACCCATTACAATCGTGCTTCAATTTAAATTTTTTTGTAAGCATGAGTCGCTGTTAAAACCCAGAAAGCAATCAACAAAGCTTAAGAATGTCTTGTATTCTGCGAAATCACCATTATCTAAGTCCAATCTAGGTACGAATTTCCACATATTCCTCCATCTACTTAGTCTCAACCATAACCTTTGTGGGAAGATTCAAGAGTACCTGACATAGCAATGAATCTGGCAAATTGCTTATCCAATCAACTTCACCGAATCGTTTGGCACAAACACATTTCTCTCCATCTTCATCCATGCGTCGCAAATTTCGAATTCAGAGAGAAATCCTCAAAACCCTAAGCGAGAGAGGAGAGCAATAAAACGGCATCGTTTTTGCATGTTCTTCATCAGGTAATTAGGCTTTTAACGGGCTATTTTACAAATAAATCCCCAAATTTATAAGTTCCTTCTTCTTAGGACCTATTGTTTTTTTCTAGTATAGTGAACTACTGTCGTATTTGGTTGGATTCTCCACAAGATAAAAACATAATCATGAAAAGGGACTGTAACCTTGTAAACCCCAACTAACTAAAAACAATTCATAACACCCTTCCTAATTTTTAATACCCTTCACTTGTAATTTTCTCCTCTTTACCCTTCTTTAATATATTATTACTAGGAATTAACCCGTGGTACACTACGGGTCTATATTTTTTTTCAAAATTTTTATATCTATTTTATTTTAACGTTTGTATTGTTAGAATATCACAATGGTTACTTTATTTTAATGTTTGTATTGTTTGTATTTTATCTTTGTTTTAATTGGTTTGAATCTCTGACTTTAGTATAGACTACGATTCATTTTTGTATACATAAGTTTCTCATATGAGAATATAAATGCTATGACGTAGTTCTACAGAATAGCGGATTATTCAGAATAGCGAATATATAAAAGACAATGGGATAATTTTTGTTTGATAAGTTAAACGCACATCATAGTAATACAAATATACCACATCCAAACAAAATACGAACAACTGATAACTTAACATATTTAAAAAAAAAAGACATTAAACCACATAACAAACTTCATAAACATCAAAATCCTTTTCCATTTTCGATCATCTAATAGGTAATAAGCTTTTAAGACCCGTGATTTAGGAGTTTATTGTCGATTTAATTTGTTTCCATAGAGGGACTTTTCGATTTAGGAAGAGAGAAGAAGCTTTTAAGATCCATGCTTTAGGAGTTTATTGTCGATTTAATTTGTTTCCATAGAGGGATTTTTCGATTTAGGAAGAGAGAAGAAGCTTTTAAGACCCATGATTTAGGAAGAATGATGAATATTTTCGATCATCTAATAGGTAATAAGCTTTTAAGACTCGTGTATCATAAATTATTGTCGATTTAATTTGTTTCCATAGAGTGACTTTTCGATTTTTGATTGGGAAATATCCTAGATTAGGAGTGTTTGGAATTTGATTGGCAATATCCTAGATTAGGAGTGTTTGGAATTTGATTGGCAATATCCTAGATTAGGAGTGTTTGGAAACAAACTTAAAAGGCTGCAAAAATAATAATATAGACCCGTGATTTAGGAGTTTATTGTCGATTTAATTTGTTTCCATAGAAGGACTTTTCGATTTAGGAAGAGAGAAGAAGCTTTTAGGACCCGTGATTTAGGAGTTTATTGTCGATTTAAATTGTTACCATAGAGGGACTTTTCGATTTAGGAAGAGAGAAGAAGCTTTTAAATCCATGATTTAGGAAGAAAGATGAATATTTTCGATCATCTAATAGGTAATAAGCTTTTAAGACCCGTGATTTAGGAGGAATGAAGAATATTTTAGATTTAAAATATGGAAGAAGTTTGTTTCCACATAACAAACTTCATAAACATCAAAATCCTTTCCCATTTTCGATCATCTAATAAGTAATAAACTTTTAAGATCTGTGATTTAAGAGTTTATTGTCGATTTAATTTGTTTCCATAGAGGGACTTTTCGATTTAGGAAGAGAGAAGAAACTTTTAAGACCCATGATTTAGGAAGAAGGATGAATATTTTCGATCATCTAATAGGTAATTAGCTTTTAAGACCCATGATTTAGGAGGAAGGAAGAATATTTTAGATTTAGGATATGGAAGAAGCTTTTAAGACTCGTGTATCATACATTATTGTCGATTTAATTTGTTTCCATAAAGTGACTTTTTGATTTTTGATTGGCAAATATCCTAGATTATGAATGTTTGGAAACAAACTTAAAAAGCTAAATTAGGAGTGTTTGGAAACAAACTTAAAAAACTGCAAAAATAATATATAGATTTATATATAACCCTAATTAAATATATCAACAACCCAATTTAATAAATCACCAACAACAAAAAAATTAAACCTATGAAAAGAGGACATGTGACCAACCATAAAAGAAGAAGCTTCATCATCTCCCTCTCTCCTCTCTACTTGCGGATTCTCTACTCTGAAAAAAAAGAAGAAAAAAACAAAGTGAAGAGGAGAAGAGATTACGTTCTGATCTTCGTCATAAGCCGGCGTCTTCTTCTCCATCTTGATATAAACATAAGCTCTCGTTGTCGTCATTGTTCTACAATAATTTGTTGGATCCAACAAAAACAGAGTGATTTCTGATTTCCGTTATAATAGGGTTATTAGGGTGTGTCATTGTTCTTATTGTTTTTTTTCGTTAAAATAGGGTTATTAGGGGGATCGTAACCTTAGAACCTTATAACACATCGTTAAATATGACTGTGTAATGTGTTTTGTAAGGTGTTTTGGGACAACTCTCTGTTTTTTACTATTAGGTATAACTAAGTATGACTGTGTAATGTGGTTTTGTAATGTGTTTTGCGACAACTCTCTGTCTAGTACTCCTAGGTATAACTCAGTATGACTGTGTAATGTGTTTTGGGACAACTCTCTGTTTAGTACTACTAGGTATAACTAAGTATGATTGTGTACTGTGTTTTGGGACAACTCTCTGTTTGGTACTATTAGGTATAACTAAGTATGACTGTGTAATGTGTTTTGGGACAACTCTTTGTTTGGTACTACTAGGTATAACTAAGTATAACTGTGTAATGTGTTTTGGGACAACTCTCTGTTTGGTACTACTAGATATAACTAAGTATGACTGTGTAACTGATAGTACTGAAAGTGAATAAACGATATTTTTTATGTTCTTATTCTCTTGTAGGGGAGAATGAATTGCACAATCATATGTTTTGATTATGGAGGATCTTATTCAAGGGAAGATGTTTTCATAATATGGAGCTCAGGAGGAGATCGAATTCACACCTTAGCGATACGGACCAGAGCGGAGGAGGTGACTTAGTCGGCGTTGGTTGAAGGAATTGGCAAGAAGATTGGGTATGACCGTGTATGATTGTGTGTGAGTTGTATGACTATGTATGACTGAATATGACTGTGATACTTGTTTTGTGTGTTCTTTATGTATACGTTTTCATTCCTTATTAGGTAGTTGATGTACCTTTTATTCTTTGCTACATTTGTATCAACTTTCTACTTATGCACAAATCATTATAAATTCAAAAATTAGAGAAAAAAGTTTTCTTAGTAAAACATTACCTTATACATATGTTAATGTATGAGTAGAAACACTCATTGTTAGGTGAAACTAACAAACACAGTGTTTTCTAAAAAATTAATATACGAAACTATAGGAAATGTATTTAAATGGATCAATTCGATTAATACTACTACAAAAATTCTAATTTTACTTGTGTGACTAATAATACGTAAAAACTGTCTAAGTATAACTGTGTGTAAAATGGTACTACTACAAAACTAAATATGACTATTACTAAAATTTTAATATTTTTTTAATTTTTGACGGCGCACATGTTAAATATGGTTAATTTTTTATTCTGATTTTTATACACACGTGTTTTATACTTAATACACAGTAGTATCTAGTATTACCAGTAGTACCAAATCCAATTTAACATAAAAAACTGAGTTCAATTTTTCTCTTACATTATCTTTTATTACATACCTAAAAACACAATAGTACTCATAGTACATAACACAAAAGAACATTCATCCAAAACACAAACGTACCTAAAAACACAACAATACTCATAACATAAAAGAACCCTAGACTCTTACTTCCTACTATTCTTTGGCTTCTTGATGTTTTTCTTACTAGTGTCTCCGGTGGTTTTCCTTTTCTTCCCAACCTCTTTGTCATCTCCATCCGCTTGTCCTCTTATCCACAAACACAGTTCGAAGAAGTAGCAAATAAAAACCAACATCGGCTTGACATTCTTTACAGATACTTCTTTATCCTGCAATCCAAACAAAATTTAAATCCAAGTATAACACAGTTATACTCAGTAGTACTAGTTCTACTAAATACTAAGTATGACTGTATGCTTCGTATTTTGGAAATTCTCTCTGTCCGGTATAACTGGTATAACTAAATATGACTGTATGCTTCCGATTTTCAAAATTCTCTCTGTTCAGTATAATTGGTATAACTAGGTATGACTGTATGTTTCGTATTCTCTCTGGAAAAAACAAATAGATCTTTCCACAAGAAAAGCATAAAAACAAACAGATTACTCTCATGTATCAATAGGTACATACCTAGACTTGCAAAAACTACTCTCAACTTGTACAAAATCATAGATTTATCCAATTCAAAAGATGATTTGAAGTCATAACATTTCTCAAACACCTATCGAATTATGGGTTAGACAACCATCGAACAAAAATACAAATCCCCAAATTAAGATACAAACGGATACATACTTGTTCGAACAACAATAAAGGAAACTAAAAAATATGTACCAGACAAAGCCGTATGCTCCTCTACCGATGGGTCAAGGGATTGTAATCACTTTTGTCTATTTGACTATGTTCTTTGCCTTTATTCATTCTACAAACTCTTCTTCTCTTTTGTTCTCTAACATCTTCTCTTCGAATTTCACGAACCCTTTTTTCCGACCTGCCTATGTAAACGCAACTTCTCGGTCTCTCAATTCGAATTTTGTCTCTGAGATGCTTTGCAACCACCGGCGCCAAAAAATCTCACTTCGATTGCTAAAAACTCGATCTTTGAATCTCCTAAACAGAACCAACCCCGATTTCAGAAGCAACAATTCTCATCCTTAATTCATTCACTATCGAAAGCAAAACAACAATTCTCAATTGAATGGATAAAGAATCCCTAAAAACGCTGATTGATTAACAATTCAATTGAATTTCAAAAGAAAGAACCCAATAGAGATTTCAAAAAATTGGAGTGTAAACCTAAGAAATTTAAGAGAACAAAGAAAGCAAAAGGAATGAAAAAGAGGTGAAGAAGATGCGTGAAGAAGATTGAGATTTTAGGGATCTTTTGATTTTTTTTAATAATAAATTAGATTAAAATTGTGTGGATCCATATTTATTCGAATTTGGGTGGGTAACCCGATTTATCATGGTTGGGTTTGTAGTTTCTCTAATTCATGAAGGGTTTACTTGTCTTTAGCCACGTTTTTATTTAGAAAAAAATCAGAACATAAATCTTTTTTAAAATTAGGGTGTTATTGGTTAACTTTTTATGTGTTGGAGCTTATAAGGTTACAGTCTCTGAAAGGCAACTTTTTCTATTAATTGTGAAAGACTGGTAAATCCAAATCATGACAAAGTACTCAAAGACATTTTGACGATTGCGAGCATCAGAGAACGATAACTTGGCATAAACTAGAGAGCCTTGGAACGGCAAGGAGTTTCTTGAGGATAATACTTTTCTTTCTTTATGTAATCACTCAAGGAGATTGTTGAATTTATTGAGGACTGTTGGATTCTTTAGTAAGTAATTCACTAGATTCATCTGTGTCGTCTCCTAGGTCCAGGTAAAATATAATCTCCCTCTTTCCCTTGATTTTTACTAAATCCATGCAGGTAAGACGGAAACCAGTTGAGCATGTGATAATTTCACCATTTTCGATTAAACATCTTTACCAAGGTGAGAGATTTTACATTCGGGCAGGTTTCAAGAAATATTGGCAACATTTCCCACCTGTAGTCGAAGAAGTAAGCATTCAAGGAAAATAAGTTACAAAGTAAGGGCAGTGGTTCAGACCTTGAGAAAAACACATCAGAGTAGAGGTGGTGACAGATTTGAGAGGTGATATAATTTTGTAAAACTCAAGCATATGCTACCTGGAGACTATCCGAAGTGATGAATATATATATTTGACAATAGAGAACCCAAATACTCTTTTATTATATGGCTAGCAATACACAACCGTTTGACAACGGGGGATAAGATGAGAAGTTGGAACTTGGGGATACGGACGGACTGCAATCTTTGTGGTAATGCCGAAGACTCACGAAACCATCTCTTCTTCGAATGTCATATTTCAGGTGAAGTATGGAGGAACATCATCTCGAAGCTATTTGGTTCTGCGTACACCACAGATTGGGACCAGATTATCACTCTCCTTACATCGTCTCGACCTAAGTATGTTCTGTTTTTGATACGGTACGCATTCCAGTCAACTGTATATATTATATATGGTGCAAATGGAATGGAAGAAAACACGGGGTCACACCGCTGTCAACAAGAGTCATCACCAAACAAATCGATAAGAACATCAGCAATCGGATCAACTCCATACGTAGTGCCGGAGATCACAAATATGGAGAAGCAAGGGAGATATGGCTTTCAACTCGCTAAAGAAATTCGATAAAGACTTACAGCCCCTGTTTTTAGCAATATGTTTTGCTCTACCGTTAAAGCCTTCAAAACAAAAGTCACATTTATTGTACAAACAAAAAATCAAACGTAATAAGGACAAAATCACGAAAAGAGAGAGATAGAAAGCACCACTTTAACGGCTCCTGAAGAATGATGATAATAGATTTGAGAAACAAATCGACGTCGAATTTCCGGCGAAAGTTTCTCCATCGGTGCCACTCCAGTGGCTCAGAGCTTATTCTCTGGTGGAAAAAAACTCTCGACTCTCTCGACTCGAGTCTTGTTTCCAATTACGTATTATTGTTTTTTTTGCTCAACAACTACTTATCATTAACCAACTTGTGAAACACATTGTTTTTCCACTCTTACATATTGTTCAATATAACTTAGCACTATAGAGTAAAGCTTAGGGGCATAATTCTGAAAAGTAAGAGCCTCTTTCGATACTCTATCCGCTACTTAATTTGCTTCACGATACGTAAACTGCTGATATGCTCAAATTTATCCTGAGCTACTCTCTCAAATTAAGAGATCATAGTGGTATTTAGGGATCAGATCCACAGGAAACCGTAATCATACAAAAGACTTTGAATTCAAATCTAGTTGAATTATTTTTTTACTCAGCTAGAGCTGAACTAGAAGTAGAGGCGATGGATAGAGTTGGTAGCAGATTATGATCTAGAGATTGGTTACCATCCTGACAAAGCTAATCTAGTTGCAGATGCCTTGAGTTGGAAGAGGGTTCTTTCGGCTCAAGAACGGGATATAGGGGCCTTAGTGAGTGAGATTAGCACTTTGAGGTTATGTGTTATCTCACATGAGCCTTTGGGGTTAGAGGAAGCTAATCAGGTAGACTTGCTGAGTAGGATTCGAGTAGCTCAGGAAGAAGATCAGGGGTTAATCGATGCTTCCAAGGTTGTAGGTTCTGAGTATCAGGTCTCGGTGAACGGCACGATTCTGGTGAACGGGCGAGTTTGTGTGCCTAAAGATGAGGTTCTGAGGTAGGAGATTCTGAGAGAAGCTTATGCGAGCATGTTATCTATTCATCCGGGAGCGACTAAGATGTACCGTGATCTGAAATGGTATTACCATTGGGTCGGGATGAAGAAAGATGTTGCTAACTGGGTCACAGCTTGCGATGTGTGCCAGTTAGTGAAGGCAGAGCAGCATGTTCCGAGTGGTTTATTATAGAATTTACCCATTCCAGAGTAGAAGTGGGATATAATTACCATGGATTTTGTGGTAGGATTGCCAGTTTCGCAGAATTTTGATGTTATTTGGGTGATTGTGGATTGTCTAACTAAGTCAGCACATTTTCTGGCCATTAAAAAGACCAATGGAGCAGCGGTTTTGGCTAAGAAGTATGTGAAGGAGATAGTGAAGCTGCATTGAATGCCAGCGAGTATCGTGTCAGACAGGGATCCGAGGTTCGCCTCTGATTTCTGGAGAGCCTTTCAGGCTTAGATGGGCACTAAGGTGCATATGAGTACTGCTTATCATCCTCAGACGGATGGGCAATCTGAGAGGACGATTAAGACACTCGAGGATTTGATGAGGATGTGTGTACTCGATTATGGTGGTCATTAGACAGATCACTTGAACTTGGTAGAGTTTGCGTATAATAACAGCTACCAAGCGAGTATTAGTATGGCTCCTTATGAGGCATTGTATGGGAGACCATGTCGTACACCTTATGCTGGACCCAAGTGGGGGAGAGGAGCATGTATGGTGTAGATTTTGTTCAGGAAACGACTGAGAAGATCCGTGTTTTGAAGTTGAACATGAAAGAGGCCCAAGATTGCTAGATGAGTTATGCTGATAAGAGGAGGAAAGAGTTAGAGTTTGAGGTTGGAGATAGAGTGTATCTCAAGATGGCAATTTTGAGGGTCCTAACAGATCCATTTCAGAGAATAAGCTGAGTCCGAGGTTTATGGGTCCGTTCAAGGTTGTGGGACCAGTTGTTTATCGTTTGGAGTTACCTTAGATTATGAAGGAATTTCATAAGGTCTTCCATGTGTTAATGTTGAGGAAGTGTCTGCATAAGTCTGAGGAGGTTGTGGTAAGGATTCCTGATGATCTTCAGTCCAACATGACATTAGAGGAGAGACCTGTGAGGATTCTCGAGAAAAGGGTCAAGGCTCTGCGCCGAAAGAAGATACCGTTATTGAGAGTCTTGTGGGATTTTGATGGTATTGAGGAGGAGACTTGGGAACCAGAGGCTAAGATAAAGACAAAGTTTTCAAAGTGGTTTGAGAAACAAGTCGAGGCTTTAGTTTGTCTTTCTAGTTTTCAGTCTCAGAGTTAGCATTTTTGCTATGTGTTTTTGGTTTATGTAGATGTAACGATTATTACATTTTGAGATTAATAAGATGAGTATTTCTTATGGTCGAGATTTATAAGGTGTATTTCTTATGGTATGACTGGTGATGCCATGAAATTAGGTGTGTGTTTTGGGGGTCTGGAAATAGAAATTTTATGAGGATTTAGAACTTGTCTATTTCTGAAAGACTTTAGTGAAACCACCTTCAGTGACTTGGTTGTTTAGAGTTGACCTGAGGAATTGGTCATGGATGAGATGATATTCCGGGATGTTGGGATATCAGTTTAGGATCACAGGAGAAAGTTCTAGTCAGAGATATTTATAAGCGTTAAGAATTGATTGCTCTAGGGGATGAGGATTTCCCCAAATAACTCATTAGGAGATGAGGATCTCCCCAGGAGGGATGAGGATTTCCCTTTATGTTACTGAGGGATGAGGATTTCTCTTAGTAGTACTAAGAGATGAGGATTTCTCTCGAGGGGATGAGAATTTTCCAATACACTGATAGCTCAAGAGATGTGATCCTGAGCCTCGGAGTGGTGTGGTTATGAGTTATGAGTCAAGAGTAATCAATGTCTGAACGTGGCTATGAGCATAGGACTAGATGTAGACCTTAGAGATCGGGAGTGTTTATCTCGGGTGGTGCTGGCCGGGTGGGTCAGAAGTGCTGACCGTAGTGATTTGGTGTTGTGTGATTCGAGGTCAAATCTGTGTTAGTGGGGGAGAATTATAATGCCCGCAAGCCAAATTGGGAATTTTGGTTCGGGTGTCGATCGACACCAGGGAGTGTGTCGATCGACACCAGTTCGAATTGAACCGATGAGTTTGATTTTTGATCGTTCAGTTTGCGATTTTGGAATTCGGGAAACCCTAGGATTCGATATAAAAACGAGCAGCATGTTAAGGTCGCGTTTTTACAGAGGAAAAACATAGAGAATTGAGAGGATTGTGAGAGTGTAGGAATCAGTGTTGATTTCCTTGTGTTCTTGATCCTAAAAGCTTGAGATTGTGGCTGGGAGGCTCTAGAATCAGGTTTTGGAGCGTGTTTTCATGTAGGAAAAAGGAAATCCGGCTGTAGGGTATTAGAAATCTCTGATTTCATGTGTTCTTCTTGTTCTTATCCCTAATCCTTTTCGAAATCGAGGTGAGTGCGTGAAAATGGCTTATCTGAAGTAAACCTTGGATCCCTGTCTGACACAATATTCGCTGGCACCCCGTGCAGCCTCAATATCTCCCGCACATACTTCTTAGCCAACACCGCCGCTCCGTCGGTCTTCATGATGGCAAGAAAATGTGCTGACTTGGTCAGACGATCCACAATCACCCAAATTGCATCATAGGTCCGCGACACTGGCAACCCCGTCACAAAGTCCATGGTAATCATGTCCCACTTCCACTCTGAAATAGGCAAACTCTGCAACATACCACTTAGAACTTGATGGTTAACTTTCACTAACTGGCATACATTGCACGCTGCAACCCAGTTAGCGACATCCTTCTTCATCCCGACCCAGTGATAATACGGCTTGAGATCACGATACATCTTGGTCACTCCCGAATGAATCGACAACATACTCAAATGAGCCTCCCTCAGGATCTCCTGCCTCAGATCCTCATCCTAAGTACGTAAACCCGCCCGTTCACCATTATCGTCTCATTCACCGAGACCAGATACTCTGAACCTGCCACCTTAGAAGCATCAATCAAACTTTGATCCTTCTCCTGAGCTACTAGAATCCTTCTTAGCAAATCCGCCTGGTTAGTTGCCTCTAACCCCAACGGCTCCTATGAGATATTACACAATCTCAACGTACTAATCTCGCTCACCAGAGCCTCCACATCCCGCTCCTGAGCCGAAGCAACTCTCTTCCGATGCAACGCATCTACAACCAGATTAACCATACCCAGATGGTACCCAATCTCAAGATCGTAATCTGCTATCAACTCCATCCAGTGCCTCTGTCTCTGGTTCAGCTCCAGCTAAGTAAAGAAATACTTTCGACTCTTGTGGTCTATGAACACCTGCACCTTTCCGCCGTAAAGATTCGATCTCTAAATCTTTAGAGCGAAAATCACCGCAACCAACTCCAAATCATGGGTAGGGTAGTTGCACTCATGCTTCCTCAACTGCTTCGAAGCATATGCAATAGCCTTCCTCTGCTGCATCAGCATACAACCCAGACCAACTTTCGAAGCATCCGTGTACACCACATAAGACTCACCCCACTCGGGTAACACCAACACTCGTGTACTAGTCAACATCCCCTTCAGCTTCCCAAAACTATCCTCGCAAGCTGAAGACCAACGAAAGGGACATCCTTCCCTGTCGGCTTTGTCATCGACTGCGACATACTCGCGAATCCCTTGACGAACCTCCTGTAGTAACCCACCAAACCAAGAAAACTCCTAATCTCGGTGGCATCCCTCGGTCTAGGCCACCCTCTGATAGTCTCTATCTTAGCTGGATCCACAGAAACTCCCTCTGTAGACACCATATGGCCAAGAAAACTCATCTCTCGCTGCCATAAACTCTATCATCACAGTCATCGCCAAGTACGCCTCGTAGCCCTTCCCAATCAGCTGCTCAGCCTGAATCACCAAAATCACGAGACTCCCGGAAGTCGGCCTCACTCCCTGATGAACCAACCTCCCCGCCTCTCACTTAAACACAACTCGTCCTCGATGACAATCTAGATGGACTCTGTACCGACCCAGCCAATCCATACCCAGAATGACATCGTATAGCTCCACCGGACTAATAATCAAATCTGCTGGCATTAACTCTTCCGCCACCAGAATATCCACACCTCGAGCCCACCCAAAAAGTAGCTAAAGACTTGCCACCAGCAACTTTAACTAATCCCGGCTGCTCATCAGAATCGCTCCGGATTTCGCTGATCTCCGCACACTCCGGAGTATTGAAGCAATTCGTAGCTCTAGAATCAAACAAAACATGGGACTCACACCTGTCCACTACTAAGGTCCCCGCATAAATCCCATGTGCCTAGGAACCTTAACATTCTAGCATAGACTCACAATTTCCAGAACAGACTAAATTCAACCACCATAAAACTTAAAAAGTCAAGTCCGAAAAATACCTGTGATCGGTCTGGTGCTAGAACCACCCACCTCCGTCAAAGTGAAAACCCGCGGTGTTGCTGCAATCTGAGCCACCAGCTGCACTACCGCCACTGCTATCTCCTGCAACCTTAGACACTTGGGCTTGATATGCCCTGACTCTCTTCAGTGAAAGCACACCCGTGTATCCCGGGCCTCGACCCGCGTATCCTGAGCCCCAGTCCTCTTCAGACAGCTCCGATGATCTGTGCTCCCAAACTCGAAGCAACCCGAACCACCCTGACTGGCCCCTGAAGTGCTCTCCCACTTCCTCTTCTATCCCTGCGCAGGCTTGCTGCCATTGCTCGGATCCACCTGCTGCTGCGACCTCCTCTGCTACTGAACTGGTGGACTAACTACAACCTACTCCCTGAGGTCCTCCTCAATCGCAGCATTCATCTCCACCAGCTCCGCCCTCGTGGCGAACCTGCTCGCTCTACAGTGAGTCCTCAGATCTGGTCGAAGTCCTCTCAGGAACCTCTTCACCTGGGCCTGCTCGCCCTCCAAATCTCTACTGGCATGTACCAGAAGCTGACCAAACTCCTCATCGAACTCCCGGACTGACCGGTCACCCTGAGCCAACTCCAAGAATCGCTATTCCAAGCGATCCACCGCCTCCTGCGGAAAGTTATTGGGGTGGAACTCAGCCATAAAGTCCTCCCAAGCCATACCCGCCTGAGCTCTCCTAGCCACCACACCTCGCCACCAGAGATGTGTATCACCATCCAGGTAATGTACCGCTAGGTCCACCCGGTATCTCTCTGGACACCGGAGAGATTGGAAATTACGCTCCAATCTACTCCTTCACAGATCTGCCTTCTCAGGCTTGGCACCACCCGAGAAAAACCCGGTGCTAATCCTTTGCATCTGCTCCATCATCCTAAGGTAGGATGGAAACTCCTCCGCAACCGCCACATCCGGCTGCACACCAGCCATACCCGGCCGAACCCCAGCCATATCCGGCTGTACACCAGCCACACATGGCTACATACCAGCCTCTCCCGGCTGAACACCAGCCACTCCTGGCAGCCACTTCCGGCTAAACACCAGTCACTCACGGCTGCACACCAGCCATACCCGGCTGCACACCCAGAGCCTAACCCTAAGTCGGCGCCCCACCTGCCAACCGCTCCAGGATCAACTGTAGCAGACCCGCCAGATGATCATCTCGATCCTGGGCTCCACCTGCAGCAGCACCCCACCTGGGCCCGCTGCACCGGGACCTATATTCGTCCCACCAGTCCTCACACTTGCCTGCGAATCAGCCAACTGCTCCTGTGTGGTCTCTTGGGCCACACTCGCGGCATCAAACTCACTCTCGAGTCCACGCCCGCGCCCACGTCCACCACGACCTCTGCCACTAGTACCTCTAGCCATCTCACTCTGCCCTAACCATAGCATAAACTAAGTATACTAGAAAAACATAAAAGTCACACAACACTTACCGTGGAATCTCATTGAAAGCTCGGAGAATATGATCTAGGACTCCAAACCCACACAACAATCAATCGACTAACTCACATAATCAATCAATCATTCACCCGCCCTAGAACTATAAGGGCTCTGATACCAAAATGAAACAACTCAACCCGTAAAATTTAAAAAATTTCCCTTTGGATTATTATTATCACAAATAATAAGCCTCAATGGATCAACACAAGCAATGCGAAACAATAACGATTAACAATCAAACCAAACATCATTCAATAATCTCATACTTATCGAATCTCTAACCAATTCCAATTCCATAACACAAGTCAATCCAACTCAATTCGCCATAAACAATATTCCAGAATCACTATCATCCTAGCAATTCTAATAGTGCATAAACAAAATACCGAGACCCTAGATCATCCTCTCTTTCCGGTCTTAATTCCACGATCATAATTTCTCTTTACCTGCATCACATGGCAAAAAGAGATGCGTGAGTATTATCACAAATACTCAGTGACGCGGTCATCTCATTTACTTGGCTATACACACATGCATAAGGGACAAACCACAACACCAAAAAATAACCAACCATCACATAACAATCAATATGTTAAACTGACGGCATCGATCGACACACGCCTTGTGTCAATTGACGCAACAATTGCTTGTGTCGATCGACACACAACCTTGTGTCGATCGACGCATGCTGCAGAATCGTAGAATCGAACCTTCTCCTCTCTGGTTCAATTCTCGACTGCACTACGTCGATTTCCTACAAAACAAACATCAACAACCACACCAAAACAACACGAAATCACAGAGGAAATATCCTCTAAACAATCAAACATCTCAATCCACACAATCAACGCATTATGATCAATCCTTTTACCCAGATATGCCTACGGTCACATACTCACCTCGATTCAGGAAGGAAAAAAGACGAAAGTCAAGAAGAACGCGAAGAACACGAAGAACACCATTCTCCAAATCTGAAATTCACACTCCCAAATCACAGAACACAACTCCCACATGCTCCTGGATCCTCACAATCACGAAACCGAGCCTCCAAAAGGATCAAGAACAATCAGAAATCTCACAACACTCAAAATCTCTCTGATTTCTCTGATTTCTCTATGTTTTTCTCATCAAAACACGGTCAAGAACAGGCTGAACCCTTTTACACCGGAGCCCTAGGGTTCCCTAAACCGACCCGCCAAACCGGACAAATGAAATCGAACCGATCTGGTTCAATCTACCTTGCGTCGATCGATGCACGACCAAAATCCACAGAAATTGGTTCGCGGTCGTTACAGATTATTTTTCGTGATTGTGCATTGTTGATTGAACTGTTGGGTATTATGGTATTTCCTTATGCATGTGTGTATAGCCAGTAGATGGAATGACCGTCTCACTGAGTATTTGTGATAATACTCACGCATCTCTTTTAACCATGTGATGTAGATAAAAAAAGGTGTGATTGTGGGATCATGACTATGAAGAGGAGATGATCTAGGGTCTCGGTTTTCTTGCTTTTATGTTATTGTTAGACTTGCTGGCTAGGTTGCTGGTTACTCTCGAAGTAATGAACTGGATTCTTGTTGGTCATTGATTTGGTTTGTTGGTTCAATTGTTTAATGGATAATTTGTTGGTTAAACTGAGTTGATTTTCGCTGGTTGTTGAATGTGATTGATTTGTTGTTGAGAATTAGTATTTATGGGAATATTAATTCGATATTGATTTAAAAAAAAAACAGGTCGGGTTGTTTCACAAGGCCACAACTTCCTCTCTCAATATGTAAACACTAGATCGCTAAAATAAATCTTTCAATCAATTATCATAGTATAAAATAGTAGACAAAAAAAAATACCAACTTAATTTTTCTATAATTAACTATTCATGAGGAACTAATTCAGGTGAACTAAACATTTATAACTTGAACGTAAACCATAAATTTTTATGCAATTCAACATTCTTAATTTTGTCAGTTATGTAATTTTTTATGATTGTATATTTTATGTGTAATCTACATTTTTTATCTTTTAATTGATCACTTGAAATGATATTTTTAATTTTATAAATTATTTTAACATAGAAGTAATTACCCAATGATAACATAACTTGATTTTAAAAAGCATTTATATATTTGATTTAATTATAATATTTGATAATCTTAATTGCCAATAAAGTTAGTTTTCAAATTTTTAGTAACATGGGTTAGTTTTCAAAATACACAAAATTTTTGTATATTCTTACAAATTTTCTCAATATATATCAGATTGAGGAGACACTAAAAAAAATTTTTAAGTGTTGTTTAAAGATAGTTTAATGGACACATCATTTAAATTAACTAATCAAAATATTTTAGTTAATACTATATGCCATGGTGGAAACTTCTACATATTTTTATTAATTTTATAATATAAACTCACTAATACATGTTTTACAGATTTAAATCCAACTAAATTTAATATTTTTTACTTACCATATCATATATTTTCAATATTTTCTAATAAATTAACAAGTTTCTTATTAATCTATTTATAACGATATTATCCATTGTGTGTGTATATATATTTAGATTAATATATTACACATATATTTTTATTATGATGTAGTGTATTATACATATTTAATCGCACTTATAAATATTTATACATTTTATCATTGGAAGACATATATTGTTTTTCATTTGTTATATCTGACAAATTCATATAAATCTAAAATTTTTCTGATTTATATAATTGATGCGAATAGTGAAAATTAATTGTATACTTAAAATAAATTGTAAAATAATATTTGCATATGTTTTGATCAATTGTACACATAAAAATATTAAAACTAATAACATTAACATATGTTTGATAAAAGTATTCAACTTTATTACATTTATGCATAATACATATCATTTTTGTACATTTATACATATTAGAAATCATATTTGTATCATACACTTTTAAATATTAAAAATTTGTATATGTAAAAATCGATTATTCAATCTATATAATAATTTAATTGAGAAGACATTAGAGAAAATTAGAGACAAAAATTCTAGGTGTCATTCAAATAGCATTTTAAAAGACATATTTGATTTAACTAATCATAACATTTCAATTAAATTATTTTTTTTATGGTGGAAATCTCTACATACTCTCACTAAACTATATAACATAAGTTCATTAATACATATTTTACAAATTTAAGTTCAAATAAATGTATCATATCATCGATTTTTAATTTTTTGATATATTAACAAGCTTTTTATTATTATATTTATAACATTTATTACCTACTGTCTATATATGTATTTAGATTATTATTTTATATAAATATTTTTATTCTGATGTACTCAATCATACATATTTAATCATACTAACACATATTTATAAAATTCATTAATGCAAAATATATATTATTTTTCATTTGTTATATAAATATGAAATTTATCTAATTTATTGTATACTCTATAATTTATTCAAATAATAAAGATCAATTTTACACTTAAAATATATTAAGATAAATAGTATTTGTATATGTTTTGATCAATTTTACACATAAATATAAAAACTAATGGCAATAACATATGTTTGATCAAACGTATTCACCTTTATTACATCTATGAACAATACATATTATTTTTGTATATTTATAGATATAGAAATTATATGCTTTCATATGTTTAAATATATACAAAATTGTAGACAATTGCAAAAATGCCATTTATGAAATACTATTTTACCAAAATGCCACTATGAATGTCCATTTTAAAAAAATCACAAATTAAGAATTGTTTAAGCCTTAAACCTTAAAATTTTAAATTTTTAAAAAGATTTTGACCCTAACAAACCTTAACATAACATAGTTAATCTAAATATAAATGATAGTTTTAGTAAATAATATAATATTAGTGGCATTGTTGAAAATATTTCAAAAGTATTGTATTTTTGAAAAATGAAATTTCGAAAGTGGTATTTTTGGAATTTTTCAAAATTGTACTCCCTCTTTTTCATTTTGTTTGATATTTAAGGTTTTTACACATAAATTAAGAAGTCATTCAATTTTTTAATTTTTCATAATAAAACATGTCTTATCATCAATTTCAAAATAATTTAACTAAAGAAAAAGTAAAAGAATTTTTGAAAAATGTCACTTTTGAAGTGCCACATTTCAGAAATGTCACATTTTCAAACTCTTTGTAAAAATGTCACTTTTTCAAAATTATTTTTTTGTTATATCATTTATGTTTGGGTTAATTATGTTGTAATAGTGTTTAGTTTTGAGGGTTTAGAGATTTTTAGGTACCAAAATATTTTTTAGGCTTTAGAAGTTTAAGATTTAGGCATTAAAAATTTATAATTAGTGGCATTTTTGCAAATGGCTAACCCATAGTGGTATTTTTGCAAGTAGACAACCCAAAAATGGACTTTTTGCAATTGTCCGGAAAAGTAATATACAGAATTTAAACAATTAAAAACAACAAAAACACAATTAATTTTCATAGAAACCAAAAAACATCAAATAAAATGACAAACAAAAAAAATCTCTAAAACATCAAATATAATGAAATGAGGTAGTATATGTTAAAATCTAGTATTTATAAGAATTCTTAATAAATTATGAGATTGTTGTTGAAATAACCTCAAATTTGAGGTCAATTGCAAATGTAACCTCCTCTTTTTCTTTCCTCAAAATTTGAAATAACCAACTATAAAATTCAACTTATTCACGGAAATGCCATTATATTTGAATTAATTTTTTTTTTTTAAAATCAGACATTCTAAACTATAAAATAAACAACCAGATATATTAACTTATTTACGAAAATGTCATTACCATCAATATTTTCAACCACCATGAACAACCAAAATGAAGCTCTAAATGCTTCCCCAACTAATTAGGAAAGGATAACAGCTTCATTTGTGAGCTCATAACTTCTTCCTTACCCATTTCCTCTCCAATTTCATCTAAAAAAACTAACTAAATTTGGTTTTCTAAATTCTTTCTCTCATAATCTATCGATTTTTAATGGTTCTTTCATAAATGACGGCTGGGCTTCTTTGTTAACGGTCATATTAGAAGTTTTAGGTGCTTGAAAGAGCTGAAAACCGAGCTATACGTGTGAAAAAGAACAAAAAACCGTGTTTTCCGATTTTGTAGATTGCACCAGAAGTCTACTAGTCAACGAAAGGTTAGATTTGCAATTGACCTTTTTTAAAAATATTCAAAGTAGACTACTCGTGAAGTCAACCTGTTTTCCTTTGATAAAAAAAAAACACTCGTAGACTTCACGAGCAGTCTACTTGAAAATGAGTTAGTTTTGTATTTGACGAAAACTTTGGCTTTAAAGAGTAGACTTCTCCGTAGACTTCTCCAGTAGACTGCAAATAGAGTCTACTGCAAGGTTATTTCTGGCATTGACCACATTGTTGACTTTTTGTGTAGACTGCATCAGAAGTCTGTTATGTACGGACGGGTTAGTTTTGCGTTTGACCAAAATCTCAGACATTGACCAAGAAAAACATTTATCAGTAGACTTCTTATGCAGTCTACTACTTATTAAATAAATCAGTAGACTTCTTAAATAAATCAGTAGACTTCTTAAATTAGTAGTAGACTGCATGAGAAGTCTGCCGATACATTTTTGGTCAAACACAAAACTAACCTTTTTTAAAGTAGACCTCTAGAGAAGTCTACTCAAGAAGTCAACAGTATGGTCAACTGCAAATGTAACCCGGCCTTTTGAGTAGACTTCAAAATGAAGTCTACACATTTCAGCAGACTTCTATTGCAGTCTACTGGTAGACTTCCTAAGAGAAGTCTACCAGTAGACTGCAATAGAAGTCTACTAAATAAAGTCTAACTTTAGTCAATTGCAGAAATAACCTTTTTATTCAGTAGACTTCTCTAAGAAGTCAATTTGAAAAAGTCAAATTGTAGTCAAATTCTGGTCAAATGCAAAAGTAACCTAATAGACTGCTGCTGAAGTCTACTAGCGTTTGTCGTAATTGCAAAAATAACCCATTACGTAGATTTCTCGATGAAGTCTACTAGTAGACTTCTCTAACTTCATAGAGAAGTCTACTGATTTAATTTTCTTATAATTGCATTTAAAACTTATTTATAATGAATTTTTTATATTTTCTTTCTCCCACATGTGTGTTATATAATGTGTTTCCTTCTGTGTTAATTTGACATATTTAGATTCAATATTTATTGTATAAATCAAATTTCTTGTTTGAGTAGTACCTACATGTTGTTCGTAGACTTCTCTGTGAAGTCTACTAGTAGTCACTTAGTAGACTTCAGTACGAAGTCTACAGCAGATGTTCGAGACCTAATGTGTTTTCTATTGTTTTTTTTTTTACAGAGAATGGTTCATTTAGTTGTTTTCTATGGAGAATGGGCTATTCAAGATAAGGCGTGGCAATTTGTAGTTGATAATCCAAAAGGAGGAAGACTGTTCTTTTTGAGTGATGATTGCACCCATTGTGATCTTCTTGAGATGGCCAAAGATGAATATAAGCTGGAATCAGACTTGGTGGAGATCACTTATTCACTACCGGAATCAATGTTGCAACATATGGCACCGAATACTCCTCCAATGCATGTCACAAATGATAGACAAGTTAAGAATTTGATTGAGCTAAGTAAAACGCATGTTATACATTTTTGTGTCTCGAGTCGGTTGGAGAAGGATGATGATGTCAACAATGATTGTGATGGAATTTTGGCCAGTGGTGGTGAAGAATATACAGACGTAGATGCTGAGGAATGCGAGGAAGGAGATGGTGACCACTATGGGGATGATACGGGAAATGATGTCAATGAAGAAGATCATGGTAGTGAATATGGTGATGGGCAAGACGTTGAAGATGGTGATGGGCAAGACGAGGATATAAAAATTGATGGTGTTGGTATCAATGAAGATTACAGTGCATACGGGAAAGTCAAAGATGAGGATGAAGATGATATCTCATTTGATGGTGTTGGTGGGAGTGAGCATTGTTTTGGCGAAGGATTAGGATAAAAAACGACATGGTTTGATGGTATACTTGTCGAAAAGAGTTTTGGTAGCAAGGATGAGCTGCTTAGAGAGTTGCGATTGACGGCCGTGATGTCAAGATTTGCATTCAAAACATACAAGTCTACTAAGACTTTGTTAGTCGCTATGTGTCGTGTTAAAGGATGCAAGTGGAAAGTCAGAGCTGCCGTGACGAATGAACCAAACCGTTTTTGGGTGACAAAGTATATTAAAAAGCATACATGTTCACTACCGGACAGAGTCGCTCACAGGAAATGCTCTACTCCAAAGTATATTGGTAGGTTATTTATCGAGCGCGTTGGAATAATTGATGGAGTTACGCCAAAACATATACAAGATTCAATGAAGGTGATGTTTGGTATGAATCTGGATTATTCCACTTCATACAGATCATTGTTATACGCCCAAGAAATGGTGAGGGGAACTGCTGAACATGGATATGAAAATCTCTCATCTTATTTACATATGATCAAGAAAGCAAATCCGGGAACATTGACCGCTCTTGAGGTTGATGCTCACAATAGATTTAAATATCTATTTATATCGTTTGGAGCCTCCATAGCTGGTTTTCAGTATCTTAGACGAGTAATCGTGGTCGATGGGACTCATTTAAGTGGAAAGTATGAAGGTGTTTTGCTAGTGGCGGCCGCCCAAGATGGTAATTTTCAGATTTTCCCTTTGGCGTTTGGAATTGTAGATGCTGAGAATGATGCTTCATGGCAATGGTTTTTTACCAAATTGAGAGGTTGTATTTCTGATCAATACTCGTTGAGCATAGTTTCAGACAGGCACGCGTCCATTAAGAAGGCATGCGAGACGGTTTTCCCTTGGGCAACCCGAGGTATATGTTACTACCATCTTCAGTGTAACATTGTCACAAAATTTAGGGGAAAACAGCTCATGTACTTGGTCAAAGGCGCTGCGTATGCGTATACGCTTGATGAGTATGACCGATACATGGATTTGATACGAAGTGTGAAGCCAGAAATTGCAACATACTTGGAGGAAGCGGATCCAAAGCTATGGTCACGAGTTCACTTCGAGGGAGATAGATATAACATAAAGACAAGAAACATTGCTGAATCTATCAATGCCGCACTTAAGGTAGCTCGAGGATTTCCCATAACATTTCTTTTGGAATTTATCCGTGAGAAGCTAGGAAGGTGGTTTCGTATAAGGCGAGAAGATGCTCTACGTCTAACAACACGCCATACTCGGGCAGTTGAATACTTGTTGGCGGTTCGTGATGATTACGCGTCTCGGATGAAAGTGGGACGCATTAATAATCTTCAGTTTTATGTGAAGGGAGGAGCACGTGACTGTAGTGTTGATTTGGGCCAAAACAAATGTACATGTGGTGTCTTCAACATCGAAAAGATACCTTGCTCACATGCTATTGCCGCTTTGGTAGAGAGTAAACAAGATGTCGGTACCGGTGTTTGCCCGACTTATGGAAGGAATTCTTTGTACTGGGCCTATGCGGAAAGCATTTTCCCGATAAACCCAGTCGGTGAATGTATAGCATCAACCCCATGTCTGCCTCCTGACGTGAAGACGCGTCCGGGTCGGAAGAAGAAATCAAGGTGGCAAACTTGGTTAGAAATCGCAAGGATGAAAGGTACTAAACAACGGAAGATTCATGCTCAATACAATTGTTCAAAGTGCTACCAACCGGGGCATACGAAGCCGAATTGTGGTACTTAGCTGTTTTCAGTAGTACTTACATGTTGTTAGTAGACTTCTCCATGAAGTCGACTTGTAGACTTCTCTAAACAAGTCTACCAGTAGACTTCATAGAGAAGTCTACTGATTTAATTTTCTTATGGTAGCATTTCAAACTTATTTATAATGAATTTTTTAATTTTCCTTTCTCCCAAATGTGTGTTATATAATTGTTTGCCTCCTGTATGATTTTGACATATTTAGGTTCAATATTTATTGTATAAATCAAATTTTCTGTTTTCAGTAGTACTTACATGTTGTTAGTAGACTTCTCCATGAAGTCGACTGGTAGACTTCTCTAAACAAGTCTACCAGTAGACTTCATAGAGAAGTCTACTGATTTAATTTTCTTATGGTAACATTTCAAACTTATTTATAATGAATTTTTTAATTTTCCTTTCTCCCAAATGTGTGTTATATAATTGTTTGCCTCCTGTATGATTTTGACATATTTAGGTTCAATATTTATTGTATAAATCAAATTTTCTGTTTTCAGTAGTACTTACATGTTGTTAGTAGACTTCTCCATGAAGTCGACTGGTAGACTTCTCTAAACAAGTCTACCAGTAGACTTCATAGAGAAGTCTACTGATTTAATTTTCTTATGGTAGCATTTCAAACTTATTTATAATGAATTTTTTAATTTTCCTTTCTCCCAAATGTGTGTTATATAATTGTTTGCCTCCTGTATGATTTTGACATATTTAGGTTCAATATTTATTGTATAAATCAAATTTTCTGTTTTCAGTAGTACTTACATGTTGTTAGTAGACTTCTCCATGAAGTCGACTGGTAGACTTCTCTAAACAAGTCTACCAGTAGACTTGAAGAGATGTCTACTGATTTAATTTTTTTATGGTAGCATTTCAAACTTATTTATAAAAATATTTCATTATGAGAAGTACCAAATAACGTCAATACAAGTGAAAACAAACTCCATAATGATATTTTTAACAGATAAATACAATGAAATCCTATTTAGTAGACTTTGGTGTGGAGTTGCGTGAATTGTTTTGCATGAGACGAATAGCATTCCTGATCACTGGATCAATGTCTTCTTCGTCTTCCTCGATGCGTATTAAGTAGCCAAGGTGAGCGAGAGATCGTCTGTACTCTAGTTCAGTGATCTCCTCCACATCAGCATCCGTAGCACTTCCTTGATTGTCATTTGCTTGTTCTTGTCTCCCAAATGGTTGTTGTGGCTGTTGTGGCGGCTGTCGGACTGTTGGGTTGGCTCTCAATGCGGGGAGGGCGAGTACGATTTTCCTTGCTGCCATTGTCTTGCTGCCATTGATAAAGTGCAAGTCAAATAACAAATAAGAAACAACAAATAACAAATCTACAAATTAAGTTTCAAACCTGTTTATTCTAACAGACTAAAGAGTAAGAGGTTTTTAGAGACACGAGAGAGATAGCGAGGAGACGAAAGAGATATATACAGCAGACGCGGAGGGATACGAAGAGGTAAAAAAGGAAGATTTTATCCGTATATTGTTTATGACCGTTTGATTGTTTCTAATCAACGGCCTATGTAAAGAATTAGGTGATCCTCACCTTCATTAATTAGCCAATGAAATAAGTTTGTTACAAGAGAAGTCTACTAGGTAATACATGAGAAGTCTACTACAGAGAAGTCCGCTAGTAGACTTCTCTGTAGTAGACTTCTCCTGTATTACCTAGCAGACTTCTCTGTCAAATAAGTTTGTTACAAGAGAAGTCTACTAGGTAATACAGGAGAAGTCTACTACAGAGAAGTCTACTAGGTAATACAGGAGAAGTCTACTACAGAGAAATCCGCTAGTAGACTTCTCTGTAGTAGATTTCTCATGTTTATTCTAGCAGACTTCTCTGTCAAATAAGTTTGTTACAAGAGAAGTCTACTAGGTAATACAGGAGAAGTCTACTAGGTAATACAGGAGAAGTCTACTACAGAGAAGTCCGCTAGTAGACTTCTCTGTAGTAGACTTCTCCTGTTTATTCTAGCAGACTTCTCTGTCAAATAAGTTTGTTACAAGAGAAGTCTACTAGGTAATATAGGAGAAGTCTACTACAGAGAAGTCCGCTAGTAGACTTCTCTGTAGTAGACTTCTCCTGTTTATTCTAGCAGACTTCTCTGTCAAATAAGTTTGTTACAAGAGAAGTCTACTAGGTAATACAGGAGACTTCTCTGTCAAATATACTAGCAGACTTCTGTGGGAAATAAAAACTTCAATCTTCAAACAGGAGATATTGTAGCAGACTTCTCATACAAAACTTAAAAACTTCAATCTTTTACAGAGAGGGAAAAAAAGTAGAGAGAGAAAGCTTGAGTAAGAAGTTGAATTGGTGTTCCTGTTTGCTACGGCGAGGCATCGGCTCTGGGTATTCTCGGATTTGGTGGTTGATTTGGACTCCGGCGAGATGATTCGTCTTCATCTCTATTTTTCGGCGTCTCCTCTTCGAACCGAGCTCTGTTCCTTTGAGTGAGAAAGTTTTGGTAGTACCTGCACAACGAGAAACAAACATGTTGACTAAGAGTTACTAAGAGTTTACTTGTTACGACAATACAGCAGAGATGTTGACTAAGAGTTTACCTGAAAATTCTCTCAGCAACTGCCTCATACAACAAAAAGTTCTCTCTGTTTTGTGAATTTTTTCGGGCATAGTTGTCGATGGCCCTGTCGATTGGTCATCTCGCAACAGAGAAACAGATTTCAGATTAGTGCTGCACAAGAGATCTATACGCTCCTCAAGAGAAACAGGGTTGGTTCATGGAACTTACAAGAGATTTCCTCCCATTATCGTGTAGTCAGCGATCTCCTGAGGGGCTTCAGTGGTTGTAGTTGGTTCATACAGAAAGGGAAAGAGAAAAAGAGTCAGACAGTGAGTTAGAAGTTAGAAAAGGAACATCTTGGACAGAGGAAGTTGAAGATACTTACATGGATCTGAGGAGAAGTCAATGCTATATCCAACCTTCTCGCGTCTAGGGAACCGAATTTCAGATGTAGCAGAGGAAGAATCCGGTTGCAGATTTGGAGATCAATACGGAAAGGCCATGATAGGTGATTGATTGAGATTTTAAGTTTTTGTTTCGCAAAAAAGGAGAAAGTGAGGAGTTTCGTTGGTTCGGAACCTAGGGTTTTCAGATAAAGGAATTGTTGACGGTTCTTTTTTGTTTAGATAAATGTAAATAGAGAAACCGTGATATTTGATTAAATCTAGTAGAGAAGTCTACCGGAGAAGTCTACAAGGGAAGCGTACACGAGAAGATTCATGTCCAGAAGCAGATGTCTACCGGAGAAGTCTACTAGAGAAGTCTCCCGGAGAAGTCTACAAGAGATGCTTACACGAGAACATTCACGTACAGCAGCAGATGTCTACTAGAGAAGTCTACCGGAGAAGTCTACTAGAGAAGCGTACACGAGAACATTAATGTACAGAAGCAGATGTCTACCGGTGAAGTCTACAAGAGAAGTCTACAAGATTCTGATCAATACAGAAACAAATGTCTACTATTTAAGTCTACAAGAGAAGTTTTTAGAGAGAAGTTAATAACATATCAAATTACGTTAATGTACATTAGTTTGCTACGGCGAGGTATCGGCTCTGTGTTTCTTCGGATTTGGTGGTTGATTTGGACTCCGGCGAGATGATTCGCCTTCATCTCCAGTTTTCGGCGTCTCCTCATCGAACCGAGCTCTGTTCCTTTGAGCGAGAAAGTTCTGGTAGTACCTGCACAACGAGAAATGTTCAAAATACAAGGAAAATGTCACTCAAAGTATTAATTTCACCAGGTTGAAAACAACGAAAATTTGACTTGTAAAGAATTCGACATTTCATAGATGCTAGATACACATAATGACAGAATTCGACATTCAATACAATACACATGTTGACTAAGAGTTTACCTGAAAACTCTTTCGAGAATTGTCTCATACATCACAAAGCGAGATCCGTTTATTGTCATCTTTCGGGCATAGTTGTCGATGTCCCTGTCGAGATTGGTGTTTGAATTGACATGTACGCAGATAGAAGTATGTAGGTTTTTAATGGCGAGAAATAGTGTTGGTTCATGGAACTTACAAGATATTTCCTCCCATTATCGTGTAGTCAGCGATCTCCTGAGGGGCTTTAGTGGTTGTTGTTGGTTCGTACAGAAAGGGAAAGAGAAAAGGGGGTCAGACACTGAGAAGTAGGTCAGAACCATGAAGATCTTGAACATGGGAAGTCGAAGAGACTTACATGGATCTACCTCGCAGTTAATGGTATATCCAACCCTCTCGCGTCTAAGGAACCGCGTTTCAAAGGTAGAAGAGGAAGAATCCGGTTGCAGATTTGGAGATCGATACGGAGAGGCCATGATAGCTGATTGATTGAGATTTTAAGTTTTTGTTTCACAAACGAGGAGAAAGTGAGGAACCTAGGGTTTTCAGATAAAGGAATTGTAGACGGGTTTTTTGGTTCAGATAAAGGAGAGAGGAAACGTGATATTTGGTTTTATCTACTATAGAAGTCTACCGGAGAAGTCTGTCTACAAGAGAAGTCTACAAGAGAACATTAATGTTTAGAGAAGCAGATGTCTACAAGAGAAGTCTACCGGAGAAGTATACGAGAGAAGTCTGTCTACAAGAGAAGTCTACGAGAGAAGTCTACAAGAGAAGCGTACACGAGAAGATTTATGTACAGAAGCAGATGTCTACAAGAGAAGTCTACTGGAGAAGTCTACCGGAGAAGTCTGTCTGCAAGAGAAGTCTACTGGAGAACATTAATGTTTAGAGAAGCAGATGTCTACAAGAGAAGTCTAGTAGAGAAGTCTGTTTACAAGAGAAGTCTACCGGAGAAGTCTACGAGAGAAGTCTGTCTACAAGAGAAGTCTACGAGAGAAGTCTACAAGAGAAGTCTACGAGAGAAGTCTGTCTACAAGAGAAGTCTACGAGAGATGTCTACAAGAGAAGTCTACCGGAGAAGTCTACGAGAGAAGTCTACAAGAGAAGCGTAGACGAGAAGATTTATGTACAGAAGCAGATGTCTACAAGAGAAGTCTATTAGAGAAGTCTGTCTACAAGAGAAGTCTACCGGAGAAGTCTACGAGAGAAGATTCATATACAGAAACAAATGTCTACAATTTAAGTATACAAGAGAAGTTGTTAGAGAAAAGTTAATAACATATCAAATTATGTTAATGTACATTAGTTTGTACATATCACATCCCGCCATAGTAGCAAAAAAATAAGGATGAGTTTTTCTCACAACTACAATATATAGGCAAGATATCTACAATATTGAAATTGTGAGGTCCTATATTAGTCATAAACATCCAATCCAGTATATGTATTTTCGTCTGACCCACGAAATTCAGTCTCGGCGAATATCTCAGCCGCAAGCTTCTCCCTAATACGCTTTATCTTCGCATCAGACAATACAGTCGAACTAAATGGAATGCCGAGAGCATGGCATTCAATGTACTTCAAACAATACACTCCACAATCCCCAACTTTCTTGTTTTGTGGTACTTTGGATGCTGGCCACCTTTCATGCGTGAATTTGGTGATTGGCCACTTAGGTCTATCTTCTACTGAACATGTTGTATGCATTAGATAAGGTACCATAACGTCAATGGGCTCGACTAAGTCTTTGAGTTACGCGAGCGTTGTATGGGTTACTATAGATTCCCACACCACAATGTGTCTTTGTGGGAGTGATATCCACAAAGCCACCCAATGGTCTTCTTTGACATTTAAAGGTAAATAAATGTCCTCCACTTCAGTCCCCCATGTCTTCTGTACTTTTGCATACTGGGGGAGTTAACCTGCATAGTAATCCCACGCCCCACCTGGTAGCGTTTTTCCACTCCCGTCAAGATTGGGTTCTGAGTTTTTAAAGTCATTGTACCGAGTAGGCCATATGTTGCCTAGAGTAGAGTCGAGGATGCAAATTTTATCACTCCTAAACCACTCTGGATGTTCCTTGTACCGTTTCCTCAGCATATTCAACGCAGCATCCAGGTGCTGCGACAAAACAACCAAAAGAATCAAGGTTAAACATCAAAAACTTCATAGAGAAGTCTACTGGAGAAGTCTACAAGAGAAGTCTACTGGAGAAGTCTACTAGAGAAGTCTACTAGAGAAGTCTACTAGAGAAGTCTCTGAAGAAGACTTCCTAGAGAAGTCAACTGGAGAAGTCTGTTTACAAGAGAAGTCTACTTGAGAAGAAAAGTCTACTGGAGAAGTCTACTGGAGAAGTATACTGGAGAAGTCTACTGCAGAAGTCTGTCTACAAGAGAAGTCTACTGGAGAGAAGAGAAGAGAAGGCTTACCGTGTCTCTTAGCCATTGTTGCGGCGTTCGAAGAGTCCAAAACCACTCTACATTAGTGAACGGAATGATCTCTTCGCCATAATCCTTGTTTAGCAAGGAAATTTCAGCAATTGATAAACTTAAACAATGAGTTAAGGTCTTTTTTGTACTTACGGCTGTTGCTTCAGCCACACATCAAGTCTCCTCGTCATTTGTTCATCAATGGTAGCAAAAGGATCATATCATTTTCCTACCTTTGAATTAACAAGTTTGTTTTCGTAAGGTGACTTATTTGCCATGGCCGGCTTCTTTAGCCTATCACTCCTTGCTCGTATCAAAACCGCCTGCTTTTTCTCCTCTTGTTTAGATTTCGTAATCTCAGCATAATGCGCAGGTAGATTCTGAGGAGACAGAATGATAAGGCTCTTATCCGCATAAGTGCCACTCGCACTCTGACCATCATCCTTAAGTGTTTCCTCGGCTGCCTTCTTCTCCTCTTGTTTAGCTTTCTGAAGCGGTAAATTTGGTTGTGGTTTTTGAGGAGGTGGTATCATAACTCTCGGATCCGCACCAGTGACACTCGCACTCTGGCCATCTTGAAGGATTTCCTTGTTAAACATTTTACTCTGCAAGTAGAGGATCAAAGTCGAATCATATACCAAATAGAATATATCATCTAAACAAGAAAGGGAAGAAATGTTAAAATGTCAAAAGAGATTACAGAATCTAAACAAGATTACGCACTGACCCCAATATCAGGAACAGTCTTGTTCTCATCAGCAGCCGGTTCATTGGAGACCCCCACATGAAGAGCTGGGGCAATTTGGTTGGATTTGGTTTGCTCTTCCTTTCCAGTCTTCACAGCCTCTTCTTTTCCCTCTTTCACAGCCTCAATGCGTTCCAAGCGTTCCTCAATATTGTTGACCTTATCACCAAGGAGTTTGATATTGTTTTCACAGCGTTTAAAACCAGCATCAACCTTCTCTGACAAGTCCTTAAAATGCATGTCAAATTGTGCTTGTATGCTCTGTACCAATGAAGGTAGTTCCGCCGTGTAACCAGACTCAAATTCTTCTCGACTCCTCTTCTCCGGTAAGCTAACAAGGCTAAGGCTCATGCTGCTTTCATTTTTCACACCAGGCTTCACCCTTGACTTCACACCCTGCTTTCTTGTATCATTAGCGGAATCAATCACACCCGTCACTTGCCAGTGATCATGGGTCCATCTCCAGCCTGGTTCAGAAATAGCTGAGATTATGTTAACTATCTTCTAGTCGTAAACATCATCATCCCACCTTGGGAACATATCTTCGTACTCATCCTTCATCACACAGCTTAGGACATTCACCTACAAAATAGACATATAAGACGTAAACCGATTAACCAGAGAAGTCTACTGGATAAGAGAAGTCTAGTAGAGAAGTCTACTGGAGAAGTCTACTGGAGACTTCTCCAGTAGAAGTGTACAATAGAAGTCTATTGGAGAAGAGAAGTATAGTAGAGAAGTCTACTGGAGAAGTCTACTGGAGAAGTCTACAATAGAAGTCTACTGGAGACTTCTCCAGTAGAAGTCTACAATAGAAGTCTACTGGAGAAGAGAAGTATAGTAGAGAAGTCTACTGGAGAAGGAGAAGTCTACGAAGAGAATGAGAAGTCTACAAAGACCTGTTTGTACATGTTCTCTTTCATGTATCTCTTGCCTCTGGATCCCTTGAAAGCCAGTAGAGGTGGAGTAGGTTTATGTGGAAAGGGACCACCATATTGGGCTGCATAATCCGGTAGAGAATAGTACACCCATATTTGGAGAACATGTACGAAGCCTTCCAGTGTATACGATAACTTTACCAAGTCTTTCTTCTTCACTGACTTGATGAGTAACTTCAATGCAACCCTACCCCATGGGTAATTCTGGAAGGCAGTGATATCCATCACAAGCCTAGCAAGGTTAACATTGATGGGTGTTGTCTCCTTTTTAGCTTCAATGTAACCGGCGTATATGCATAGATATCCCAACCTGATGCGGTCCAACCGTGTCCACTCTGCACATAAACCACAAGCTTCTATTAACTCGTTCACAGTTGGACCCCTGTCCAGATCAACTCCCATACGGGTCTAAAATTGCCGCATTTCTTCAGTGACCTCTACATCTGGGTTATCCAAGTTCGGAACGTCGCGGCAATTCAGACCGGTAATCTCCTCAAACTCAAGCAATGAAAACCTCAACGGCTTGTTACCAATCAGACTCCATATCTCATGGGGTTTCTTGCACTCTAGCTGAGCAGTTAGTATATAATGAACCATCCTCGATGCCCAGCCAAACTCGAGAGCATAGAACCGTAGCACCACACCTAATGGAGAGAATAAAAGCTCTTCCCACTCATCTTTCCTTAAGACATTGCGTAGAGATTCAAACAATTTTGTATTTCCAGCATAGTAGTGTATGCTTTTACCCGCTTCAGGCTCATCTCCTTTGGAATAAAGCCTTGACGGAAAACTTCTTGCATCCATATCCATCATCGCATCCATATCCACTGTATTTCGATGAAGTTAAACCGAATTCGTACTTTCCGGCGGCGGCAGATCGGCAAAGAAGACTGAAAAAGAAAGTCAAAGCTCGAATCAGATAGAGAAATAGCGAGTAAGAGATAGTAAAATCAAAAAGAGTTGAGAGGATGAAAAGAAGGCATGAAGTGTCCGACGGTGATGATGGAGACAGAAGGTGGTAGATCTCTTGTTTGAAGACGAAAGGTTGTAATTTTAGGTTGTAAATTTAGGTTGTAAATTAACCGCATTTTTGTGGTTTTATAGGTAGGATAAATACATTGGTTAAGTTCGGTTAATTTGGATGGGTAAAAAAATTGGTTCAATTTGGTTCAGCTTAACTACACGATTTGATGAATGTTTAAGAAATTCAAATTTTTAAAAAATTTTAAAAAAAATTCAAATTTGCCTCCTCATATTTAGTAGACTTCTAAATGCGATTTACATCTACTGGAGAAGTCTACTGGAGAAGTCTACTGGAGAAATCCACTGGAGGAGTCTACGGGAAAGTCTACTGAAGAAGTCTACTGGAGAGTCTACTGCAGAAGTCTACTAGAGAAGTCTACTAGAGAAGTCTACTGTATCCAAAACCAAACATCGTATAAGAAAATAAAAGCACAGAAACATAGTGAAGACCTTCGATTTGGAAACCTTTGATTACTAAACATACTGAGAGATGCAAACAAAAACACATCCTCTCACAAACCTACTGGGCTTCGATGATGCAAACAAATACACATCCTCTAAATTAAGTCTACTTCACATAAATCGATTATTTTCAATGATTATTCGAAACCCTATACCAAAACTTTCAAAACGTATAATTTATTCACTCAAAAGTTAACACTTTTATGCAAATTTGACATTTTAAATATAAAAATGATAAACCTTAACTTTAACCCTAAGTGTAAAAACATGTTTGCAACCTATGATGTACCTTATTTGGTAACCCTTTGTTTAGTATAGTATGTATTTCATTCATAACATAATTTGTCTAAGTATGTTTAATTTTGAGAAATTTTATTTTTTACACATCACAATTGTTTATAGTCGGGTCATCAATCAAAATTTTTTATCAAATTTTTTTTTGTTAATTTATAAATTTAAATTTAAAATATAATTATATAGTAGACTGCTGTAGTAGTCTACTAAACCACAAAAGTAGTCTTCATAACCTAATTTGTCTAAGTAGGTTTAAATATGTTTAATTTTGTGAAATTTTATTTTTCATACTTCACAATTATTTATAGTAAGGTCATCAATCAAAATTTTTTATCAAAATATTTTTTGTTAATTTATAAATTTAATTTTAATATATAATTATATAATAGACTCCATGAGAAGTCTACTAAATCCCCTCCAGTAGACTTCTCATGGAGTCTACGAGTTGATTTCGTAACAGAAGTCTACTAGTAGACTTCTACATTACTTAGTAGACTTCCCTAGGTTAAAACAGTCATTATGCCTCCGTTTTATTGTTAGGTCATAAAGGACGTAGTTGTAATTTCACTACCCCTTTAGGTTATTTTTCTCAAACATATGATATATGGGTTACAGTTGTATTTTAAATCAATTTTAGGGTCATTTTTTGTAATCACGGCATAAATTATTGGGTATTTGTGAAGAAGCTAATCACGTGGCTTATAGTTTTAATCACATTGAAATCAAGTAGGTGATATGTTCAGCTCTCTTCTACTCCCAATCTTGTACATTACACCCCAACATGTATTTTTCTAAGAGATATCAATTTTTTATATATTTTTAATCGTCTAGATTTATGAATTATTACAAATTATGAAGACAATTACACGAAAGATTATACAACATAAAATTTTAGTCTTGATATGCGAGACCACTCTGAAAGATTCTCCTTACACCACACTGAAAATCTCCAGTAAATTTTGTTTCTATTAATTTGTATTCTCCAGTATTCGAGCTTCATACCTATAGGTGTAGAAACATTATCTCCTATAAATTTTGCCTCAATTAATTTATATTCTCCGGGAATCAAACTTCATATCTATAGATGTATAAGCATTAAAAAATTTTAGTCGAACCCCCGGACTTAAAAGGCTTTCTCTTTTCTATATAAGAGTTTCCTTTTTAATTTTATCGATACATGTATTTTTTTTATTGATACCATCTCGTGGTTTAATATTTTATTATAACAACATTTTTTTTTTAAGGCTCTTGGTTACTTGTTAACATTTTCTCTTCTCTTATACTTGAAGATAAATCAGTTTCTTATAATTTGGTTTTGTACAGAAAAAAATTCAGATGGAGTCGTCGCTGAATCATGTGATGCTTGTATCATTCCCATTCATAGGTCACATAAACCCTCTTCTTCGTCTCGCAAAGCTCATAGCTTCAAAGGGATTGCTCGTCACCTTTGTAACCGCAGAGGAGCCATGTGGCAAGACGATGCGTGAAGCCAACAAGATTCAAGACGGCGAACTCAAACCGGTCGGTTTAGGCTTCCTCCGGTTTGAGTTCTTCCACGACGGATTAGCCGACGAGATCGACAAAAGGGAATTCAATACGTTCCGACCACACATGGAAGCTGTCGGAAAACGAGAGATCAAGAAGCTGGTGAAGAGATACGAGGAGGAAGAGAAGCAGCCGGTGACTTGTCTCATAAACAATGCTTTTGTACCGTGGGTATGCGATGTAGCCGAAGAGCTTCATATCCCTTCGGCTGTTCTATGGGTCCAGTCTTGCGCTTGCTTCGCTTCGTATTACTATTACCATCACCGATTAGTTAAGTTTCCGACTAAAACAGAACCGGACATCAACGTTGAAATTCCATGCATGCCATTGTTAAAGCATGATGAGATCCCAAGCTTTCTTCACCCTTCCTCTGGCTTTGCAGCTCATGGAGAACTCATTTTAGACCAGCTCAGGCGATTCGACGACAAGAAGCCAGTCTTTCTTCTCATTGACACTTTTCAAGAACTTGAAAAAGGCCTCATCGACCACATGTTACACCTCTGTCTTGAAATCATTTGTACTTCTATTGGTCCACTCTTCAAGAAGGCTGAAACCATAAGCTCTGGCATTAAGGGAGACATCTCAAAGCACGTAGATGAATCCATTGAGTGGCTTGACTCGAAAGAACCATCTTCCGTCGTTTACATCTCCTTTGGTACTATAGTCCACTTGAAGCAAGAGCAGATCGACGAGATCGCTCACGGCCTTCCAACTCCGGCTTGTCCTTTTTATGGGTGGTTAGGCCTCCTTTGGAAGGGTTAAATTATGAACCACATGTTTTACCTCGAGAGGTCGAAAAGAAAGGTAAGATAGTGGAATGGTGTCCACAAGAGAGAGTCTTGGCTCATCCTGCGGTTGTTTGTTTCTTAAGTCATTGCGGATGGAACTCGACCATGGAGGCTCTGTCTTCTGGCATTCCCGTGATCTGCTTTCCGCACTGGGGGGATCAGGTGACAAACGCGGTGTACTTGGTCGATGTTACTAGGACAGGAGTGAGACTCGGCCGCGGAGAGCTGGACGAGAGGGTTGTTTCCAGGGAGGTTGTGGCGGAGAAGCTGGTCGAGGCCACCGTTGGGGAGAAGGCGGTGGAGCTTAGAGAAAACGCTCGAAGGTGGAAGGAAGAGGCGGAGGCCGCCGTGGCGTACGGTGGATCATCTGATAGGAACTTCGAAGAGTTTGTTGACAAGTTGGTTGCGGTAAAAGTCAACGGTGAACACTAATAATGTTTCGTAAAATATTAAATATCATATTCGAAGAATATCCGATTCTGCTTTGTTTGTGTAATTTATTTGGTGAATTATTGAATTTGAATATTTGAATAGTCGTGTGATTTGAATCAGACATGATGTGGTGCATGTCTCTATGGCTGTGACTATGGAAAAAAAAAAAATTCTTCCGCATTCAACTGATTTATTACCGGTCAAAAATAAATAAGTAAAAAAATATTTATTCTCTTTTCTTTTACTTTATAGAGATTAACGAAGATAATCTCCTACTTGTTTTAAGAGGAAGAAAAATATTTTTTTTAAAATTTACCTTTTTCCTTTTCACTGTTTATTTCTTTTTTCTCTTACAATTACTCTATATATTTTACCAATCGCACCCTATAATTGTTCAGGAAACTTTTATACCTACAAATAAAATAAACAAATATACTTTTTAATGCGATAAGTGGTGTCCTTTCAGAAAGTTGTCGCTTTTTATTAGAGCAAATGGACCAAGTATTTTAGGTATTATGGGTTGGCAACGATCTAATAAAACCCTAAAACAAATGATATTTACCTCAATCGTTTTATTAAGGGAGGAAACAAAGTTGTCGTGTGCTTTTTTTTTTTTCAACCGTCTAAATTTATTTTTATTATATTACAAATTATGAAAACTGTTATATCGACGTAACTATAAAAGACTATTCTTCCGTATTGATCTATGTCAAACGATTATATCTTGTCATACGCTGAAGATCTCCTGTAACCTTGTTTCTATTAATCTGCATTAATATTAATAAATCGCATCCTCTGAGATTCGAACCCCAGACCTCCTAGTGTAGAAGCATTAATGAATCATTGATCAAACCACTAGACCAAAAAAGTTTCCACAGTCGTCTACTTTTATGTTATCTAAAATATTAAATTGTATCTTGTGATTTTGATCTTAATCTTTTATTTATGTCGGTCTAAAGAATCTTTAATGAATATTATTACCTTCTTTTCTTTAACTACGAAAGAGATTTTGAGCCAAAATCCGTAATTTCTTTTGATCCGTAACCAAAATATGTTATAGCAATCTTGTCTCAGGTGTCATTTGATTTTGTGATCTCTAGACTTTGTCTTTCAATATTTTTTCAGTTAAGCTAAAGACATTTGATTTAACTTTTACTTAAACATACTTCATTCATTGTTCAAAAAATACAAAAAAACATACTTCATTCATATTGATCCCACCGCATGTACCAAGATAAGTCTCTCCTCCATAGGTAAAGGTTGGCTTCAAAATTATCCCGCCGTATGTGGCAAGATCTCACTTGTGAAAGTCTTCTATCGTGGCCAGTGTGGTTCCTTGACCACCATCATGAGTCTTTTTCGAAAGCAACCTGTTCAAAACCAAGGCTTTTAACACAAAACATAGCGCAAGACAGAGTCGAAGCTTCAGCTTTTTCTTATGATTATGAACTTAATATGGCCATTATTTTATTTCCTTGTTGAGAAAGGAAAGAGACGTGGAAAACTATAAGACTAAAAGATGGGTGATTGAATGTGAATAATATGTCTTACATCGGAAGTAAAAATGGATTACATTAATTTTATTTCGAGTATCTGAATAAGAAACTCACGTTTACTTTTTAACATTGATTACATTATAATTCGTCTTGTCTTTTATGAAATGATTTTTGTTTTGAAAGTATGTTTTGTGAAACAATGTTAAAATAAATATATGTATACGTAAAATAATATAACACCTTTAAAATTTTTAACGGAAAATTATAAAAATAGTCCAAAAGAAAATTAAAATTAAAAAAATAAGCCATCTTTTTAAAAATTAAAGAAATAGGCTAAAGTTTACATAAGTACCGTTTCTTTGAATAAACATAAACCAAACAATCAATTTAACTAATAAAATTTATAATAAGACATCAAATTGAGTGACTTAAATTTAATAAATCATGTATCTGTATAGAGTATTTTGCAAAAAAGGATGTGATGTCGATAGTGAAACATGGGAAGCATGTAAGCATATCTCAATTTGAGGTCTATCAGACTGTATCCTAACACGTTCCTCTGTTTTTCAGGAATGCTTTTGCGCGAGTGTATTCAGGTTGTGGTTACAAAGTTTGCTTCGACCTTCCATTGGATGCGTTTGTGAATGTTCTTTGATTCTAGTTTAGTGAAACAATGAACGCGTGTGGCTATTTGTGTCATCACACAGTTTGATGTTGAATTTGAGGAAGCCAATCAAGCGAAGTCAACGAGACCACCACCACGGTCTCAACAATGAAAAAAGTTTCGCCGTAATTGAAATATCCACATATATTTTCTACTCAGGTGAGACTGGGATGAGACTAAGATTGCAATTAGACCTAAGATGACGAAGCTGGGACGAGACTGAGATTGCAAGACTAAGATGACCGTCGTGGAGCTTTTGTGTTTTCTATTAAGTTTAGCTTTTAATTTATTAATGTTAGTTATTTTTCTTAATTTTTAAAGACTATTCTTAATTTTTAACAATGGAGATTGGTCATGATCCTTTTGTCACTAATAAAGAAAGAAGAGCAGCTGTTGAAGGATTGAACTCGGGACAGGATTTGGGAGAAAGTTCAGGAGCTTCACAATCATTGCCTTTGATCTTACATCCAATATCTGAGTATTTAATGGAGCAGGGCTTTTGTCAACAAGCAGAGAACTCTGGTGCTATAGCTGAGAATGATGCAGTAGCTGTTACTACTGAGGATGTTCTTATGGGAGGCTCTTCTGCTCCGGGAACTAAGCGAAAGGTGGATGAAACAGATATGGAAATTGCACTGCCGGTTCAGAAGAAAATTTCTTGTAAAAATACAAAGGTTGAAGGAAAGGCAGTTGAATCAACAAGTAGTGCTTCAAGTGGCAACACCCAAGCTCGCAAAGGTTTGGTGGTTTCCCTTAAACCACCCAGTCAGACATGAGAATATTGCATCTGAATTGTCAAGGTTTGAGGAACACCTTGACAATTCAGTATCTTAAGGATATCAGGAAGTCTTCTATACCTGATATTCTGTTCCTTGTTGAAACTAAAGTCGGATATGATGTTGTAGATATGCTTTGTAAGGACCTTAATTATGCTCACTCTTTTGTCTTACCAGCTAATGGACTATCGGGAGGACTAGCAATTTTTTGGGATGAGCATGTCCAGCTAGTTTTTGTAAATACTCCAACCCTGTATCATACAGATATTTATGTAATGGAAGGTGATAAAAGCTTTTGTCTGTCGTATATTTATGGAAATCCTGTGGTTGTTAATCGTAATAAGCAATGGAAAACAATGATTGATCAGGTAGATGCAGGTTGTTATAATCATTTGCCAAGACTTGCTATTGGTGATTTTAATGATATCAAGTATCCTTATGAGAAGTCTGGTGGTGCATTCAGGTCAGACAACTCTTTTTTACCTTTTAGAAACTTTGTCAACAAATGTGGTTTGAGTGATGTTAAATCTTTTGGAGGTCAATTCACTTGGGTGGGAAAAGAGATATTCTCATACTGTTAGGTCTAGAATTGATAGAGTTATGGCTTCTTGTGACTGGTTTGATCTATATCCATCGGCTTTAGTTCAAGTTTTGCCATGGAATTGCTCAGACCATAGGTCTTTGCTCCTTCATACAGAATCTCAAATTTGGAGGAGAAAGAAATTTTTTCGATATGATAGAAGATGGCGGTTTGATTCTGAATTTAATGATAGAGTGAAACAACTTTGGGAATCAAAATGTTCCAATGTCCCTAGTCACAATTTCAGTAAAGCTTTAGAATTGTGTAGAAAAGGACTAGCTCATTGGAGATCTTAGAATGTTACTAATACTTAAAAAGGCTATTCAAGAAGCTCATGAAAGTTCGGCTATTGATTATCAAATCATTGGTGAGCTTAAGTCAAATCTATTACAAGCTTATAGACTTGAAGAAGAATTTTGAAGGGCTAAAAGTAGAGTACTTTGGTTAAAAGCAGGGGATAAGAACACAAAGTTTTTTCATGCTAAAACTAATCAAAGGCGTGCTTTTAATCGTATACTAGCTTTGGCTTCTCCTTCTGGTCATATGGTTTTTAAGCAGGAGGATATTAATGAGTTGATAGTTGACTACTTTACTGATATTTTCACTTCTAATGTGTCTCCTGCTACAAATTCTTTCCTTCAGTCATTTCAGCATAGAGTCACTGAAGAGATGAATCAGAGGTTAATTCAGCCTGTAACAGAGATGGAGGTTTACCAAGCCCTTCAAATGATGAACGCAGACAAAGCTCCAGGTCCAGATGGCCTAACAGTGGGGTTTTATAAGGATAACTGGACAACTGTTAAAGATTCGGTGGTAAGTTTCATTGCTAACTTTTTGGAAACTGAGGAACTTGAACCAGCAATGAACCATACCCATATATGTTTGATTCCCAAAGTGGAGAATCCTTTAAAAGTAAAGGATTTTAGACCTATAAGCTTAGCAAATGTTGCATATAAGTTGTTGTCTAAGGTTTTGGCTGAGAGACTTAAAAAGATTTTGAATTGTATTATTTCTGAGAACCAATCAGCCTTCATTCCGGGTAGATATATCACTGATAATGTTTTGATAGCTCAGGAGATGCTTCACTCTTTGAATACACGGAAACTTGTTTCTCCTTATATGGCTTTAAAGTTAGACATTAGCAAGGCTTTTGACAAAGTGGAATGGAGTTTTGTTGATGAAGTGATGCATAGATTGGGTTTTGATGATAAATGGTGTAGATGGATAATGAAATGTATCTCATCTGTTACTTATTCAGTTTTGATAAATGGTACTCCCACTCAAACCATAATTCCTTCAAGAGGTATTAGGCAGGGATATCCCATTTCTCCTTATTTATACCTAATTTGTACAGAAGCTCTATGTTTTTTGCTTTCTAATGCTCGAGCTACTGGACAAATATCAGGCTATCAAGTCAGTAGAACTACTCCTACTATTTCTCATCTTCTTTTTGCAGATGATTCTTTGCTTTTTTTGTAAAGCCAGTGAAGATGAGTGTTCTAATTTGATATCTCTGTTAAAGGTATATAAGGAAGCTTCAGAACAAGAAGTGAATTTTGGTAAATCAGCTGTTACTTTTTCAAAAGGTATTGATCCTGTTCTGAAGCAGTCTATTCTGAATGCTACTACAATTAAAAATGTAGGAGGTTTTAGGAAGTACTTGGGTTTGCCTGAGTTTGTAGGAAGGAATAAGGTTGATACTTTTTCTTACCTTGTTCAAAGAATGACTAGTAAGGTCGAGAATTGGTATGCTAAGCTTTTGTCTCCGGCTGGAAAAGAAGTTCTTATAAAATCTGTGCTTACTGCTCTTCCTACCTATTGTATGTCTTGTTTTGTATTACCTAAGAAGTTAATAGATCGTCTCAATGCTGTTAATCGAAGGTTTTTTTGGTCAGCTACTAAGGAGAGATCTAAAGTTAGCTGTTTAGCTTGGGATAAGATCACTTTGAATAAGAAGTTTGGAGGGTTGGGAATTAGAGATATTATAGATTTTAACATTGCTCTTGTTGCTAAACAAAGTTGGCGTATATTGCAGTTTCCAGAATCTTTGTTCGCAAGAGTATACAAAGCAAAATATTTCCCAAAAACAACATTGCTGGAGGCCAAACAAAAGTGGTCCTCAAGTTATGCTTGGAGAAGCATACTTCAAGGCAACAGGTTGTTGAGGAAAGGAATTAAGTGGAACATTGGTAATGGAGACACAGTGTTGGTTTGGAAAGATCCATGGCTCCCTACATGTCCATCAGGTGCTCCAATTCCAGTTCAAAATGCCATTAGACCAGATTTGAAGGTAAAAGATTTGCTATTAGAAAATGGTTTTGATTGGGATGATGCTAAAATGCAAGCTTTAATTCACCCTCTTGATATCCCTTTGGTCAAGCAACAACGAATCTCAATCACAGGGATGTCAGACAGGATTACTTGGCTGTATACGAATCATGGAGCATATACTGTCAAATCTGGCTATAATCTTTTGAGAGCACAGAAAGGTAAGTCCTCTCACACTCCAATCTCTCAATTTAAAACAATCTGGAAGCAAAGAAGAGTTTTACATGATAGTTTGTGTCCAGTTTGTGGGGAAGAGGAAGAAACTATTAATCATATGTTGTTTCAGTGTAGGGTAAGTAAATAAGTCTCGGAGCTTTCACCATTAATGAAACCTGAATTAGAGTCCATGTGTGCAAGAGGGTTAATGGAAAATTATACTGATTTTATGGACAATTTTCAGGAACTCCCTGATCAGGCAGCTTTGTTTTACTTTATGGGATGGAGGATATGGAAACACATAAATGATATCATTTTTAATCAAAGACGTTTTCCCATTCCTATGATCATTAACAAAGCTTTGCAGGATATGAAATCATGGGAGGAATCGCAGGAATATGATGATAATGCAAATCTTCAAGGTAATAGAAGTGATGAGAATACAGTAGCTAATAGAGGAGTAGAACCAAGAAGATTACAAACCATGCAGCAGGTTTTACAATTAGCTAATCAAAAATGTTGTTTTGTTGATGCGTCTTGGATTTCACCTCATGTGGATATTGGTGTTGATTGGAGTGTTCATGATGAGTGTTCAAGACAGATTCTACGAGGAGCATGATCTTTTAAGCCGACACAAACCTCAGCTATAGCTGAGGTTGAAGCCTTGAGAGTAGCGACTATGGAGTTGCAAAGGTTGGGTTACAAGGATATTACTTTTTGCAAAGCAGAACAATGGATTTGGAGTCTCAATATGTTAGGCACTTACCATATATTGTCCAAATTCATGACATTGTCAAAATCGCTCACCGTTGTAACTTCTCGTTTTTAAAAGTAGCTCATCAAGCTAATGGTGTTTCCGATCATTTAGCTAGAAATGCTAGACTTCAATCTCAAGGATATCATGTCACTTGGCCAATGTAATTTTTTCATTGAATGAAATGGAATTGGACGACAAAAAAAAAAAAAAACAATGAAAAAGACTATTTTTTTAATTTTTAAAGATTTGGCCTAGTCTTTTAATTTTCCTATAAATCTGGCCTATTTCTTTAATTTTCCCAATTTAAAATGAAATTGCTATAACTAAAAATCAAAGTTGTATTACTTTTCCGAGGTTTCATAGGACTCAATACCTACTACTATAAACAAACATAAACAAAAAGATGAAATTGTCCCCTTTTCATCTGATGGAAACAAGTAAAAAGGGATATATGTATGGTCCATAGACTCATAATAAAGATTGTCCAATTCTACGAAGAGGAAAAAACAACTGAGAAGAAGTGTATGGTTTTGCCACTATCTTATCTTACTTTTTTTTGTTATTTTCTTATTAGGTGTCCAAACAAATAAGTACAAGGACATTGTTGGATTCGTAGGTAATACAGCTCATATATTGTACATTATGGACTAGGGGAGGACTTATTATCCGAGATTTGAGATCTGATCCGCTGTCCGTTCCGAAAATTAGGATACCAGGAAGTCCGAATCCGGATTACGATAATAAAATTTAGGATCCGTGAAAAAAAGATCCGGATAGCAAAATTTTAGGTCCGGATATCAGGATCCGGACTCATTAATTATATTTAAAACATATTATATATATATATATATATAAATATATATTAAGCTATTTATATATAAATATATATATATTTTGATTTTAGTTATTTTTATAATATATCATATTTATTATAAAAAATATCATTCAAAATTTAACTAATAATTTTTTTAAATTATTAATTTATTAATTATTTTAAATATACCCCAACCTAGAGATCAAAACGGTTACGGGGAATGATCGAGTCAAGACTCAGTTGTCGGAGGAGAAAAAAAAAATCGTCAAGCATGACAGGATTTTAAGTACGAGGTGGCCGAAGCACGAGGTGGCCGAAGCACGAGGTGGCATGGTGTTTTTCAACTTAATATTTTTTACAAAAATATAAAAGTTGGAAGCACGACAAATCCCGTAAGCACGAGGTGTCGCGATCTGGTGTGACGAGTCATCGGAAGCACTACAAATCCGTGAGCACGAGGTGTCGCGATCTTGTGTGACGAGTCAACGGAAGCACGACAAATCCGCAAGCACGACAAATCAGAAGCACGACAAATCCCGTAAGCATGAGGTGTCGCGACCGTGTGTAACGAATCATCGCGAAGCACGACACAGACACGCTGACCGTCCTACTTGCCTACCTGCTTGCTAAACCCTATAAATAGGACCAAGTAGCTCCCATTTCATACATAGTTTTCATTCCAAATTTCTGACAAAAACAGTCTAGAAAACCCGAATATTTGTCCGCGTCCGTGATCTAGTCCAGGCCGTGTTCGTGAACCACCGTATCGGGAAGGTTTTTGGTCGAAAGTCTACCCTAAGTTCTGTCCGTTTTCATGAAGGAAGTAGTCCGTTCGTGGAACCAGAACCAGATCCTGTCTAGAGCCTAAGTCCGAATCTAAGCCCTAACTGTTCAGAATAAGGTGAGTCTTGGTGATGATTGACGTGTGCTAGATGAGTAGGGCACACGTTGCTTGTTTATTCTTATGCTTTATAGTCGTAGAGGTTCGTGCTAAAATTTTAGGAATTTGGTTAAGTGTTTTCTTTGATGTTTGTGCATGATGTTTGATTGTGTGATTGCATGCTGCATGAGTCATGGGATGTTTATGTTTGTATTCGCCGCTAACCTTTATGGATGCAGGATTTCAAGAGGAAGCTGATCCGCGTGTGATCTATTTAGATACATGCGGGTCAAAGGTAAATTTTTATATTGTGAGTGAGGTTAGGCGTTACAAGTGATCAAGAGGATCATGTAACGTTCTAACAATCGTAGAAAGCGGTTGACACTTCCAGATATCACTAGTCACGGAGGAACGGGATTGCAGCCTATGGCCGTGACTACCGATTGTAATACCCGGAGGAACGGGATTGCAGCCTAGGGCCAGTGTATTACAGAGTCGGATCACTGGTTTTCTAGCTTTTGTGGTTAGGGCCGTGTGAGGTAAAAGGGACAATGGAAGTTGAAAATTCGCGGTATAGGGTGTAGCCATCGAACATCTAACATCTAACATGTTACGTTACAAAGAGGAAGGACAGTAAGGGGTCCTCTCGATGTGCTATGTTGATTTATCTATTCTGCATGTGCATTCTCTGATTGATTGTGTGATTGCCTGTTTGATTGTTATTTTGGGTTTGGGTTGGGAAATATATTTATTGTCTGTTAGAGGGAGCCTTGGCTCACTGAGTAATTAGTACTCATGACTCCAATTTGTTTTACAAGTAAACCTTTAGAGGGAACCACTAGTGGGCGTGCGAACGGTAGGACCACCGGAAGTAGGTTTTTATATGTCTTTTGTAAAACTATGTTTATACTATGTTTTTACGACTCTTTTGGGCTCTAGGCCTCGGCCGAACCTATACCTTGTAAATTGTTGCAAATAAATAAAAGTATGTTTTATGAAATTGTGGTTGTTGATCTGATATTAGTCTTGTCCAGACTAACACAACTCGAGATCATGGAACGGGTTGCAAAGCCTTAGGCCATGGTCAAGAGGTAAAGGTACCTTAGACAGGTTGATTTGGGGAAACTAGATTGGTTCTAGTGACCTCTATCAGCCGGTCAACGGGTATCTACTGTGGCGTCCTGGTTACAAAAGGTGGTATCAGAGCATGGTTTTGATCATGCAACAACACTTATGTTTTCAATGGGTTTATCGAGTCAAAATGAGTCGCAAAAGACATTTAGGAATCCGGTTATGTTCCGGACTTTGGGTTTATGGATTAGGATTAACCGATCATTTGTGCAGATGTCAAATCAAAGGTTAATTGGAATTGGGTCGTGGGGTTCTTCATTGGGGTTCAGAAGGTTGGACACGAGGAGTTCTCCAAGGTATTTAGAATCATCAAAGGGTCATTATGCGAATACATGTCCAACCACTCACCCAATGGTAGCTGCAATGACCGTTGCTCAACCCCCATCGACCGAGGAAGAAAATGAACCCCCAACAAAGAGGCCATGTATAACAGGGAGAGTATATCAGTTAGGTCTACCATCGACTAGGTTATTAGCATCCTCGAAAGATCCTTCCACATATAAGTATGGGTTCTAACTCTTTTATTTGATTGTTGTGTGATTGCATGTGCATGCAATCACGAGTTATAGTGTGTGGTGAAATTGCGGAGTATTTTGTAGTCAAAATTGATTGAGTCTAGCTAGAGTTTGAGACCCAATCCTGGAAACCGATAGTTATTGATAAATGTCTTAGTTAATTAGGAAAAACTTTTTTAAACCGATCTTTCCAAAGGCACGACAGGAGATAAACAGAATAAGTCTTCAACCATAAGAATTCGGGACGAATTCTTTTTAAGGGGGGTAGAATGTAATACCCCAGCCTAGAGATCAAAACAGTTACGGGGAATGATCGAGTCAAGACTCAGTTGTCGGAAGAGAAAAAAAATCGTCAAGCATAATGGGATTTTAAGCACGAGGTGGCTGAAGCACGAGGTGGCATGGTGTTTTTCAACTTAATATTTTTTTACAAAAATATAAAAGTTGGAAGCACGACAAATCTCTTAAGCACGAGGTGTCGCGATTGGGTGTGACGAGTCATCAGAAACACGACAAATCCAGAAGCACGACAAATCCGCAAGCACGAGGTGTCACGATCTTGTGTGACGAGTCATCGGAAGCATGACAAATTCGCAAGCACGACAAATCCGCAAGCACGACAAATCAGAAGCACGACAAATCCCGTATGCACGAGGTGTCACGACCGGGTGCAACGAGTCATCGCGAAGAACGACACAGACACGCTGACCGTCCTACTTGCCTATCTGCTTGCTAAACCCTATAAATAGGACCAAGTAGCTCCCATTTCATACATAGTTTTCATTCCAAACTTTTGACAAAAACAGTCTAGAAAACCCGAATATTTGTCCGCGTCCGTGATCTAGTCCAGGCCGTGTTCGTGAACCACCGTATCGGGAAGGTTTTTGGTCGAAAGTCTACCCTAAGTTATGTCCGTTTTCGTGAAGGAAGTAGTCCGTTCGTGGAACCAGAACCAGATCCTGTCTAGAGCCTAAGTCCGAATCTAAGCCCTAACCGTTCAGAATAAGGTGAGTCTTGGTGATGATTGACGTGTGCTAGATGAGTAGGGCACACGTTGCTTGTTTATTCTTATGCTTTATAGTCGTAGAGGTTCGTGCTAGAATTTTAGGAATTTGGTTAAGTGTTTTCTTTGATGTTTGTGCATGATGTTTGATTGTGTGATTGCATGCTGCATGAGTCATGGGATGTTTATGTTTGTATTCGCCGTTAACATTTGTGGATGCAGGATTTCAAGAGGAAGCTGATCCGCGTGTGATCTATTTAGATACATGCGGGTCAAAGGTAAATTTTTATATTGTGAGTGAGGTTAGGCGTTACAAGTGATCAAGAGGATCATGTAACGTTCTAACAATCGTAGAAAGCGGTTGACACTTCTAGATATCGCTAGTCACGGAGGAATGGGATTGCAGTCTAGGGCCGTGACTACCGATTGTAATACCCGGAGGAACGGGATTGCAGCCTAGGGCCGGTGTATTACAGAGTCGGATCACTGGTTTTCTAGCCTTTGTGGTTAGGGCCGTGTGAGGTAAAAGGGACAATGGAAGTTGAAAATTTGCGGTATAGGGTGTAGCCATCGAACAGCTAACATCTAACATGTTACGTTACAAAGAGGAAGGACAGTAAGGGGTCCTCTCGATGTGCTATGTTGATTTATCTATTCTGCATGTGCATTCTCTGATTGATTGTGTGATTGCCTGTTTGATTGTTATTTTGGGTTTGGGTTGGGAAATATATTTATTGTCTGTTAGAGGGAGCCTTGGCTCACTGAGTAATTAGTACTCATGACTCCAATTTTTTTTACAGGTAAACCTTTAGAGGGAAGTGGGCGTGCGGAACGGTAGGACCACCGGAAGTAGGTTTTTATATGTCTTTTGTAAAACTATGTTTATACTATGTTTTTACGACTCTTTTGGGCTCTAGGCCTCGGCCGAATCTAAACCTTGTAAGTTGTTGCAAATAAATAAAAGTATGTTTTATGAAATTGTGGTTGTTGATCTGATATTAGTCTTGTCCAGAATAACACAACTCGAGATCATGGAACGGGTTGCAAAGCCTTAGGCCGTGGTCAAGAGGTAAAGGTACCTTAGACAGGTTGATTTGGGGAAACTAGATTGGTTCTAGTGACCTCTATCGGCTGGTCAACGAGTATCTACTGTGGCGTCCTGGTCAGCGATGGTCTGGGGCGTTACATTTTTAATATTAATTTCGTATCCAGAATCTTGATATCCGCGGATATCCTGATTTTTAGTCAGATTTCTGAACTTTGGATATTCGGAGGACACGGATCCGGATCTTTTACTACGGATCCAGATCTTTTACCATGGATCCGTCTCATCCCTAGTACATACGGAAATGACAACCCAATGGTGTAGTTTAGTGGTAAAAGGCCATGTCTCCGCTAACTCATTTTTTGTCCACGCGTTCCATTCTCATTAAAAGAAAATTCACCTACGTTTTTTTAATCGTCTAGATTTATGAATTATTACAAATTATGAGATCAATTACACTGACGATTATACAACGAATAGTTTTAGTCTTGAGCTGCAAGACTACTCCGGACGACTCTCCTTGCACCACGCTGAAAATCTCCTGTATATTTTGCCTCCATTAATTTGTTTTCTCCAGGACTCGAACTTCACACCTATAGATGTAGAAACATTAATGAACCATATGTCAAACCACTGGACTGAGGGGGCTTCCACAATTCACCTATGTTTGATCAGTTGAAATTATGTTATATTTTAGATTTATTAGAAAATCCGGTGAGTAGGATACACACTGACAACTGAATGTTTAGTCGGATCTAGGCTAGAAATAATGCGTTTTGAAATCTTTCTAGTCAAGACAACATGGAGTTCCATAATCAAAACAGTGCATTTGAAATATGCCATCAGTCTAATGTCCGTTTTACTTGATGGTTATATTGCGGTGAATTGAACCTACATTTTTAAGATGTTAGACTTGCAAAAATGTATCACTTGGAGGTTTTTTCCCGAAATTCCAATGAATAATAATACTACATGATTTGCAAATGGTGAATTATTGCTTTCACAGATCATGAAGAAGTTTAATGGTTGGACACATCACTTTCTAAGCTTTGATGGTCGTTTAACGTTCATCTCTAGTCTCTACCAAATGGCGAATAGTTGATGTATTCCCCTTCTCGAATGCTGGTCACAAAATTAATGTTAGATGGTTGGAAGTTGGTGAGGTTAATTGATCCTCTTCTCACTCTTTATGGTTCTTTTAGTAATATCAAATTCCTTGTAAAAAATTTATGTTTTAATCATTCAGAAAATCCCCTTGAAAAAAAAAAAACGATTATGAGCTAGCTATCATCAAAGTCACACATTTTAGTAACAAATCTTTGGGAAAAAAACATTTTCTAGTTTCTAGTTTAGTGGCTTGTCACACCATTCACCTCGAACATATATTAAAACGCTCTCGGCTTTTTGATGATGTAAAGAAAAGAAAAGCAGTTTCTAGTTTCCTTTGAAGAAAATATAAACCCATGGAACCGTCTCTTAAAACTCATGTGATGCTTGTCTCTTTCCCAGGCCAAGGTCATGTAAACCCTCTTCTTCGACTTGGAAAACTCATAGCCTCTAAAGGCTTACTCGTCACATTTGTCACCACCGAGGAGCCATGGGGCAAGAAGATGCGTCAAGCCAACAAGATTCAAGATGGCGTTCTCAAACCGGTCGGTTTAGGTTTCCTCCGGTTTGAGTTTTTCCACGACGGATTAACCGAAGACGACAAGAAAAGAACCGACTTCCATGCCTACCGACCACACCTTGAAGTTGTCGGAAAACGAGAGATCAAGAAGCTGGTGAAGAGATACGAGGAGGAAGAGAAGCAGCCGGTGACTTGTCTCATAAACAATGCTTTTGTACCGTGGGTATGCGATGTAGCCGAAGAGCTTCATATCCCTTCGGCTGTTCTATGGGTCCAGTCTTGCGCTTGCTTCGCTTCGTATTACTATTACCATCACCGATTAGTTAAGTTTCCGACCGAAACAGAACCGGACATCAACGTTGAAATCCCATGCATGCCATTGTTGAAGCATGATGAGATCCCAAGCTTTCTTCACCCTTCTTCTCGCTTTGCGGATTTTGGAGAAGTCATTTTAGACCAGTTTAAGCGACTCGAAAGCCACAAGCCTTTCTCTATTCTCATCGACACTTTTCAAGAACTAGAAAGAGACCTCATCGACCACATGTCACTCCTCTGCCCTGAAATCATTATCAACCCCGTCGGTCCTCTCTTCAAGATGGCTCAAACCATAAGTTCTGATATTAAGGGAGACATCTCCGAGCCAGTGAGTGATTGCATAGAGTGGCTTGACTCAAGAGAACCATCCTCTGTAGTCTATAACTCCTTTGGGACTATAGTCCACTTGAAGCAAGAACAGATCGACGAGATCGCTCACGGCCTTCTCAATTCCAGCATGTCGTTTTTATGGGTGGTTAGGCCTCCGATGGAAGGTCTTAACCAACAACCACATGTTTTGCCTCGAGAGCTTGAAGAGAAGGGTAAGATTGTGGAATGGTGTCCACAAGAAAGAGTCTTGGCTCATCCTGCGATTGCTTGCTTCTTAAGTCACTGCGGATGGAACTCGACAATGGAGGCTTTATCTTCCGGAGTTCCCGTGGTTTGTTTTCCGCAGTGGGGAGATCAGGTGACCGATTCGGTGTACTTGGTCGATGTTTTCAAGACAGGAGTGAGACTCGGCCGGGGAGACGCTGAGGAGAAGACTGTCCCAAGGGAAGTTGTGGCCGAAAAGTTAGTCGAGGCCACCGTTGGGGAGAAAGCGGAGGAGCTACGAGAAAACGCTCGGAGATGGAAGGAGGAGGCGGAGACCACCGTGGCGTACGGTGGATCCTCTGATAGGAACTTTCGTGAGTTTGTGGACAAGTTGGTTACGAAACCTTTGACACGAGAAAAGACAAGGGAAAACTGTAATGATAACAATGTGTCGTAAAGATCCACATGTTGATGTACCTCCAAAACCTAAACCACCACAACATTTTCTATCTACTGATATTTTTACAAAACAAAATAAGGTAAAACCTTTTCGTTCCTTCCATGGAAGAATAGAAATGTAATATTTTGTTTAGATTGTTTCTCTTCTTATTCTATAGGTTTTAAGATACAGTTCCATATGACAAACATGATTTTAGTTTGTTTATTTATTCTCTAGCTTCTGCTCATGATTGTTGTGGCACATATTGAGGTTGAATAGTTTTCATCTCAATTTTTAAAATCAATAATTTGTAGTGTCTTCTTTTCAAAATATCATCTTCTATTTCAACAATTCCTAGCTATGGTAAGAATTTCCCCTCCCTTCGTATTATGTTTAAAATCAACTTACAAACTAACGAAAACCCTCTTATGTGGCAAAATCACAGTCACTAGATTAAAAAGTTTGGTTAGTTATTAGGTTTAATTTTGTTTTTTAATAGCAAAACTCCCTTTATATAAACAATATGCAAAACAAAGAAAAGAACATACAGTATAAAGAACATACAGTATAATTATATGTCTCATTTATGTAAAAACAAATACATCATGTCCAGCAGGAGTACGCATGTGTTGGGAAAAATCCCAAATCCGAAAGAGGAAGACAGTTTTGGAGTCAGATACACTGCAAATTTTGGGTACGAATTACTTGGGTCACTTTAAGCAAAATAAAAATAAAAATTGTTACTCATAATAAATAAATAAACTCGATACGTGATTTGAATCAGACATGATGTTGTGCATGTCTCTATAATTGTTCAGTAAACTTTTATACCTACAAAATAAAATAAACAAATATACTTTTTAATGCGATAAGTGGTGTCCTTTCAGAAAGTTGTCGCTTTTTATTAGAGCAAATGGACCAAGTATTTTAGGTATTATGAGGTTGACAACGATCGAATAAAACCCTAAATCAAATGATATTTAGGCTCACTCCTTCTCCTTGAGACACCAAACCGGAAGTCTTCAAGATTATTTACCGCTCCCTCTGGCTCTCCCAATCTCACATCAAATCAAAAGAGCTTTCTCTTCTTTCGTGAATAATTGTATATTTTCTTATTGTATATCTTAATAACTATCAAACTGTTGGTTAGTTCATAGTTTATACGCCCCTACTCACAATTTTTACTACTCATTTCAAGATGGAAGATAAACTTTTTACTCCCATGTTTTATCTTCATTTAGTATTCTAATGATTCTTACTTTCCAATATAATCTGTTTTTAGGTACTTCTGGATGCTTTGCTCCGAATTCTGGTTCTTTGTTAACATAGTTGAAAAGTAGGATGTATAGTCACACTTGAAAGTGTAATTTAGCAATAAAATTAAATAGATTTGTTTCAGTAAACGCTCAAGTGAGTCATGTTTTCATAATATCTTGGATTTTTGTTTTGAAATCTCGAATGTTATTCCAACCTGAATTAAAAGTGAAGTATATGCAAATGGAAATACTATTTTGCTTATTGTGGATTGGTTATGTTATGGTTTTTGAAAACATACTGAGGATAAAAAACTCACTAAAGTCTTCTCGCTTTGTACATTCTTCCTCACACATTCTGGAATAGTATGGGTGCCTATAATAAATTGCAAATGTTTAACAAAACTCTAGAGTTTATACAATTTCTACATCAAATTGGTTTAAGTGTTTTAAAACAACATTTTTTTGGGGATAAGGGTGACAATAGAGAAGACGGGGATATATTAGTTAAGCGAGACAAAAGAGGACACTGACAAACAAACAAAAAGTTTATGTTCCAGAGAATGTAAACAAACATATACTACGCAATTAAGAGGATTTACCCTCCATTGTCTCCATCATTTTCAGTTTGTCGTACCTTTGCTTCCATCTTTAGATCTTAATCAGACTCAAACTGACTGAATTTAATTGACAAAATGGAATTAACAAGTCAGGTAAGACACTTGCGTTTCTCTCCAACTAGATACTTTTTCATGCTTACGTGAGCACACAAGATAATGTCTTCTAGCTATTAAATCGACTTTATGAGTTTGTAAAATCACATTGTCAAACATTATATTTCAATGATCAATTAGCAAGATTTTACTTTAACATGCATATAATTTTCTTTTTCCTTATCCAAATAGAGTAAATGCTTACAAGAAAACTCTGTTTCATAAGATACAACAACAACAAAATAAAAAGATGGTTATTACATTAGTATATTATAACCATTAATATAATGTATTTCATAGAATAAATTTAACATTAAAAACATCAGCACGTATTAAAACAGAGTTTTCATATAATGTATTTTTAGTTAAAGAAAAATGGAAAAACTGTCTATTTCCCCACGAGAACTATGATATATGAACATATCTCCACCAAACTTTTTTTTCTGTAAAGATCTCTCCCATATGAAAGTTATATGTGCATATTCCCCCAATTCAAAGTTAAATGCATATTTTTCCATATTTAAAGTTTGATGCGTCAAACATTATAATTAACATGATTGTGACACGTGTTAAAAAAAATTAATTGGATTTTTCCGTATATATCATATAAATTTTATTTCTTTTTAAACTTATATTTTGTATTTATCAAGTACATTATTAAAATCAACATATATCCAAATCTTAGATATATTAATTAATAAATGTGTACAAATATTTTTGAGTTCAAATAGACTTAGGTTTATATACTCAAATCTTCATGGATTATCATATTTTGCCTTTATATAATAAGATTTTTGGTGCTTTCTCAATTTTCTCACCAAACAATTTTAAATTTCGATAATCTCTTACACAAATTTTATTTCATCGATTACTCACTTTTTCGATAGGTGAGATGGATTACGACGATCTATTTTAGTTGTGAGATTAATAAAAAAAATCTCTAGCTCAATTTTTTTATTTTATTATTTACAACATAGATATCATTAGGGGTGGAATTATTATCTGGGATCCGAGATCCGATCCGTTATCCGTTCAGATCGCTCCAAAATTAGGATATTCATGGAGGCCGGATCCGGATAAGGATAGTAAAATTTAGGATCCATGAAAAGAAGATCCGAATTTGGATAGCAAAATTTTAAGGCTTGGATATCTGGATCCGGACGCATTAAATATATTAAAAACATATATATTTTAAGCTATTTTATATAAATATATATAAAAAATTGATTTTAATTCTTTTTATAATATATTATATTTATTATGAAAAATATCATTCAAAATATTAATAATAATTTTAAAAATATATTTTTGTTTATTTATTAATTATTTTAATTCTTTTTAATATTAATTTCGGATCCGGATATTCAAATTTATGATCGGATATCTAAAGTCTGGATATCCGGAGGCCACGGATCCGGATCCGGATACTTTTACCATGGATCCAGATTCGGTACCCTAAAATTCTAGGATATCCGAATCCGTTTCACCCATAAATATCATCACATCAATGACTACTCAACAAAAAAAACAATTCTTGGACATTAGACCAGTTAAATAGAAAATGTGTTTATCATCGTATAATAGTACATCATATCAGAAAGTGAGAGACGAGAAAATTTATGAAAAATTAATGAGATTATAGAAATTGACTTTCTATTACTTGATGAAAATATTAGCGTATTTTTATTTTATATTAGTAAAAATATTAATGTATTACTAATTATTTAATTAATGTCTAACTACAATTTAATTTTATTTTAACGTGGAAAAATATGTGCATCATTTGCTTTATGCAAAATTTGAGAATCAATTAGTGAAGGAAATATTATTAAAATTTACAATTAAAATTTGTAACTAAAAATATGAGATTCAATTCGTCAAGATTTTGGAAAAATAGATATAAGAGTAGATAGATAAAAATTTTTTTAATTCAATTAGGAATAGAAAAAAATACTAATTATTTGGAAATATGTGACAAATTTAATTAAAAAGAAAAAAAATATACTCAAAAGAGTTAAAACACCTTACTAATGGTGAGACTTCTCTATAAGTGTTTTTGACTTTTGGTATTTTATTTTATTTCATAGGTTATAAATTATATATAAAATTGAAAAAATTCAAATAGGAACATTATAAACTAATTCAACAAGAATTTTTACCGAAGTGGTAAAAACTAAATTACTTCAACCATGAATAAAAAACTAATTAATTTAAAAAAACGTGATTAAATTTAATTGGAAATCAAATAAAACATATTTAAGATAAAAAGTTAACTGTGAAATTTATTTAGTACTATCAACGTTTTGGATCTTATTTTGTTTAATTTCATGAGTGATTTAATTTTGGCTTTTACTTTTCTAAATTTCACTTTTTTACAGATTATAAAATATTTTATCATAAACTCGCATATATGCAGGTGTAACGACCGCGAACCAATTTCTTGGGTTTTTGGTCATGCGTCGATCGACGCAAGGTTAACTCGAACCGGTTGGTTCGATTTAAGTCGTCGGTTTGTGGACTGGTTAAGAGGAAAATCCTAGGGCTTCCCGATATAAAGGGTTGTGGCCGCTTTTGGGAAGGGATTTTCAGTTTCAGAGATTTTCAGAAAGTTCCAAAGAGTTTCCAAGGAGTTTTGAGAGAGGATTTGAGAGAAAAGGAGAATCATTGTTGATTTCTTCATGTTCTTGATCCTAAAAGCTCGTGGTTGTGTTGTGAGGCTCTGGAAGTGGATAGATCTGTGTTCTTCGCGAAGGAAGAACGAGTTTTGGAGATCTGGGTATGGTGTTCTTCGCGTTCTTCGTGTTTTCTCATCATTTTTCCTTTCAGATCTAAGGTGAGTGCATGACCATGGCTTATCTGGGTAAAGGAATTGATAGGATACGTTTGATTGTTGTTATTGGTTGGATTTCGTGTGTTTGGTGAGGTTTTGTGCAGGAGATCGGTGAGATGCGTTATGGAATCAAACCATGAGGAGATAGGTTCGATTCTGGGTTCTGTGTTGGTGCGTTGATTGACATAGTTGCTCTGTGGCGATCGACACAGTGTGCATCGTTCGACACATGGTGGTTGTGTCGATCGACGCATGGCCTGTTTGGGTGAATTGCGATTGATTGTTGTGCTTGTATTGTTGATTGCTCATCCTGGTATTATATCTTTTGCTTATGCATGTGTGTATAGCCAAGTAGATGGGATGACCGTTTCACTGAGTATTTGTGATAATACTCACGCATCTCTTTTAACCATGTGATGCAGGTAGAGACAAAGTGTGATCATGGCCGGAAAGAAGAGATGATCTAGTGTCTCGTATTGTTGGATGTTGTTGTTAGAATTGCTAGGTTGCTAGTGAATTCTGGAATTGTTGGTAAATTGATAATTGGATTATTGGATATTGATCGAATTGAGTTAGTGGTTTCAATAAAGTATGCGATTTATTGAATGATTTTATCTGGTTAATTGATTGTGAGCTCCGCATTGTTGTGTTTTGACCATTGAGGATTATTATTTGTGATAATAATAATCCGAATTTGGAAAATTTTAAATTTTTACGGGTTGGATCGTTTTAGTTTGTTATCAGAGCCCTTATGGTTCTAGGGCGGGTGCACTTGATTGATTGATTATGTGAGTTATTCGATTGATTGTTGTGTGGGTTTGGAGTCCTTGATCATCTTCTCCGAGCCTTCAATAAGATTCCACGGTATGTGTTTTTGTGATTTTTTGGTTTTTTTAGTATGCTTAGTATTCTGCTGGGTAGTGCAGAGTGAGATGGCTAGAGGTACTAGAGGCAGAGGTCATGGGGCCGTGGAGGCCGAGGTGGTCATGGTGGGCGCGGGCGGGGACTTGAGAGTGAGTCTGTTACCGCGAGTGTGGCCCAGGAGACCACGCAGGAGCATGTGGTTGATTCATAGACGTTTCAGGAGGGGTTCGTGGGTGTGGCCGCTGTGAGTACTAGTGTGAGGGCTGGTGGGGCTGGTGTAGATCCCGGTGTGGCTGGCAGTGTGGTGGGCTCAGGTGGGGGTGCTGCAGCAGGTGTTGCCATGGATTGAGATGATCGTGTGGCGGGTCTGCTACACTTGATCTTAGAGCGGTTACCAGGTGGGGTGCCGGCACAGGGTCAGGCTCTAGGAGTGCATCCGGGTGTGGCTGGTGTGCAGCTGGGTGTGGCTGGTGTGCAGCCGGGTGTGGCTGGGGTTCAGCCGGGTGTGGCTGGTGTGCAGCCGGGTGTGGCTGGTGTTCAGCCAGGTATGGCTGGTTTGCAGCCGGGTGTGGCGGTTGCGGAGGAGCTCTTATCCTACCTTAGGATGATGGAGCAAATGCAGAGGATTGGTATCGGGTTTTTCTCGGAAGGTGCCAAGCCTGAGGAGGCCGATGAGTGGTAGCTGAGACTGGAGCGTAACTTTCGCTCAATCAAGTGTCCGAAGGGATATCGGGTTGATCTCGCGGTTCATTACCTTGAGGGTGATGCGCATCTCTGGTGGAGAGGTGTTGAGGCCAGGAAGGTGCAGGCAGAGATGGCCTGAGAGGATTTCTTGGCAGAGTCTAATGCCAAGTATTTCCCGCAGGAGGTGGTGGATTGGTTAGAGTCGATGTTTCTGGATTTGACTCAAGGTGACCGGTAAGTGAGGGAGTTTGACGTGGAGTTCAGTCAATTTCTGGTTCATGTGGGTAGAGGCATGGAGGGCGAGCAGACCCAGGTGAAAAGGTTCTTGACAGAACTTCGATCGGATTTGAGGACTCGCTGTAGAGTGAGTAGGTTCGCCACGAGGATGGAGTTGGTCGAGATTGCTACGGCAATTGAGGATGACCTGAGGGAGCAGGTGGTGGTGGTTAGTCCACCTATTTAACAGAGGAGGTCGCACCAGTAGGTGGATCCGAGCAAGGGCGGCAAGCCTGCGCAAGGACAGAAGAGGAAGTGGGAGAGCACTTCGGGACCGAGTCAGGATGGTCAGGGTGGATTGGGATGCTTCGGGTGTGGGAGCATGGTTCACCGGATGTTGAGCTATTCGAAGAGGAACGAGGCTCGGGATGCGCGGGTGTGCTATCATTACAGGGAGCCGGGGGTATATCAACCCAAGTGTTCGAGGTTGCAGCAGGCGGCAATGGCGGTAGTGCAGCCGGTGGCTTAAATTGCAACGGCGCCAGGGGTATTCACTTCGATGGAGGCGGGTGGTTCTCGGCCAAACCGATCACATGTAATTTCAGAACTTGACTTGTTAAATTCTAATGCGTTGAATTTAGTCTGTTTTGGAATTGTGAGTCTGTGCTAGAATATTAGGGTTCTTAGGCACATGAGATTTGTGCAAGGACCTTAGTAATGAGCGGTTGTGAGTCCCATGTACTGTTTAATTCTAGAGCAACGAATTGCTTCATTACTCTAGAGTATGCGGAGGGCAACGAAATTTGGAGTGATTCCGATGAGCTGCCAGAAATAGTTAAGATTGCTGGTGGCAAGTCTCTAGTTACTCTTGGGCGGGCTCAAGGCATGGATATTCAGGTGGCGGGCGAGTCTATGCCAGCTCATCTGATTATTAGTCCGGTGGAGCTGTACGATGTCATTCTAGGTATGGATTGGCTGGATCGGTAAAGAGTCCCTCTGGATTGTCATCGGGGACGAGTTGTTTTTGAGCGAGAGGCGGGGAGGTTGGTTTATCAGGGAGTGAGGTAGACTTCCAGGAGTCTCATGATTTCGGCGATTCAGGCTGAGCAGCTGATTGAGAAAGGCTGCAAGGCATACTTGGCGATGATTGTGATGCTAGAGTCTGTTGGGGAGGTTGCAGTTGGGGATATTCAAGTTGTTCAGGACTTCGAGGATGTTTTCCAGTTGTTGCTGGGATTACCGCTGAAACGACCCGACCCAAAATTTCAAAAAATTTCCCTCCAGATTATTATCATCACAGATAATAATCTTCAATGGGTCAACAACCAAGCAATGCGGAACAATAAAACATCAACGACATATTCCAATTTAACAAATCCCATACTTTATTAAATATCAACCAATATGAATAAACAATATCCAATGACTAACAACCTAACAACTCCATAGAAATACAATCCAAGTGAGACCCTAAATCATCTCTTCTTTCTCGCCACAATTCCACGATCACAATTTCTCTTTACCTGCAACACATGGCAAAAAGAGTTGCATGAGTATTATCACAAATACTCAGCGACGCGGTCATCCCGTCTACAGGCTTTTTAAATACAAGTATAAACAACCAACACAATACCAGGATGATCACAGAACAAGTATACACAACCAAGCAAACAAAACCAGTCCAGAATACACCGTGTCGATCGACAAGACACATTGTGTCGATCGACACAACCACTAGGTGTCGATGATCAGTGACCCGTGTCGATCGACAGGATCCACTGTGTCGATCGACATAACCACTAGGTGTCAAAGAACATAGGCCCCGTGTCGATCGACACACCACCCCGGTGTCGATCGACACGACGTCGCAGAACCCAGAATCGAGTCAATCCTCACACGACTCGAATCTGATGCGATCCGTCGAGTCTCCTGCACAAATCCACACACAAACACACGAAAACCACCAAGCAATCGTATTCCATTGGTCCCCTATACTTATACGAGCCTACGGTCACGCACTCACCTTGATTGGGATTGAAAAGGATGAAGAACGCGAAGAACGAGCGAAGAACACCAAGACAGCCTCTGATTCCGTCCCCACAGATCCAAAATCAGCACAGCAATAACCTCTTTCTCGTTATACCTCCACTCACGATCAATTCCTCCAGGAATCTCCCAACAATCACTCAATTCTCTGATTTCAGAACTTCTCCCCAAAAACTCTCTGAAAAGTCTGATTCTCCAGAAAAAACGGCCAGAACCTCTGATTCTGCCTTTTATATCGAACCCTAGGGTTTCCCTAAACCGGCCCACCAAACCGGCCAATTGGAACCAAACCCGACGGTCTGATTTCAACACGTGTCGATCGACATACACCACCTGTGTCGATCAACATATCGCCCAAAACCCGACTTTTCCTAAGTCCAAAACACACATGTTGATTGACACACACACACCTGTATCGATCGACACCACCAAAAATCCACTTTTTGGTTCACGGGCGTTACAATTCTCCCCCACTAACACGAATTCGACCTCGAATCCTGCGACACCGTCACACTACGGTCTCAACCACCTGACCCGCACCCGGCCAGTATCCTTCGAGATCACACTCGAATCCCACAACCCGTCCTGCTAAGGCTAACACTCTCGCCTAAAATTCGACCAGATTCACCCGGAACACCAACGATGCACGCCCCATGGTCCGGATTAGGGATGCTCGATTGACCGTCCAACAATCAAACAAGAACATGTCCGACCAACCGTTGACCCCGCATTGGACCAAATGATCGTACAACAATCAAACAAGAACATGTACGACCATCGGCGTAACATATGCTACCAGGATTGTCCGAACCGAATTCCCGACTCCAGTAATAACCCCAGACTTGACGTCCACCACACCCTTGGCCCTCAGCCAGCACCACTCGTGATCACACCTGATCCCCGAGTTCTACTAGGCTCACACTAGCCACATTGCACCGTCTCACCACGGCTGCAATCCTGACCCCACACGGTCAGCACCACCTGAGATCCACTCCTGATCCCCGAAGCTCATCCAGTCTCATGCTCACGACCACGCTCAGACGCTACTGCTCCTAACTCATATTCATAACTCATAAACATATACACCACACCTATGCTCGTAGGATCGTCACCCCTTGAGCGACAGTGTGCAGGAGACCCACCCGTCCCCTGGAGAGACCCACTATCCCTCCATGTATATATATATATAGGGAACCCACCCGTCCCCTAGAGAGAACCACTAACTCTCGAGTAAATGCAGAGAACCCACCCGTCCTCTGGAGAGATCCACTATCCCTCAGTATACAGGAACCTACCCGTTCCCTGGAGCAATACTCTGAAACATGCATCATAAGCACCTGTCGACCAGAATCACCTTCCGTGGTCATCCGAAACAACCCAATCACCAGGGTGTTTCACAGAGTCCCTGGAAAGACAGTCCTAACTCACATAAGACTTCTACTCCAGACTCCCCCTAGGAAATAGACAAGTTCTAACGCGCGTAGAGCTTACATTTCCAGCCACTCCTGGAACCTGTACAGTCTCATTTCCAGCCACTCCTGGAACATGAACGATCTCTAAGCCGCGTAAAACTTCTATTCCTAGCCATCTTAGCCGATAGGCAAGCTCTAACTCACATAGAACTTCTACCGCTAGACCTCCACATGACCTACCAGTCATCACGAACCCATGACATCACCAGTAATACCATAAGAATTCACATCTTATAACACATTTAATAAGGCAAACTCATCTTATTAAATCTCAAATTGTATACTCGTTACATCCATCACGAAATACAAATATCACAAACATAGCAACATGCTAATACAGACTCTGAAAACCAGAAGAGAACTCAAGCCACCGTTTGCTTCTCGAACCACTTCGAGAACTTCGTCTTCATCAACGCCTCTGGTTCCCAAGTCTCCTCCTCAATACCGTCACAGTCCCACACGACTCTCACCAACGGTATACTCTTCCGGCGCAGCACCTTGATCCTCCTCTCGAGAATCCTCACAGGCCTCGCCGCTAAGGTCATGTTGGGCTGAAGATCCTCTGGAATCCTCGCCAACACCTCCTCAGACTCATGCAGACACTTCCGTAGCATCGAAACATGGAAGACCTTGTGAAAAGCCTTCATACTCTGAGGTAACTCCAATCTATAAGCTACCGGTCCGACCCGCTCCACCACTCTGAACGGACCCATAAACCTCGGACTCAGCTTATTCTCTGAAATGGATCTGTTAGGACCCCTCAACATAGTTGCCTTGAGATACACCATATCTCCGAACTCAAACTCCAGCTCTTTCCGTCTCCTATCGGCATAACTCTTCTGCCGATCCTGAGCCTCTCTCATGTTCAGCCTCAAGACACGGATCTTCTCCGTCGTCTCCTGAACAAAGTCTGCACCAAACATGCTCCTCTCCCCCACTTGAGTCCAGCATAATAGTGTCCTACACGGCCTCCCATACAGAGCCTCATATGGAGCCATCCCAATACTCGCCTAATAGCTGTTGTTGTACGCAAACTCTACCAGGTTCAGATGATCCACCCAATGACCACCATAATCCAGTACACACATCCTCAGCAAATCCTCCAATGTCTGAATCGTCCTCTCAGACTGCCCATCCGTCTGAGGATGATACGCGGTACACATATGCACCTTAGTGCCCATCTCTGCCTGGAATGCCCTCCAGAACTCTAAAGTGAACCTCGGATCCCTGTCTGACACAATACTTGCTGGCACCCCGTGCAGCCTCACTATCTCACGCACATACTTCCTAGCCAACACCACCGCTCCGTTGGTCTTCTTGATGGCCAAAAAATGTGCTGACTTGGTCAGACGATCCACAATAACCCATATCGCATCATAGGTCCGCAACACTGGCAATCCCGTCAAGAAATCCATCGTAATCATATCCCACTTCCACTCCGGAATAGGTTAACTCTGCAATAACCCGCTCGGGATCTTATGCTCAGCCTTCACCAGCTGACACACATTGCACGCTGCAACCCAGCTAGCTACATCCCTCCTCATCCCGACCCAGTGATAATACTGCTTTAAGTCACGGTACATCTTAGTCGCTCCCGGATGAATCGATAACATGCTCGAATGAGCCTCCCTCAGGATCTCCTGCCGCAGATCCTCATCCTTGGGTACACAAACCCGCCCGTTCACCAGTATAATCTCACTCGCTGAGACCACATACTCTGAACCGGCCGCCTTAGAAGCCTCAATCATACCCTGATCCTTCTCCTGTGCAACCCGAATCCTGCTCAACAGATCTGCCTGGTTAGCTGCCTCTAACCCCAACGGCTCCTGTGAGATCACACACAGCCTCAACGTGCTGATCTTGCTCACCAGAGCCTCCATATCCCGTTCCTGATCTGAAGCTGTCCTCTTCCGACTCAACGCATCTGCAACCAGATTAGCCTTACCCGGATGGTACCCAATCTCCAGGTCATAGTCTGCAACTAACTCCATCCAGCGCCTCTGTCTCTGGTTCAGCTCCGGCTGAGTGAAGAAATACTTCAGACTCTTAGGGTCTGTGAAAATCTGCACCTTCCCGCCATATAGATAAGACCTCCAGATCTTAAGTGCAAAGATAACTGCATCCAACTCCAAGTCATGGGTAGGGTAATTGCACTCGTGCTTCCTTAACTGCCTCGAAGCATACGCAATAACCTTCCCCTGCTGCATCAGCACACAACCCAGACCAACTCCCGAAGCATCTGTATACACCACATAAGGCTCACCCGGCTCGGGTAACGCCAAAATAGGTGTACTGGTCAGCATCTCCTTCAGCTTCCCGAAACTCTCCTCACAAGCTGAAGACCAAACAAAAGGGATATCCTTCCTTGTTAGCTTTGTCATCGACTACGCCATACTCGCGAATCCCTTGACGAACCTCCGGTAATAACCTGCCAACCCAAGAAAACTCCTGATCTCGGTGGCGTTCCTCGGTCTAGGCCAACCTCTGATAGCCTCTATCTTAGCCGGATCCACAGACACCCCCTCTGCCCCTCTGCAGACACAACGTGGCCAAGAAAGCTCATCTCTTCTGCCAGAAACTTCACTTACTCAGCTTCGCGTACAGCTTCTGCTCCCGCAGCTTCTCCAACACCAACCTCAAATGCACCTCGTGCTCTTCCGGACTCCTCGAGTATACCAGGATATCATCTATGAAGATGATCACGAACACATCCAGATACTCCTGGAACACCCCGTTCATCAACCGCATGAACGCTGCTGGGGCATTCGTCAACCCAAACGGCTTCACCACAAACTCATAATGCCCGTACCTCGTCCGAAAGGCCGTCTTCCTGACGTCCACCTCATCGATCGGAATCTAATGGTAACCCGACACCAAGTCTATCTTGGAGAACCAGGTAGCCCCTCGCAACTGATCCAATAACTCAGCAATGCGCGGTAGAGGATACATGTTCTTCACAGTGACTCGGTTAAGCCCCCGGTAGTCGATACACAACCGGAAACTCCCATCCTTCTTCTTCACAAATAACACCGGTGCTCCCCACGGTGAAACACTAGGCCAGAAGAAACCCTTCCCCAACAGATCATCCAGCTGCTTCTTCAGCTCTGCCATCTCTGCTGGAGCCATACGGTAAGGTGTCGTGGATATCGGAGCTGTTTCGGGTTCCAACTCAATCGTAAATGGATCCGACCGCGATGGTGGCAAACCCAACAACGATTGGAACACACCCTGAAAATCCCGAACGACCTGGATATCTCCAACTGCAACCTCTCCAACAGTCTCTGGCATCACTATCGTCGCCAGATACGCCTCACTGCCTTTCTCAACCAACTGCTCGGCCTGTATCGCTGAAATCATAAGACTTCCGGAATTCGGTTTCACCCCCTGAAACACCAACCTCCCAGCCTCCCGCTCAAACACTACACGTCCTCGATGACAATCCAGATGGACCCTGTACCGATCCAACCAATCCATCCCCAGGATGACATCGTACAGCTCCACCGGACTAATAACCAGGTCTGCTAGCATCAACTCTCCTGCCACCAGAACGTCTACACCTCGAGCCCGCCCGAAAGTAGTTAACGTCCTCCCACCAGCAACCTTAACTACTCCCGGCTGCTCACCAGAATCGCTCCGGATCCCGCTGCCCTCCGCACACTCCGGAGTGATGAAGCTATTCGTAGCTCCCGAATCGAACAACACGTGGGACTCACATCCGCCCACAACTAAGGTCCCTGTACAATCCCATGTGCTTTAAGACCCGACACTCTAACGCAAACATACAATCCAAACAGACTAAAATAAATTACCACAAGAATTTAAAAGAGAAGTCTGAATTAGTACCTGTGATCGGTCTGGCGCTAGAACCGCCCGCCTCAGCCGACGTGAAAACCCGCGGCGTCGCTGCAATCTGAGCCAAAGGCTGCACCGCCAACGGCTGCACTGCCGCCACAACCATCTGCTGCAACTTCGGACACTTGGGCTTAATGTGCCCGGGCTCCCTGCAGTGAAAGCACACCTGTGCTGCCCGAGTCTCTCTCCTCGTCGGACAGTCTGCCACCTTGTGGCCCATGCTACCACACCCGTAGCATCCTAAACCACCCTGTCCACCCTGTCCACCCGGAAGTACTCTCCCACTTCCTCTTTTGCCCCCGAGCCTGCTTGCCGCCCCTGCTCGAACCACTCTGCTGCTGCTGCTGCACCGGTGGACTAACCACCACAACCTGCTCCCTGAGATCCTCCTCAATCGCAGCAGCCGTCTCAACCAGCTCCGCCCTCGAGGCAAACCTACTCGCCCTGCAGCGAGTCCTCAACTCAACTCAAAGTCCCCCGAGGAACCTTCTCACCTGGGCTTGCTCGCCCTCCATGCCTCTACCAGCATGCACCAGGAGTCTACTGAACTCCAAATCGAACTCCCTCACGGTCCGATCCCTCTGAGTCAGGTTCAGAAACCTCGACTCCATCCTGTCCACCGCCTCCTGCGGGAAATACTTGGTATTAAACTCAGCCAAGAAATCCTCCCAGACCATCTCGGCCTGCACCCAACTAGTCCCAACGCCTCTCCACCAGAGATGCGCATCACCATCCAAATAGTGCAATGCTAGGTCTACTCTGTATCCCTCCGGACACCTGATCGAGCGAAAGTTACGCTCTAATCTCCGCCGCCACTCATCGGCCTCCTCAGGCTTGGCACCACCAGAGAAAAACCCGGTGCCAATCCCCTGCATCTGCTCCATCATCCTCAGATACGATGGAAGTTCCTCTGCAACCGCCACAACCGGCTTCACCCCAGCCACACCCGGCTGAACACCCGCCACTACTGGCTGCACACCAGCCCCACCTGGCTGAACTCCTGGAGCTTGACCCGGAGCCGGTACCCCACCTGGTAACCGCTCCAGAATCAACTGCAGCAAACCCGCCAGACGATCATCTCGGTCCTGAGCCACACCTGCGGGAGCACCCCCACCTGGGCCTGCCGCACCAGCAACTACACCGGGACCCACACTAGCCCCATCAGCCCTCACACTGACACTCGTAGAAGCCAGACCCACGGACCCCTCCTGAAACGCCTGAGAGTCTGCCACCTGCTCCTGCGTGGTCTCCTGGGCCACACTCGTGGCTACCGACTCACTCTCGAGCCCTCGCCCGCGCCCACGACCAGCACGACCTCCACGGCCCCCACGACCTCTGCCTCTAGCACCTCTAGCCATACTTCTGCACTCACAGCAGATTACTAAGTACTAGAACAAAAACAGAAATCATACAACACTTACCGTGGAATCTCATTGAAGGCTCGGAATAGATGATCTAGGACTCCATACCCACACAACAATCAATTAATTAACTTCCTAATCAATCAATTGCACCCGCCCTAGAACCGCTAGGGCTCTAATACCAAACTGAAACGACCCGACCCAAAATTTCAAAAAATTTCCCTCCAGATTATTATCATCACAGATAATAATCCTCAGTGGGTCAACAACCAAGCAATGCAGAACAATAAAACATCAACGACATATTCCAATTTAACAAATCCCATACTTTATTAAATATCAACCAATATGAATAAACAATATCCAATGACTAACAACCTAACAATTCCATAGAAATACAATCCAAGTGAGACCCTAAATCATCTCTTCTTCCTCGCCACAATTCCACGATCACAATTTCTCTTTACCTGCAACACATGGCAAAAAGAGTTGCGTGAGTATTATCACAAATACTCAGCGACGCGGTCATCCCGTCTATAGGCTTTTTAAATACAAGTATAAACAACCAACACAATACCAGGATGATCACAGAACAAGCATACACAACCAAGCAAACAAAACCAGTCCAGAATACACCGTGTCGATCGACAAGACACACTATGTCGATCTACACAACCACTAGGTGTCGATGATCAGTGACCCGTGTCGATCGACAGGATCCACTGTGTCGATCAACACAACCACTAGTTGTCGAAGAACACAGGCCCCGTGTCGATCGACACACCACCCCGGTGTCGATCGACACGACGTCGCAGAACCTAGAATCGAGTCAATCCTCACACGACTCGAATCTGATGCGATCCGTCGAGTCTCCTGCACAAATCCACACACAAACACACGAAAACCACCAAGCAATCGTATTCCATTGGTCCCCTATACTTATACGAGCCTACGGTCACACACTCACCTTGATTGGGATTGAAAAGGATGAAGAACGCGAAGAACGAGCGAAGAACACCAAGACAGCCTCTGATTCCGTCCCCACAGACCCGAAATCAGCACAGCAACAACCTCTTTCTCGTTCTACCTCCACTCACGATCAATTCCTCCAGGAATCTCCCAACAATCACTCAATTCTCTGATTTCAGAACTTCTCCCCAAAAACTCTCTGAAAAGTCTGATTCTCCAGAAAAAACGGCCAGAACCTCTGATTCTGCCTTTTATATCGAACCCTAGGGTTTCCCTAAATCGGCCCACCAAACCGGTCAATTTGCACCAAACCCGACGGTCTGATTTCAACACGTGTCGATCGACATACACCACCTGTGTCGATCGACATAACGCCCAAAACCCGACTTCTCCTAAGTCCAAAACACACATGTCGATCGACACACACACACACCTGTATCGATCGACACCACCAAAAATCCACTTTTTGGTTACAGGCGTTACAACCGTCGTCTCGGTCGAATTCTTTTACGATTGAGTTGGAGCCTAGGACGACTCCGATATCTAAGGCACCTTACCGTATGGCTCTAGCAGAGATGGCAGAGCTGAAAAAGCAGCAGGATGATCTTTGGGGAAAGGATTTATCCGGCCTAGTAGTTCACCGTGGGGAGCGTCAGTGTTGTTTGTAAAGAAAAAAGATGAGAGTTTCTGAATATGCATCAATTACCGGGGGTTTAACCGAGTCACTGTGAAGAACAAGTATCCTTTACCGCGGACTGATGAGTTGTTGGATCAGTTGTGAGGGGCTACTTGATTCTCCAAGATTGATTTGGCTTTGGGTTACCATCAGATTCCGATCGATGAGGCATATGTAAGGAAGGCTGCTTTCAGGACGAGGTATGGGCATTATGAATTTGTGGTGATGTCTTTCGGGTTGACGAATGCACCAGCAGCGTTCATGAGGCTGATGAACGGGGTCTTCCAAGACTATTTGGATGAGTTCGTGATCATCTTTATTTATGATATTTTGGTGCATTTGAGGAGTCCTGAGAAGCACGAGGTTTATCTGAGAGTAGTTCTCGAGAAGTTGCAGGAGCAGAAGCTGTACGCGAAGTTGAGCAAGAGCAGTTTGTGGCAGCGAGAGATGAGGTTTTTTCAGGCATGTGGTTTCTGCAGATGGAGTTTATGTGGATCTGGCTAAGATAGAGGCTATTAGAAGGTGGCCTAGACCGAGGAATGCCACCGAGATCCAAAGTTTTCTTGGGTTGGCAGGTTACTACAGGAAGTTCGTCAAGGGTTTTGCTAGTATGGCGCAGTCGATGACGAAGCTAACGGGGAAGGATGTCTCTTTTGTGTGGTTTTCAGCTTGCGAGGAGAGTTTCGGGAAGATGAAGGAGATGTTGACTAATACACTAGTGTTAGCATTACCCGAGCCGGGTGAGCCGTACTTGGTGTACACGGACGCTTCGGGAGTTGGTGTGGGTTTTTTGTTGATGCAGTAGGGGAAGGTAATTTCTTATGCTTCGAGGCAGTTGAGGAAGCATGAGTGCAACTATCCTACCCATGACTTGGAGTTGGTTGCGGTGATTTTCGCTCTAAAGATTTGTAGATCTTATCTTTATGGCAAAAAGGTAAAGGTGTTCACAGACCATAAGAGTCTGAAGTACTTCTTTACTCAGCCAGAGCTAAACCAGAGACAGTGACGCTGGATGGAGTTGGTAGCAGATTATGATCTGGAGATTGGGTACCATCCGGGTAAGGCTAATCTGGTTGGAGATGCGTTGATTCGGAAGAAGGTTATTTCGGCTTAGGAGTGAGATATGGAGGCTTTGGTGAGCGAGATTAGCATGTTAAGATTATGTGTTATCTCACAGGAGCCGTTGGGGTTAGAGGCAGCTAACCAGGCAGATTTGCTGAGCAGAATTCGAGTAGCTCAGGAGAATGATTAAGGTTTGATTGATGCTTCTCATGTGGCAGGTTCAGAGTTTCGGGTCTTGGCGAATGGGATAATACTTGTGAACGGGCAGGTTTATGTACCCAAGGATGAGGATCTGAGGCAAGAGATTCTGAGGGAGGCTCATTCGAGTATTTTGTCTATTCATCCGGGGGCGACCAATATGTATAAGGATCTGAAGCGGTATTATCACTAGGTCAGGATGAAGAGGGATGTCACTAACTGGATTACAGCGTGCAATGTGTGCTAGTTAGTGAAGGCTGAGCATCAGGTTCCGAGCAGGTTGTTGCAGAGTTTACCCATTCCGGAGTGGAAGTGAGACATGATTACCATGGACTTTGTTGTCGGTTTCACGAACGTATGATGCTATCTGGGTGATTGTGGATCGTCTGACTAAGTCAGCATATTTTTTTGCCATCAAAAAGACCAATGGAGCGGTGGTGTTGGCTAAGAAGTATGTGCGGGAGATATGAAGCTGCACGGGGTGCCAGTGAGTATCGTGTCAGATAAGGATCCGAGGTTTACTTTAGAGTTCTAGAGGGCATTCCAGGCTGAGATGGGCACTAAGGTGCGTATGAGTACAACTTATCATCCTCAAATGAATGGGCAGTCTAAGAGGACGATTCAGACACTCGAGGACTTGTTGAGGATGTGTGTGCTAGATTACGGTGGTCATTGGGCGGATCACCTAAACCTGGTAGAGTTTGCGCATAACAATAGCTACCAGGCGAGTATTGGGATGACTCCATATGAGGCTCTGTATGGGAGGTCATGTCGTACACCATTATGCTGGACTTAAGTGGGAGATAGGAGCATGTTTGGTGCAGACTTTGTTCAGGAGACGACGGAGAAGATCCGTGTCTTGAGGCTGAACATGAAGGAGGCTCAGGATCGGCAGAAGAGTTATGCCAATAAGAGGAGGAAAGAGCTAGAGTTTGAGCTAGAAGATCTGGTGTATCTCAAGGCAGTGATGTTGAGGAGTCCTAACAGATCCATTTTAAAGAATAAGCTAAGTCCGAGGTTTATGGGTCTGTTCAAGGTTGTAGAACGGGTTGGACCACTAGCTTATCGGTTGGAGTTACCTCAGAGTATGAAGGCTTTTCATAAGGTCTTCCATGTGCCGATGTTACAGAAGTGTTTGCATGAGTCTGAGGAGGTGTTGGCTAGGATTCCAGAGGATGTTCAGCCCAACATGACGTTGGAGGATTCTCGAGAGGAGAGTCAAGGTTCTGCGCCGAAAGAGGATACCAATGGTGAGAGTCATGTGGGAGTGTGACGGTGTCGAGGTGGAGACTTGGGAACCATAATTGAAGATGAAGACAAAGTTCTCGAAGTGGTTCGACAAGCAAGTGGAGGCTTGAGTTATCTTTTTCTGGTTTTCAGTGTCTGTGATAGCATGTGGCTAAAATTTATGAGCAATAACATCTGGATGTGATTGTAAGTATGTGACTAGAGGAGCTTCAAAGATCGGGAGATGATCTTAGGTGGTGCTGACCGTGTTTTGGTCAGGAATGTAGCCGTAGTGAGACGGTGTTGTGTGATTGTAAGTATGTCTCAGGGATCGGGAGTTGATCTCAGGTGGTGCTGACCGGATTTTGGTCATGAATGTAGCCGTAATGAGACGGTGTTGTGTGATTGTAACTATGAGATTGGGTGAGTCTCAGGGATCGGGAGTTTATCTTAGCTGGTGCTGGCCGGGTTAGGGTCAGGAGTGTAGCCATAGTGAGACGGTATTGCGTGATTCGAGGTCGAATTCTTGTTTAAAGGGGAAAGTTGTAACGACCGCGAACCAATTTCTCGTGATTTTGGTCGTACGTCGATCGACGCAAGGTTAAATCAAACCGAAGTCATCGGTTTGCGAACTGGTTAAGGGGGAAACCCTAGGGCTTCCCTATATAAAGGGTTGTGGCTGCTTTTGGGAAGGGATTTTCAGTTTCAGAGCTTTCCAGAAATTTTCACAGAGTTTCCAAGGACTTTTGAGAGAGGATTTGAGAGAAAAGGAGAATCATTGTTGATTTCTTCAGGTTCTTGATTCTAAAAGCTCGTGGTTGTGTTGTGAGGCTCTGGAAGTAGATAGATATGTGTTCTTCGCGAACGAAGAAAGAGTTTTGGAGATCTGGGTGTGGTGTTCTTCGCGTTCTTCGTGTTTTCTCATTCTTTTTCCTTTCAAATCTAAGATGAGTGCGTGACCATGGCTTATCTGGGTAAAGAAATTGATAGGATGCGTTTGATTGTTGTTATTGGTTGGATTTCGTGTGTTTGGTGAGCTTTTGTAGAGGAGATCGATGAGATGCGTTCTGGAATCGAACCATGAGAGGATAGGTTCGATTTTGGGTTCTGCGTCGGTGCGTTAATCGACACAGTTGCTCTGTGTCGATCGACGCATGGGCTGTTTGGGCGAATTGCAATTGATTGTTGTGCTTGTATTGTTAATTGCTCATCTTGGTATTGTATCTTTTGCTTATGCCTGTGTGTATATCCAAGTAGATGGAATGACCGTCTCACTGAGTATTTGTGATAATACTCACGCATCTCTTTTAACCATGTGATGAAGGTAGAGACAAAGTGTGATCGTGGAATCATGGCCGGAAAGAAGAGATGATCTAGTGTCTCGTATTGTTGGATGTTGTTGTTAGAATTGCTAGGTTGCTAGTGAATTCTGGAATTGTTGTTGAATTGATAATTGGATTATTGGATATTGATCGAATTGGGTTAGTGGTTTCAATAAAGTATGAGATTTATTGAATGATGTTATCTGGTTAATTGATTGTGAGTTCCGCATTGTTGTGTTTTGAGCGTTGAGGATTATTATTTTTGATAATAATAATCCAAATTTGAATAAATTTAAATTTTTACTTGTTGGGTCGTTTTAGCGGGTCCTTTACCTAGTTAATTATAATAAATAATTATATTTTTTAGGCTAATGGTTTTGTGTTCGTTTAGATTCGGGATTGTGTCTCAATCGGGTTCCCGATTCGGTTTAATTTTGGTTTTCTCGGTTAGTTGGAATATAAGTTTAATTTCTAAAACCGGTGTAAAACTACCCATTGTTTTTTTAAAATTTGTGCTGATGTTTATAGAGAAGTTAGAGAAGAATTTTCGGAAAGTTTTATTTTTTCGTATAATTTTCTCAGGGAAAGGTTGAATTCATATCAAGAGAAGCCGTTAATCATTAGTTGCATGATACGAAGATAAAATAATATATATAAGGAAAAACGTGAATAAATGAAAAAATAAGAAATTTTAACTTTTAACGATTTTGTGTTTAAACCAAAGAAATTAACGTTTGGTATTATCAAATTCTAAATAATCGATGAATGAGAGAGTTTTTAGACAAAAATATATGCATAAACATAAGAAAAATATTATATATAATTAATTTAAATTTATTGGTAAGGAATGAAATAAAGGATAACTACAAATATATTTGTCAAAAACTAAATTGTGTACTGATGTTGTATATATATTTTACAAGAATAAATTTTGAATTTTAAACAACTAAAATACTTAAGCAAAAGATGTCAACCTATCATTTTATCTATTTTATATTTTATAAAAATATAATTTTTTTTAGATCCACAAAATAACAAACACTACTATAATAAAACTTTCTTCATGCCAAATAATAAATAAATTCATAAACAACATAACCGGGCGTTGTCCGGAATATCTATTAGTATTAATAAAAATATTGCGAATCTCTTTAAGAGAAACCCACCAATTAAAAAAAATTTGGATGGGTTTCTCCAATAGTAAGAGAAACCAGCAATATTTTATATTTTATATTTTTGTGAAAAATTCATGGAAACCCCCTTATAGGAAATGTTCTAATATTTTGTTCATAAATAAGAAAATGTTTTAAATAGATATTTTATTTTTTTATAATTAAGAGGTGAACACGTTTTCTTACTAACTGACTAATTCTCCATGATAAAAATAGCTGTCAAGTAGTTACTAATCAATTTTTTTAATGAATTTAAATCATTACACTATTTCAATTGATTAGATAGTGGTGGTTAGAAAATTCAAAACATGATACCATGACACTATTGCGTAAGTAGATATATTTTACTTTAATCATTTATTTTTACGAGACTAATCTCGTGGTTTATATTCTGTTACCAATTGAATTAATGTTGAGCTCACCTCTTCTCTTAGTTGTTCTATTACTGTAAAATATTATAGACTAGAATATTTTATTAAGTTGTCTTTGATATAAGATCATCAGATATAATGATACCACTAACATAATATGTATATGAATAATATGTTTGTGAGATCACCAAAATAATGTAGAGTTTTCTATTCGACTTTAACATATAAAGAAAATATGATTGTACAAGAAGTAATATAGAGATCTATAATATTTTTTGAATTGTGCTTCATAGGTTTTACTTCATAATTGGATATTATACATCTTGCTCGCCAAGTTACTTTTAATACTTACCTGCAAGACAAACGTGGTACGCGAAATCATCAAGCAAAATACGTATGTCATGGACATCATGTCAAGAACGAACAAAATAAGTCAAGAGACTCCTCCGGATGTTACTCGATGATAACCAAAAAAATAGTTGAGGTACGATCAGAGATCATTCTTCAACAATCCTAAATAGACTTCAATCTTGAAAAGAGGCATAAAACTTCAGCTCGTATTCCGTCTTGAAAAAAGAGGAAAAACATCTGATGGGTGCAACTTGCAACTCCATAAATAATTGTAATTATCTAAGACAATCCATAAAATCGGACTAAAATGACAAAAAAACATGAGCGTTCTAATAAAATTTCCTCGTAATAGTAAAATAAGAAGAAAAAAAAATCACTTTGAAAACCCGAACCCTTAAAAGACCATGATGAATCTCTTGACTATAACTCTTACACTAAAGGAAAAACCCTTTTAAGGAGAAACTAATTTGAAAACTTGAACGAAAAAATAAGAAAGAAAAATCAAAATAAAATCAAAATCAAAAGAAAGAAAAAAAAATTATTAATCGTTCACCTCACCTCAAGTCCTCTGTTGTAATTTTTTTTGGTTCTCTTCCAATTAGTCCTTTAGCCCCAGTTTGTTATTTTTCTAAGAGATATTTTTTACTACTTCTCTATAAGAGTTCCATTTTAATTTTATTTATACAAGTTCTTAAAAACAAATTGGGTGGTTATGAAAATACAATCTCGTGGTTTATATTTTACTAAAATAGGACCTACGTTAATACGCGGATAAATATAATAAAAATTAATAAAATAAATATTTAAATTTTAGTTAGTAATCTGTTAAATTTTAAAATATTATTTAACGTGAAACTTAAAACCAGTAGAAGTTAATTTATATCATAATTCTCATGTTCTAATTCATATAACGTAAATCCAAAAACATATATAATCGGAATTTAAACCATATTCTTAATAATAGAGAAAAATATATATTTTAAACCATTATGAATATTTATGAATTGTGTGATAGAAAATAAAAACAACTAAAATAATATATAGTTAAATCAGAAAAGAGTAAATTTTATGTTAGTAACCTCATAAAAACTATAAATAATGTTGTGAACTATCACATAAGTACATGATTGATAATTGTAATTTATTAATGTCATTGTTTTATTTCTCATAGAGATTTATACTAGTCAAACTTTATATAGTATTAACTTAATAGTAAATGTAATATTATTATTTTTTAACTTATATAAATTTTCAATATAAATGTAAAATTATTATTTTTTAACTTATATAAACTTTCAGTATAAATGTAATACTATTATTTTTGAAGTTAAAAATTTTCAATGTATATACTTGGAAAGTACCAATGGCGTCATAGGTAAAAAAATTCTATTTTTTGTGATATTCTATAATTCTATATTGATAAAATAATTATTGTTATAGTTTTTTTGTTTTTTGTATGATTGTGTATATCTTTAAACTTTTAGATTGAGGTTCTATAACCCTTTGTGTTCTTTTACTTTATCTCTTTTATTCAATTTATTCATCTAATAATGTTTTTTTCATCTATGTCTGAGTAATTTGCTAGTCAGGTTTAGGGAATTCAAGGGTTGATGACAAATCGTTAGAATTGAATTACTATTAGAATTTATCTACATGTTCTTCATCTAGATTGCTTTAACTCTGATTTTAGGAATAATCACCTGGAATTAGAAACCCTAGATTGAATTAATAGATGCGAAAGTATTGTTAACAACCTGAACTAATCTTAGATGAGTAAAGTAACTATTTGCAAAGAAATTTGACTCAGTGATTTTGTGAACAGTCGAACCTGAACTTTAATACTTGACTTAATTCATTGAATTTGCAAAGAAATTTGGAATTCAGGGTTTAATTATAGACAATCTCTGCAACGAAAGTTGATTAGTTTTACACTTGTGTTTTGAGTTCTAGAACTGTACTTAATAAATATCCTAACAGTCTTTCATTCTTCGATTTCGATTCCTACCTAAGAATTACCAATAGCCTAACATTTTGTCCAATTGATTTTAAGAACACAAATCATCATCTGCTTGCTTGTTTAGCTATTTAATTTACTTTCATACATTTTTTCTTAGCTTGATTTGAATTCAAAGTCTTTTGTGTGATTATGATTCTCTCTGGATTCGATCTCTTAATTTGAGAGAATAGCTCAAGGTAAATTTGAGCATATATCTCGTTCATCAGCCTCATGAACGCCGTTGGTGCATTAGTCAAACCAAATGGCATCACAAGACTCGAAATGCATGTATCTCGTTCTGAAAGCAGTCTTCCTAACATCTGCCTTATCGATACGAATCTAATGGTAATCCGATGCCAAGTTAATCTTGGAGAACCAATTAACTCCTCGCAACTGATCCAACAACTCATCAATCCGCGGCAGAGGATACTTGTTCTTCACACTGACTCGGTTAAGTCCCCGGAAATCAATATACAACCGTAAACTTCCATCTTTCTTCTTCACAAACAACACCGGTGTTCCCCACAGTGAACTGCTAAGCCGGATAAATCCTTTACCCAATCGATCATCCAGCTGCTTCTTCAGCTCTGCTATATTTGTTGGGGCCATTCGGTAAGGCGCCTTAGATATTGGAGTCGTCCCGAACTCCAACTCAATCGTGAAAGGATTAGACCGAGACGGTGGTAATCCCTGCAATGACCGAAAAACATCCTCGAAGTTCCGAACAACCCAGATATCCCTAACAGCCACCTCTCCAACAGACTCTGGCATCATAATCGTCGCCAAATACGCCTCGCAGCCCTTCTCGATCAACTACTCAGCCTGAATCGCCGAGATCACGAGACTCCCAGAATTCGGCTTCACTTCCTGATAAACCAACCTCCCTGCCTCTTGCTCAAAGATAACTCGTCCCCGATGACAATCCAGATGAACTCTATACCGCTCCAGCCAATCCATACCCAGAATAACATCGTACAGCTCCACCGGACTTATAATCAGATCTACTGGCATAGACTCTCCAGCCACCCGAATATCGACGCCTCTCGCCCGACCATGAGTAGCTAAGAACTTCCCGCCAGCAACCTTAACTACTCCCATCGGATCCCTGGAATCGCCCTGGATACTGCAGCCCTCCGCACACTCCAGAGTAATGAAGTAATTCGTAACTCCAGAATCAAACAAAACATGGGACTCAAACCCGCCCACTAACAAGGTCCTTGTGATCGGCCTGGCGCTTGAACCACCTGCCTCCACCAAAGTGAACACCTGTGGTGCTGCAGCAATCTGCGACACCGGCTGCACTGTCGCCACTGCTATCTGCTACAACTTGGGACATTTCAGCTTGATGTGTCCTGGCTCTCTGCAGTGAAAACACTCCTGAGTATCCCAAGATTCGTCCCTCCTAGGACAGCTCGCCAGCTTGTGATCCATGCTCCCACACCCGAAGCATCCCTGACCTCTCTGACTTGGTCCTGAAGTGCCCATCCCACTTCTTCTTCTGTTTTGCGCAGAATTACTGCCCTTACTCGGAATTACGTGCTGCTACGATCTCTTCAGCTGAATTGGCGGACTAACCACCACAACCTGCTCCCTCAGATCCTCCTCAATGGCCGCAGCAATCTCAACCAACTCTACCCTCGTGGCGAACCTACTCACTCTACAGCGAATCCTCAAATCCGGTCGAAGTCCCCTCAAGAACCTCTTCACTTTGGTCTGCTCGCCCTCTATATCTCCACCTGCATGAACCAGAAGTCAACTGAACTCCGCGTCAAACTCCCTACCGGTCACCCTGAGCCAGCTCCTTCCATGACGGATTAGCTAACGACAAAAGATCCACCTCCATTACATCCCCACCACAAATTAAAGATGTCGGGAAACAAGAGATCAAGAAGCTAGTGAAGAGATACGAGGAGGAAGAGAAGCAGCCGGTGACTTGTCTCATAAACAATGCTTTTGTGTCGTGGGTATACGATGTGGCCGAAGAGCTTCATAACCGGTGATGGGTATTACTATTACCATCACCAGTTAATTCAACTCCCGACCGAAATAGAGCAGACATCAACATTGAAATCCCCTTCTTGCCAGTGTTGAAGCATGATGAGATCCCAAGCTTTCTTCACCCTTCCTCTCGCTAAGCAACTTATAGAGAACTCATTCTAGACCACCTCAGGCGACTCGACAGCAACAAGCCAGTCTTTCTTCTCAGACACTTATCAACAACTAGAAAAAGGCCTCATCGATCACATGTCAAACCTCTGCCCTAAAATCATTTATACTTATGTCGGTCCACTCTTCAAGATGGCTGAAACCATAAGCTTTGACATTAAGGGACACATCTCCGAGTACACAGATCACTGCATGGAGTGGCTTGACTCGAGAGTACCATCCTCATTCGTCTTCATCTCCTTTGAGACAGTAGTCCACTTGAAGCAAGAGCAGATCAACGAGATCGCTCACGGCCTTCTAAACTCTGGATAATCATTTTTATGGGTGGTTAGACCTCCCATGAATTGAATCAAAAACCATATGTTTTACCTCGATAGCTCGAAGAGAAAGGGAGGATTGAGGAATGGTGTCCACAAGAGAGAGTCTTGGCTTATCCTGCGGTTGCTTGCTTCTTAAGTCATTGCGGATGGAACTCGACAATGGAAGCTCTGTCTTCTGGGGTTCTTGTGGTTTATTTTCCGCAGTGGGGGGATCAGGTGACCGATGCGGTGTACTTGGTCAATATTACCAAGACTGGAATGAGACTTGGCCGCAGAGAGGCCGAGGAGAGGATTGTCTCTAGAGAGGTTGTGGCAGAGAAGCTGTTCGAGGCCACCACTGGGGAGAAAACGGCGGAGCTACGAGAAAACGCTTGGAGGTGGAAGGAGGAGGCAGAGGCCGCCGTGGCGTACGGTGGATCATCTGATAGGAACTTCGAAGAGTTTATGGACATGTTGGTTACCGTAAAAGTCAACAGTAAACAGTGAACACTAATAATGTATCGTGAAAATGTCATATTCTGATTTGTTTATGTAATTTTTCTTTTATTATCTATGAGTTTATTATTAATGTTCAGAAGCTGTTACTCTATAACCAACCAACATACATATCGAAACAGGAGACAAAAGATGCAAGTTTTGTTTCAAGTCATCACTTCTCTTATCTACAAAACTCAAAGATCACACACATAGAGATTGTTTGAGTAGTTCAATTACCTAAATCGGATCCGTTTCAGATCATTTCCTCCACTAGGAAGCGAAGCGAATGTGATATGAACATCGGGGTCTACTTGAGCCATCCACTCTTTTGGCTCATCATCCTAAAGTAGCACATCACAAGACTAAGCAGAGATAGATTCCCTATGCTTTGAATCTGACCGTCCCGCTGGATTTGCGGAGTTCCAAGCAGGATTCAAAAACTCAAATGAGGAAGCCACGATATCTTTACAAACTACAATGATTCCTTCCACAGAACGATATTTTCCATATGTGAATATCATTAGGTTGTCTGCGAAAATCAGATTCGTGATCCCATGCTTTTTTTTAGAATACTAAATAGTGCGTAACTTCGTATATTCCCTCAGGTTGGAGACCATAACATTTTATACGGTCCCCTTCCAAATGTCATTCAAACAAACGATTTCTACGCCTTGCTTGAGATACTTTACCAATTGAGCTAATGGCTCTTTGGTTGTGATCCCATGTTTATACACATGGGACAATAACCAAATCTTTGAATATACGATGGCTTGTCCAACATCAGCGACAATACATCCAGGCTACTTACGGATTAGTCGACGACAAAAGATCCACCTTACATCCCCACCACAAATTGAAGCTATCGGGAAACAAGAGATCAAGAAGCTGGTGAAGAGATACAAAGAGGAAGAGAAGCAGCCGGTGACTTGTCTCATAAACAATGCTTTTGTGCCATGGGTATGTGATGTAGCCGAAGAGCTTCATATCCCTTCAGTTGTTCTCTGGGTCCAGAACCGAACATCAACATTGAAATCCCTTGCTTGTCAGTGTTGAAGCATGACGAGATCCCAACTTTTCTTCACTGTTTCTCTGGCTTTGCAGCTCATGGAGAACTCATTTTAGACCAGCTCAGGCGATTCGGTGACAAGAAGCCAGCCTTTCTTCTCATGGACACTTTTCAAGAACTTGAAAAAGGCCTCATCGACCACATGTTATGAAACAACCCGACTCATTTTTTTTTAAAATTCGGATTATTATTCCCATAAATAATAATCCTCAATATCAGGTTCAACATATCAAACAACCAGTGGAAATCAACTCAATTCAAACAAACGAATAACTCAATTCATTAAAAACCAATTCAATAACCAACAATTATCCGATTCAACAATTTCAACTCAACAATCCAGAATCACGAGCAACCTAGCAATTCTAACAAAGCATAAACCACATAGCCAAGACTCTAGATCATCTCCTCTTCCCAGCCATGATTCCACAATCACACCTTTTCTTTACCTACATCACATGGCTAAAAAAGATGCGTGAGTGTTATCACAAATACTCAGTAAGACAGTCATCCCATCTACCAGCTATACACACAGGCATAAAAGAATACCATAATACCAAGCGATCAATCAATAATGCACAACACAATAATCAACACGACATTCACGTGTCAGCCTCTTGTGTTGATCGACACACCTCGTGGTGTCTATCGACACAACAACTCTTGTGTCGATCGACACCAAGCCATAGTGTCGATCGACGCACGACGCAGTGTCGAGGAACACGAGCCTATCATCCCATGGTTCGTTCCAAAACACGACGTATCGATCTCCTACACGAAAAATGTCACCACATACACGAAAATCATCCAAAACACACAATCAATCATCATCACATCAATCCAAACCTCAATCAAACGCTTCTTGACATTCCAATTACCCAAATAAGCCATGGTCACGCACGCACCTTGATTTCGGAATGAAAAAGGTTAAGAATCAACGAATAACACGAAGAACACACGAAATCAGACCCAACAAATCCGGATTTCCTTTTTTTTCGCGAAGAACACAGATCAAACACGAACCAAGAACCTCACAAGCTTTCACGATCAAGAACACGAAGAAATCAACAATGATTTTTCTCTTATCTCAATCCTCTCAATTCTCTCTGATTTTCTCTCAAAACCTCTGAAAAACGCGAACATACACGAGTGATCGACTTATATAAGCGAACCCTAGGGTTTCTTAAACCAAACCGCAACTCGAACATATCAAAATTGAACCAACTGGTTCAATTCGCAATTTGTGTCGATCGACGCACCCATGGTGTCGATCGACTCACAACCAAAAATCTATAATTTTGGTTCATGGGCGTTACAATTCTCCGCCACTAACCAAGATTCTACCTCGAATCCCGCAATACCAAACCACCATGGTCCACACTCTTCACCATCCCGTTCAGCACCACCTGAGATCGACACTCCCGATCTCTGAGGTCTAAATATAGTTCTATGCTCATAGCCACATTAAGACATTGATTACTCTTAACTCAGATCTCATAACTCATAATCACACCACTCACACTCTTAGGACACATCTTTCGAGCTACCGGTGTACCGGGAAATCCTCATACCATTGAGAGAAATACTCATCTCTCCGTATTACTAAGGAAAATCCTCATCCCTCAGTAACATAAAAGGAAATCTTCATCCCTCCTGGATAAATCCTCATCTTCTAGTGAGTTATTCAAAAAAATCTTCATTCTCTAGAGCAATCAATTCTTAACGTCTATAGCATCTCTGACTATAACTACCTCATGTGGTCAAACTGACATCCCAGTCTCCCGGAATATCATCTTATCCATGACCAATCCCTCAGGTCAACTCTAAACAATCCAATCACTCAGGATGTTTACTAACAACTTTATCCAGAAATTAAACAAGTTCTAAATCTTCATAAAACTTTTATTTCCCAACCCTTAAAACACATAACTCATGACCTCCACAGTCACACCATAAGAAATACACATCTTATAAATCTCAAATATAAGAAATACTCATCTTATTAATCTCAAAATGTGATAACCGTTACAACCTGAAATACTCATTTATTAATCTCAAAATGTCATCTTATTAATCTCAATACATAATCCAAAACACATAGCAAAATGCTAACTTTGAGACTGAAACCAGAAAGACAAACTCAAGCCTCGACTTGCTTCTTGAACCACTTCTTGAATTTTGCCTTCATCTTAGTCCAAAGTCTCCTCCTCAACACCGTCACAGTCCCACAAGATTCTCATTAACGGTATCTTCTTCCGGTGCAAAATCTTGATTCTCCTCTCGAGAATCCTCACAGGTCTTGCCTCTAACGTCATATTGGGCTGAAGATCCTCAGAGATCCTCACCACCATCTCCTCAGACTTATGCAGACACTTCCTCAGCATCGACACATAGAATACCTTATGAAATGCCTTCATAATCTAAGATAACTCTAAATGATAAGCCACTGGTCCAACCCGTTCCACAACTTTGAACAGACCCATAAACCTCGGACTTAGCTTATTCTCTGAGTTGGATCTGTTAGGAACCCTCAACATCGCCATCTTGAGATACACTCTATCTCCAACCTCAAATTCTAATTCTTTCCTCCTCTTATCAGCATAACTCCTTTTTCGATCTTTAGCCTCCTTCATATTCAGGTTCAAAACATAGATCTTCTCCGTCGTTTTCTGAACAAAATCTGCACCATACATGGTCCTCTCCCCCCACTTAAGTCCAGTATAATGGTGTACGACATGGTTTCCCATACAACGCCTCGTATGAAGCCATACCAATACTCCTCTGATAGCTATTGTTATACGCAAACTCTACCAAGTTCAAGTGATCTGCCCACTAACCACCATAATCCAGCACACACATCCTCAACAAATCCTCGAGTGTCTGAATCGTCCTTTCAGATTGCCCATCCGTCTGAGGATGATAAGTAGTACTTATATGCACCTTAGTGCCCATCTCAGCCTGAAAAGCTCTCCAAAACTCAGACGCGAACCTCGGATCCTTGTCTGACACAATACTCGCTGGCACTCTATGCAGCCTCACTATCTCCCGCACATATTTCTTACCCAAAACCGCAGCTCCATCGGTCTTCTTAATGGCTAGAAAATGTGCTGACTTAATCAGAAGGTCCACAATCACCCAGATAGCATCATAAGTCCGCAAAATCGGCAATCCTACCACAAAATCCATGGTAATCATATCTCACTTCCACTCTGAAATGAGTAAACTCTGCAACAAGCCACTTGAAACCTGATGCTCTGCCCTTCACTAACTGGTACACATCACAAGTTGCGACCCAGTTAGCAACATCCTTCTTTATCCCGGCCCAATGTTAATACCGTTTCAGATCCCGATACATCTTAGTTGCTCCCGGATAAATAGACAACATGCTCGCATGAGCCTCTCTCAGAATCTGCTGCCTCAAACCCTCCTCTTTAGGCACACAAACTCGTCCGTTCACAAGGATCGTCTCGTTAGCAAAGACCTGATACTCAGAACGTGCAACCTTAGAAGCATCAATCAAACCCTGATCCTCTTCTTGAGCTACTCGAATGCGGCTCAGCAAGTCTGCCTGGTTAGCTGTCTCTAACCCCAAAGGCTCCTGTGAGATAACACATAACCTCAAAGTGATAATCTCACTCACCAAAGCCTCCATATCCTGATCCTGAGCTGAAGCAACTCTCTTTCGACTCAAAGCATCTCCAACCAGATTAGCCTTACCCGGATGGTAACCAATCTCCAGATCATAATCTGCTACCAACTCCATCCATCGCCTCTGCCTCTAGTTCGCTCTGACTGAGTAAAGAAATACTTCATGCTCTTATGGTCTGTGAACACCTTAACATTTCTTCCATAAAGATAAGATCTCCAAATCTTCAAAGCAAAAATCACTGCAGCAAACTCAAGATCATGGTAGAATAGTTGCTTTCGTGCTTCCTCAACTGCCTCGAAGCATAAGCAATTACCTTTTCCTGCTGCATCAACATACAAACTAGTTCAATTCTCAAAGAATATGTGTACACCACGTAAGGCTCACCCAGCTCTGGTAACGCCAACACTGGTGTATTAGTCAACATCTTCTTCAACTTCGCGAAACTCTCCTCATATGTCGAAGACCACACAAAAGAAACATCCTTCCCGTCAGCCATACTCGCAAAACCCTTGACGAATCTCCGGTAGTAACCTGCCAAACCAAGAAAAATCCTGATCTCAATGGCATTTCTCGGTCTAGGACACCCTCTGATAGCCTCTATCTTCGCCGGATCCACAGAAACTCCATCTGCAGAAACCACGTGACCGAGAAAACCCATCTCCCGCTGCCAAAAACTTCACTTTTTCAACTTAGCATACAGCTTCTGCTCCCGTAGCTTCTCTAAAACCACCCTTAGATGTACCTTGTGCTCCTCAGGACTCCTCGAATACACCAGAATATCATCTATAAAGATGATCACAAACTCATCCAGATACTCCTGAAAGACCCCGTTCATCAACCTCATGAATGCTGCTGGTGTACTAGTGAAACTGAAAGGCATCACCACAAACTCGAAATGCCCATATCTCGTCCGGAAAGCAGTCTTCCTAATATCTGCCTCATTGATAGGAATCTGATGGTAACCCGACGCCAAGTCAATCTTGGCGATACAAGTAGCTCCTTGCAACTGATCCAAGAACTCATCAATCCGCGGCAAAGGATACTTGTTCTTTATAGTGACTCGGTTAAGTCTCTGGTAATCGATGCATAACCAGAACCTCTCATCCTTCTTCTTCATAACCAACACCGGTGCTCCCCACGGTGAACTGCTAGGCGGATAAATCTCTTACCCAATAGATCATCCAGCTGCTTCTTCAGCTCTGCCAACTCTGATGGAGCCATTCTATAACGCGTCTTAGATATCAAAGTCGTCCCACCATCAACTTTAACTACTCCCAGCTGTTCACCGAAATCGCCCAAGAGTTTCTAAAAATCTCCCACCATCAACTTTAACTACTCCCAGCTTTTCACCGAAATCGCTTCGTATACTGCTGCTCTCCGCACACTCGGAGTAATGAAGTAATTCGTAGCTCCATAATCAAACAAAATATAGGACTCAAAACCACCCACTAACAAGGTCTCTGCACAAATCCCATGTGCCTAAGAACCCTAACATTTTATCACAGATTAACAAATTCCAAATAGACAAAAATTCTTTAACCACTAGAATTTACCAAGTCAAGTTTGAGATTTACATGTGATCGGCCTGGCGCTAGACCTGCCCGCCTCCATCAGAGTGTGTACCTGTGGTGCTGCTGCAATCTGAGCCACCGGCTGCACTACCGCCACTACCATCTACGGTAGCTTGGGATATTTCGGCTTGATATGCCTCCTCTCTAGACTGGTAACACACCCGAGTGTCTTGAGCTTCGTCCTTCCTAAGACAGCTCGCCAGCTTGTGATCCATGCTATCACACCCGAAGCATCCCGAACCACCATGACCTCTCTGACTCGACCCTGAAGTGTCATCTCACTTCCTCTTTTGTCCTTGCGCAGGCCTGCCGTCCTTGCTCGGAACCACCTGCTGCTGCGATCAACTCTCCTGAACAGGTGGACTAACCAGAGTTTTAACTTGATAGACAGAATTTTAACCCTATATAACTACTGCAAGTGCACAGCAAATGGTTGTAGTAATGAAGAGATCAAATCCACAAGGACCAAGTATCACACTACAAATTTATGAGAATGAAACTAAGCTAAGACGAAAATATGATTGTGAATGCAAAGTAAAACGAGAATCTAACTAAAAGATGTAAACTTATGAATTAAAAGCATTTGACATCAGGGAATTCGCAGGGATTCAGAATAGATAAATTGTCAGGGAAGCAGTAGTAATCATTCTAGAACTCAAATCACAAAATCAAATTGATCTAGTGTCGTAGCATCAATTATTTTGTCTAACAAACTAAGATCCTAAACTATCGTTGATGAAAATCCTTTTTATCGGTTCAAGGATATAAAACCTAGAATCACTACTTCAATTGTAGAATAGTTTAGGTTCGTTCAAGGGACCAGCAATACACTCTAATCTTATGGGATACCAATTCAGCTAAGCGATTCAAAGTTGGTTTAAGTGTCATGAATTAAACAAGCAAACAAATGTAAATTCGGTGTAAGCAATTAAAGGAAAGGCGTTAGGTCAATGGATAAATCTCAGGGATTAGATCATCAAGAACCAAGCAATTATTCAGGTTATCAAGTTATGAACCAATCTAGAACTCAATCATAAATTTAAGCTAATCCACTCTCGTGGCATCAATAACTTCAACAATCAATCTAACACCCTAAACTGTCATTTGAGGTTACAAGGAATGATGAGCATTAAACGTATAGGATCAATTTGTTCACGTGTTGCTTTAGCTTCAACTGTCGTTGGCTAAAGACAACTCGCCCATCTAAGTCAATTCCAGCAATTTACAACACTTTTGATGAGTAAATTCAACCTAAAATCAGAGGCTAGATGATCAATCTAGTCTAGGCAATATGATCGACATTAGATGGAGATATCGAATGATGTTTCAAAACCTATCTATGCTTAGTTCATGGATATCTAATCTCATCGAACCCTCAACCTAACAAAGGGGATTACTCGCACATATTCAAGCAAACAACAGCAGCAAATAAAATAAGAAACTTCATTGAAAATAGAAAAGATAAGAGTTTAGAAATCTTCTTCCATGATTTTTTTCTTTTGTGACCAAAAAAAAAAAAAAAAAATCTTCTCCAAAACGTGGAAGGCAATCCTCAAGCTTACAACTCTAAAAACAAGTATCAAATCTCTCTCTCACTTGTGTTTTCTCTTCTTTGTTGTGTTGTGTCTCTCTCTTTATCACAAAAGGGTCGAAAAACTTCCCTTTTATATGCCCACGGCGGCTGGGAAAAATAGGGTTACGAAAATTAGGTTTAATGAATATTTCCAAAACTGGATCTCCTTGGAGCAGGTGCTCCCTCTTCTGGAGCGGGTGCTCATTTTCTTCAGAATATCCAAAAAGATCCAGATTCCTTCCTTTTTCACCAAATCCAACTGCAAGTTCCAATCCTCCATTCCAGCCGTATTTTAGACCTAGAATGACTCAAAATAGAGTGAAAAACTCGATAAAAACCTACAAAAAAAATGTTAGAATGCGCCAAAAACGCATTATATCAATTCCCCCATACTTAGATCTTTGTTTGTCCTCAAACAAATTCAAGACCAAGTGAAGGAGAAAGGTTTAAAAACGCGGGAACTTTATCATCCTCAGTGAACCGGTTTTAAGACTTTCAATCTGCAGACCATATAATCAAGATTACGAATAACAAAGCTTTACCAAAACTCCTCAATACATTTCTCAATCAAGTCTCATTTCCCAAACACAAACTCAACACATTCAAAGTTGCGGGAGGGTCTCGCTAAAGGCACCATTTAGGGTAGACGACGCTAAAGGGTTTAAGGCCATTTAGAGGTGGAGTTAAAAGTGTTTAAAGTGTTTAAGGGTTACCTAATGTTTCGTAGAGGATGTAGGATATCGCACAAAATTGTAAGAGAGAACGGGTCCGTTGATATTCCACATTCTCTAAACCACTCTTTCTTTCTTCCAACCTCTCAAATGTCTCATCTAACCATCATCCACCTTGGGTATACTCGCTGTGCAGAGAGACACTTCCTATTTTACAGATTCACCACTCTTTATCATCTGTTTTTGGATTTTTTTTTTTTTTTTTTAAGATAAGATGATGATGAAGAGGGTTTTGATTACAAGTGTATGTCTCTCAAACACGAAAATATCAGATTTGTTGTACATACCCAAGTGGAGCTCATCAATATCATTCCTCCTTCGTGGATTTTTGCTCCACCTCGTTGTAAAACCATCTTCTGGAAATAGGAGCAGGTGCTCTATCGCAGGAGCAGGTGCTCTTGTTCTTCAGAAAGAGTGATTTAAAGGCAGTGTCGACCCGATTCTCTCTGGTCCTTTTGCGCATATGCTTCACATATGACAATGAAGTAACAAGAATGCAAGAGGCTTGAAAAGAGGTTAGGGTTAAGGAGGGTACTAACTAAAAATGAGCTAGCTATTCAAGAACAACAAGAGTGATAAAAAGAATAAGGAGTCCTGAATATGATTCGTTTCCCTAATCTAGTGCCAATAGCGAGAGGAATTTTTGGTCAATATGAAACCTGGAAGATAGTGTATTGAAGTGTTCCAGCTGTTCCTTGTACCCAGCTCTGTAGAAATGGTCACTAGAGAGAAGGTTAAACACAAATAGTTCACTTTCATCATAAGATAAGGTCCTAATTCCCTACAAAGTTTTGACTCAATAAAACAAAAGAAAAACTAGACTCAATAAGACATAAGAAAATAGAAAACAACCAAAATAAAAGTCATTAGTAGCAACTTCTCCCAGACTTACTTCACACCGACTTGGTGTGAGAATAAGAAAAGAGATAGTGGAAAGAAATAAAAAATCATAAGGAAAAGCATAAAATAAAAGCATAGAAATAACCTCTTGGTGGGCCTAAATCCGAATTTCGAATTTTTACCCTGGAGAGCAGGTGCTCTGTAGTGGGGAGCAGGTGCTCTGTAGTGGGGAGCAGGTGCTCCTTCTGGAAATTGGATCGACGTGCAGATCGATCCTGAGGTTAACCGCTAGAATGGCTTTTGAACTCATCATTCTGGATCGATCTATCTAGCTGAGGGGATCGATCGATCTGCCTTCCGGGAGAGCAAGTGCTCTGTGTTGGGGAGAAGGTGCTCTGTGTTGGGGAGCAGGTGCTCCTTCTGGGAATTGGATCGATGTGCAGGTTTTTCTTTCTTTCTTTTTTTTTTTTTTTTTTTTGAAATACCTGAAAACATACATTAAAATTCAAAGTTAGTAAAAAAAGAAATTAAATTGAAAATAGTTAGAAAATGTACCGGTGGGTTGCCTCCCACTAAGCGCTTGTTTAAAGTCTTTAGCTTGACTTGGATCTCATGTGTCAGTCAGGTTGAGAGGCATGAGAACTTTCTCCAAAACAAGCTCTCCAATCAGTAAACTTCAGCTTCAGAACCTTGCTCAACATAGCTTTCACAGCTTCTTCACCTTTCTCTTTCAGCTCAGATGTGAGAATAGCTCTAACCTTGGAGAAAGGTTTCGAAATCCCTTTGGACTTCACCTTGTACTCAATCGTGTCACCAACACATCTCTGAGGTTTTAAAACCATAAGAGAATCACTCTTGATTCTTTGGCTCGTCACCTTCTCCTTTACCCTGCTCTTTTGACTAGTCTTCTTTGTTCTGATAAGAGGGTCTCCATCTAGGACTTCCTTGACCTCACTCTTATCATTGAAATCTCTCTTTGTCACCATTTGCGGCTTATCTCTATTGATAATGGTAACACAGGATGCAAGTTTGGCTGCTTCATTAGTGGGTATAGCTTTGTAGAAGACCTGCTTGTCAATAATAGAGAACGAGACTCTTCTATTAGGAAAATCTACAACTGCACCCACTGTCGCCAGAAACGGTCTTCCAAGAATCAAAGGTATACTAGGATCTTCGCTCATCTCCACCACCTGAAAGTCAATAGGAACAAGGCAATTTCCAACTTGAACATGTAAATCATGAATAGTACCATGTGGAACCTTGGTGGAAGAGTCTGCAAACTTAAGAGATATATTAGCAACTCTCATCGTAGTAATCCCAAGCTTCTCTACAATAGCCTTAGACATGAGATTGATAGAAAACCCAGAATCGCAGAGAGATTCTTTAAATTCAACTCCTACAATGGAGCATGGAACAAAAAACATCCTAGGGTCTTCTAGCTTTGGCAACTGCTTCATTGGAGATGATGTATTCCTTGCTTCAGCAAAGAGAGCCTTGACTACTGTGAGACTCTTCTTGGTATCCTTGGAAAACTCGCGATATGCAGGATCAACTCTAAATGCTTCTCCAAAAGAAATATCAGGAAGAAGCTCACTCACCATCTTATTAAACCCAGCCATCTTCTTTTCATCAATCTCATATTTCAGTTTTTGAGGGTATGGGATCCTAGGGATGTATGGTAATGATTCGACAGCTTCTTCTGCTTTCTCTGGTGTAAGCGATGCTGAGACAGTTTCCACCTCACTCTGAACTAATATCACATTGCAGTGTTCTCTAGGATTTGTTTCAACTTTTCCTGGAAGAGTCCCTGGTGGTCGCTTAGCTGATGCCGAGATCTGAGCTACCTGAATGTCAAGCCTCTTCACGTGGTTGCAAACAGCTTCAAGTCTACCATTCATATCCGAGTACATGGCGTCTACCTGCGTTTTGATTTCAAGGGTCAACTTTTGTTGATTAGCCATTAGCTGTTGCATCATAACCTTGAGTTTATCTTGAGAAGTACTTCCAGAGCTCGCAGGAGCCTGAAAGTTAGAAAATTGTGGTTTCTGTTGAACTCCCCCTTGAAACTGATTCTGACCTTGGTTTAGGTGACTCCTATAGTTCCGGGTGCCTCTTTCTTCACCCATCTCCTCAAGAAATGGTTCACCATTCTCATCTACAAAGTGAACCGTCCTTTGGTTCCCTTTGAGCAACAAGTTGACCTTAGCAGTAAGGTCATCAATCTTTTGGGAATCCATTCCACTAGATTTCGTGGTCCTATCATACTCCTACGACTTGTTGCTAGAACTCACAGCCAAGTTCTCGATGAGCTTATATGCACCTTCTTTGGGCTTAGTCATAAAATTACCATCACTCGCAGCATTAAAAGCATTCCTGTAATCCCAATCAACACCATCATAGAAATACCCAGCAAGTTCTCATCGGTAAACCCATGGTGTGGACACTCTCTCTTGTACTCTTTGAACCGTTCTCATGCCTGACAAAAGGACTCTCCTGAATATTGCTGGAAAGAGGAGATCTTGTTCCTCAGACTCGCGGTCTTGGTTTTGGTGTAGAAGTGATCCAAGAACGCTGCTCTACATTGTACCCAAGTCGTGATGGATCCAGCTGGTAGAGACTTGAGCCAACGCGAAGCTTTGTCCGCGAGTGAGAAAGGGAAAAGCTTGCACTTCAAAAAATCTGGGTTCATCCCATTAGAACTCGTCGTGGAGCAGATATCCTCGAAGTTTTCTATATGGTCCATCAGAATTTCTGCAAGCAGTCCATGGAACGGGTGCTGCTTGACCAGCAATATCATCTGAGGTTTTATCTCATAATCTTGCCTCTCAACAGCAAGTGGAACAATGGAAGCTCGGTTCCGATAGAAAGCATGGGGATTGTCCATATCCCCAATGGCACGCTGCTGCTCACGAGCGCGCTGCTGCTGTTGTTCACGGGCATGTTGCTGCTGCATGTGAGCCATCTGCTCTTGCAACCGTAGAAGCTCAGCCGCCATACCATCATTGCCTTGTTCGCCCATGTCGACGAGATTAGGCCTTGTTCGTCTGTTTTCTCGTTCTAGTCTTGCGAGTTCCGGGTTACTCAAAATCACAAGGAGAATTTCACAATTTCTCCTTGTTGTTCTCGAGTTCATGCACCTGAAACACACGCAAGAAAAACACAAAGAACGAGTTAGTACTTAGTCTAAAATCGTATATGAAAATTAGAGGTATCGAGTTGGTCCCCGTCGCAACGGTGCCAATTTGATGAAAAGGGTTTTTCCCTGTTTATGAGATGAAACCTAAGGTCACTAATCCGATGTAGAATAGTTTAGGTTCGTTCAAGGGACCAGCCATACACTCTAATCTTATGGGATACCAATTCAGCTAAGCGATTCAAAGTTGGTTTAAGTGTCACGAATTAAACAAGCAAACAAATGTAAATTCGGTGTAAACAATTAAAGGAAAGGCGTTAGGTCAAGGGATAAATCTCAGGGATTAGATCATCAAGAACCAAGCAATTATTCAGGTTATCAAGTTATGAACCAATCTAGAACTCAATCATAAATTTAAGCTAATCCACTGTCGTGGCATCAACAACTTCAACAATCAATCTAACACCCTAAACTGTCGTTTGAGGTTACAAGGAATGGTGAGCATTAAACGTATAGGATCAATTTGTTCACGTGTTGCTTTAGCTTCAACTGTCATTGGCTAAAGACAACTTGCCCATCTAAGCCAATTCCAGCAATTTACAACACTTTTGATGAGTAAATTCAACATAAAATCAGAGGCTAGGTGATCAATCTAGTCTAGGCAATATGATCGACATTAGATAGAGATATCGAATGATGTTTCAAAACCTATCTATGCTTAGTTCATGGATATCTAATCCCATCGAACCCTCAACCTAACAAAGGGGATTACTCGCACATATTCAAGCAAACAACATCAGCAAATAAGATAAGAAACTTCATTGAATATAGAAAAGATAAGAGTTTAGAAATCTTCTCCAAAACGTGGAAGGCAATTCTCAAGCTTACAACTCTAAAAACAAGTATCAAATCTCTCTCTCACTTGTGTTTTCTCTTCTCTGCTGTGTCGTGTCTCTCTCTCGCTCAAAAGGGTCGAAAAACTTCCCTTTTATAAGGCCACGGCGGCAGGGAAAAATAGGGTTGCGAAAATTAGGTTTAATGAATATTTCCAAAATGGATCTCCTAGGAGCAGGTGCTCCCTCTTCTGGAGCGGGTGCTCCTTTTCTTCAGAATATCTAAAAAGATCCAGATTCCTTCCTTTTTCACCAAATCCAATTGCAAGTTTCAATCCTCCATTCCAGCCCGCATTTTAGACCTAGAATGACTCAAAGTAGAGTGAAAGACTCGATAAAAACCTACAAAACAAATGTTAGAATGCGCCAAAAACGCATTATATCAATCGTTTTGAATTCAAGAGATTAAACATGCATTAATGGTCAAATTTGATATGTTCACAAAACACCCTAACATCAGCTTTCGTTGGCTAGGGATGCTTTGCTCAAATAGGTTCTTTCAGGCTTTTAAACAAACACTTTTGATGCGTTAAACAACCTAAGATCAGAAACAAGGTAGCTAATCAAGTTCCAGCAATACGAACAACCTAGATGAAGAAACGAAGTTAACAATCCCTAAATCAGCATCAATCAAACCCAGAAATCCCTTTGAAACCCTAAAACCCAACTAGAAAACTACTCATACATGATAGAAATTAAATCACAAGAAGAATTCATGAAACACATGTCTTTAGGAAAAAGGAGTTATTGAGACGAAACAATTCGTCACAATAAAACAGAATTCGTAGCAATAAAGCTATTGTGATGGATTTGTGACAAATTTTAAATAGTTACAATACACTCGTCACAAAAACATGTTTGTAACAAAAACGTCACAGCGTTGTGACTAAATTATTTAGTCACCATTCTGTCACGAATAGTTACCACACAAGAAAAGTAGCAAATCTGTCACAACTAGTGACGAAAGAAATGTCACACAACCGTAATATTATGGGACTGTTAGATCGTCTCAATTTCGTTAGTCATTACGACGGTGTTATAATCTCTAAACGTCAAAATTAATTACTAAAAAAACGTCACTAATCCATCTTAATTAGGGACTTATCAAGTGTCTATAATATATCGCATTTTGGCAATGAAACTTTGTCACAAATATGTCTTACTTAGTTACAAATTTTTCAATTAGAACTAGTCACGATTCTCTACTAAACTACTGTCACGATTTTATCACCTCCATCGAACTTTGTATGACGTATTAATTCATAATTATTTTATTACTTTAATTAAAACTTAAATTCAAGAATCATTAGATAATAAACTAATAATAAAAATAACAAAAACTAAAATTATTTTAATAAAATATTCTCATAAATAAATAGGGTTTAAAATTAAACGACAGAAAAAAAAAAAAACCAAAATAACAGAATAGAGAACAGAAAACCAATTAAATAAAAATAGAAAACAATAACTAAGTAGCACATGCAAATAGAAATCAACTGGAGTTTGGGTTGAAACAGAAGTCTTCCAAAGCTTCAAACCGTTTCTTGAAGACTGCAGTTTCTTCACGACTGTTTTGTAGTTCAGTTTCAAGACCTTCCACTTGACGAGTTAACGTTCCTACTTCTTCATTAGCTTCTGTGGAGACCGAACAATCTACGAAGGTTAACACGCCACTATGAAGTGATCCAAGGCCAAATATACGACCTTGCTTTGATGTTCCAACAATCTATAAAAAATATAAGCACATGATCGGATAAATCAAGTTAGAACAAAAAATGGTCCACAAAAATAAAGTTAAAGATATATGAATCTGTTTGTAGTTAGATTAGCATGTACAAGTCATTTTAGTCTTAATGAATCAATAATAATAATAAAAGTTAAAGATAGAAAATTTACCTCTTTATAGATTTCATTTTTCTCTTCGAGGGTAAGATCATCTACTGTCACACTCTCTCCATTAGAAGACTCTCTCCATGACAAGCGTTGTTGAACACATTCATCGTACTTTTCAGCAATTAGTCGAGCTCTTTCATCGACAAATGATCCATCAAATTTCTGATGTATTTTTCTCAACACAACAATGAAAGAAGAATCCTCATTGTTTGCTTCCTATACACAAAACATTAAACAAAGTAAAGAAAAATACCAAATATTTTTAAGGGAAACATAAACACTACCAAAAGTAAAGATTTATGAACATTACCATAATATCTTGATATTTGAGATAAGAGCGCGAGCCTACTCTGTGACAATGTACACCTAAACCATCACGAGGTGAGAGTCGAGAAGCACGAGCTTTCGCACTTTTATCTTTGGCTGGCTCTGTTCACCAATACTTTGACATTACTTTCCAATGTTCAGAGAGAATCCATTCAGGTATTTCTTTCTTAGACTTTGCAAGGCTAATCATTCCTCTAAAACGGGCAGCAGCAAGTGTCTCAAAGTTTGCTTTCACTAAATTTTCAATTGAAGCATCCCACTCAAACTTTGTCTACAATAAATATCATACCATGCATGTATAAGTATTAAATCAGTTCTTAAAAAGGTATTTATATATCACATTAAAACACACCTTAAAGGTTGAAAACCATGCATCTTTATAGAACAATGGCACTTTTTCCAGCTGTACTATGGTCCTTTAAAACAACCTTCAATGGTCTTTCGAACACCGGTAGATACTTCAGTATTGTATTTGAACCTGTTGTATAAATAATAATTATTTACAACTACATTTGGTTACATTATATAGTATTCAAAAAGGAAAAATACTATTTGGCTCTATTCCTTCGAGATGGGTGGAGAGTTCGAAAATCACGTCCTACAATTGGAATTTCTTCTCGGGGTTTGCAACACGTTGATCCGAGAGTGTAGGAGTAGGCTGGGAAGCAGCAAGCTGGGAACCATAGGTGGGAAGTGGTCCTCTCCCATATGAGCGTTCACCTACTGTTGGGGGTCGAGTCATCTATTAAACCAAAAGAAACACAAACAATTAAGAAAATATACAAAAACTGATAAAATCTATTGGATTGATAAAATTCAATAAACATAGACTAGCTTCATAGTAAGAAACAAATTAAATAAGATATAAAGCACTTAACAAGAGAAAAGGTGCTATACAAACGGGATCATAAGTATTATTATAGAAACCGAATGATTCTCCAATTATTTTTTTAAAACAGAAAAGCAAAATAGTTTCTCAATTGTTATGTACAGAGAGAAGATGTCGAATGATAAGCATCTTTGTGTGTATCGTTTCCCACTTTTGTATTTATCAAGTATGAAACATATAGATCGTTTTTCAATAGATACATGATAAGAAAATATTAGCGTATAATGATACAGAGAAAATCTTAGCACATGATTCAGGACAATAAGAAATCAGGACACAGAGATTCACACAAAATTTTATATCTCAATAGATTTAATGAATTATTGCAGATAAGAAACCCATAAATGTAAGGAATTAAGAACGATGACATACAAACCTTGAAACAGAGACAGATTCGGTGAGAGTAGAAGTACAGAGGAAGGATTAGCAATGAAGGAGTTATAAGTTTTAGGGTTATATTATGACGACAAGATACAAAACTCTTTATATAAGAAGGTAAAAGTTTAGGGCTTACGACGTTTTAGCAAACAGATTTAGTCACAATCCAAAATTCTAAATACTTTATTGAATTATTTCAGCAAATTTTTAGGCGGCATCCATTAAATTTTAGATTTTTACCGCTTCTCAGTGTTCTCTTAAATTTTGTTTATTTACGAGTCATGAAACTAATCTACCCTGTCTCTGTCTTGCAAAAGGATTTGGTACATCGGGCATAATTGCAACACCAACGTATAATATCATTGTTTCAATGGTTCGAAGGTTGAGATCCGTGAAACAAGTAATGTCATTGTTCAATTTCTGCATCCTAAAGCTGACGTATAATATCATTGTTTTCCACTAAATGAATATGTTTCACCTGTAACCCCGTCCCCGGTCATAACTGTGACACCGTTGAGACAAAGAGAGACTGAAACTCAAGAAAAGACATTCTTCAAGAAGACAATTCAGCCATTGAGGAATCAAAATAGCTTATTAAACAAATAACCAAGAGAGAAAGTAAAGTCAACACATCGTTTTAACATTACCATTCTCACTTTCTCAACAGTTTGGTGCTGATTATGATTGTTATGTAACTATCTAATGATGGTTTCCCTTGAATGTGTAGTGATGGTTTGCATTGGGAGTCTTTATATTTTATCTTCTCGTTGTGATTTATTGATCTTTGTTTTGATGTTGCAGCGAAAGGAATCGCAGTAAACTCAAGCATCGAGGAATAAGATGGGTGGTTTTGTTATCAATGGTAATACTCCATCATTATCTCAAAAATCTAAATGGATTCTTCAAGTCCCTTTTCAGTTTCTCCCTCTGCTAAAGTGGCTAAAAACGTGTATAAATAGATTTAGATCTTTCTTGGGTCGAATTTGAGAAGTTGTGGGCGAAAAAGGAAAATCCGTCTTTCAGCATGGAAGACCGACCTCGTGAAGGAGGGCTGTGGTCGGTCTATGAGGTCGTGCTGGAACTAGACCGAGCGCGTTGTCTTCGTCTTCAGGTCGGGCTCTCTGGTCGGTCTAATATCTTCGCATGCTTCATTCGCATACCAGATTTATATGTCTTTATGAGAATTGGTGTAACTTTCGGACCGTTGATCTAAATGAATTCAAATTTCTTCTGTAAGAAAGATGACTCACTAATCTATCTCATCTCTAAATTTCTGCTCAATCCAATGAATTAAAGACCTCCAACGGTTGCTCGACATCTGATGCTTCAAAACTGACCAATATCTCGTTTTCTTGCCTTTTTGTCCAAATGACATGTAAAAGACTCTAAACACTAGAAACATACTAAAACTATCACTTAAGGCATAAAAGCACGAAAAACCATTATATATAGTTATAAAAACCGTATTAAAAACCGTAAAAACCAGGATACATCAAACCCTGTCTCCGAGCATAATTGCTACACTGTTGAAACAAACAGATGTTAGGTGATTAAAGCTTTTGATTTTTACGACAGAAAACCAAAATAGTTTATGCAAAGAAACATCAATAAAATAGACTACCTTCTTGGTGACCAAAAAAAAACAGAGTATACTCTAAAATTTTATAAATGACAAAACCAGAAAGACATCCATCCAAGTTATTATTCAGACTCTTCATCTGATTGTTCAATGTCAGCATTTCCATCTTCAGAATCCGATCCAAACTTTGTCTTCTTCTATATCATCAAGACCTTCTGTTTGACCATCCATATAAGTTAGCGTCTCAACTTGTAATGAATCAACATGGATAACTGGATTATCATTATCACTTTGCATTGCAGTGAAATCTTAGTTTGAACTGCGCAGTACCTTTCCTCTTGGTGGTATCATGATTGCTGCTTTCCATTGTTGATCTTTTATTGGAGTCACACATGGGTATGGCACATAACATACTTGATCAGCTAAAATAAAAGGGTCGTATTTACCATATTTCTTTGCGGGATTAACATCGATAATCCCTGACTTGTTCACTCGTACTCCTTTTCCAATGGTTGAATCATACCAATCACATTTGAACATCACAACTTTAAGATTAATTGGTCCATGATAATGGAGCTCTAAGATATCTTTCAATACACCATAGAAATCAGGTTCTTCACTCGAGCCACAAGATGTTGTACCTTTCACACAAACTCCATAATTGGCAATCTTTTTGTCTTTCCCATGGTCGTATGTGTGAAATATGTATCCACGACAGAAGTACATCGGCCAACAAGTAACTTTTAGATTTGGACCATGGACAAGCGACTGCAACCAATTTGGATATGAATTATCACTTGAAGTATCTTCCACCTGAATTTTTTATTGATGCATATATATAAAAAAGTGTTATAAAACGAAGTTCATTTAAATTTGAAAATAGCTTAAATTAGTAAATAAAATCTTACATATTTCATTAACCAGCTCGCAAAATCTTTTTCTTTTAGCAAGATTAGTTGACCTCCACTTATCCCAAAAAAATCATTAGCCATTTTCTCATCAAACAACCTATATAAAATCTCAATAAGAATCATAACGATATATTATAATTAACTCTAACTATTGAAGTTATAAGTTTCTCATGTACCTTTCAAATGGTCTTAATTCTTCATAGTTCAGAAGAATATATGTATGTGCAACATGATATTCTTTATTATTCAACCACATTTCCTTTTCTTTACCACTGCCCATTCCTTGTTGAGAAAAAATTTCTGGAATTTCATCAAACTGAGGTATCTCTCCTTGATTACCTCCATCATAATGTCGATCTCCTGTTCGACTTTTTGTTTTGATGTATGGCTCAAAATAATGATATGCTCAAATTTGCACTGAGCTACTCTCTCAAATTAAGAGATCGTAGTAGTACTTAGGGATCGAATCCACAGGGAATCAATTCACACAATCAATTATGAATTCAAGTTATGCTAAGTAAAAAGTGATAAATGTAAATTAAATAGCAAAAGTAAACAAGTGAATGATTATCAGGTTCTTGAAATCAATTAGACAAAAGGTTAGGCATTGGGTAATTCGCAGGAATGACTTGAAATACGGTCGTGTCGATCGACACAGAGATGAAAACGGTTAGGCTTTTATTAAGAATGGTTCTAGAACTGAAACACGAATATAAAACCAATCAACTTTCATTGCAGAGATTATCTATGACTAAATCCCTAAATTCCAAATTTCTTCGCAAATTCAGTGAATAAAGACAGGCATGAAGTTCATGTTCAATTGTTTACAAAATTACTAAGCCAAATTTCTTTGCGAATAGATAATTTTGCTCATCTAAGATTATGCCCGGTTGTTAATAATACTTTCGCATCTATTAAAGAACCCTGGGATATCCAATTTCAGTTGATCAGTCCTAAAATCAGAGTTAGCTCAATCTAGATGAAAAACATAAAGATAAATCCTAACAGGGTTTCAATCCTACCAATTTCTCATCAAACCCTAGAACTACCCTAAACCTAACAATCAAACTACTCAGACATAGATGATGAAATCATAATGAATGAAATAAATTGCATAAAAGAGATAGAGTAAGTGATACAGAGTTTTAGATCGATGAAGTTTGAAAGTCTGAAATCTCCTAAAAGCTCTGTAAATCTATGAATCTCTCAGTCTTAATTAAAAACAAGCTCTCTCATAAAAGCCTAAGGAAAAACTATATATAAAGTCTAAAATTCGGATTGGGCTTCTTGTACAACTTCTGGGATTTTTGGGCAAAACTGGAATTTCTTCAAAACTTGAAGTCTTCACGTGTCAGACGGGCATGTCGATCGACACACAGGTCCGTGTCGATCGACACAGCCTTGAAAACTCGACTTCGACTTGATCACTTCGGCCCTTCTTTCCTCGATGCTCCAAAATGCTCCAAAAGCTTCCAATAAAGCTCCAATCGTCCAATAATCTACAAAGACTCAAAAAGACTCGAAAAATACCAAAAAGACTCTATGAAAAGGACTTATATCATGGTCAAAAACGGGTAAAAACCATGATATATCAAATAATAAGTACAAAAAGAAGAAATTTCTTCGTTGATGTATTGTTCAACAATCGAGCCTTCTACTTTTGCCTTATTTTTTATTTTTTTCTTCAGATGCCCCATGTAACGTTCGAAAGGATACATCCATCTAAATTGTATAGGTCCTCCAAGTCTAGCTTCGTGTGGTAGATGAATTGGCAAATGCTCCATAACATCAAAAAAAGATGGTGGAAAATTTTTCTCCAGATTGCAAAGGACTGTACAAATGTTCTTATCCAACATCACAATATCATCTTTAAGTAGAGTTCTTGCAGATATATCCCGGAAAAATAAACTTACACCTGTAAAGAATACCATATAGTTATATAAACATTGTGTTTTATTACGTAGACTTAACTGAATGTTTCTAATTTAAAAAGTATAATTCAGGTCATCATTAAAAATAACAGAGCATGACAAACGTGATATGTGGCAAAAATGGGATCATTAAAATAACATAACACTACAAACAAAGACCAATACATATTTGACGTAAGAGAACACTAAACATATATAGAGCATCACGCAATACAGAGCAGTGGTAAATTAACAGAATAATACCCATTTAATGTGACATAGCACTAAAAATAACAAAGCACTACGAAATTAAAGATCAATATTAATTGAAACAACAAGCTGGGGAAAGACGAGAAACTATTAAAACCATGCAAAACTTACAGATCTCATCTTAAGACTAGTCCAGGGCGAAAAAATTAAAACTAAAACTAATTCCAGAATATATGCTTACCAGAGAGTGCTTTTTGTACCGATTTTTCCATAAACTCAGCAAATGCAATTGGAAGTAGTCGTTGCATTAAAACATGACAGTCATGACTTTTCATTCCTGTTAGTTTTCCTATAGAAAAATCGACACACTTGGATAGACTTGACGAATACCCATCGAAAAATTTAACATCTTTTTCGAGCCATTGTAGAAACTTTGTTTTTGCATCGACCTTAGTCTAAAAATTGGGACTGGTGCCTTTCCATTAGCTGTTAAATGTAACTCTTTTCGATTACAATATTCTTTCAAATCAAGTCGTGATTTGATATTATCTTTCGTCCTGCCTTGCACATTCAATAGAGTATTAATGATATTATCAAAAAAATTCTTTTCGATGTGCATCACGTCAAGATTGTGTCAAAGTTTATGATCCTTCCAATAAGGTAACTCCCAAAAAATGCTCTGTTTATGCCAGTTGTGAGTAACACCGTATTCTTTTAGTCGCCCATGGTTTCCTCCACAATCAGCTGTTTTTGGCAAATATTTCACTTTATTCCATAGTTGTTGACCTGTTAGAAATTCAGGTGGACCATCATCCACAGCCATTCCTTTTTTAAAATTATTCTTTTTTCGCCGATAAGTATGATCAATTGGTAGAAAACATCGATGATAGTCAAACCAACTTGTTTTCCTCCCATTTTTCAGCTGAAATGCACTAGTCTCCTCCAAACAATAAGGGCATGACAACCGACCATGAGTTGTCCATCCCGAAAGCATACCATAGGCAGGAAAATCACTTATGGTCCACATTAATGCAGCTCGTAAACAAAAATTCTGCTTGGTAGAAATATCATACGCATCAACGCCGTTAGACCACAAATCTTTTAACTCGTCTACCAATGGTTGAAGAAAAATATCGAGACTTCATTTAGGATGATTTGGACCAGGAACTAGAACTGTTAGAAACATAAATTCTTGTTTCATGCACATCTCAGGTGGCAAATTATACGGAGTCAAGATTACAGGCCATAATGAGTAGTTATGTTCTGACATACCAAATGGATTAAATTTGTCTGTGCATAACCCAAGGTAAACATTTCTTGGCTCAAATGCAAAAGTAGGGAATACCTCATGAAAATGTTTCCATGCTTCTCCATCTGATGGATGAGACATTTCTTCACCACTTGCAGAGTGTTCTGCGTGCCATCTCATATCTTTCTTTTGCAGCTGTTAGATTGATACAATCTCTTCAATCTATTGGCTATTGGCAGATAAAACATTTGACGATATGCAATTTTTTTTCTGCCCAGGCTTTTGCGTAGGGTGGAATCTATCTTTTTTGCAGAACAAACAACTCTCTTCGTTCGCAGTTTCTTTCCAGAATAACATACAGTTATCTTGACACACATCAATTTTGTGATAAGGTAAACCCAAAGACCGCATAAGCTTCTTAATGTCGTAGTATGATTTCATCGAATTGTTACCTTTTGGCAAATATTCTTGTATCAATTGAGCAATAGAGTCCATACAATTCTGACTCAGGTTGTAATCTGTCTTCAAACTCATGAGTCTAGTTGCTAAAGAAAGTTGGGAAAGACCTTCTTTACAACCATAATATATAGTGGTTGTTTTGCAGCATTTAATATATCGTAAAAACTTTGTGCTTCAGCATTAAGCTCCTCTTCCATGTTCTCACCCTCCATATTACCAAATGCATCTGAAATCATTGTCACATAAGGATTCACGGGCTCTGTGTGAGAGATGGACCTTAAAGCATCTTCAGCAGCATCTCTAAAATTATCTTCTTCATAGTGATTGTTTAGAATATTGTAATCTTCTCCATGAGAAATCCAAACCCAATAATTAGGCATAAACCCCCTATTAAAAATATGTGTCCACACAGTTCTTTCTTCTAGTTGTCCTGACTCGTTATGACACTTCAAACATGACAAAACAACCTCTTGTTCTTGAGAAATAAAGGTTGATTCTTTGCAATTCTCATAAATTGTTCTAATCCTTGGCAAAATTCTTCTGAAACTTCATTCTTTGTAGGATCAATTCTTTCATACATCCTACGTCTTCTAACTTTAATATTGTTAATCACAGTTGACATTGGATTCAAGTATGATCGATTAACAAAAGAGATCAATGTAATAAATTTCTCTCTTTTTTGATTCTTCTAATATTTCTTATAGATATACATATATATAAACAATGATATGATTCCCACTTTCATTGATAATGGAAAAAGGAAAAAAAAAGATATTCCTTATCTATTAAAAGACTTAATGTTTATCTAATTAAAAAATGTTAGTAATGATAACTAACTATATAAAAAAATGGTAATATGACCGTATCATTCTTTATTTTGTAAGCGGAATTTCCTTTTCAATATTGCTACAGTTTTGTTAAAAAAATCGTCACAATATTGTAACTAATGTGAGACACGCGACTCCGTCCCAATTTCGTAACCAAGTTGAGAAGACATTTTTGTCACAATATCGTAACAATGGTTGTAACTACTGTTTTAGTCATAAATCTGTTACTAAATCTGACAAATTTTGGTTACGGTTTATCTCGTAACAATATTGTGATGAATCAACTATGATATTGAAACGCAAAAGAATTAGTCACAACATCGTATCAAAACAGTCACAAAATTGTGACATTTTTTATCTGTTACAAAATTTTGTCACAATAACTCATTTTTCTTGTAGTGACATAAGAAAATCAATAGATAAACAAGAGGGTTTAAAAATCTTCTCCGAATTGTCAATAGGGTTCACAGATCTTCTCTCAAAAGCTTAGAATACAAAAGAGTGAATAAATATTACAAGGGTTTTTTTCTAAAGTGGCTAAATACATGTATTTATAGGTCTAAAATCGTGCAAGTCGAAATCTTTGAAAAAACCAAGTCAAATTAGGAAACTCTGAAATTTTCTTTTATTTTCGTCGGTTTAGCCAAATTGACAAGTCTTCACGAGAATTGATGTAACTTTTTTACCGTTGATCCAAATGACTTCAATCGTCTTCTAACTGCAATCTGACTCAATTGTCTATCTTGTATCCAATTTTCAGATCAATCCAATGAATTTAAGGCCTCCAACGATTGCTTGAAATATGATGTTTCAGAACTGTCTAATATCTCTTCTCTTGTCCTTTTTCCCAATAGACATGTAAAAGACTCTAAACACTACAAACACACTAAAACAACCACTTAAGGCATAAACCCGCATAAAAACCATTAGATAGAATAATAAAAACCATATCAAAAACCATAAAAACAAGGATATGTCACCTCCCTTGCTCGGAACCACCTGCTGTTGCGATCTCCTCTGCTGAACAGGTGGACTAACCACCACAACATGCTCCCTTAGATCCTCCTCGATCGTCGCAGCAATCTCAACCAACTCCACCCTCGTGGCGAACCTACTCACTCTACAGCGAGTCCTCAAATCAGGTTAAAGTCTTCTCAAGAAACCTCATCACATGGGCATGCTCGCCCTCCATGCCCGTACCAGCATAAACCAGGAGTCGGCTAAACTCCACATCATACTCCCGGACCGACCGGTCACCCTGAGCCAACTCTAGAAATCTTGACTCCAACCGATCAACCGCTTCCTATGGGAAGAACTTGGCATTAAACTCAGCCAAAAAGTCTTCCCAGGTCATCTCTGCTTGAACTCTCTTGGCCATAACACCCCTTCACAAGAGATGTGCATCACCATCAAGATAATGAACCGTCAGATCCACCCGGTATCCCTCTGGACACCTGATAGAGCAAAAATTACGATCCAATCTTATCCGCCACTCATCGGCCTCCACAGACTTGGTATCTTCGGAGAAAAATCCCGTGTCAATCCTCTACATCTGCTCCATCATCCTAAGATAGGATGGGAGCTCCTTTGCAATTGCAACCCTCGGTTGCATCTCTGCCATTGGTGGCACTACCGGAGCCTGAGCCGGCACCGCCCCCGTAACCGCTCCAATATCAGTTGTAGCAGATCCGCTAGACGATCATCTCGATCTTGGGCTACACCTGCGGCAGCACTCACTCCTAGGCTCGCCGCCACACCGGGACCAACACCAGTCCCACCAGTCCTCACACTAGCGCTCGCATTGGCCACACCCACAGACCCCTCCTGAAGCGTATATGAATCTGCCACCAGCTCGTGCGTGTAACCCTGGGCAAAACTCGCGGCGAAATCGCTCACATGTCCCCGCCAACGCCCACGTCCACGACCACCACGGGCACACCCTCTAGTACCTCTAGCCATCTCTCTCTATACTACCAACAGCAGAAAGTAAGCATACTAGAAATCACACAAAATCACCAAACACTTACCATGGAATCTCATTGAAGGCTCGAATAAGATGATCTAGGACTCCAAACCCACACAACAATTGACTAATTCCACATAATCAATTCAATTTACCCGCCCTAATACCGTAAGGGCTCTGATACCAAACTGAAACAATCCGATCTTTTTTTTTAATTCGGAATATTATTCCCATAAATAATAATTCTCAATATCAGGTTCAACATATCAAACAACCAGCAGAAATCAACTCAATTCAAACAAACGAATAACTCAATTCATTAAAAACCAATTCAATAACCAACAATTATCCAATTTAACAATTCTAACTCCACAATCCAGAATCACGAGCAACCTAGCAATTCTAACAAAGCATAAACCACAAAACCAAGACTCTAAATCATCTCCTCTTTCCAGCCATGATTCCACGATCTCACATTTTCTTTACCTACATCACATGGATAAAAAAAGATGCGTGAGTGTTATCACAAATACTCGGTGAAACAGTCATCCAATCTATCGGCTATACACACATGCATAAAAGAATACCATAATACCAAGCGATCAATCAAAAATGCACAACACAATAATCAACACGAAATTCACGTGTCAGCCTCTTGTGTCGATCGACACACCTCCTGGTGTCTATCAACGCACGACGCAATGTCGAGGAACACGAGCCTAGCATCTCATGGCTCATTCCAGGATGCGATGTATCGATATCCTACACGAAAAACGTCAACACAGACACGAAACTCATCTAAAACACACAATCAATCATCATTACATCAATCCAAACCTTAATCAAACGCATCATGACATTCTAATTACCCAGATAAGTCATGGTCACGCACTCACCTTGATTTCAGAATGAAAAATGTTAAGAATCAACGAAGAACACGATGAACACACGAAATCAGACCCAACAAATCCGGATTTCCTTATTCCTTTGCGAAGAACACGGATCAAACACGAACCAAGAGCCTCACAAACAAACTCACAAGCTTTCAGGATCAAGAACACGAAGAAATCAACAATGATTATTCTCTTCTCTCAATCCTCTCAATTCTCTCTGATTTTCTCTCAAAACCTCTGAAAAATGCGACCATGCATGACTGATCGACTTATATAAGCAAACCCTAGGGTTCCTTAAACCAAACCGCAACCCGAACAGATCAAAATCAAACCGACTGGTTCAATTCGCAAATTGTGTCGATCGACGCACCCATTGTGTCGATCGACGCACCAATGGTGTCGATCGACGCACCCATGGTGTCGATCGACGCACAACCAAAAATTCTCAATTTTGGTTCGTGGGCGTTACATGTTACACCTCTGTCTTGAAATCATTTGTACTTCTGTTCGTCCACTCTTCAAGATGGCTGAAACCATAAGCTCTGACATGAAGGGAGACATCCCCGAGAACGTAGATGAATCCATTGAGTGGCTTGACTTGAAAGAACCATATTCCGTCGTTTACATCTCCTTTGTGACTGTAGTCCACTTGGAGCAAGAGCAGATCGATGAGATCGCTCAGCCTTCTCAACTCTAACTTGTCCTTTTTATGGGTGGTTAGGCCTCCCATTGAAGGGTGTAATCTAGAACCACATGTTTTGCCTCGAGAGTTCGAAGAGAAAGGGAAAGTCTTGGCTCATCTTGTGGTTGCTTGTTTCGTAAGTCATTGCGGATGGAACTCGACAATGGAAACTCTGTCTTCTGGCGTTCCCGTGATTTGTTTTCCGAAGTAGGGGGATCAAGTGACAAACGCCATGTACTTGGTCGATGTTACCAAAACAGGAGTGAAACTCAGTTGCGGAGAGGTGGACGAGAGGGTTGTTTACTGGGAGATTGTGGCGGAGAAGCTTGTCGAGGCCACCATTGGGGAGAAGGCGGTGGAGCTTAGAGAAAACGCTCGAAGGTGGAAGGAATAGGCGGAGGCCGCCGTGGCATATGGTGGATCATTATCAACCCCGTCGTTCCCCTCTTCAAAATGACTCAAACTATAAGTTCTCATATTAAGGGAGCCATCTCCGAGCCAGCGATTCATCGTATAGAGTGGCTTAACTTAAGATAACCATCCTCTATGGTCTATATCTCCTTTCTGACTATAGTCCACTTGACGCAAGAACATATCAACGAGATCGCTCACGGCTTTCTCAATTCTGGCTTGTTGTTTTTATGGGTGGTTAGGCCTCCCATGGAAAGTCTTAACCAAGAACCATGGAGTAAATTTTGAATTAGGATGAAGAAATTGGTAAAACAATTATTTTCAAGTTTTTCAAATGTTGAAGAGAAGTCATTACACATTCTTTATTAAATTCATAAAATAGAGAACAAACAATAAAATATAAAATAAAAGACAAGTTTGATTCAAAAAATATGTTTACGTGTATAAGATATTAAAAATAAATATGAGGATAGAAATTTTAATTTGACAAACTTCACCCCCAAACACGCATGTATGTATATAATAAATAAATTATGTTAAGAGAAATTTTTGATCAACTAATATTATTTATAATTTCTAATGTCTCACCATGTACAATAGCACGAATATATATAATATTTTAGTATTTTTTTGGTAAAGATAATTAGGTTTACCTATTTCTAAATATTTTTTTTTTTTAAATTATCTGAATCAATACCTCATTATTTTCTTGTTCTTTAAGATCACGATTACATATATTTTTTTTTTAATCTATTTTTGATTTATTAAATAACATCAAATTGTAGTTAATTTTGTATTTATTAGTATTTTGTTTGATAAGGACTAAATTTTGAAAAAATAAATATTATTTTTATTAGTGTTGTGGATTATGGATGAAACATATATAAATGACATTATTTTAAGGAACGTTATCAACGTATAAGAAGATTTTTTTGTAATTTAAATTTTTCATAATATTATTTTGATCATAATATTTGTTGTTTTCCTGAATTTGAACTAATTTTATTTTATGATGAGAAGATTTAATTGTGTTGATTAATGATAGGTTAATATTTTTTAAAGAGAATACGTAAAAAAATATTGTGTGAATATAACTCAATTATTTTAAATTATCAAGTGTGTTTATTGTTATTAGTGTAACTTTATAACAAATTAACAATGTAATAAGGGACAATGGCATTCGATAGTTGAATTTTGAAATCTTAATTTTTAATTTTAATTTATAATCACAATAATAATTTGTCTTTTGATCTTTTTTTTTTGGTAGCCAAATATTTTTTGAAATTTGTTTAAGTTAAAATTGATCCGTATTCTTTAAAAAAAAATTTCACTGCAAAGATTTTTTCATGACAATCAAAACTTTAAAAAGTAAAAAATATAATTAATTTTTTGCCATGTCATAATTTTTTCTAACTATATTATATTTTATTTGGAAGAGTGAAGATGGAGATGACACATAAGCATCTTCTCACCAATCACTTAATATATAAAGGATAGAACAAAATAACATTCAATCTTACGTTTTTTAGGTAAAATAACACATGAAACGGAAGATGAGATTTTTTAAAAAGAGAAAGTTAATCTTTTATAATTATTCACCTAAATTTTTATTTTTGTATGTTACTTCTTAGTTTTATGACGTTTTTTGCTGTCCATTTTTTTGTCAACTCATTCATTAAAATAAACTAAAGGCCGAAGGCTGGTTCAACATACAAAAATATTGAAATTGTGTGGCGGCCCTGGTAGAAGCATACCTTTCTGATCCTGTTTAAATTATGTAATTATCAAAATCTCGAGTAGTTTTTGGTGAAAGCGTGATGTTAGGCTCAAAAAGGTACAAGTTCAAATCTTGTTGCCTCAATATCAGCTTTTAAAAACAATTGTTAACTTATAAGCCCAAAAACACATTTTTGCTTCCGGCGCATGATGTTTCACGGTGTTTCAGGATTGATCGTGCATAACATTTTTTGCGAGAAAATTTGTTACAACGTTTGCAGTCTTTCGGAATAAACATAAATCTGATAGATGAAAGATGTTTGATGTCCTCAAGGATTCCATAGATCTCCGTAATCTGATTGTCTTTTTCAATGGTTTGGATAAGTTCATTTGCATCCAACTTGACGCATACCATTTTCCAGCCCATTTTTTGGTTGTCCCATTCCCACAAATTCTCCCTACTAAATACATGTGGGGGTTAAATAAACAAGTACAGATTCGAAATCTAATCTTCATGGTTTAATTACGATTTGATGTTTTTTCGTCTGCCCTTTATTAGCAGGAAACTGGTCACCATCGAGACCTGAGCTCGATCATGTGGCACAATATGGTCGTCTCATTCTTTTAACCATGCTACGACGCCGTTTCAATTTTGAATCTATCTACTACATCTTGTGTTGTTCTATCTTTAGTTCTATGAATGTTTAGGAAAAAATTCTTTAAATGTCACCGTGCTAATCTTTGAATAGAACGCACTAAATAAAATTGTAAAAATGTGAGAATCACATATCATTTGCAATGTCGTCATGGAGTTATTGAGTTTGATAAGTGAGAATCCCATAAATAAATAAATTTCCTTTTTTTTTACATCTTTCAGGTTCATTTTCCGCTTTAAATTTAACAAGTTTACAAGTGTTTTGTGTGTGCTTTAGTATATTTAAAGCTTTTATCTATTTTTAATTACTTGTGGCAAAAATATGAGTGATAGTAGATTATGTGTGATGGTCCCGAGTTTAGTTCCCATCATCAAGACCTGGCCCAGATCTGGATCTATCCAGAGCTCCACTAGGTGGGAAAACGAGACAGGTCTTCGAAGGATTATTCGGCCCGGTAGGTAGGCTCGGTCGAAGTCTATGAAAACCCATCGATTTGGAAATCTCCGAGATAAAAAAAATATATATATATAAATATGAAGATTGGAAAATTACTTAAAATTAGGAGATTTTTTATACATTTCTAGTGTTTATTCGATCGAGGTTCTTAGAGAAGTTCTCAAAAAAATTATATAAAACAAAATATAAATAAAATATAAGAAGGAGTTCTAAAAAAATGAGAAAAAAATTCTCAAATGAGATACTTTAGACCATGTCCATTGAAAAATTTAAATAGAGGTTTATAACCTCAAAAAACCCAAAAATAAATCAAAACTAATAAAAAAGCCTAAAACTCAGTTCTCGTTTCAGAATTTCCAAAACCCTTCACAACCTTACGTGGCAAGATGTGGTTGGTTCGGGTTTTTTTTTTAATTAAAAGTTGAGACGAAAGAAGAAAAAACTTTTCTCCTCGCGACTCTCTCTCTCCTCGCGACTCTCTCGCTCTCTCTCCCTCTGTGAAGGCGATTCCGACGATCGCCTTTCTCCGTCTCTCCTGATCGAGATCGCGTTCTCTCTGTCTCGATCTCTCTGTGTTTATCGCCTTCTCTTTCTCCCTCTCTCTCTATGATTCGTTTGAACCCATGAAGACGAATTTGTCAACTTACTCAGGAACTAGTCGAAGGAAAAATTGTGATAAAGTCTCCTACTTCGATTTTTCATCAAGGAATACGTTTATCAGTCAATGGATCGGTCAATTTACAGGTTTCAAATTCTCGATTAAGCCTTATTCAATTTAAATTCGAGGTAAAAAAAAAGAAGTTTTTCCTCATTCTGATTGTTCTTAGGTTCGTGTAGGATCAGCTGGAGTTATAGAGTCATTCTATGGTGTAATCAAACCGATTACGATCGTGTAAGCTTTGTTTCTCTACTCGGGTCTTGTTTATTTTGGGTTTTTGATTGATTCCTTAAGCAAAAACTTGAAATTTATCTGCTTGGACATGGCTACAGCAAAAAGACGATCGAAGTTAGATCTTCTGGGAAATTTGCTTCTGGAACTACAGAGTTAAATTACTACACTGCTCATTAGAAGAAATTTGTGATACTGAGTGAGTGTGATTTGAAAGTTTGTGTTTGTTGCTTTTAGATACCATTCTCTGTAAATCTGAAGGAGCCTGGAGAAAGCATTGTAGAGAAGTTCTATGAGACGTTTCATGGAACAAATAATTAGGTACTCGTTTCCTCAAACGGATTATGAACACAAAACGTGTTCTTAGATTCAATTAGGTATTCTCATATTCGATTGGATATGTAGACCTTGTGATTGTTAGAGAAGAACTTCTGATTGTTAGAATAATTCCGATGATATTTTCGTGATTGCTAGAACAATTTGTTTGTGACAATCGATCTACGTTTGTGAATATGTGTGTACATAAATCTATATACTCTGTAATATGTCTGTTTGTCAATATGTTTTTGTGTTCTTTTTCTTTGCAAATCTGTAATCTGTGTGTTCTCAAATTTTATAAAAATAATTATAAAAATAAAAAAGATTTATAAAAAAAATTTATTCTTAAGAATCTCTTTGGGGTTGTAACCAATAGAGGAGAAATTTTTTTAAAAAAATTATGGAGTTTTAAACTAACTTTATTGTTAGTTTAATATTACAAACTTGTTAAGAACCCATTAGGGGTTGTGACCAATGTACAGGCTCTTAAATATCTTCTCTCTTCTTTTGAGAACTCTTATTTAAAGAACTCTTTGATGGAGGTGATCTAATATTTGTATAAATATACAATATAATTAATTTTTTTTGAAGGGGATCCCACCTCTTAATCAATACAAAAAATTCTTTTTTTTCTTCTAAAAATTACATCGTTTCGTTGATTCTTGAACTTTTTACTTAAAAACGTTAGTTTCTCAATTGCTTGTGAAGAATTCGGATAACTTATGCGACCGTAAGCTATCCGGATTCACCAATGTGTATCCGAATAGTATATTAGGAAGAAGAAAAGACAATCTCATTAACAAATTGGGTTTAGCTAAATCAGTCATCGATCTCTAAAAAGAAATCAAATTATTGAAAATTACACAAAAATGTCATGTGATCGAGATCGAGGTATATCCGTATGGGCAAGAAAATAACACGTCACTTAGCAAAAAGAATAAAATCTAACGTAATGGGAATTAAAATAGTGCATGTGCTAGTTACATCACCAATCGATCTCTCAACAAATTCAAATACTTGACCAATATACAAAAATTACAATAGTCCAATATTTTATATGACCAAAAAAATAACACGTCAACTAGCATCACATAATGGAAATTAAGAGAAGTGGGTGGTAGTACGTAAAATATGTGGTCGAGAGAGTGAATGTTAGGTTTTAAATAAATGCGTTGACGTTTTTTTTATGTATATATAAAGCAAGAATCATTATAATAACACTCACAAACATATGACTGATTCTTCTTATAGAAAGTTTATCTTATATTCTTGAATTTATTTCACCAAAAAATGGGATCTATTTCGACAATGGAGTTCGATTCTTCTTCATCACCTAACCAAATCCATGTAATGCTCGTGTCGTTCCAAGGACAAGGCCATGTCAATCCTCTTCTTCGTCTCGGTAAGCTCATTGCATCAAAGGGTTTACTCGTTACCTTCGTCACTAATGAACTTTGGGGGAAGAAAATGAGACAAGCCAACAAGATCGTTGACGGTGAGCTTAAACCGGTTGGTTCTGGTTTAATCCGGTTTGAGTTTTTCGACGACGAATGGGAAGAAGAAGATGACCGGAGAGCTGATTTTTCTGTGTACATTTCACACTTAGAGAATGTCGGAAAAAGAGAAGTGTCCAAGCTTGTTAAGAGATACGAGGAAGTCAACGAGCCGGTCTCGTGTCTTATCAATAACCCGTTTGTTCCATGGGTCTGCGACGTGGCGGTCGAGTTCAACATTCCTTGTGCAGTTCTATGGGTCCAGTCTTCTGCTTGTTTCTCTGCTTATTACCATTACCATTACCAAACTGGCTCTGTTTCTTTCCCTACAGAAACAGAGCCTGACCTAGATGTTAAGCTTCCTTGCGTTCCACTCTTGAAGCACGACGAAATCCCTAATTTTCTCCATCCTTTTTCTACGTTTGCCGGTTTACGTCAAACGATTCTTGGACAGTTCAAGAACCTGAGCAAGCCCTTTTGCGTCCTCGTCGATTCATTCGACGCTTTGGAACAAGAAGTCATCGATTACATGTCGAAACTCTGTCCGATCATAACCGTTGGACCGCTTTTTAAAGTCGCTAAAACCGTTTCCTCTGATGTAAGCGGTGACATTTGCAAACCGACGGATAAGTGCCTCGAGTGGTTAGACTCGAGGCCTGAATCGTCCGTGGTCTACATCTCGTTTGGTACGGTTGCGTATTTGAAGCAAGAACAGATCGAGGAGATCGCATTCGGAGTTTTGAAATCGGGTTTATCGTTCTTATGGGTGATTAGACCTGCACCACATGATTTTAAAGTAGAGAATCATGTCTTGCCTCAAGAATTGAAAGAAGAGAGTGGTAAAGGTAAAGGAATGATTGTGGATTGGTGTCCACAAGAGGAAGTCTTGGCTCATCCTTCAGTGGCGTGTTTCGTGACGCATTGTGGATGGAACTCAACAATGGAGGCTTTGTCTTTAGGAGTTCCGGCGGTTTGTTGTCCGCAATGGGGAGATCAAGTGACGAATGCGGTTTATCTGATCGATGTTTTCAAGACGGGAGTGAGGCTTGGCCGTGGAGCGACTGAGAGAGTTGTCCCAAGGGAAGAAGTTGCGGAGAAGCTTTTGGAAGCGACGGTTGGGGAGAAAGCGGAGGAGTTGAGGAAAAATGCTTTGAAATGGAAGACGGAGGCCGAAGCCGCGGTGGCTCCCGGAGGATCCTCGGATAAGAATTTCCGGGAGTTTGTGGACAAGTTAGGCGTGAGAGTGTCAAAGGTTAAGGAGAACGGAGACTAGACAAAAAGTGACGGTCTTGTATCGTTTGGTTTTTTGTTGTGTTTTTCATTTTTATTCATCAAATTGTTTGACATATGCATTATTGAACCATTTTGTGCGATCACTATGTCCAATCATTATGTGTTTTTTTTTTAAAACGTTAATTTATTATTATATTTATTACAAACTATGAAGAACAACGATTTTTTTACGGACAATTCACTCTGACCTTATTAGATCCACGACAGACGACATTTCATGCTCCATGCTCATGATGGACACCTACCTTCAAAACATAGAATCACGGCGAACAGCTCTAATTGCACAACGCTAGAAATCCCTTATAAGTTTGCCTCCATTAATCTACATGTTTGTTAATAAATCGTATTATCTGGAAATCGAACCCCAGATCTCTGGGTGTAGAAGCACTAATAGACTATTGGTTAAATCATTGTGCTATGAAGACTTCCACATTATTATGGGTTTTAATAAATAGCTTTTTCCAAACAACAATTGCAAAATAATTAAAACAAATTATATAAAATATATCGTCACAAATATTTCCAAAACAGTTTACATGAACCAACAGAGATATATAAATGGTACAAACAACGACTATTATATCTCTACATAAGTTTGGACATAAATGACTTTATTAAGACAGAACATAAATCTTCTAAACCGACCTTGAAATTACGATCTAGAGATCCATACAGAGATAAGAGATAACCGAACCAGCTCTCCTTATCGTCCTCTGGCTCACTTTCCATTTCTCTATCAACACTTTTTTGATGTGAGGACAGCTCGAGACGACAGTAGCCACTCCTGCCGAAGTGATCCCTGGACAGTAAACCATGTGACAAGTCTCCAGCAACTTGCACTTCTCTACAAAATGATTCAGACCATTGTCTGTTATATCGTGGCAATGGGACAAGACCAAGTCTTTGAGCATTGGACATCCTTCTCCAAGCTCAGCCAACGACATGTCTCCAACATCCTGATCAAAACCCGAGGTTAAGATCTCAATAACACGCTCTTGTGTTGAGAAAAGTTAGGCTACATGAAGAGTTTTTGGTTTGGTTTTATTTACCTGAAGTACGCTAATGTCGAGGTGAGTGAGTCGAGGACAGCCTCTGGCGATTGCTGTGATTCCAGCATCTCCAATTTGATGACAACCAGTTACATTTAGTTGTTGTAAGGAGCAACCTTCTCCAATGGCGATTAATGCTTCATCTCCAACTCTGGATACGATGAAAAAAAGACGATTAGCTTTTCTCCCGGTACTGTTTATAAAACAAGATTCAAATAGTAGCGAAATTTACTTATCGCAAAACCGGAGACTAAGCTCGGTTAGTGACTTGCAATGCTTTCCAACAGCTATAACTCCTTTGTTTCCAATCTACAAGAAAACGCAAATAAGAGTTCTCTATGTCAATGGATTAGGAGAATACTTTATTTCAAACAAAGAAGAGATATGAGATTATGCCTCATAGCATCTGCGGATATGGAGTTTCTTAAGGTTGCGACAGCCTTTAGCAATACTGCATATAGCGTTGTCTCCAATGATTGAACAGTCTAATAAGTGAAGTACCTCTAGGGATTTACACCCTTTTCCAATTTCTTGAAGAGCAGAATTACCAATCCTTTGACAATATAATAAAGCCAACTCAGTGACGCGTCTGCATACATCCGAAAGAACCGTTTAGTCAATAATCCAGCCCTTAGTAGTTTCAGATGCTGTCAATAAGAAAGAGAAAGTGAAAGAAAATGTACGGGCAAGATTTTCCAATTGCCTCTAGTCCAAGAGTACCGATGTTGTGGCATCCATTAATTTCTAGACGCGTCAGTTCCTTGCAACCGTGAGCAATAGCTTCTAAACCTTTGCAACTCACAAAGTAGCAATCACTTAAAGTGAGATTTCTCAGCTTCTTACACCCTTTACCAATGGCCCGCATTCCCCTGAAATACAAGATAAAATCGCGTTAGAATATCATCCTACACGAGGCCATCACAAAGATAAACAAAGGCTATCAAGAGCATATTTGATCATGTCCTACACAAGGCCATCACAAAGATTTTCATTTCAAGCTACATAACCCTCGAGCAATAATTTCGCAAGCCAACATCTAACAGAAGCGCGTAATGCAAGAAAAGACCGAAAGGAACAAGATCACTAACTTGTCAGTAAATTGCTGAAAGCTATACAAAGCCAATCTCTCCAACAAAGGACACAACTCTCCCACAGCGGTAAATGCTTCATCAGTCATGTTAACACATTGAAGCTTCAGATTTCTCAACCGTTTGCAGCCCTGAGCTACCGCTATCACTCCTTTATCATGGACGTATTCAGAATCCAAACTCAATATTTCTAGAAATTTACAGTGAGAACCAACTGCTTCCAGAGATAAATCTGATATTTTTGCTGAGGCAGCAACACCGATGGATTTCAAGGACTTCGCACAACCAATAACTAGATCAATGACTCCAGCATCAGTTAAGCCTTCACAAAAGCGCAAGTTTAGTTCTTCAAGTTTCTTACAAAACTTTCCAACAGCTGCTAATCCTTGATCTCCAACATAGCAACCCTGAAGACCACATCCTAAGCATATGAGATAAGAGTTCCAACAAAAAGCCAGAGAGACTGTTACAGGCTGATAAGAGACTGAACAAAAAGAGAGTCGTATACATTTACTGAACGATCAAGAGTATCTGAATCACAAGTTCTAGGAAAACTTTCAAAGGTTACAATGTAGGATCCATGCAATCTGAGATAACACGGTATTTCAATCAAAGCCAACTAAGGATACAAAAATTCCACATACCACTAGTTATTATACCTTGCACAACAATAAATTGATAGCTGAAACTCACGTTAGAGGCTTCTTTGTATAATTTCAATCACAAAGACCAAGTGCAGTCAATATCTACCTAAACATATGTTGTGAATTAAATTACCTGTAGATCCAGAGATTTAAGAGAAGTACACTTCTGAGCAAGAGAATGCAAACCAAAACTCGAAACATTAGGGCACCAAATCAAGCTCAAGTTTTCTATTCTTGGAAAACCATCAGCGAGAGCAGTCAATCCCGCATCAGTCAAGCTGCAAGACTCCGTGTTCTCAGCATCAGAATACGAGTTATCAGTCAAATCCTTACTACGTTTCCTCGATGAAGGCGATGACTTGTCCCTCCCACGCTTTCTATTCTGCATGTAAAAGTTTTCCTTTAAGCCCTCTCCACGTAATAACAATCAAAACAAAACATGCTCAGGGGATGAAGATTCCAATGACAAATCTACCTAGCAATTACACTATCTTCGAAAACCATTCTCCAAAGAAAAGTGACTAAATTCCAGAAATGGGATCAATGTAGACCAACAAAAAGTATGAATCCAATCGAATGAAACCTAATTTGAAACCCAATTCACAAATCCAGATCCATACAAAATTGACAATCCGATCGAAATCATAAAGGAGTCACAGATCAATTGCCCAGTTCGATCAGAGAGTCGATGAGAGAACATACGGGAGGAGGAGAGAGGGAAGGAAGAGAGACGGAGAGACGCTCATCGACATGAATGGAAGTAATATGGAGGAATCGGCGTGAGAGAAGAGTAACGAATATGTCAGGAGAAAAGGAAGCGCCGATACGGAGGGTGGTGCGGCTTAGTCGCTCGAGAGATAGCCATCGTTTGCAGACAAGGGAACAAGCGTCGCGGCTGGGTTTTGATTCAAGTCGCCGGAATATCTCTATGATTAGTTCCTCCGGCAAGCAATTGTTAATCCGATCCTGGCCTCTCATGATCCAGAGAGAGAGAGAGAGATTTCAGTTTCGTTGTACAGTCTTCGTCTGTAGTTGCGGATCGGTGGGTAAGATGGGATCGGTACGGTCGGTACAGTCAAAACATCGAAAATGTTTTAAAGGTAAATACATCAATTGATCTATAGACATATTGGGAAAATGATCGATTTATTCCCAAACTATATGCAATTGTCATTTTTATTTCCCAATTACGAGGATTACAATTTTATTTCTGCATTTGTCGTTGACTGTATAAAATAGAGATTAAAAATAATTAAGGTCAAACAGTAAACATAATAAGGTTAAGTCCATTTTTCGAAAACGATTCAGAACATCATTTTTTCCCAATTGAGTGAAAAGAAAAACTAACGATCCAAAATCAAAGGGAAATCGATTCCTTTACTCGATTCAACCGAAATCGAACTCAAAGCTTCGATTAGGTGATTTTATGAAAATTTTCCAATATTTAATAATAAGCAAGTATGATTATACAAAAGAGATAGAAAATCATAATGCACCAAATTAGAGTTCATCTTTCTTGAAACAAAATTATTGATGGTGAAGGAATTAGGAAGTAGACAAAACTTGAACCGCTGAGTTTGGCATCAATAACTATCCGAATATTATTGAATGGACACGACAAGCCATCCAGACAAAATCCTCCAAAATTACAAATTTTATTTCAAGTTGAAAAATCGACATTTTGCTTCAATTTTTTGTTTAACACCAAATATTTAACCACATGGCATCATCATATACTAAAATCTCCAAACAAGAAATCAGATATACACACAAAACATAAAGCACATAAATGGCAATGGGTTCTTGCTTATAGTTATAATAATCCCATCACTCAAGCATCATCATTTTATGCCCTTTCAGTTATCACCTTGCCTCAACACACGCAATATGGTCAAGAAGAGATTGAGAATGTCCAAGTAGAGAGCCACTGACGCAAGGATGTATTCGTCATATGTGAAACGCTTGATGAGGTTGTCGGTATCATAGACTATGTATCCGCAGAATACCAATGCGCTGATGCCACCGTATATAGCAACAGAGGTCGGGCCAAGCGGGAAGAACATCTGCAAGATCATGATAACAACGACAAATTTTTACAGCTTTTTTTTTTCTTATGTTTTGTGTGGAATCTGAGTGTTAGGTATGAAGAGACTGACCTGGATGAAGCTGGTCACTACAAGAATGATGAGGCTAGTGAAGAGAATGGGTCCAAGGAAGCTGAAGTCTTTTCCTTTCTTTGCCGCCCAGAATGTGTATGCGGTTAGAGATCCGACCACAGATAGTGTCAATATCAAGGCTTCAAGCACGATTCTTCCTGAAAACACGACGATTGGAAAACAAAAACAAAAAGAAGATAAAGATTATAATGAGAATATGACTTTTTAAAACTTTGCTATTTCATGGTTGAGGCAAAATGCGTTCTTTGATGATAAGGTGAGTAAAGAAGCGGCTGGAACAATGACCAAATCACAGATTATTGATAAGAAACATATAAAAGGGAAAGAGATACCGACCTTCAGTCATAGCACAGCTGACACCAACAGTGAAGCTCAATGAGACAGTGAAGAGGGCAAGGAGGATCAGGTTTACAGGATGCTTCTGGTGGTAAACGTGAAGAGGCCAGATTACTGCAAAACAATTTATTTCCCAATTGTCAATTACACGAACCATAAATATTCAGAAACGGATAAGTATTGTGCTAGACAAAACATTTTCTGCATATAACAACACTAATTCAAGGTACTAACAGATTACTATCTGAGCAAATGATGACACCAAGAGAAACCTCCACACAGAAACATATCGTCTCATTACCACCACAAACAAGATAGTTAAGAGGGAAGAATCAAGATAAATGGGGATTAAACAGATCTACGGGGTAAGGTTCTCGAGCATTTGATTGATTTGCGCTCAGGAGGGTATGGAATGCTTCAGATTTCATCCTTAGGTTTCTCAGGTTTTGTTCTATTGTTCTATATTTCAGTGAGAAATAAAGCAAACAAAATCGGTTCTGAATAACACTTTAGATATCATCACACCTATAAGCATCACCAATCTGCCAATCATCATAACAAATCATGATAATCAATCCTCGATTTTACATCAACTAAACAATCAAATTTATAAACACAGCAAAAGAAATTATCAAATCTAGTTGAGAGAAATTCTCAATCATAGTCCAATCAAGAACAACACGAATTCGCCGACAAAAAAAAACGAAAACGCAGATCAAACCGTAAGAATTCTAATGAAATCGAAATCTGAAATCAAAAGAATGAGATCTACTACGTACAGACGAAAGGGACGATGCAGAGAAAGAGAAGAAGGCCTGGAGATCCGGTAAGAAGATCGTTGACAGGAGGATTAAGAACAACAACGGCGGAGATAAGGGTGGTAAGGAGAAGCTGAGCAGAGAGAATTCCATAGACTTTGCGGATAAAACCCCATCGGAGTTGATTCTCGCCGTAGCTTAGACCTGGGTAAAGCGTCGCTTCTCCGAAGCCCATCTCAAGATCAATCTCCTTCTTCATGTCTCCGGCACGATCGACGCCGCTCACGCTCGCGTATCCGTACGGTTTCTCCATGGCTAAAGCAAGAGATTCGGTAAACGGTCTTCGAAGCAGATCTGCTGAATTTCTGGGAAAATATCAAACACAGATTTATATATTCATCGTTTTCTTGAAGGAGCCGAGTTATTATTTCCTCTTTCCTTATGTACACGTGGCAAGATGAACGGTCAATATGTTTTACGATAACGCGTCGTATAATTTATCTTATCGACGACGATGGTGTTAGCTTTGAATGAAATAACAAACAGAAAATGGAGGAGAAATTCGGTATTTTAAGAAACCCATCTTATGGAATTATTTATGATAATCCACCATTAGTATTTTAATATTGTACCTAATCTCAGTTATGCTAATCCCTTTTAGGAAGTTTAAAATAATTGATGATAGTGAGTTTATGTGTATCATTGAGATATATAAATATGGGGATTAATTGATCATATAAATACTTCTCCTTAATATATGTCTCAAATATTCAAATCAAATCATCAGAACTTTTGCTTGAATGGAAATGTGAATAATTGACAATATAATATATTTTATCTCTTTAATATTTTTTTTTTTTACTTAAGTTTATAACAATATACTGCATTGCCTTTTTCAGAAAAAAACAATATATTGCATTTTTACCTAAAATGTTCAATATTTAAGGTTTTTGCATAGGTAGGAAAGGTGATAAAAAAAAAAAAGCATAGGTAGGAAAGAAAACCGACGTGCAAGCAAAACATATCCGATCTTAGTGAAACTTTTCAAGTAAATTGTTTTTTTTTTTTTTTTTGAAAAAGTTTTAAAGTAAATTGTAAACTCTCATATCTAGCTATATGCGAGTATGGTTTGATATTCCAAACGTTATTGTTGTTGTTTTTACTTCACAAATCTGTACAAAACCGAATCTACAACCAGTATACTTCGAAAAATATTTCTTCATATTTGTCCACAAATTGTTAGCATCAGTGGGGTTGACCGTAACTTTGACCGAATCGATGATATATTGAAGCTAACCAACAATCATAAAATTATTGGATTTTCATGATGCCAAATCAAGGATACGAGGATTTGGTTACGATAAAGAACCATCAATGAAACATGACTTTTGTTTTGCTTGAAGAGCATTGAGCATCTCCGTAAACCATTCATTGTATTTCTCACTATCCAGTTGTACCAAGGAGATCATCGTGCATGTACTGTTAGATGCGTCTAAGGTATAAGGAAAGACAAATTTTAGTGTTATGCATTGATACCATACAAATTAAAATCATAACTGGGCTAGTGGTTCCCACTTGAAGAAGGAATTGTTCTGTGGGTCTAGGCCAGAGTTCAATTCTCTCTAAATGTGGAATTATCTAATTACAAATTTGGTGAGGGAACTACCCGACGGCTACATTCATCTTGAGGAGATTGGTCGAGTGTGTAAAAACCCGGATTACCATGTGGTTTACAAAAAAACATATACACTTATATAGGCGGTTAAGATAAGTAGGAAACTATACATTTTTTTATATAACTATACATGAGATAATCATAAGTTAATCTTAGTCATTATCAATATATATATCGAACAAAGAGGAAACAATACTTTTATGAATCTGTGTTACATATATATATAGAGGCAAAAGCATCTTACCTCACGATAACAGATTCTTTTTTTTTTCGTTTTAAGGTATAACAATTTAAGAATCAAAGATAGTGTACGCATATAGGTTTTGATATTACCATGAGAAACACCAAGACTCAAGCACACTTTGTTACCAATTACACCGTCCTGCTTGTCATCGTTTTACTTATCGCCACGTCTACCACCGTGGTTGCGAAAGGTGGTGGCGGTGGTGGTCACGGTGGAGGAGGCGGCGGCCACGGTGGTGGAGGAGGTGGCCATGGTAGCGAAGGAGGAGGTCACGGTATTAGAGGAGGTGGTCATGGAGAAGAAGAAGGAGGAGGAGGAGGACATGGGATCGGAACAGGCGGTATGGTTCATGGAGGCGGTATGGTTCATCGACCAGGGACAAGAAACGGAGGCTCTGCATTAAAGCCTTTTGCTAATGGATATGCATCGGTTTTAATGATCATCTTTCTTCTATTTAACTAGAGCTTTATTTGTCTTTGATATTAAGAAATTTCAAGATTTGATTTTGGCAGTTTATTTGTTTGATTAACAGAAGTTATTTTCTTTTTTGTTAAAGTGTCCTTTGTTTGAGATTCAAGATTACTTTGCAAATTTCGGTTTTTTAAGTCTCTTCATTGCTCATACATATGCTTATAGTTTTATCTAAACATTAAAACATACATATCTCTTATCAAATATAACTCGGCTATGATAGTACCAAACAAAGTTCACTTTCGCGACGCGTTTTTTAGGATACCGGATGTGAGTGAAGAGGAAGGAGTGAAAGCTTTGCGGATTTTAAGCACATTCCAGGCAGTACCAGCTGCGTGGCCCATCGTGCCTAGCACGTCTCTAGTGGCTTCCCCCGCGCTCTCACCCAACCTGTCCATGTTTATAATCCTTGCGTAATGTGAGACATTTATTTACTCAAGTATCAATGTAGATACAAACATTAAATTTGATCCAAAGTTGAGAACTTACCTTTCACTAACCATTCTGGTAGTAGCTTTGGATGTAGCAGAAAGAGTTTGTCTCTCTGCAGCTTCAGCAGCATCAAGTATTTTATCTAATTTTTAAAAATCAAATCAAACCAAACCAATTTTAGTATTAATTATGATTATTATGCTAATCGAGTTGAGTGAATAAATAGTAATCTAACTTACTAAGAGCATCAAGTGAAGCCAAGAGAACCTCCCCTGGAACCATTGAGAAAAAAGCTTTTCCTGGCTTTGACTTCACAATAGGACTCATCACAGATCCACTTACTACTCCCACACCATTCAACATCGTCTTGCTCAATTTCTCGGTCGCTCTCGAAAGTTTCCTCACTCTATATACATATGGTTCAAATTCAATAAGAGTAAAAAGATAACAAAGATTGGATCACTCTTATGGGAAATTATTAGTAATACCGTTGAAGATTCTTGTTGATTTGGTTCTTATTAGTGGTTGCATTTCTTTGTGACGACTCACTACTCTTCTTCTCAGCCTTAGTAATCATAACCTCACCTCCTTTGTGAACCTGTTCTCTCATAAAACAAAACCCAAGATTCATAATTTGACTATAATATCTAGGAATGTGGCATTCGGATCGGGTCACTCAACCATAACCGTATCCCTATCCGACCCTAATACCCCGAACTTTTTTGGGTAAAGTTACTAAAATTATCCGTTTGGTTCAAGATAATTTATATGAGTTACCCATTAAGGTGATAAAAAATTCCTAAACTAATAAAAACTTAAGAAAATTATTCAAAACTATCAAAATTATCCGAAACAGCTAATTAAAACCCGGTTTTTAACCGATTTAATGAGATTCGGATAGTGATTTTCGGTACTCGATTTAACCATTCCGTGTCCGAAACCTGAATTGTCTAAAGATACACACTTAGATAATAGTTTTCGATGCGATTACATGTTTACCTGACCATTTGCCCGAAATGCACAAGCCTCAATAAAGAATTAATTGAGATTAATGATTATAAACCTGATTAGTGTAAGCATTACTGCATTTGAACATTCCTCTAATAATTTGCCCTGTACCTCCAGCTATTGCTTTAGCCACAACATTGTTATAATCTTCGATCCTAGGCGCAAACTCTTTCCAATCGATTCCATTAACGTTACCACGCGAAGAAGACGAAGCAGAAGAAGATGAAGACGAAGAGAAACAAGAGTTCTCTCTCAAGAAATCGTCTAGCAATTCAAGGCTATTCACAAAAACGACGTCGTTTTCGTCTCTGGCGAAGAATGTAACACCGTAGCTAAGTGGGTCTCCGTCTTTAACCGGAAGCGTGAAGAGGTAGTCACGAGAGTCGAGTTTTACTACTGGTTCGTCTTTAATCACCGGCCATTGTAAGTCGTTCCCGATCCTTACGACCATAGCCAAAGCTACTCCATTGTCTGAAACCTGAACAAGCTCGAAGTCACCGGAGGCTAGCTCCACCGCTTCGGATCCGTCGATGAGATGGGCTCTGCATCCCTGAATCTGTAACAGAACTTCTTCTCTCACGGTTCGTTGAGATGAGAAAATGGCGTCTTGTTGTTGTCCGTACGGAAACTGTGGTGGTGTTTCAGTTCTTGAAGTGTTTGATCTGAAACATCTCATCTTCTTTGGTTTCTGATTATTCTGAAGATTGAAATTTCTTTCTTTCTTTCTTTCTTTCTTTCTTTTTTTCTTTCTTTCGGGCTTTATCGGAATCTTTTCTTTTCGAGTAAGTAAACACTAAACAACAAAACAAGATTTGATTACACACACGGTCTTTCACTTTCGGTGATAATCGAGACACACTACTTTTTTTTCGAATCAATTGCTGAAATGGTGTTGAGAAGAGAAACAATGATCTCGGATAGTGTTGGAAAAATCAGATTGTTTTTTTTTTTTTTTAATTATAAAAATCGAATGAAAACACAATTATGTCCTTGATAGTTCATCTTATTTACAAAAGAACCAGCCTGTAAACCAGACCCAAACGGTTTTGAATCAGTTACCCAAACCGGGACGGTTTCTTTCCCTAACCGAATCGACGGTTCACTATTCCTAAAAAAAAACATTCAAAAAAATCAAACTGCTTCTTCTCTCCTTCTTCGACAGACTTCTTCTCCTCCTTCAATCTCTTTTCTTCAATTTCTTCTCCAATTCTTCTCTTCCTCTTCGCATTTCTATCTTCTCTTTCTCTTTTCTTCATTTTCTTCTCCATTCTTCGATAATGGGGCCGCCTACTACCCGGAAATCCCCAAGGAAGGTCGCCGAGAAGAAACCTTCTCCGGCGAAGGAACCGCCGCCGCCGGCGAATACTTCTAGAGGAGGTGGGTCTCGTGATAAACGAAAAGCGCTCGATTCGAAGCCCGATTCGCAAAGCGAGGCTCGCAATGTCCGAAGCAAGAAAACCACACCGCCACCGTCAACGTCTACGGCAGTTCCGCCTCCTCCGCCGCGTGCTCTCTCGGGATCTTCTTCCTCTGGTCGGAGTCGTGCGGCGGCGCCAAGTCTAGATGATGCAGAGCAACAGCGGTCCCAATCTCCGTCGAATCTGCAACTAGGGTTTCCAGATCCGGTGGGTGTGCCGCCTCCGCAGCCGTCTCTTCAGCCTCCGGCTCCGGTATCCGGTCAGGAAGGTTCAACGCCGCAAAGGGTAATATGATTTTTGTGAAAATTTGCTATTTATACTAGTTGTACCATATTTCCTATTTATACTAGTTGTACTAGTTAGTAGGATAGTTTCATTTGTAGTAATGACTTGAATTTGGCATAATGACTTGAATTTGTAGAATAGGAGCTTGTGTTTTGTTGAATTTGGGGTTGTTTAGGAGATAAAAGGAGATATTAGGAGTCGTAGTTGTTCTAGTTGTATCGGTTTTATCAGTAATAGTAGTTGTTCCAATATTACTAGTATTACTAATAAAACCGACCAACTAGCACAACTGAAGTCCCATTATTCGTAGTAGGTCTAGCTGTACTGATTTAAGTAGTACTACTAGTAATAGTGGAACAACTAGAACAACTACTTCGTATTTGTGCTAGTTGTTCCACTATTACTAGTAGTACTACTTAATCAGTACAGCTAGAACCGTAGTTGTCCCAGTAGTAATACTAGTAATACTAGACATTGTCCGACCATGAACTTAAGGATGATAACGATAGGGATGACGCTGCTGTTGACGGTTGGAACAAGCTATTGATGAGGGACAAAGTGAAGATATGGTGGGAGGATCTGTATCACAGGGACATTGAATGCCGAGGTAGACCAGTTGTTGAAGAAGACCAAGAAGACCAAGAAGAAGGCGAAGAAGAACCCCAAGAAGCAGGCCAACGGCGAGTTGAGCCAATTGGCAGGAGACAGCATCAAGGCGGATTGAAAGAAGAGATTAAGAAGATGATGGAGTTGATGTTGAAACCAATTCAAGAAAAAATGGAAACGATTGACAAGGCGGTTGACGGAATCAACCAAAGGCTGACAATTGTGGAAAATCAAGTGAAACCGATGGAGTATAACGAGGGTTTCGAATACGACGCTGGTAATCAATTTGAAACCGGTGGATCATCTTTCCGAGGTAAATCTCCACTAAACATGTTTTCATATTAGGACTACTAGGACTACTAAGACTACTGCATGAGGACAACCAGGACTACTAGGGCTACTTGATTGGTAATAGTAGGACTACTAGGGCTACTTGATTGTTAGTAATGAAACTTTCTGTGTGTAGGTAATGAAGATGCTGCCTTCAATGCTGCCGGGTCTTTGGCTGCATTGGCGGAGAAGGCAGCTGAGGAGAAGAAGGCAGCCAAAGAGAAGAAGGCTGCCGAAGAGAAGGCAGCCAAAGAGAAGAAGGCTGCCGAAGAGAAGGCAGCCAAAGAGAAGAAGGCTGCCAAACAGAAAGCAGCCGAAGAGAAGAAGACTGCCGAAGAGAAGGCAGCCAAAGAGAAGAAGGCTGCCAAACAGAAAGCAGCCGAAGAGAAGAAGACTGCCGAAGAGAAGGCAGCCAAAGAGAAGGAAGTTGCAAAGAAGAGGGCTCAATGGGAGGAGGCGAAGAAGAAGAAAATTTCCAAGGAGAAGGAAGCGAAAGAGAAGAAGGCTGCCGAGGAGAAGGAGGCTGCGGACAAGGCTGCTGCGGAGAAGAAGGCAGCCGAGGAAGAGGCTGCGAAGATGAGTATGAGAAGGCTGGAGGAGGAGGAGGATTCGGATGAGGATGAAGAGGATGAGAAGAAGGATGAGGATGAGGAAGATGATGAGGAAGATGATGATGCGACTCAACCTCCGAGTCAACCTCCATATACTCAAGAAGAAGCATTACAGGTTAGTAATAGTAGGATAACTAGAGCTACTGTGTTTGTGATACTAGAACTACTGTGTTGGTAATATTGGGACGACTAGGACTATTAATGTGGCAATAGTAGGACTACTGGATTTGTAATACTAGGACTACTGTATTAGTATTACTAGGACTACTGTATTTGTAATAGTAGGACTACTGTATTTCTCTCAGGAGTCTGTTCCGGAGACGCAAGAGGAGAAGGAGGCTCAAGCTGAAGCGAAGAAGCCTGCAGATGCTCTAGCTGAAGAGAAGAGGATTGCAGATGAAATCTTTGGTAAGAAATGGTTCGTTTTAACATTTTGATATTTTTGTTACTTAACAAAAAACTTAATGACTTTTTTTTTTGTAAGGTCAGCCGAGTCAACCGGCTCCGGGAACTCCGGAGATCACGCCTAATATGAAGAAGCAATTGAAGAAATGGATGGAAAGAGGGATTGAGAGGGCAAAAACTCCTAGGCCAAAGAGGGAAAGCAAGCCTTCTCGTGCGAGGGTTTCCCCTTATGTTCCTAAGTGACTTTGGGAACTTTTTTTTTTGTATAACTTTATTAACTATTTATGTTTTTTTTTTTTTGAAATTCTGTTGTGTTGAATTTATGTTGTTATGAATTTTATTAAAATTATGTGTTGAATTTTATTTTCGGTTCAACTAGAAATACTGGTACAACTAGCATAAAACAAATGAGCAATAATGAATTAAACACGTGACAGCCGACAAATGAATTAAAAACGTGCGCCGCCTTTTAAAAAACGTGCGCCGCCTTTTAATGGACAGCCGCCGCATTTTTCTTTTGTAGTTGTACCAGTATTGTAGTTGTACTATTTTCTGCTAGTTGTACTTTGGGTGTTTTTTAGGTTTAATTAGTAGTACCATACTTTATATTGAAATTTTTTAGTAGTACTTCGAACATTTACTATATAAACTACATTAACCATAATCCCAGACCATAAAATTTATAAAAAATACAATTTTAAGTCATTAGTCATGTTAGTGTGGTTTAGTTTTGAAAACAAACCTTAGAAGTATAAGGCATTTCATGTACATATTAGATGATCATGTAACCAATTCCAAAAAATTAAATTTATTTATGTAGTTTATGTAAATTATGATGTTTTACTGGCCAATTTGATGTGGAATAATGTTTACAAATGTAAGTTTACATCATTTCACTAACAATACATCTAATCGGTAATAATAGAACGACAAGTACTACTGTATGCGTACTACTAGTACTACTGTTCGGGTAATACTAGGACCAATGGGACTACTTTGTAGGTACTTCTGCGACTACTAGTACTACTAAGTGGGTAATACTAGGACCAATGAGACTACTTTGTAGGTACTTCTGCGACTACTAGTACTACTGTGCGGGTAATACTAGGACCAATGGGACTACTTTGTAGGTACTTCTGCGACTACTAGTACTACTAAGTGGGTAATACTAGGACCAATGGGACTACTTTCCTGATACTTCTGCGACTACTAGTACTACTGTGCGGGTAATACTAGGACCAATGAGACTACTTTGTAGGTACTTCTGCGACTACTAGTACTACTGTGCGGGTAATACTAGGACCAATGGGACTACTTTGTAGGTACTTCTGCGACTACTAGTACTACTAAGTGGGTAATACTAGGACCAATGGGACTACTTTCCTGATACTTCTGCGACTACTAGTACTACTGTGCGGGTAATACTAGGACCAATGGGACTACTTTGTAGGTACTTCTGGATAATGGTGTCGATCTGGATCTTGAGCACAAGCAATAATAAGCACTCCACCATATACAGTCTTCAGGTGAGTTCCATCAATAATGATGACTTTTCTCATGGCTTTAAACCCTTCAATGCAAGCTCCCACAGCGATGAAGAGATACATAAACCTTTTCTGCTCATCCACTTTCACTTTTGTCTTTGTACCAGGATTCTTCGTCTTTAAAATGTGCAAGTAAGAAGGAAGCATAGAGAAACCCTCCTCTGGAGTGCCATGCACATCACTGAAAGCTTTCATTTTCCCTCTCCGAGCTGTAGAATATGAAACTTCAACGCCAACTTTTCGTTGCACCAAGCCTATGAGTTCTTTTGCAGTTGGCGTTTTGAATGAACCCGGGTACTCTTCATGCAGCACAGATGCAACCAAGCGTGGTGTGCCTCTCGATTTACTTTTCATTGTAACCATTTCCAACCGAGAGCATGTATGCATCTTCCGATATGTTGCAACCGAGAATATATTAGAATTCTTAGGAACTGAAGCTCTTAAGTACCAATTGCAACCAACAGAACGACATTTTACCGCATATACCGTAGGTCTCGTTTCCATAATACGAATCTGAAAACACTCTTTATGCATAGCTCTCTCCACTGCCTGCATCACTTCGTGCTTAGTACTAAATTCTTGACCTAGGGTCAGATTCAAACCATCTTCCCTTTCAGCACTTACATCCTCTACTCGTTCAATAGGTGTAATGTCAAGATCACCAGAGTTAAACATGAAAGAATTATCAATATCTGAACTCTGACGAATAGTAAGTGCAACAATACCATCATCATCTACTCTAACATGACTAGCTCCAACAATATCACCATCATTAACTCTGCCATCGCTAAGAAGCTCCTCATTCGTAAGAAGATACTGATTACTCTGCTTTTCTGAGACAACTTCATCGAGTTCCACATGCAAAAGACTCCTACACTGATCCTGATTAACTTCCATCAAATATCCTAACACATCTTCATCATCCAAGATATATGATGGACTTCTAGGATGCACGATCATTGGAATGTAACTCAGCCGAAGCTTCGTAGTACCTGCATCTACCATAAGCTTCCCACAAATTCTATTAACCAGCCGAGAATAACTGACGTCCTCGAGACTTCCTTTCATCACAATACTAAAAATCTTATCATCTTCATTATTCCATACCACTCCATCTGAATAATATCCCCCATAATCAAAATGTACGACCAAGCCACCACGATTACTATCCATTGTCCCCTGAAAACAAACAACAAACATCATTATCAAGATTCAGTTGTACCATTTATACTAGTTGTACCGTATTAGTCGTACTAGTTATACTAGTCGTCCCATTCTCATTACTCGTACTTCATAAAAGTCGTACTAGTAATTCTAAGTGTTCTAGTTTTTAGTTGGACCATTTATACTAGTTGAACCAAAGTAGTAGTACTAGGTATACTAGTCGTCCCATTATCACTAGTACTAGTTATACTAGTTGTCCATCAAGTAGTCGTACTAATTCATCAAGTAGTAGTACTAGTTATACTAGTTGTTCTAGTTTTTAGTTGGACCATTTATACTAGTTGAACCATCGACACTATTCGTTTCAGTAACGTATTAGTACTACTTTTCCTAGTTGTACCATCCCTCTCAACTTCGATTTCACAACTCTATATAATATACAGTCTGTAGATTATCAATGTAACACGCTATTGAATGCTATTACACTTCGAAAACAAGTTAAATCAACCAAAAACGGTTTCTTAAACAAGGAAGAAGAAGAAAAAGGAGAAAGGAAGAACATTGAAGAGAAGGAAGAAGAAGAACAACATAAAGAGAGGAAGAACAAACCTTACCGAAAGAGAGGGAACAGAGCTGTGCCTCAAACCTGCAAATTTTTGTTCTGTTTGCAACGAGGAAACAGAAAGGAGGAGAGATGGAATGTCTGCAACGAGGAAACAAAGAAGAAAGAGAGAGAGAGATCCGACATTATGATTGGTTGTTGAGGTTGTTGGGTGAGGTGGTTGGGTCGAATTAATTGCAGCGATTTTGGGTTGGTTTTTTATGGTTTTTTGTTTGATTTTCAAACCAAAACAATTAGATTCATTAAGGGTAGAAAGGACAAATCCACCACACCAACACCATTGAGATTTTTGGTGTGCTTCTTAACACCATTTGAGCAATTGACTCTTTTTTTTCATGTCGACAATGCTAGGACCCAACCTGACCACATTTGTTTTCTCTATACAAAATTGTTTTGATTAATTAGAATATAATAACACTAAAGGAGCTCTCTTTTTTCTTTTTTGGTAAAATCATTGCATACTGTTTTTAAAAATATGGTTTTTACATGGTTTTAAAATAGAGGGCTAACGATCTCTTTCTTCATGAAGACTATCGTATAAGTATATATAATTTTCAAACTAAAACCTTTAATATATCTCTCCAAAATCAAAATTTTAACTCTAACTGCTGACCACTCAAAGAATAATAGGAATGATGAAAAAAAAGAATGAAAAATATTGTATGGAACAAATTAAAATAAATTATTATAGAGAGAGAATAAAACAAATTATCATTGTAAATGGTAAGAAAAAATGAATCAATATTTCAAATAATAAAAAAAAAGTTTTTACATAAAATATATTTTTTTTGTTCTTTGTCAAATTAGATGGGAAATACTTTTGTTTTATATTCCCTAATACTATTAGGAATGAAAAAAATTACATGAAAGCTTTATTACATATAAATTGTAAAAAAATATTAGGAATAAATAAGAATATTATGTTCCTCTTTATTTTTTATATTTCTAATGGACACCATTTAGAGCCTATATCTCTCTCACTTAAAGTAAGAGAGCTCACATTGAATTTTATCGGTTATAGTTTACAAACCAAACCGACCAAAGCGAATCCTAACTAAATTAAAATATAATTCCAACCAAACCCAACAAAAAATACCGATCCCTAAACGATTCGACCCGAACAAATCCGACTCTAAAACCCAATTAAAATTGATGTTTGTGGGTTCTCGGATATTGAACTATGTTTTTTGGGGTGATATAGGTTTTTAACTTTCAAATCAGAGAAATATTTTTTTTTGTCGGCAAACACGTTATATTAAATCAGAGAAATAACCCAACTAGGGGTACAAACATCCCACAGAGGGAAATACAAAACCCATCAAAGGGTAGACAACATCTCCTAGAGGAGTAAGCTAATTGATTCCGTAAAACGGAATCACAACTAAGGGACTGATCCCATACAATGGGATTACGTAGTCTGGTTCCGTCCCAACAACTAGACTCGGAGAAACCCACTACATCCCATGAATTTGGTAAAAACCGAGTCGAGATGTTACCATGGGAGATGTATCCTAGTGAGCAACTTCCGATTAATACAACAAGGCTAGAGTGACTTATATAATACAAATACAATACAACATAATTAGACTTGGCATAAATATAACATTTGGCATACAAACAACACGTCATGAGGCCCATAATCATATCGATTGCCTCACAAACAGTTGCAGGCCCAAGCCCATGAGGCCTTTCAAATCAGAGAAATATAAGTTTCGAACTTTGTTTACGGAGATAAATAATAATGTTTTATTTAAGACAATATATATATAGTTTTCGTAGAGAGATAAATCGTTAGCCCTAAAATATATTATGGTATTTTATACTCCAACACATTATTTTACATAATATCATTTTTTAAAGCATGTGTGATAATACATATAATTTACTTACCAAAATATCATAATAGCTTTTTATGTAAAATATCTTTTTAAGTTAGCTATATAGTCACCCCACTTAAATCATGAAATAACGGAGTTTAAGCTCAGGACTCTCTCTTTGGTTAAGAGTGTTTGCTTTTATACTTAAAGAGAGCTTTGGATAAAAAAACAGTGGTATTAAAGGAGATTTAAGGCTAATAAGGGTGTTTTCAACAGATAATCAGGAAAATCAATTTGGAGATTTAGGGTTTGCCTCTTTTTTCTCTTGAGTTGGTTTATCTTATAAGCTGGGTGTTTAGAGTTTTTCGGAGATTTGAGTGGTGGTTATTGAGGTACTGAGTTTCTTATCGGTTCGTGTGGGAGATATTGAAGTTGTGGTTGACGTTTGATTGGGTGTCTGAGTTTCTGTATCTACTAAGATGTCGGCAACTATGGATCGAGCTTTGGCGAATATGTGTTTGGATGTTGAGGATGATACACCGGTGATGATGCCTAATTTGCCGGAGTATTCTTCAGCGGTCAAGAATGTCAACAGTGTAATTGGAAGGGTGCTCAACCCTGATGGTATTACGATGTCTAATCTTATCTTGGATATGTCGCGTAGATGGCAGAAGTCTAATAGAGTCAGAGGAATCGCATTATTCAAAGAGAGGTTTCAATTCTTTTTCAAACATGAGCATGATTTGATTGAGATTTTGGAAAAAGGTGTGCATACGTATAATGAGTGGACTTTGGTTTTGAAGCGTTGGGTTCTATCACCTCAGGCTGACTATCTGCAGTTCATTCCGATTTAGGTCAGAATCAGTAGAATTCCGGTAAACCATAACACGGTTCCAACGATTACTTGGATTGGAGAATTTGTGGGTCAGGTTGAGATGGTTGCTTTTGATCCGATGAAAGCTCAATGTCAAGATTTTACAAGAGTTAAGATTAGGTTTGATGTGTCTAAACCTCTTAGAAGATCCAAGTCGTTCTCCTTGCCTTCTGGGGAACTTCAAACTGTCTTCTTTGACTATGAAAGAATTCAAAAGAGATGCTATAAATGTCAAAGGCTTACACATGAGAAGGCTTTTTGCCCTTTGCTGTTGATAAAAAGACAGGAGGCATCGCCTGATAAAAGAACAAAAGCTGAGGCGCAGAATGTGCTTTTACCTAATAAGTTTAATTCTTAGTCGGATCCACCTTTTGGTGTATTATCAGAGAATCAAGTGGGTATTATTCCTAACAATGGTAGACTTAGGATTGTTGCTGATGTGTTGAAAGAGATAAGGCAGTACATTGTGGTTGAGAATGAAGATGACATGCGTACTCGGGTTGAGAGAGTAAAGAGTACTGAAGAAGAGGGGGAGAAGGTTACTATGGCTAATAAAACCATAATGAGAGTAGAACCGTTTCCTGTAAGCTGTCATGATGTGAGTTTTGGAAAAGGAATAGTTATTGACTACGATTTAGCTGGATCATCTTATCAATTTGTTGTGAAGAATGATTCAAATTCAAAGTTACTTTCTGCTGCTATTAAAACTGGTAATGCAATGAGATGGAAAGTTGTGGCTAATCAAACTGTTAGTGTTGATGTTGGGTTCTGTAATGAAACCGTTCATTTTTATGTTGGATCAACGATTCAAATGACTGGCTCTTTTGAAGCGGGTCCTTCTAGGTTCAAGGGCAAAGGTCCAAAGCCTAGGAATAGGCCTACTAAAAGCAGAAGAAAACTTAAAGTCAGGGATGAAAAAATGAAGGAGTCAGAGGTGGAAAAGAAAGTTGGAACTGAGGTGGGGTTCATAAGTAAAAGAGATAGAGATATTGTATCAAAGGATGGTCTTAAGGGTGTTAAACGCCCCAAACCAGAGATGGTCCCAAAGGAGGGACCATCCAAGATCTAATGAGCATCATGTCCTGGAATTGTCAAGGATTAGGAGGTTTCGAAGACTTGACAATTCGCAGAATCAGGGAAATAAGAAAAGAATATTTCCCTGAGATATTGTTTATTATGGAAACTAAACATAAGCGTAATTATTTAGTAGATCCTCACGAATGACTTGGGTATGAGAGAGTTTTTACAGTGAATCCAGATGGGTATAGCGGAGGACTAACTGTTTTATGGAAAAGTAATATTGAGGTTGATGTAAAATATGCGAACAAGAACCTGGTTGATATTCTTGTACAGTTTGGAGATCAACGGTTTTTTGTTTCTTGTGTATATGGAAACCCGGTTAAGGAACTAAGGTCGATCGTTTGGGAAAGGATATCAAGAATTGGTGTGCAAAGGAAGGAGCCTTGGTGTATGTTAGGTGATTTCAATGACATTATCCACAATGGTGAGAAGAAAGGTGGACCAAGAAGAAGTGATGCTTCTTTTGGTTCTTTTTCTGATATGTTGAAGGTGTCTGAAATGGTTGAGCTTCCAAGCTCTGGTAATTTGTTCACTTGGGGTGGCATGAGATCTAAGAAGTACATTCAATGCAGATTGGATAGATGCTTTGGAAATAAGGCTTGGTTTAAGATGTTTCCAGTGGCTAATCAAACCATCTTGGCTAAACGTGGTTCTGATCATAGACATGTTTTAGTTAGGCTGTTTGCTTCAAGTGAAAGTTACAGAGGACAATTTCGTTTTGATAAGAGGTTTCTTAACAAGCCAAGAGTTATAGAAACTATTGATCTAGCATGGAGGTTCTCTCAATCAAGGTCAAATGCTTATGTGTCTTATAGACTGAGAAATTATAGAAAAACATTGAGCAAGTGGAAAAAAACAAATGTTACAAAGTCTATTGAAAAGATCTCTATTTTGCAGACTAAACTAGAAGAAGAACAATCTGCTGATTGGCCTTAGTTGTTACAGATCAGGAGGCTCAAAAGGCAACTGCTTATTGCTTATAGAGAGGAAGAAGCGTATTGGAGTCAAAAGAGTAGGGATAAGTGGCTTGATGAAGGTGATAGAAACACAAAATTCTTTCAAGCATCAGTCAAAGCAGCAAGAAGAAGGAAAAGATTAGAGAAACTGATGGATTCTAATGGGAATTATCAAAAGGGAGAAGCTTCAAAAAGAGAGGTGGCAATCTCTTATTTCTCAAATTTGTTCAAGTCTTCTAATCCAGATTGTTTTGAAGATATATTCCAGGGGTTTATTCCAAGGGTTACAGAGAGGATGAATAGAAGTCTAACTTCTGAGGTGTCTAGAGAGGAGGTCAAAGAAGCTGTTTTTGCCATAAAACCGTCAAGTGCACCTGGTCCTGATGGTATGTCATGCCTTTTCTTTCAGAAATACTGAAGTATAATTGGTGAAAAGGTGACAAAAGAAGTGCAAGATTTTTTCGGAACTGGAATTCTCCATGTTTAGTGGAATTATACGCACTTGTGCCTCCTTCCAAAGATAGTCAATGCTACAATGATGTGGATCTAAGACCCATCAGTCTATGCTCAGTGCTCTATAATGTCATTTCCAAGATTTTGGTTAGGAGATTACAACCAATTCTCTCTGAAATCGTGTCTTCAAACCAATCTGCCTTTGTGCCGGAGCGACTCATACAAGATAACATCATTATTTCTCATGAGGTTGTGCATAGCCTTAGAACTCATCAGTCTCTATCTAGGGAGTTTATAGTCGTTAAATCTGATATGTCCAAGGCATATGATAGAGTTGAATGGAGGTATGTGGAAGCTTTGCTTGGTGCTTTGGGTTTTGATAGGAGATGGATAAGTTGGGTGATGAGTTGCATATCCTCTGTTACTTATTCTGTTTTGATTAATGATCAGCCTTTTGGTTTAATTACTCCTCAAAGAGGGCTGCGACAGGGTGATCCGCTCTCACCATCTTTGTTTGTGCTGTGTACAGAAGGTTTGTCTCACCTACTCAACAGAGCTGAACAAGCTGGGTTGATTTATGGAAAACAATTTTCTGCAAGAGGCCCATCTATTCATCATTTGTTATTTGCAGATGATAGCTTGTTCATTTGCAAGGCTAATGTGATCTAAAGTGAGACTCTCAAGAGCATTTTGAAGTCCTATGGTGATGCAACAGACAAACTATTAATCTCAGTAAGTCTTCTATTACTTTTGGCGCTAAGGTTGAGGATGATATTATTGAAAGTATTAGGGAGATCTTGGGAATTCAAAATGAAGGTAGAGCTAGAACTTATCTTGGGTTACCAGAATGTTTTAGTGGTTCCAAATTGGATATGTTGAACTATATCCAAGATAGGCTTAAGTCTAGGTTATTGGGCTGGTATGCTAGGACGCTTTCTCATGGTGGAAAAAAGATCCTCATCAAGTTTGTGGCAATGGCTATGCCTATTTACGCAATGTCTTGTTTCAAATTTCCTAAAACCACGATTGCTAAGTTGACTGTGCAATCTGTGACTTTTGGTGGAACTCTTTTGAGTACAAGAAAAAGATTCATTGGATCATTTGGGAGAAATTATGCCTTGACAAGAATCAAGGAGGTTTGGGGTTCGTGATCTTGAATGTTTCAATCAAGCTCTGTTAGCTAAACAAGCGTGGAGATTCATACTGTAACGCCCGTGAACCAAAAAATGGATTTTTGGTTGGTGTGTCGATCAACACAAGGTGTGTGTGTCGATCGACACGAGTGTTTTTGACTTGTGAGAAGTCGGATTTTGGGCGTTGTGTCGATCAACACGGGTTAAAACTGAACCGACAGGTTCGGTTTTTGATTGCTCGATTTGGTGATTATTTTAGAGAACCCTAGGGCTCGGGTATGTAAGGTGAACAGTCGCGTTTTGGCCGAGTTTTGGTGGAGTAAATAGAAGTTTTGTGAGAGAAATCAGAAATCAGAAGTTTTGGTGATTTTGGGAGATTGTTCTTGAGAAGGTTTGTTCTTGAGGCTTGAGGAATGAAGGGGAGGATCATTGTTGGTGATTTTCGTGGCGTGGGAGAGGAAGTCAGTAGGATTTCGGCTGGGTAGAGGCTGGTTCGTTGTGTTCTTCGTGTTCTTTCTCTTTTTCTTTTCGAATCGAGGTGAGTGCGTGACTGTAGGTTTATCTAGGTAAAGGAATCGATAGAATACGTGTGATTGCGGTTGTGTGGATTGGATTTCATGTGTTTGTTGGTGAATTTTTGCAGGAGATCGATAGATCGCATTAAAGTTCGAGCCATGAGAGGATAGGCTCGTTCTTTGTTTTTGCGATGTCGTGTCGATCGACACAATTGCTTTGTGTCGATCGACATAAGTGCATCTTGTCAATCGACACCATGGTGGTGTGTCAATCGACACAAATGAAGTATGTTGATCGACACCTAGTGGTTGTGTCGATCGACACAGTGCTCCTGAATTGGTTCATGTTTGATTGTTCGTGTATGCTTGTTGTTTGTTCATCCTGGTATTGTATATTTTGCTTATGCATGTGTGTGTAACCTGTAGACGGGAGGATCGTCTCACTGAGTATTTGTGATAATACTCACGCATCTCTTTTTGCTATGTGATGCAGGTAAAGAGAAATTGTGATCGTGGAATCACGACCGGGAAGAGGAGATGATCTAGTATCTCGTTTGAATGGCTGTATTGTTAGAATAGCTAGGTTGCTAGTAAATTTTAGAATTGTTATTGTTTGATATTGGAATTGAATATTGGTTATTGGTTGAACGGTTTAGTGATTCGATAAGTATGAGATTATTGAATGGTGGTTGGCTTAATTGTTAATTGTTGTTGTTTTGCATTGCTTGTGTTTGGCCCATTGAGAATTATTATCTGTGATGATAATAATCCGAAGAGAAATTTTTTTAAATTTTGGGTCGGGTTGTTTCATTTTAGTATCAGAGCCCTTATGGTTCTAGGGCGGGTGCAATTGATTGATTACGTGAGTTATTCAATTGATTGGTTGTTGTGTGGGTTTGGAGTCCTAAATCATCTTCTCCGAGCCTTCAATGAATTCCACGGTAAGTGTTGTTTGACTTTTCTGTTTGTCTAGTATTCTTAGTATTCTGCGGGGTAGTGCAGAGGGATGGCTAGAGGTACTAGAGGCAGAGGTCGTGGGGGCTGTGGAGGCCGAGGTGGTCATAGTGGGCGTGGGCGCAGACTTCAGAGTGAGTCTGTTGCTGCGAGTGTAGCCCAGGAAACCACGCAGGAGCAGATGGCTGATTCGTAGGCGTATCAGGAGGGTTCCGTGGATTTGGCCACTGTGAGTGCCAGTGTAAGGACTGGTGGGACGGGTGTAGGTCTCGGTGTAGCGGGCCCATGTGGGGGTGCTGCTGCAGGTGGAGCCTAGGGTCGAGATGATCGTGTAGCGGGTCTGCTACATCTGATATTGGACGGTTTCCAAGTGGGGTGCCGGCTCAGGGTCAGGCTCTGGGTATGTAGCCGGGTGTGGCTGGTGTTCAGCCAAGTATGGTTGGTGTGCAGTCGGGTGTGGCTGGTGTACAGCCGGATATGGCTGGGGTTCAGCCGGGTATGGCTGGGGTGCAGCCGGGTGCGGCGGTTGTGGACGAGCTTCCATCCTATCTTATGATGATGGATCAGATGCAGAGGATTGGCACCGGGTTCTTCTCGGGTGGTGCCAAGCCTGAGGAGTGCTCAGGCGGGTATGGCTTGGGAGGATTTTGTGGCTGAGTTCAACGCTAAGTACTTTCCGCAGGAGGCGGTGGATCGCTTGGAGTTGCGATTCTTGGAGTTGGCTCAAGGTGACCGGTCGGTCCGGGAGTTCGATGCAGAGTTTGGTCGGCTTCTGGTGCATGCCGGTAGAGATCTGGAGGGCGAGCAGGCCTAGGTGAAGAGGTTCATGAGGGGACTTCGGCTAGATCTGAGGACTCGCTGTAGAGCGAGTAGGTTCGCCACGAGGGCGGAGCTGATTGAGACAGTTGCTGTGATTGAGGATGACCTGAGAGAACAGGCCGTGATGGTTATTCCACCGGTGCAGCAGCAAAGGAGGTTGCAGCAGCAGGTGGGTCCGAGCAAGGGTGGCAAGCCTGCGCAGGGACAAAAGAAGAAGTGGGAGAGCACTTCGGGACCGAGTCAGGGCGGTCAGGGTGGTTCGGGATGCTTCGGGTGTGGGAGCACGGATCATCGAGTAGCGAGCTATCCGAAGAAGACTAAAGCTCTGGATATGTGGGTCGAGGCCCAGGATACGCGGGTGTACTTTCACTACAGAGAGTCGGGACATATTAAGCCCAAGCGTCATAGACTACAGCAGATAGCGGTGGTGGCAGTGCAGCCATTGGCTCAGATTGCAGCGGTGCTGTGGGTTTTTCACTTAAGCGGAAGCGGGTGGTTCTAGCGCCAGACCGATCACAGGTAATTTTTAGGCTTGACTTTTTAAAATTTTTGTGTTGTTTGAATTTAGTCTGTTTGGAAATTTTGAGTCTACGCTAGAGTGTCGGGGTCTTAAAGCACATGAGATTTGTGCAGGGACCTTAGTTGTGGGCGGGTGTGAGTCCCACGTGTTGTTTGATTCGGAAGCTACGAACAGCTTCGTTACACCGGAGTGTGCAGATGGTAGCGGTATCTAGAGCGATTCCGATGAGCAGCCGGAAGTAGTTAAGGTTGCGGGCAGCAAGTCGTTAGCTACTTTCTGGCGGGCTCGTGGTTGGTGTTCTGCTGGCGGGAGAATTGATGCCAGCAAATCTGATCATTAGTCTGGTGGAGTTATACGATGTCATCCTCGGAATAGATTGGCTGGATCAGTACAGGGTCCATCTGGATTTTCATCGAGGACGGGTTGTGTTCGAGCGGAAGGCAGGAAGATTGGTGTTTCAAGGTGTGAGACCGACTTCTGGGAGTCTTGTGATTTTAGCGATACAGGCTGAGCAGTTGATCGAGAAGGGCTGTGAGGCGTATCTGGCGACGATAGTGATGCCAGAGACTGTTGGAGAGGTTGCAGTTAGGGATATTCGGGTTGTTCAGGATTTTAAGGATGTTTTCCAGTCACTGTTGGGATTGCCATCGTCGCGGTCGGATCCATTTACGATTGAGTTAAACCAGGGATGACTCCGGTATCCAAGCTGCCTTACCGTATGGCTCTAGTAGAGATGGCAGAGCTGAAGAAGCAGCTGGATGATCTGTTGGAAAAGAGTTTCATCCGGCTTTGTGTTTCACCGTGGGGAGCGCCGGTGTTGTTCGTGAGGAATAAGGATGGGAGTTTCCGTTTATGCATCGATTACCGAGGACTTAACTGAGTCACTGTGAAGAACAGGTATCCTTTGTCGCGTATTGATGAGTTGTTGGATCAGTTGCGAGGGGCTACTTGGTTCTCGAAGATTGCCTTGGCTTCGGGTTTCCATCTGATTTCGATTGATGAGGCGAACATTAGGAAGACAACTTTCCATACGAGATACGGGCATTATGAGTTTATGGTGATGCCGTTCGGGTTGACGAATGCGCCAGCAGCGTTCATGAGGTTGATGAACGGGGTGTTCCAGGAGTATCTGGATGTGTTTGTGATCATCTTCATTGATGATATCCTGGTGTATTCGAGGAGTTCGGAGGAGAACAAGGTGCATTTGAGGATAGTTCTGGAAAAGCTGCGGGAGCAGAAGCTGTACGCGAAGTTGAGTAAGTGCAGTTTCTGGCAGCGAGAGATGAGTTTCCTTGGCCACGTGGTATCTGCAGAGGGATTTTCTGTGGATCCGCCTAAGATTGAGGCTATCAGAGGTTGGCCTAGACCGAGGAATGCCACCGAGATCTGGAGTTTCTTGGGTTGGCAGGTTATTATCAGAGGTTCGTCAAGGGGTTTGCGAGTATGGCGCAGTCGATGACGAAGTTGACGGGGAAAGATGTTCCCTTTGTGTGGTCTTTAGCTAGCGAGGAGAGTTTTGGGAAGCTGAAGTAGATGTTGACTAGTACACCTGTGTTGCCATTACCCGAGCTGGGTGAGCCTTACGTGGTGTATACAGACACTTCGGGAGTTGGTCTAGGATGTGTACTGATGCAGCAGGGAAAGGTTATTCCGTACGCTTCTAGGCAGTTGAGGAAGCACGAGTGCATTTATCCTACCCACAACTTGGAGTTAGCTGCGGTGATTTTCGCCCTTAAGATTTGGAGGTCTTATCTTTACGATGGAAAAGTGCAAGTGTTCACAGACCACAAGAGTCTGAAGTATTTCTTTACTCAACCAAAGCTCAACCAGAGACAGAGCCGCTGGATGGAGTTGGTTGCGGACTATGACCTGGAGATTGGATACCATCCGGGTAAGGCTAATCTGGTTATAGATGCGTTGAGTCAGAAGAGGGTTGCTTCGGCTCAAAAGCGGGATATGGAGGCTCTTGTGAGCGAGATTAGTATGTTGAGATTGTGTGTTATCTCACAGAGCATCAGGTTCCGAGTGGTATGTTGCAGAGTTTGCCAATTCCGGAGTGGAAGTGGGACATGATTACCATGGATTTCGTGACGGGGTTGCCACTATCACGGACATATGATGCTATTTGGGTGATTGTGGATCGTCTGACAAAGTCACCGCATCTTCTTACCATCAAGAAGACCGACGGAGCGGCGGTGTTGCCTAAGAAGTATGTACGGGAGATAGTGAGGCTGCACGGGGTGCCAGCAAGTATTGTGTCAGACAGGGATCCGAGGTTTACTTCAAAGTTCTGGAGAGCATTTCATGCTGAGATGGCACTAAGGTGCATATGAGCACAGCGTATCATCCTCAGACAGATGGGCAGTCTAAGAGGACGATTCAGACATTGGAGGATTTCCTGAGGATGTGTGTGCTAGATTATGGTGGTCATTGGGCAGATCATCTGAACCTGGTTGATTTGCGTATAACAACAGTTACCAGATGAGTATTGGGATATTGGGATGGCTCCATATGAGACTCTGTATGGGAGGCCATGTCGGACACCATTATGGTGGACTCAAGTGGGGGAGAGGAGCATGTTTGGTGCAGATTTTATTCAGGAGAAGATCCGTGTCTTGAGACTAAACATGAGAGAGGCTTAGGATTGGCAGAAGAGTTATGCCGATACGAAACGGAAGGAGCTGGAGTTTGAGCTGGGAGATCTGGTGTATCTCAAGGCAGCGATGTTGAGGGGTACTAACAGGTCCATTTCGAAGAATAAGCTGAGTTCGAGGTTTATGGGTCCGTTCAGGGTTATGGAGCGGGTCAGACCGGTGACTTATCGATTGGAGTTACCTCAGACTATGAAGGCTTTTCACAAAGTCTTCCATGTTTCAATGCTGCGGAAGTGTCTACATGAGTCTGAGGAGGTGTTGGCTAGGATTCCGAAAGATCTTCAGCCCAACATGACGTTGGCGGCGAGACCTGTGAAGATTCTCGAGAGGAGAGTCAAGGTGCTGCGCCGGAAAAGGATACCATTAGTGAGAGTCGTGTGGGACTGTGACGGTGTTGAAGAGGAAACTTGGGAACCAGAAGCGAGGATGAAGACTAAGTTCTCGAAGTAGTTCAAGAAGCAAGTGGTGGCTTGAGTGTCTTTTTCTGGTTTTCAGAGTCTGTTTTAGCATATGGCTATGAGATGTATGTATTTTCGTTTTGTGGTTGTAACGATTATACAATTTAAGATTTAATAAGATGGGTGTTCCTTATTAAATGTGTGTAAGACGTGTGTTCTTATGGTATGAATGGTGGAGTTATATGTTGTGATGACTGGTAGGTCATGTGGAGGTCTAGCGATAGAGTTCTATGGGAGTTAGAACTTGTCTATCGGCTAGGGAGGCTAGAAATGGAAGTTCCATGTGATTTAGAGCTGTCCATGTTCTAGGAGGAGTATCTGGGGATGAGGTTCTATGTGACTTAGGACTTGTCTATTCCCTAGATGGCGCTGGGAAATAAAGGTTTTATGTGAGTTAGAACCTGTCTATTTCCTAGGGGGAGTTTGGAAACAAAAGTCTTATGTGAGTTAGGACTGTCTTTTCCAGGGACTCTGTGGAAACATCCTGGTGATTTGGTTGTTTCGGATGACCACGAGAGGTAATTTTGGTCGACAGGTGCTTATGATGCACGTTACAGCGTGATTGCTCCAGGGGATAGTGGTTCTCTTGGAGATACTTGAGGGGACAGTGAGGTTCTTTCCGGGGGATAGTGGTTTCCCTGCATATACTTTGAGGGACAGGGATCTCTCCAAAGGATTTGTGATTCCTCTGCAGCCGATAGCTTGATGGACTGTGTGTCACGAGAGTAGGAGGGGCTGGAGCATACCGAGAGCTGGATGGACAGCGGTCCTGAAGGTGGGAGGGGTATGATATACATCGAGAGCTTAAAGGGTGACGATCCTGAGAGCGGGGTGGTGTACATAGATATGAGTATGAGCAATAGTGGCTGTAGTGTGATTGTAAGTATGAGACTGGATGAACTTCAGGGATCGGGAGTGGATCTCAGTGGTGCTGACTGGGTTGGTCATGATTGCAGCCGTTGTGAGACGGTACAATGTGGCTAGTATGAGACTAGTGGAGCTCGTGGATCAGGTGTGATCTCGAGTGGTGCTGGGCGAGGGTCAGGAGGGTGTATGTGGACGTCGAGTCTAGGGTTTTACTTACGTTTAGAACCTCAGTTCGGATGACCCTGGTAGCATATGTAGCGTCGTTGGTCGTGTATGTTCTTGTTTGATTGTTGCGCGATCAATGGGTCCAATTCTGGGTCAACAGTTGGTCGTGCATGTACTTGTTTGATTGTTGTGCGATCAATCGGACAGCCCTAATCTGGATCAGGTTAACCTTAGTGAGACAGAGTCGCGTGATTCGAGGTCGAATCCGTATTAGTGGGGGAGAATTGTAACGCCCGTAAACCAAAAAGTGAATTTTTGGTTGGTGTGTCGATCGAAATAATCGATCGATAGAGGGTGTGTGTGTGTCGATCGACATGAGTGTTTTTGACTTGTGAGAAGTCGGATTTTGGGCATTGTGTCGATCGACATAAGGTGGGTGTGTCGATCGACACAGGTTAAAATTGAACTGACAGGTTTAGTTTTTGATCGCTCGGTTTGGCGATTGGTTTAGGAAACCCTAGGGTAAGGGTATATAAGGTGAACAGTCGCGTTTTGGCCGAGTTTTGGTGGAGTAAACAGAAGTTTTGAGAGAGAAATCAGAAATCAGAAGTTTTGGTGATTTTGGGAGATTGTTCTTGACAAGGTTTGTTCTTGAGGCTTGAGGAACGAAGGGGAGGATCATTGTTGGTGATTTTCATAGCGTGGGAGAGAAAATCAGTAGGATTTTGGCTGGGTAGAGGCTGGTTCGTTGTGTTCTTCGTGTTCTTCCTCTTTTTCTTTCCGAATCGAGGTGAGTGCGTGACCGTAGGTTTATCTGGGTAAAGGAATCGATAGAATACGTGTGATTGCGGTTGTGTGGATTGGATTTTGTGTGTTTGTTGGTGAATTCGTGCAGGAGATCGATAGATCGCATTAAAGTTCGAGCCACGAGAGGATAGGCTCGTTCCTTGTTTCTGCGATGTTGTGTCGATCGACATGATTGCTTTGTGTTGATCGACATAAGTGCATCGTGTCGATCGACACCATGGTGGTGTGTCGATCGACACAAGTGCAGTATGTTGATCGACACCTAGTGGTTGTATCGATCGACACAGTGCTCCTGAACTGGTTCATGTTTGATTGTTCGTGTATGCTTGTTGTTTGCTCATCCTGGTATTGTATCTTTTGCTTATGCATGTGTGTATAACCTGTAGACGGGAGGATCGTCTCACTGAGTATTTGTGATAATACTCACGCATCTCTTTTTGCTATGTGATGCAGGTAAAGAGAAATTGTGATCGTGGAATCATGGCCGGGAAGAGGAGATGATCTAGTGTCTCGTTTGAATGGTTGTATTGTTAGAATTGTTAGGTTGCTAGTAAATTCTGGAATTGTTATTGTTTGATATTGGAATTGAATATTGGTTATTGGTTGAATGGTTTAGCAATTCGATAAGTATGGGATTATTGAATGATGGGTGGTTTAATTGTTAATTGTTGTTGTTTCGCATTGTTTGTGTTTGGCCCATTGAGGATTATTATCTGTGATGATAATAATCCGAAGGGAAAAATTTTAAAATTTTGGGTCGGGTTGTTTCACATACAAAATCCAAAATCTTTGTTTTCAAAAGTCATGAAGAGCAGATACTTTGATCAAATTGAGTTTTAGCAGGCAGTGGTTGGAGTCAGGCCATCATTTGCTTGGAAAAGCATTCTGCATGGTTGTTCTCTTCTGTTTCAAGGCATGGTTAAAAGAGTAGGAAATGGTGTTTCTATCAATGTATGGACAGATCCTTGGATTGACATGGATAGGATGAGACCACCATTGATAAAGAATCAGTTTATCAATATTGATCTCAAAGTGGACGAGTTAATTGATCCAATCACAAAGACTTGGATTCCCGAGGTGATTTGTAATTTGTTCTATCCAGGGGAAGCATCTGTCATTATGAAAAAGAGACCGGTTGTTTCCAAACAAGACTTTTGGGTATGGAGATATAACAAAATTGGAGTGTATTCGGTTAAGTCTGGTTACCGGTTGGCTTTCAATGAAACCCAAAAAGATCTGATTATTGAAGTTGAAATGCTTCCATCTTTGAATGGTTTGAAAGAACAGGTTTGGTCTCTGCATACTGCCCCAAAAATCAAAGTTTTTTTATAGAAGTGTCTATGTGAAGCCATCCCAGTTGCAGATAGGCTTGTTTCCAGGGGTATGAACACAGATTCAAGATGTCAAAGATGCGGCCTGGAGGGGAAATCTGTGAATCATGTCATGTTTGCTTGTTCTTTAGCCAGACAGGTTTGAGCCATGACTAATTATCCTCTTCCTTTACATGGTTTTCATCAGGAGTCAATGTTCAATTCCTTTTGTTGGGGCTGAAGAGGCCTGATATTGCTGTTGAGATCAGAAGGTCTTTCCCTTGGATTCTTTGGAAAAACAGGAATAAGTTCTTGTTTGAATGGACTAGGTATTTGGCTAGTGAAACGACGATCAAAATCATGAAGGAATCAAATCAGTGGTGTTTGGCCAAAAACTTGGAAAGATCACGGGATATTGTATCTTCACAAGCAGTTTTAGAGGTGAGATATTGTTGGAAACGCCCTCCCAATCTCTGGGTCAAATGCAACATAGGAGTTTCTTGGAACAATACTCTCAAATAAGTGGGAGGTGCTTGGGTGCTAAGGGACATAAATGCTAGGGTCTTGTTACATAGCCGGAGATCTTTTGCTCATGTTGATGACAGAATGGAAGGAAACTTGATCGTGATGAATTGGGCTTTGGAGAGCATTCACGTCCATGGGCTGAATAGGGTTATATTTGAGATTGAAGATGCTTCTATTGTAGGTGCAACTACAAGACCCGATGCTTGGCCTTCTTTTGGTTTTGAATCAAATTCTATTTTGGATACAATCCAAAGGTTTGCTGAGTAGAAACTAGATTATGTATCGAGTAGTGCCAATAGAGGAGCTTTTCTCATTACACAAAGCTCGACGAGAGATCGTCGCTCTCAATCTTATGTCGCTTTGGGATATCCATAATGGCTCAAAGATTTATTTTTGAGTGAGAAAAATTCTTCCTCTATTTAAGGCTTTGTATTATCAGACTTTGGTGTGATGGTTTTGTGTATTAGGCCAAGCTGTTTTTTGACTCTTTGCATATGAGCGAGTGAAACAAACCCTGTATTGAACATTATGTGGTCTTATGTTCAGAAGCTATAATAGGTCTTGGACCTTGTTACATTATATATTAAATAGATGACAAAAAAAAAGGTTAGCTATATAGCGTAATACCAAAAATAATGTAATATTTTTTTAAGTATAAAGTAGAATAATTTAATACCAAAAATAATTGAACTAAATAAAAATTATATGGAAGAATTCTAAAATGTTAGAAATTTGGTTTTACTAGAGTAATAATGTTTCCTTTTTTTCTAATTATATGTATAACACACTAATTTAAATCATAATCAGTTAATCACTTTTCAACAACGTAAAAAACCCCAAAAACTTGATAAATCCTCTGATTAGTAAAAAAATTAGGGACGAATAGAGTTTCGAAAATGTGAAAGTGATATGGCTTACCGCTCATTCATCACCATTGCAAACTCACTAATTATAAAATAATACTCACAATCGAACTTGGCAATTTTATATAAATCTTATTATACACTCCAAACATATAAACTCATTTTGAAGATTTAAATTACATAATCACCAATGAATCTATTTTACTTATACTTATTTAGCTTTAACAACGGTTTTGATATTGCCCATGTCGCCTGTAACCGAATCGTACCGGAGAAACAAATCCGCAATGATTAAGCAAGCCGTGAGCGTAACTATATCCTTAGCTGCACACTGCTTATTCGACTCACTAGGCGTACCGGTTTGTGGACCATTAGACCAAAACAGATAATTAAGCAATTCAGACCCGGTCTGCCCAATATACCGGTCCGGTTTAAATTCCTCCGGATCCTCATAGATTTTAGCGTCTCTCATCACAAGCGGTTGGTAACCACACAGAAGCTCACCTTTCTTGACTTCGAAAACGGCGTCGTGTGAGCTAATCTTAAAATCTTCCCTCGCACGTGCGAACTGTAAAGGCACGGGTGGGTTCAAACGCAGCGTTTCGTAAACCACCGATTTAACCAGCTCCATTTCGCTAACCATCCGGAAATTCAAACCCGACCCGGATCCAGACCCGCAAACCTTCCTCACTTCGGTTCTCAGTCTCTCTTGCAAACCGGTTTTATCTCCGGCGATTTTACCGATCAAAGATGGTAAGAAGACGGAAAAGCCCCCGTACGCGTTGAAACCCAATACAAAGAGGATATTATGGATAGTCTCATCTCGGGTCAACCCGAATTCTTCTTCACCTAACCGGATTACTTCTCCGGCGTGATCGTTGATGAAATTGTAAAGCTTATTGTAACCTCCAGCGACGATTAACGGAGGGTAAGGCCAAGTATGGAGGAAGATCTCTTCGAATGGCTGAGGAATACCGATTTTTGTTGTGGGTATGATCTGAAAAGCGAGCCATGTGTTGAGTATTTTCCAACCGTTCTCGGCGATCTCCGGTGAGACGGAAGTTTTGACTCCGGCGAGAGAAGCGGTGAGGAAATTGAAAACGCAGCTTTGGAGAGGGAAGATATATGAAGCGGTGTCGTTTTTGGAAATGTCGGTTTCTACTGTTGACCAGAACTTGTCTAGGTTTGAGAGAAGCTCTTTTAGCCATACCTCAGAGCTTCGTTTTAGTATTTCCAAGGAGAAACGTTTTACCTGTCATTTATGAAACAAAAAAAACCACGAAATTCACTGTTCTCTCCGTTTTATAATACTTGTCATGTTTTAAATTAGTTGTTATTCTACAATTTGAAATTCATATTTATAATTAATTTTTTTATTTTTATCCCTACTTTTAAACTTATTAATTATCCATATCAAATAAAAATTGTATTAATTAGGGATAAAATAGTTTTTAATATATTTTCTTAATATGTGTGAAACAACTTAAAATGGCAACTATTTTAAAACAGAAAGAGTATTAATTTAGAGTAATAGACGTATTTATTAATAATAACAATTCTAGAAAATAAATCACACATTTGCAATAAAATAAAATAAACACGAAAACATTAGCTACTTTTCAAGAACAATTAGACATATGAATATTTAGTACCATTTCTAGTTTTATTTGTAATGATAATTCTTTTTAATTATGTTAAAAACAATTGGTAAGAAATCCCTAAAAACCATATTTTCTTATTTATTGGTAAGAATTTTGATAATTGATAAGAATTTTGCTATGTAGGATAAGAATTGTTCAAATTGAACACCTTATTGTTTTCCGCCAAATGTACTTATTAAAAAAAAAAAAAAAAACCTAAAAATCATCTCTTAATTTGTAAAAAGCCATTAATCCATCGATTAAATTTGAAAACTTTAAAAGAATTCGGTAGCTTGTATCGATTTCAAGGGCTTGGTATACTATAACCAGTCAATTAATCACTAACATATTAATTACTCTTTTCTATATAACTCGTAATACTAGCAAAGTAAGCAATGTATGTACGGACCTTGGCATGCTTTGGCTCGGTCGTGTCGAGATAAACTCCGACACGAACGCCACCGTAGAACCCGAGGCTAGGTCGGAAATCGCCAATGAGAACATCTCTTTTATCAACAAGATCCATGTCGAAAAGATGGCTAAAAGATTTGACGTCGAGAACGGCAACGATATTAGGGTTAACGTTGCCAAAGAAAGGAAACGCTGGAGGAATGTTTGTACGGAACACAGTGCTCTTGTACTTCTCAACCCTTGTCCGAAAAAACTTCTCCGGTCCTTGGAACCAAAAGTAATCTAAACGGTCCGATAATGGTCCAACCACCGGCCAACCGTACGATCCCGGCATTGCACGGAGTGGAAGTTGCGACGGCGATGACGACGGGGGTTGGGATGATAGGGACGTTGACGGTGGAGGCGGTGGGGAAGCAGCCGCCATTGTTCTCACGAACATTTTTTTTTATCTAATTAGAATTTTATTGGAATGTGCAACGGATATTGGCATTCAAATGATCATATGTAGATGATATTTTGCAGAAGAAGACAGTTTCTATCGACAGAGATCAGTTTGTGTGTACCACTTCTCTGCATGCTCTAGCTACCACATGTTTGAAGTTGTTACAACATTATCATAAAAGATCTTGGTAACTTTTTGTGTGAATGAAATTAAAAAACCGAGAAACACATGTTTTAGGTATTGTTAACCACCGCTTGATGTTTACGTAGATGACAACATTTCAATGTGATGTGAGGACTCATATGATAACGACATGTTAGTTATATGAACATTAAATTGAAACAACGTGTTAAACTTTGATTGATATACAAAAATGAATAGTGAAATTATCAAATAATGAATAGAACAAACACTTTATGTTTTGGAATTGATTTGTATGTCATATAACGAATGGTAGATCATGCTCATCCAAATAGAATTCGTTACAATTCAAACAAATACATTTTTTTCATGATGAATTGTAGATTTCAAGAAAATAATTCGATTTTCACATTCATAAGACATAATTCTTATTTTTTGAATATGAGCATATGGAGATTTGTATAAGCTTTTCATTGTGAGAGCATACAGAGAAAATTTCTACAGAGAGTAGCATAGAAGTGTCTTGGAACAAATAAACCGGGATAATATATAATAAAAAGATGGTTAAGTTTCTTGGGGATTTGGTTTAGTACTATCAGTGTTAAACCGGGGCATGCATCATGGGCCCAAGTTAGGAAATGACAAATTTATACAGTAACACGAGAAAGATTTTGTATCTTTTAGAATTGAGGTCCCGAAAACAATAAATGCGATCCAATGCCAACTTTATAACAACTTCAAGGCACCTTGCAGCCGACAATAGCACAAGCACAGGGCCAAAATATAATTTCAAATTTTTCTTTTGCATTTTTGAATCCAAAAGTCTTAAAATTTTGCAAAAAGAGCTCTACATTTTCGTTGTGGCAATATATCCTATATTATTTTAAAAAAATCTTTTTGGTACAGGACCCAAGATTACATTGAGCTACATGAAATTTTTTTTTTTTTGCTAAAGAAAAATCATTGAGTATATATATATATATATATATATATACTCAATGATTTTTCTTTAGCAAAAAAAAAAAATTTTCATGCAAAAAAACTCTCAAAGTGGTCAAAATTTACCTTTATACCCTCCAGGTGATTTAAATGCAGGTCAACCCACCAAGTTTCGGTCAACCCGCTATACAACCCTCGTCTGTATCGATGACCTGACAATGTTTAATGGCGTTTGTAACAGTTAACGGAACTTAAAACAGACCGTTTTAATAACATAAAACAACAAGGTGTTTTAAATTTCATGTTGTTTTTTTTGCCCTAAAAACGACATATCCAAACTCAAAGAAGAAAAAGAAAAAATAGAATGACAGAAAATCGATTTGGGGGAAATATTTTGTTGATGGTTTCGTGAAAGCGATTTAGGGGAGAATCGATTTCACGATTGGGGTTTGATCGGGTTTGCAAATTGATTTCGGATTCTGATTGATTTCGAAGAAGAGGAGTTTCGGATTTGAGAGTTCTGGGTTCGATTTTGTTCTGGGTTTGTGTATGTTATGGGTTTACGGTTGTTCTTGGCTCGGGTTTGATAGCTCGGGTTCTGGGTTCGTTTTTGTTCTCGGTTTGATTTTGTTCTGGGTTCGATTTTGTTGTTCTTGGCTCGGGTTTGATAGCCCAGGTTTGATAGGGTTCGGTTGATCCTGAGAGCACCCACTCTCCTGCTTCAAGATCTTGGGATGAGGCTTCGGTTGCAGACATACCTTTGTTTTCTTCAACAATTATTTTTGTATAACAATTATTTTGTCTGAATGTCTAAAGTGTTCATATACCTGGGATTGTTTTTGAATAATATGGTCAGTTAGCTTATCAAGTCTTCGTTTCAGTTCAATTTCCACTTCAGTTGGTTCTTCGAGTTCTTTCCTCATCGTTTTGATGTCTGCTTCCAACTTATCTGCCTAGAATTTCAACAAAGGATTCAAGTAAAAAAGAAAAAAATAGTGAGAGACTGTGCCTCATTTTATAAGCTCAGAAGCTCTTACATGTATGGAATTTCCAATTTTTTTATGAAGGATTTTACAGCTGCATGTACCATACCAAATAGAAATACTCATTCCGAAGTAAATCTGAAGAATATAATTATAAAGTCAACCAACCAAACATCATGTAACCGACCGATTTTATGACAAGGTATTTGACCCACCCGACCCAACAATACTATTTGACCCGACCAACCCAGCTTTTATAAAAACAGGAAGGTTTTTACTTTTTAGAATTATTCAAAACGCAGTGTTTTATATTCTGTCAGCAATATAACGGTGAGGGTTGTATAGCGGGTTGACCGAAACTTGGTGGGTTGACCTGCATTTAAATCACCTGGAGGATATAAAGGCAAACTTTGACCACTTTGAGGGTTTTTTGCAGCAATCCCTATATATATAAATAAATATATATATATATACTTACTCTATATTATATATTCATCTATGTCATATTAAAAGATGTTTAACATTTTTCTTTTAATCTTTTTTTTTCATCTGCTGATAGATAAACAAGATAAAAATCACATGAAATACAAGACCCGATGAAATACAAGAGTGAAAAATCAAACTGGAACAAGGCTAACATCCTAAAATACATAACAAACAACTCAACACAAGGACTAAGATACTAAACAAACACAAATCCTCCTATGGCGAATCAAATCTATCTTTCGAAAAGAAAGACACAGCTTCATATTTTGGCAAGAAAGAAGTACTATCGAGCACCTCAAACACTTCTAATGACGGTGAAGACAAGAACCAACTGTTAACACCACCTTAACAAAAACCAAACGAAAAAAATCAAATCCCGAATTGATCTTGAATGTAAAAATAAAGAGCAAACCAAACTCTACCTTTTTTGGTTTACTGGGATTGATAATGTTTAATCATTTTTAACAAAATAAAAGAAGCTAATGTTTAATCAATGAATAATGCTAAATATCTTACTTTTAAAACATAGTTTCGGATTTTTGATTTTTATATCTGATCAAATTATATATGCTGACATATAAAAATTATTAATATATTGATTTGCGATTAATCCTGATCGACTTGATCACCTGAAAAGTTGTCCGATTTGTTGTTCGAATATAATTTCAATGTTTAAAAAAATTATGATATTAGATAGTGTAGAAACTGAATTTCGCACTGAGTATTTGTATGTGAATTCGGAGAAAAAACTTTGGTCTTAAGAAATATCTATAAATTCAACGATTAAAAGAACAGTAGAGCGGGGCTGGATTTATATTGATATGAATCGAATACACGATAAGATCTCGAGTGAGATGTGTTACAAGCTGAAAATGTAGTGTTTAACTCTCGCGTAAGTCAAAAATTGGCAAAATCTGCTCGGATTCCCTTTACTTATAGCTCAATTCAGCTCTTCAATCCAGCTCCACGCATCCAAGGTGATTCCACGTATCTCGGGCATGTTCTTGGCATATTTCCCGCGAATTTTGCTCCTACGATTGTGCTAACCGCCCTGTTGACTCGTTCCTAGCTCGTCAGCTCTGCATCTGTTGCCCAGCGCTCGAAGAGGTGACTTGGGTCTTTGATTGAATTCTGTCTTTTTCCTGAGGTTGGGCCGCATGCCCATTTAATCTAGTCAAAGTGAAAAGATTTGACTCGAACTTTTAGCGGGCCGGATTCAATGACAAATCCAGCCCCAACAGTTGCCCCCAACCCATTAAGTATTTAAGTAATAATACTTGATGGGCGGTTACTCATCATTACCCTAAGCCGCTGAGGCATGAATTCACACGACATTTGGGTCGTTCAACCTTGATCCAACGGCTGTGATCGCTGGAAAGTGAAAGATCGGGGCGGCGCTAAATGACCGACTCGTATTCATTACGTCATATGTACCTAGCCAACCTTTTACCGTGGGCCCTACCACTATAACCACTCTCATTCTCGGAATTAAAATGGTTTTAACCCTAGTTTTCAGATCCGATCTCATTCTCACCTTCCCCTCTTTATCTCTGAATCTCTGTGGCTCCCCCACCGCTTTTCATAAACCATTTCATATTCAAACTCTAATCTAAAACCATGTCTTCCCTTAGTTCAAGGTTCCAATTCGGCCCCTATAAGCCGTCTCAGACCACAGCCCAAGATCTGCTCGATCTTAGAGAGGCATTGGCTGTTCATCCTTTGGTTGAGGTTCGCCTACCTATGGGGCGGGACTCGCCAGAAACGGTTGAAGAGGGCTAGTGTTGTGCCTACCTCAGCTACTTCCAAATCTGTAGTTAACCTTTCCCATCCCTTTCCAATTCCTCGGGCTGGCCTTCCCTCAGATGGTCCCCAGCTTTGTTCGCCACGTCATCGGGACGTATGTTCGCTCTTATGAGGACGAAATGGACCTCAGCCCCAGCTAGTTCTTTGAATTCTATGCCGCTCGGGGTAATTATGTAGTGAAGGGCTCCTTCTACTTCACCCCCAGAGAGGGGCGAGGGATCGTCACCATTCCTGGGAAGTGCTCGCACCGGGACGCCAACTGGCAGAAGAAATTCTTCTTTTTCCAGATCTTGCCGAAAACGGTGTCGTCACTTGAGGACTTCCGCCGGGTTCTGACCTGATTTTCTTTCAACATCAGTAAGTATCTGTATGCTCCTAGAGAGATTTCGGATGCAATTTTTTATTCCTTTTGTATATGTATTCTAACCAACCTAATTTTTAGCGCAGAGAACACCTATTCGGTCTCGTTGACAGCCGCAACGTCCTCTAGGCTATCGTTGCTTTGTGCATACAACACGTGCTGGATTCCTTCACCTCTCACTGGATAAAGAGGGCTTATCACCGGCACACACGCAGCCCCGCCGATCCAGCCAGGCTGACTAGTCCTCAGCTTGCTGCTGCCCCGCTTCAGGCTGTCGCCCTACCCAAGCTCTCTATCAGACCACCGTCGGCCAAGAGGCCCGCTCTTTTGGCGATCCCTCCTGTCGCAGCCGACGCCGGCTCAACCTCAACCACTCCATGAGGAGTGATCGCCTGAAGAAAAGGAGGATAACCCGAGGTGGGGATAAGATCGCTCCAACCATTCCTAGTGCTGGCGGTGATTCTGCGACTTTAGCCAGAAGGCCACAGATAATTCTCATCGACCCGACGATGAGCTCCTTTTAGGAGACAAGCTCCTCCGTGGATGGTGACAATGCTTCACCCAGTGGTTCCGGATCCTTCGAAAGCGTTTAAGAGATCCTTCCACCGGTTCTCCTGGCTGAGATTCCGTCTGCTCCGGTGGAACCTATGCTTCCTCTGCTGCTCTTGACCTACACAGAAAAGGTTCTTTCAGCCAAGAGCCCTCCCTGCAAATCCTCTCTTCCTAAGGAGGTCCCTCGTCCATCGGGGAATGATGCAGAAACCTCCTCGGCACGGGATGTTTGACTAAGGGGGAAACCAGAGGAGCCAGCACAGCCTCCTCCTCCTATCACTTCTCAGGAACCCTCCCTTAAGTTTTACGGGAGGTGGCGCGAGATGACTGCTCTTTCTTTTCTTTTCTTTTTGTTTTAAAATTTCTCTCATTTACTTTTCTCCATACCTTGCTTCTTGGTTTTTCAGACCGATAGAGCCGTCAACGCCCTGGTGGCCAATGGTGAGCTGCGCCTTCGACTCGCCTCCTTGCTGGAAGAAATGGACGACCTGAGAGCCAAACTCGAGAGAGCGAATGGGCGCTTGAAGACCATGGAGAGGCGCAAGCTGGAATATGAGTGGAGGGTTCGACGCCGCATCAAAGAGGACAAGAGAAAGAAGCTTAACTTCATGATACACATGGTGGCGGCCAACGACCTCATTAACTTCCTCAAGCGCGAGGTGCACTAAGTGGCTCCGTTAAGGAGGAGTCGGTGGCTGCCGCGGTGAGGACGGTGCATACTAAAATGGCTGCTAGGTATCGGGGGTGCTAGGGGGCGTAAAGGAGAAGTTCAAGAAGAATGAGGCAGAGGTGACGGTGGAAATTCACCTGTAGGAGCTGATAGCGAATCTTCAGCTGCTGGATGAGCTTTCTGCAGTAAAATCTACCATCTCTGGGAAGCTGGAGAAGCTAACTACAGACCGAGCTGCTGCAGAGAAGGCCTTCGAGGATGCAGTCTTGTTGGACTTCTCGATCGGGAAGTTGGATTTTCCTGAGGTTTCTTCTGAGACCGTCAACTAGGAGGACCTAGCCATCCTCAGTTGCCCCTTTTTTCTTGATCTTTAATGTACCTTTGTGTGCTATATATTGCTATTTTTCTTTCGTTGGTTACACGGAAGGGCTTTAATCCATGTGCCTGCCTCTTTTGGACTTTTCGATATTGCATTTCCTTTTCCTAAATTTGGCCTGCTGGGCCTTTCGAATATCATTTCGGTTTTGTTATTGCTTAGCTGTTTCGAAATTCCTCTATCTTTGATCATCGAATGAATTGCCTGAGTCGGGTCAGCTTATCTTTAGAGGTGGGGGTCGAAGTGGCGTCTTTGCCATGGCTTTGACCTGTCTCGACTTTCCGTGTTTTTTTTTGCAATTCTTTGGCTTAATTCCGAGCTGAGTTACTTCGAATGTTTGAATTAAGTGATAATTTCGAGTCTAATCCTTCATTGGCATGTATGATCGCGGGAGGTGAACTTCAGCGTTTGCTAGCTGCTCCTTGGGGCGATGTTATTATTGTTGGTCGGCCGACGCTTATTGTAACGAAGTTGGGCTTGGTGCTCAAGTCCGCAATTTTATGTGATCGAGTTGAGATCGACTTCGCTTGTAACGATGGGTTTATGCCTAAAGATGTCTTAGTTAGGGACCAATTAGGTCCTCATGAGTTCGGATTCTAACCGAAATGATATGATTTTATGTTATATATCTTTGACAAATTTAGGTTCTCTGCCTTTTTTGATTTTGCAAAGACGTAAACAATGGATGGTTCTCTTCCATCAAGTTCATCTCTGCGTCTCTGTTTTGTTGGGTAGGATGGGCTTGAGGGACGAGCTGTCTTCGTACCCGGTAAGAGGATCAAGCCATAACGTAGTTTGATTATTTGTATCGGAGTTCTAGTGATAGAATTTCTTGAGATTCATGGCGTTCCATGCCCTCCTCACTGTCTTCCTGTTTTGGAGTTTGATGAGATTGTAGACGCTGGGACGAACTATAGCGGTGACTTGGTAGGGACCTTCCCAATTGATCCCTAGCTTTTTGGCACCTTGCTCCTTTGTGTTTTCTTTACTTGTCGTAAGACGAGATCACCCTCTTTAAATCGCCTGATTTTTACTCTAGACTTGTAGTAGCGAGCTGCTGCTTGCTGGTAGTTCTGAATTCTGATGAGGGTGAGGTCGCGGCGCTCATCGGTTACGTCTATTGTGTCTTGGAGCATTTATTTTTCCAGCTTCTCGTTAGGGGGCACATCACCCTCCAAAGACTTGGTACAGTTGTTTCAGCTAGTATCATTGCTTCTATTTCGTAGGCTAATGAAAAGAAAGTTTCGCTGGTAGCTTTATTAGGGGTAGTGCAACCCGCCCATAGTACCCCTTGTAGCTCCTCACTCCACCTTTCTTTCATGGCATTGAGCCGTTTCTTTAGGTTTTCTAATAATGTCTTGTTAGCTGCCTCGACTTGGCCATTCCCCTCAGGGTATCTCGGAGTTGAATAGGTTAAGCGTATCTGCCAATTTTGATAGAAATTTCTGAATGCGGCTGAGGTGAACTGGGTTCCGTTATCAGTTAGAATTTCGTATGGTTACCCATGTCGGCATATGATATGCTTCCATATGAATTTCTTCACCTGGTCGGAGTGCATTTGCTGGTAAGCTGCCGATTCCATCCACTTAGTAAAGTAATCGGTCAGGAATAGTAGGTATTCAACCTATTTCGGTCTTGACTTAACTAAAGGTCCGACTATGTCCATTGACAATCTCATGAATGGGTAAGGAGCTGAGATCGATGACAGCATCTCGGCTGGCTGATGTAAGATCAGGGCATGCTTCTGGCACTTCTCGTATTTGGTTGCGAACCCGGCGCAGTCGGCCATCATGGAAGGCCAAAAGTATCCCTTTTTTTTATCTGCAGTGCTAGAGCTCGTCCCCCAGAATGGCTTCCACACGACCCGCTGTGCACCTTGGACATTACGTCGTGGACCTCGTCTCCATGAATACATGTTAAGCACGGTCTAGATGTGCTGCATTTATATAACTTTCTTTCTATTATGCAGAAGCGCACGCTCTTTGCTCGGAGTTTTCTGGCTTCCCATTTATCTTAGGGAATTGTCTCGTAGATAATGTATTCAAGGATCGGGACCCTCCAATCAGCGCTCGGTCTGGCTTTATGAGCAGCATCGGCTTGCTAAGCCTCTTATGAGTTGGTCGGGCTATCTTCCTCTGGCTTGTTCCCGGGGTTGGTTGACAGTGTAGCGTCATCCTGCGACCGGCTGGTTCCTGCTTGGGAGCTAGAGTTCGGCTGCGATTCTCTGGATTTCTCTCTTGTAGTTACTGTGTTTACTCCGGCCTTGGTAGCTATGGAGATGCTAGACTTTTCTATCACTTCTACCAGGATTATTCGCCTTACTAGAGGGTCAGAGGTCGAGGCCAGAGCAGTTAGTGCATCTGCTCACGTGTTTTCTCCTCGAAGGATCCTAGTTAATTGAAATTTTTCAAATTATTTGGCTAGGTTCCGAGTTACACTCAGATATGCCTTTATGTGGTCATCTTTGGCTTCGTATTCGCCGTGAAATTGGCTTGTGACGAGCTAAGAGTCGCTGAAAGCACATATTTCTCAGGCCAGCCAAGAGGGCTTCATATTCTGCTTCATTGTTGGATGCTCGAAACCCAAGTCAGAATGACTGTTCTAGCACCTTTCCTGATGGGGAGGTAAGTTTTACTTCGACTCTGGACCCTTGTTTCGAGGAGGATCCATCCACGTGGAGACTCCAAATTTTTCCGGGTAAAGTTCTGTTAACCGCTTGCAAAGCTAGCTCAATTACGAAAACGGCTAGCACTTTTGCTTTAGTGCTGGTTTTGGTTCTATACTCTATGTCGTATTCGCTCAGCTCGATGGCCCATTTGGACAATCTCCCAAATTAGCTGGGGCTGTGCAATATTCGGATTGGGTGTGAAGTCATCACCACAATCGCGTGTGATTAGAAGTAAGGTCTCAACTTCCGAGCTTAGATCACCACGGCTAAGGCTAACTTTTCCATATTTGGGTACCTCATCTCAACGTCTAATAGGGACTTGCTTATGTAGAATACCGATTTTTGTTCATTTTGTTCCTCGCGGACCAGCACTCCGCTCACAGCCATAGGTGAGACTGCGATGTAAAGGTAGAGGGGTTCCCCTTCAACTGGTTTTGCTAGTATGGGTGGATGGCCGAGATAGGCTTTCAATTTTTTGAACGCTTCTTCACAGCTCGTGTCCTAGCTGAACCCTTTGTTTCCTTTCAACAAGTTGTTGAAAGTTAGGCATTTGTCCGTGGACCTTGAAAAAACCGGTTCAGGGATGCTATCTTCCCAGTTAGTCTCTACCTTTCTCGCGTGGACATAGAGGATACCATCTCCTGGAACGCAGTTATCTGTTTGGGGTTTGCTTCTATTCCACTTTCGGTCAATAGATAGCCTAGGAACTCGCCAAAATGCACTCCGAAGGAGCACTTGGTTGGGTTCAACTTCATGCCGTACTGATTAAGGACTACAAAGCAATCCCGAAGGTGTGCTACGTGATCTTCTCTAGTTGATGACTTAACCAACATGTCGTCGATGTATACTTCCATACTTTTTCCAAGTTGGCCCGCGAACATTCTATTGACTAGCTTTTGGTAAGTTGCCCCGGCATTTTTGACTTTGAAGGGCATTATTCGATAGCAGTAACTGCGCCGATCAGCAATGAATGCCGTCTTCTTCTGATTGTCTGGATTCATGAGCATCTGATTGTATCCGGAGAAGGCATCCATAAAACAGAGCAGCTCGTGCCCCGCGGTTACCTCGACATGTCGAACGATGTGTGGTAGGGGAAAGCTATCTTTTGGGCATCCTTTATTGAGGTCAGTGAAGTCAATACAGACTCTCCACTTCCCATTTTTCTTTTTGACTACCACCGGGTTGGTTAGCCAATCGGGATATTTGACCTCCCGAATTGAGCCTACCTTCAAAAGGCGGTCCACTTTGTCGTTTACTGTTTTTACGCGTTCAAGTCCTAATTTTCGTCGTTTCTGCTTAACCGGTTTGTAGGTTGAGTCGACGTTAGGTCATGGGAGATGACGTCGGAGGTTGTCCACGCGAAGGTGTTAACATTTTCTTTTAGGAATTTCACGAGCTCCTCCATAATCAGAGGTGGTAGCTGGGACCATATCCCTACGCATTTGTCGGGGTGAACCTCGTCGATGCACACCTGAGTGACTACGTTTCCTCAAGGTTTGGACATCAGCGGGTTGTTGAGGCTGGAGAACTGGTTGATAGTTAGCTTCGCCTGTTTTTGTACTTGCTAATTTAAGGATTTCCCGATATGCTTTTACCCGTTACTGTAGCATATTCTGGAAGCTTTTTGGCTGCCTTGGATGGTTTCAATTCTGTTGGGTGTCAAAAATTTAACGTATTGGTGATAAGTTAATCGTATGGCTTTCTTGGCGTATATCCATGGCCGCCCAAGTATTGCGTTAAATGGAGCTTGTCGGTCTATCACCACGAACTCAATGAGCTTGTGGAGGCCTCCAGCTACGAAGGATAGCCGCATTGTCCCTATCGAGTATATGGTTTCCCCGGTGAAGCTAGTTAGAGGGGTGACTCTCCTTGCAGCTCAGAATCACTCAGGCCCATTTTCTTGCAGGAGTCGTAGAAGAGCAGGTTGACTGAGCTTCCGGTGTCTATTAGCACTACGGACATGAGACATCCACATACCTCGAGCTGAGTGACGAGGACATCGTCGTGTGGTTTGTCAAGGTACGATGTTTTGTGTTCACTAAATGCGACCACTGATCTCATCGATCCACCGCAAATACTTAGCTCCTTGAATATGAGGTCGATTCTCTTTTTGGGAGCTGGTGGAGGAGAAGCTAATGTCTTTTTCTCCACTGGTCTTTCCTTTTTGCCCTTCGATTACTTTTTTTTTCGGGTGTTCGGTTGCGGAGGGGCCTATTTTGCTTCGGACCTCACTTTTGGTTTTTTGGGCTCGGACCCTTACTTGAGGGTTGCCCTCAAGCCTAGCAGGTAGCGACATTCTTTTGTGGAGTGTCCCTTGTTCTTGTGGTGGATGCAGAACTTACCTCTATCGTAATCAGATTTCTTGTTTTTGTCCCTGTCGATTGCGAAGGCATGCTGGGCTCTGCCGTACCCTTCTCTCTAGGTAAATTTTCTTAGAGGTTGCTGCCCCAAAGGGTTAGCGGTCTCCTTGTATTTTTCAGCCAAGATGGCTTTTTCCTCTTTGAAGATTGCGTAGAGAGCTGCGCAGTGCAGTACATCGTCTAATGGCATGGTTGGATGGATCTCGGCTCCTCTCGAAACCTTGACGTGTGCCACATGCCATTTTTAGTGCCCCTAGGGCAGCTATCTCGTTCAAGTTAGCTATCCTGGCTTTAACTTCCTTAAAATGTGCAATATAGCTCTGTAGGGGCTCGGTTGGTCCCTGAGTTAGTGTCCAAAGACTGGCTTTTGAGGCCCTCGTTTCTATGAACACGGAGCATTGCTTGAGAAAAACAGCCATCAACTGATCGAAACTGCTTATTGAGCAGCTATCTAGTCCTGCAAACCATTCGAGGGCTTATCCCGTTAAACTTTCCACGAACAGGCGGCAGTGTCCGGCCTCCCTTTCTTTTTTGGAAAAATGGGCTCGCGTGACTGCCAACCTAAATGCCCTAACGTGTGCTTTTGGGTTGCTTTTCCCGGAGAACTCCGAGAACTTAATCTTCCCAATATCTCTTATCGGGGTGTTTGCGATCCGATCTACAAATGATGTTCTCTGAGTTTCCTCGATGGGCTATTCTATGTCCGGGGCTGAGTTATCGCCCGTTGGATGAATAATCTCATGAATCGCAGTTCGGCTTGAGTCTGTTCAGCATACTGCCAAAACATATTGCTATCGATTATTTCTATGGCATCTAGGTGGGTCGTAGACGTTCATGTCTGGGGCATAGCTTCCGTCCACCCGGCTGGAGAGTTTTGAACATTTTCCAAGCGCGGCGAAGGCGGAAGAGGCTGTTTGTTGATCCGGGTGGAGTCGTTATGCGAGCTCGGACGGGAATATCCACGGTTTGGTCGACGAGCTTATGCGCGGATGGAATACAAGATATGTGTTTACACTGGTAGGGGTGGCAAAGATCCCTGAAAAATCTAATCGCGATCGATGGGTTGTAGACCTGGGAGGAGCGGTGTCCTTTCCAACAACCCTTCGGGGCTAACCGACTAAGAGATCTCCCGCATTTGAGCGAAGAAAGATCTTTCTTGCTACTCGAGTCGGGCTTGGACGGTCCTGACTGAAGCATCCTGTGTCTAGGCCTTTTCCACCAGGGTGGAAAGCATTCGACAGATTTTGGTCATGTCGTCACCCGACTGTTCTTTCTTCCCGACGAGGGGTGGGCAAGGTGGACGCGTCCTGGAGGCCTCCGGACGCTAGGTCCGTGGAGACATCCTGGTTTCTTAGTTAGACGCCATGTGGGGGCGCTGGGATCGTCGCAGCAGAAGCTGAGACAACGACCTTCGCCGGTGGGCTTTGGTCAGTCTAGCCTGCTGCTATTAGTCAGTTATCGGCTGGAGCCGTAACGTTCGTTCCAAGTCTGATCTGGTCCCACGGCTGGAATCCAGATGATTCCTGACTCTGGGGAGTCATGGCCGGTGTGTCGCTGGCTTTCGGCGCGATACACTTTGATTTATCCATCTTTTCCCTAACAGATCTTAGGTCAAACTTCTGTGCTAGACGTATCTCTTTCTTCTCCTTAGACGGTGCCAAACGTGGAAGCTGAATTCCGCACTGAGTATTTGTATGTGAATTCGGAGAAGAAACTTTGGTCCTAAGAAATATCTATAAATTCAACGATTAAAAGAAGAGTAGAGCGGAGCTGAATTTATATTGATATGAATCGAATACACAATGAGATCTCGAGTGAGATGTGTTACAAGCTGAAAATATAGTGTTTAACTCTCGCGTAAGTCAAAAGTTGGCAAAATCTGCTCGGATTCCCTCTACTTATAGCTCAATTTAGCTTTTCGATCCAGCTCCACGCATCCAGGGCGGTTCTGCGTATCTCGGGCACGTTCTTGGCATATTCCTCGCAAATTTCACTTCTACGACTGTGCTTACCGCCCTATTGACTCGTTCCTAGCTCGTCAGCTCTGCATCTGTTGATCCAGCGCTCGTAGAGCTGACTTGGGCCTTTGACCGAATTCTATATTTTTTCAAAGGCTAGGCCGTAGGCCCATTTAATCTGGTCAAAGTGAAACGATTTGACTCGGGCTTTTAGCGGGCCAGATTCGGTGAAGAATCCAGCCCCAACAGATAGCTATAAAAGTTTATAATATCTTATTATATAAAACTTGATGCGTCAAACGTGATAATTAACAAGAATATGACATGTTTCAGCTAATCGATTAGATTTTGACACGTATTAAAGTCCAATTAGATTTTGTCACATGTCAACAATAGAAATTAGATACTTGTTTATTTGTCTTTATCAATTAGATACTTTAATTTTAAATAGAAATAGATAAAACAATAAATCAAATACCTTTTTCTATTGGGATATTATAATAGACGTGTAATTTTTTTTAAATATCCAAATTTTTACATTTATTTACATACTTTTATGTCCTCTCCATTCTACGCAATTTAATCTTCAATAACATTTTTCATAAAACTTATTTGTTTTGGTTTTTCATTAGAAAAGATAGATTATTATATTTTTTTATATCTGAAATAGAATACGATAATATATATTAGTTTTCTGAGTTTAATATGATTAATTCTAACTCGATTTTTTGTTTGTTATTGACAACATTGATATTGATATGAGGTGTAGTAATTTATTTTTCTACTTTTTGCTTAGTTTTTTTCTACGTTTAATAATTACTAAAATGGTAAAAGTAAAATTCAGATTTTTATACAAGATACTTAATCTTATCGAAGCATGTTTGAGTCAATCGGTTAGATTTATACAAGTATAATTTTTTTTTTAATTAGATTTAGCCACATTTCAAAAATCTATTTAAAATTAATAATATCTTAATTTGATAAATAGTAAAATATCATCCTAATTTAAATAAGATTAAAAATATTTAACTATTTGAATATATGTGATAAATTTAGTTGAAAATCAAACAATATAAAAAATAAATAATAAGAATACAATAGAGAAATATTTTATAGACTTCTATATAAATAATTTTGTAATAACGTTTTTAATTTAATTTTATTATTTAAATAGAGTGATATAATTTTATCTTTTGTCTTTTCGTCTTTGATTTTTGCAAGTTACAAAATATTCAAGAGTTAAAATAGTTCAAATATAAATATGAGAAATAATCCATCAACATTTTCAAAAGTAGATATTTGAATAGTAAAATAAGATTAAAAGTAAAAAATGTTACCAAATTTAAATAAGTTTAAGAAAGACTAATAATTTCAAAAATGATATTTTTCTCGATCAATGGTTTTGCAGTAACATTCTTACTTTGATTTTATTTATGTTAACGGGTGAACTAATTTTGTACACCACAATTAAATATTTTATTTTCTATAAATTTATAAAAGACTAAATCACAAACCCGCATATATGCCGTTTCTTCATCTAGTCTTATATAAATAGTATTACATAGCTACATAGCAAACTTTTGTATTTTCACCAGATTAAATGATTTTATTGTTATTAAATTTAAAAACCATAGCTTTTTGTAACTTAATAAAGTGTAATTGATTAATTATACTGTTTATAAATCATATATCAATTTTATGTTATTTTATATAATATTTTAAGATCTCCTCTAAATTAAAGTTATGAGTACAAAAAATTAAAATTAAATGTATTTTAATAACTTTAGCAATTAGTTCTAACAATTTAATAGGTAATTCTTATGTAAATTAGTTCCAAAAAATTACATGTAAGTATCTTGTGCACATTTATATAATTCTTATGTAAATTTATGTATATAAAATATATATGCTTACCAAATTAAAGAGTATACTATACAAAAAAAAAAACGTTTTAAACTTAAAAGTTTGGCTTTTATATAGGTAACTGGGACTTTAAAACAAAAAATCACAAAAGATAAGTTCTAATAAAAAAATATAAACATGAAAAAAAAAAAAAAGATGATGTGAGACATTAAATAATGATTTTATGACTAAAGCCTGATTAGAAAAATTAACACTTTTAATGTTTTATTAAATTGTTTTCATAGCTTTCAAAACCAATTTACCAATCACTCCCTAATGCAATTTAAAAAAAAGTTGTGTTGGACAAAATAATTCTCCTAACCAAGATTTTCGAAAGAAAACCTTACTCCACCACTAATTGTTAGTCCATAAAAACAGAATCACTTTACAATTGAATCGATGTGAAAGATAAAATCAAAGCAAATCGACAAATAAATCGAGATACAAATACAATCAGGCATCAATTATTATCTTCTTATGATTAAAGTTTTTAATGAAATAAACAGAAGATGCATTCCAACATTTCTGTTGAGGATATGCAGATGTGTCTGTAGAAGCAAAATCTATTATAACTTGTCTGATCAATAGATTTTTACAATCGTTTTTTTAGAAAACTATAGTGAATATAAATAAATACATACAAGTTAAGGATTTGTGCCAACAAATATGTTTTTTTATATTGTAGCGGTCTTTTTTTCATATAATAATGTATATGTACAACAATTTGGTACAAATGATTAGTTTTCTAATTTAGATAATTACTTACTATAAACATCAAATTTATATGTATTAAATACATAAATAATCAATACATTATAAATTATTGCATATTTTACCATGTTAATTTCAAATATCATGTAATGTGTGGATAATCACTAGTAGTATATATAATACAAGAAGCAAGAGACGTCATTGGCTATATTAGTGAGAATCAATTGGAGTTTAGTGCCAATGTGTAATTAAGCTTTTGTATGTTTTGTCTATACATGTTCACTGAATCTTTAATTAATCTTCACTAGATATTGACCTTCACCAAGCGTAGGATTAGATTATTACTTTTTTTCTAATTAAAAGTGGTTGAATATATCATATTGTTACATACTACTTACATACAGTGATATACAATTCTAGATCTATGATATATAAATGCACATTAATATAACTTTTGTAAAGTAAAATTTTAAAAACAACAATTAAAAATTATTAATCTTTAAAACGTAAGGTTATATCACATATAATTTAAATTATTATTTTTAGTTGAGACTAAATTTATAGAGATCTATTGGTGAACTATGTTATATGAGAGTATTTAGAAATTTCACCATAACATATAAATATTAATTGATATGTTTTGATTGGTTTATTTGAATAATGTGTCCTTTAAAACATTATTTGAATGACACTTAAGGTTTTTTCTAAGTATCTCCTAAGATAATATATATATATATATATATATATATATATATATATATATATATATATATAGTAGGATATGGGTTCCAAAACCAATTCACTCCCATTCATTTATTTTTCTTTTGAGTAAAGAAAGAAGGTAGATGAGATCATTTATCTTCTCAAGATAAATTATTATCCCAATATGTCTTCCTATGATAGATTATATCCTACTCTATTTAGTTGTTTCCTCTCGGATTCTAGTTTCTTATTTTTTTTTGTACACCGCTCCTAATTATGACTCAAGAACACTCATGTGTTCCTTGTGTTCCTTACTCTTTTCTTTCACTTTATTGAGGTTGTTCTCAAGCCATTTCACCTCGAAACTGATCCTTCCAAGTGTGCTATTGAGTTACCTACTGCCTCAAGACTTTCATAAGTTACCGACCAAGTTAGAACGTTGAAGATCATGATTATTCTGACCAAGATATGTGTGCATCCAAAAGATATATATTCTTCTCGCTCAAGTCTTGCAACAAAGTTAACATGAAACACTTATACACATCAACTATGCCAAAAAAAGTTGATGAAATTTTGAACCTGAAAATCTTTATTTGATCTTATACATGAAACACTTATACACATAGAATCTGACTCTTAGAAACCAGCACAATGCCTCTAATCTTCGCAATATCACCTATATATGTACTTATCTTATATGTGTCTAACGAAAAGTAAATAATAATAATCTTGGCTCTGATTTATCTAGAAACCACATGTATTTCTTTGCATTCATACATTTTTATCTCCATCGCCATAGCAAACTTGAAAACGAAGGTATCAACAACAATAAAACAAATAAAGCATATCATACAATGCCTTAAGTCAAAAATCAAGGTTTAAGCTATTGGCTATAAAATGAGGGCCTCTACAACTCAACAAAAGACGTATGTACAAGATTGAGTATAAGTAGGTTATGCAATGCTTCTGGTGGATTAAAAAATTGTATACTTTGATGAAGGTCTAACTGATTAATTTATCTTCTGAACATAAATTCACTTTTGTCTCTTAGATGAGAAACATTGATCTTAGTAAGGACTAGGGGAGACACTTACTTTGATGGATATGCCGGAAGAGATAAAAGTAGTGCAAAATTTATTCAATCCCATGGGAAAACAATTAAGTCTTTGTGCCCACGGTACCTTTGCTACCATGTGAAACCAAACATTACTTCTACAGCAACTGTTATGGCAGAAGAATTCAAGTTTATTGCAGAAGGTTAAGGAGCCCAAGGGAAGAGAGACTTGATTTCAACTGTATGCTTCATCCTCCAGCTATTGGGAATCAAATGATATCGAATATTTTATAAAATAAAAGACGATAATATTCCAAGATTGATTCATCTCTATCCTGGAGTTATCCAAATATATTTTTACCTAAATTCAAGAAGATAGTGAATCTTACAATCATTTAATTTTAGACGGTTTAGTTGTAGAAGTATATTTTTAATTTTGTAGTGGTTTTGAATTATGTTCAGTATGCAAGAGGTATTGAACATAATTGGCTTCAACATGACCCGATTGGTGCTTAGTTGGCTGTTTTTCTAATATATGGGATTGCATAGGAAAGTATATCTACTACGCTCTTAAATTTAAATTATAATTTATATCTGTTAAGATTTAATGGGTTATAATTTTGTATACGTGTGACATTTTTGTTGAACTAACGTAATCTATATAATAAAATATTAATTTATTTCAGAACAATGTTAACCGGCAGGTCACCGTCCACTACCATTACCAGAAACCTAATATCTTTTTTGTCTTTTTCCGTTAGGTCTTGTCAAAGTGTACTTGTTCCGTTTCCAATGCATACCCACATAAATGTCAGACGGACCAGTCCATGTCTAATTAGTCCAATTCGTAACGGACAAAAAAAATTTTTAACCCATACGGACTGGCCTGTCACGGATTGCAGATTCGAAATATATGTCCAGACCCGTATTACTTGGACAAACGGACTAACGGGTCAGCCCGCAGATTATGATAGTCTTGGTACAACGTACAAAAAAAGTGTAATATTGAAACACAAGACATGAATGAAATAAAACTAATGTGTATTAGAATCAAACTCTCGTCTAAGGCTTTGTTGTGTACACATGTCAAACGCGAATACATTAACCAAAACTAAAGAAACGGGTTTTAACTATTTCAAATATGTAATATATAAAACTTATATGAATCAAAAAGAAACTCTCGTCTAAGGTTTTTTTTCAATCCAAATCAAATTAGAAACATCAGTACCACATCAAAAATCAAATTTTAAAAATCCAATTTGAGTCATAGTTTTTAACTCAAATTAAAACTCAAACACCTCAATTTGTGCTTGAAATTCAAAATAAAAATTTAAACTAATATCCAATAAAGCAACAAACAATTAAAACAAACCAAGCATAATTTTCAATGACTTGTCATAGTACCATATCAATTTGTATTGTACATGTATTTTTGGCTTAGTATGTACGTAAACTATGTTTCATTTTTATGGTTAGGCTCACATTCATATCTATTATATACGTTATATGATTAATATAACATGGTGATATTTTTTTATTCTGTTTGCGATTAATAAATGGAAAAGAATTTGTTGTTTAAATTAGGTTAGTGATATAAGTTATATGTTTTGTATTTATAATATAACCGTAAAAAATATTGGTCGATATAAATGATGCATTAATGAATTTTGCCGTTTGACTAACTTGCTTTATTCATATTTTAAATAAAACATAAATTAAAACCAAACATGTATTCATGATTAAAGAAAAATCTTTTATTAACAAAAACTCAAATCATTAACAAGAAAAACACATAAAAACACTAAAACTCATTTAGTCAAAACTAAAAATTTAGATGGGCCAAATGAGCCAGCCCGCGTCCAAATAGACCAACCCATTACGGACCAAAAAAATTTTCAACATATACGGGTTAGCCCGTCACGGATTACTGGCTTTAAATGTGTGTCCAAACCCGCCCTGTTACGGTCTTACTTGGGCCTAGCCCGCGGGCCGCAGCCCATGTTGACATCTCTACATACCCACGAGCCACTTGCGACGAGTAAACAAAAGCCTAATCAAATTTGTATTTCTCCTCTTTCTTTTTTACTCTCAAATATATAATATTTTTTTGAATTACCAAAAGTTCTCAATCAAACCCCATAATTCTCCAAAACCCAAAACCACAGCATATAATATTAGTTTTGTCTTAAAAACACTTGAACCAATGAATTTTAGACTTTGTCTAGATCTTTACCAGTTAAGCTATTGGCTCTTGATTACTCTAAAATATTTTAAATTTCATTTATTAAAATAATAACAAACTAAAAAAAAATCCTATGAGCCGATTGAACGATATGAACAAACTCAAACTCAAAAAATTCATCTCTGAATTATTTGTTTTTCTTTGACATCACATCTATGAATTGTTTACGTAAACATCAAACACACAAAGCTATTTAGCAAAAAAAACATCAAGTATCTACCGGCATGTGTCTCATCTCCTTCGAGTTACCGTGAATAGAATTAGGAAGATGGTTACAGAACCTGCTTCAACGATAGTTTCAATTAAAGAGAGTTTTTCTAGAATTTTCAACTCGACCGAAATCACTGCTGGATTTTGCCGTAAATAGTTTTGTTTTTCACTCTTTTCTTGTAAATAACTGTTTTCATCTAAAATTACTTTATTAGTACTGGAAGTGAATGTGATTACAATGTAAAACATGAGAAATTACACAAAGAACATAGAAAATTAGAAATGGTAACAAAAAAAAGCACTATTAAAAACTCCTTGAGAGACCTGAAACCAATCAGTTCATATCCAGAACCGAACCGAATACTCAAATATCTAGGCAGGCCTGACTCTGATGGAGTGCAAGTAATGCTTTTGCACAGGGTCCTACCGTGAGTCCCACAATATTAGTTAAATTTTTTTTTTTTGTCGACCACTTCATTAAAAGCCCAATGGGCAAGTTACAAAAGGAGAAAGTCCACAATTTAACAGGCCCAAATTAAAAACGTTGTTGAAATTGGTAGTCACCGCCGGTCACCAATCAGTCGCCACCAATCAACCATAGAGCAATGAGGACCTCCAACTTTCTGCCGATCTCAGTTCCGCTCATTAGATTCGCCGAAACCTACTGAAAATTAGTAAAACCTCTTCAAAATCCCTCCGATAAACGCCATGTTTGAGTTGCTCCATGATATATCCTGGTTTTTATGGTTTTTATATGGTGTTTATTATTCTATCTAATGATTTTTATGCGGTTTTATGTCTTAAGTGGTAGTTTTAGTGTGTTTGTAGTGTTTAGAGTCTTTTACAGGTTAATTGAGCAAAAAGGTTGAGAAAAGAGATATTGGACAGTTCTGAAGCGTCATATGTCAGGCAATCGTTGGAAGCCTTAAAATCATTGGATTGATCTGAATTTTGGACACGAGATAGATAATTGAGTCAGCTTGCATACAAAAGAAGATTGAAGTCATTTGGATCAACGGTCAGAAAGTTACACCAATTCTCGTGAAGACCTGTCATTCTGGCTAAACCGACGAAAATAAAGGAAATTTTCAGTGTTTCCTAATTTGACTTGGTTTTGCCAGAGATTTTGACCTGCACGATTTTAGACCTATAAATACATGTTTTTAGCCACTTTAGAGAAAAAAACCCTTGTAATTTATTCATCTGTTTTGATTCTAAACTTTTGGGAGAAGATCTCTAATCCCTATTGACAATTTGGAGAAGATTTCTGAACCCTCTTGTTTATTTATTGATTTCTTCTTTTCTTCCATGGATTCTTCTTATGATTTGATTTCTATCATGTCTGAGTAGTTTTCTAATTGGGTTTTAGGGTTTCAAAGGGATTTCAGAGTTTGATTGATTAAGATGTTGATTTAGGGATTGATAACTTGGTTTCTTCATCTAGGTTGTTCGTATTGCTGGAACTTGATTAGCTACCTTGTTTCTGATCTTAGGTTGTTTAACGCATCAAAAGTGTTTGTTTAAAAGCCTGAAAGAACCTATTTGAGCAAAGCATCCCTAGCCAACGAAAGCTGATGTTAGGGTGTTTTGTGAACATATCAAACTTGACCATTAATGCATGTTTAACCTCTTGAATTCAAACGACAGTTTAGGATCTTAGGTTGTTAGACATAGTAATTGATACTACGACAGTAGATCAATTTGATTTCGTGATTTGAGTTCTAGAATGATTACTAATGCTTTTCCTGACAATTTATCTATTTCCGAATCTCTGAATCCCTGCGAATTCCCTGATGCCCAATACTTTTTATTCATAAGTTTACATTTTTTTAGTTTATATTCTTGTTTCGATTTGCATTCACAATCATATTTCCGTCTTAGCTTAGTTTTATTCTCATATATTCGTAGTGTGATACTTGGTCCTTGTGGATTCGATCCCTGCATTACTACAATCATTTGCTGTGCACTTGCAGTAGTTATATAGGGTTAAAACTCTGTGTTATCAAGTTTTTGGCGCCGTTGCCGGGGACCAATTACATTGCCTTCGAATTTGGGATTGAAATTTAGTCTAAGACACTAACTTTTTTTGTTTTTCTTTTGTATAGGTTCTTATAGTGATGGCCATGGATTACAATGAGTGGCCACAAGAGGAGGAAGACACATTCGAAGATGAGCCTTACGTGGAGCCTCCATTTGATGAGAGTGTGCTTACACCAGAGCAGAGAGTGGAGTTAGAAGAGCTTCACAAGGAAAACCCAACCTTGACAAGGAGAGACCTAGCAGCTATGATCCGGGTGAATCTCATCTCACACCGGGCTTCACTTGAAGGAAGGGAGCTCACATTTTCTGAGATTACCGTAGCTCATGCACTTGAAGAGGTAATATATTGGGTTCCACCATGCCAACTAGAAGGTACATACGACTTATCCTTTGAATTTCATGATAATGAGGATAGGCACTTGCCTTGCATTGAAGATGTAGCTTCTAGTTTGCAGACTCTCATGCTCATTCAAGAATGTTATGAATTAATATGTGAGACTGAACAACTAGATACTCTAAGAGTAGAAAAACTTGCCAGGGATTATCATGAAGTATGCTTTGATATCAATCATCTGTGTGCTTTAAGTGTTCATGATCTCGAGTTTAAGGTTTCAATTCTAGAGGAATCTAGTTCTCTTCTTGAAAAATCTTGTCTAGGAGAAGTGCTTAATGTAGATGAGCTCTTGAATGGGGTAGATGATCATAAGGTTGAGATACATTCTGGGAATGAGAATATTGTGGTCTACATGATTGATGGGGATGAAGTTAACTATTATTTGATGAATTCGTTTAACCCTGAAGTTGACTTTATTTTTCCATCAAATGCATTTGATTCTCATGAGTATCTAACCAATGACGATTCAAAGATATATGCTACACTGGTAGTAAAGTCCCTCGATGAGAGTTTTATCTTTTTGTCATGGATGTGTTTTCTTGCATATTATGTTTATTTTTCTAATAGGAGAAGGACAAAAGGTGCATTGGCCCAACCTTTTGATTCTCATGATTAACCTATGTGTTCATAAGTCAAGCTAAAGACTTAAAACAAGCGCTTGGTGGGAGGCAACCCATCTTCTAACTTTTAGTTTTGTTTTTCGGTGTTTCAGGAAAAAAAAAAAAATTTAAAAAAAAAAAAAAACCGTGCAAATAAGGGGCAGATCGATCGATCTACACTTAGGATCGATCGATCGTATTCCAGGATCGACCGACGTAAGTTCTGCGATCGACTTCGGTAAAAAAAAAAAAAAAAAAAAAAGTCCGTGCAAATAAGGGGCAGATCGACCGATCTTTGCACGGATCGATCGATCCGAATATTTGAGCCAAAGCATCAGATCACCTCAGGATCGACTTGGCATAATCGAACATAATCAGATCGATCGATCCAGATATAGATCGATCGATCCAGATATGGATCGACCGATCCGTGCAAGGTACGTGCAAAAAAAAAAAAAAAAAAAAAAAAAAAAAAAAAAAACTTTTTCTTCTTTTGAGTCTCTTTTGCCTTTTTCTTGATTTATTTTCACACCGAGACGGTGTGAAATAAGTCTGGGGGAAGGTATTCATCGTTTACTAACGCCATTTTCCTTTGTTTTGTTTCTTTTGAGTCATTTTTATGTTTTTCATGAGTCAGTCCAAGTTGTTTTATTGAGTCAAGAGTGTTATTGTTAGGAAACCATGATGAAATATTTCTCTTTGTTTACTGACTATTTCATTTGAGTGACCATTACTGCAGAATGATTTCAGATCCGACTAATGGAAAATCCAAGGACTAACTAGTTAACTAGAGACGTCTCTTGTTTCCAGTAAAATCCACTAAGCCAGAGCTAATTGCACTCTCATTGGAATGATTGGTGTCTAATGGGCTTGATTCCTTGTTCGTACCTGACAGATGCACCGTGTGTGATAAGTAATAGTACTCCTCTCTCTCAATTCTCTAAAATAAATGTATACATATGATTAGGATTGGGGTGAAATGATAGCTCCTGAGTACAAGATGAGGAAGTAAAATTCCGGTGAGTCAGTACTCAAGAGGTGATCATCCAGCTCAAAAGCAGCAGTCTGAGTCCCGTGATACGGACAAAGAAGACGAGCACTCTCACGACCCTGTCTCCTCACAAGGAACAACACTAGTGAGTCACGACCCTGTCTCCTGGAAGGGAACAGCAATAGTGTTATGCACTGCTTTGAGTCTAAACAATCTTAGAGATAACGTAGAGAATCGAATAAGTCTGGGGGAGAGGAAAATGTACCAAAAGGTGGTGTTGGTGATCTGTCGTGGTATTGAACGGGAAGAAGGTTCTTAGCACTGAGATTATCAATGAGGATAGCGATGATGGCTTGTGGAAAGTATTGCGAAATCTTGAGATGAATTTGGGAGCCTGGAAAAGTCTGCGGAGAAGTACATGGTGGTTCGATTTAATTCATACTTGCAGTATGTGGATTATGAATTTAGTGGTCACTAAACGTCTAAAAGAGAATCTGAGTTTCCACGTTTTCAAACCTCTTTCACAGGTTTAGTCTTTTGTTTTGCTTGAGGACAAGCAAAATACTAAGTCTGGGGGAGTTGATATATCCTGGTTTTTATGGTTTTTATATGGTGTTTATTATTCTATCTAATGATTTTTATGCGGTTTTATGTCTTAAGTGGTAGTTTTAGTGTGTTTGTAGTGTTTAGAGTCTTTTACAGGTTAATTGAGCAAAAAGGTTGAGAAAAGAGATATTGGACAGTTCTGAAGCGTCATATGTCAGGCAATCGTTGGAAGCCTTAAAATCATTGGATTGATCTGAATTTTGGACACGAGATAGATAATTGAGTCAGCTTGCATACAAAAGAAGATTGAAGTCATTTGGATCAACGGTCAGAAAGTTACACCAATTCTCGTGAAGACCTGTCATTCTGGCTAAACCGACGAAAATAAAGGAAATTTTCAGTGTTTCCTAATTTGACTTGGTTTTGCCAGAGATTTTGACCTGCACGATTTTAGACCTATAAATACATGTTTTTAGCCACTTTAGAGAAAAAAACCCTTGTAATTTATTCATCTGTTTTGATTCTAAACTTTTGGGAGAAGATCTCTAATCCCTATTGACAATTTGGAGAAGATTTCTGAACCCTCTTGTTTATTTATTGATTTCTTCTTTTCTTCCATGGATTCTTCTTATGATTTGATTTCTATCATGTCTGAGTAGTTTTCTAATTGGGTTTTAGGGTTTCAAAGGGATTTCAGAGTTTGATTGATTAAGATGTTGATTTAGGGATTGATAACTTGGTTTCTTCATCTAGGTTGTTCGTATTGCTGGAACTTGATTAGCTACCTTGTTTCTGATCTTAGGTTGTTTAACGCATCAAAAGTGTTTGTTTAAAAGCCTGAAAGAACCTATTTGAGCAAAGCATCCCTAGCCAACGAAAGCTGATGTTAGGGTGTTTTGTGAACATATCAAACTTGACCATTAATGCATGTTTAACCTCTTGAATTCAAACGACAGTTTAGGATCTTAGGTTGTTAGACATAGTAATTGATACTACGACAGTAGATCAATTTGATTTCGTGATTTGAGTTCTAGAATGATTACTAATGCTTTTCCTGACAATTTATCTATTTCCGAATCTCTGAATCCCTGCGAATTCCCTGATGCCCAATACTTTTTATTCATAAGTTTACATTTTTTTAGTTTATATTCTTGTTTCGATTTGCATTCACAATCATATTTCCGTCTTAGCTTAGTTTTATTCTCATATATTCGTAGTGTGATACTTGGTCCTTGTGGATTCGATCCCTGCATTACTACAATCATTTGCTGTGCACTTGCAGTAGTTATATAGGGTTACTCCACCACCGACTACACCCAAATTGATGTAGTTCTGAGTTCCAATCATGCCCATGCGTCGTGAGCAGCAGGAGAAAGCGATAGAGATATTACTCCTCAAACAAAATGAGAAATCAGAGAAAAATTGAGAAGAAATAGAGGAATCGAAAAGATTAAGTGTTGACGGAAAAGAGATCAAATCTCTCTAAAAAGAGAGGAAACCGGACTTAGTCGGAACAAACATCCGAACAAAGTCGAAAATATATCCGATATATACGGAAGCAAAACCCGATTAGATTCAAATAGCTCGGAAACGGATCCAAACATAGATCAAGCGGAAAGCAAATCGGATCTAATCGGACAACCGACTACAAAACATAAAATAAAAAGATATGAACATTTATACAAACCGGACCGGCGAAACCGCCGGCCGGATAAAACCTTAGATCTGAAAATCTTTCAGAAAAAGAAAAGCTTTAGAGAGAAGCTTCACGAAGGAGAGAGACTTATTAAAATTTTTTTATAAAAAAGTCCTAAATTGTTGTAAAATTAGTAAAAAAGGTCCTATATTTTTGTAAAATTCATAAAAAAACCCTAAAATTTTAATATATATTATATTACTATCAAAAAAAATTTTGGCACATGGCCCGTAAAGCCAATGGACCTGTGCCTAGGTTTAGTCCCTTGATCAAAGCAATTACCGGCTCAATCTTTCTCAATGTCTCATGTTTTTTTTTTCGATGGCTCATGTTAATATTGGAAAAAGAGTGTCCTCTTTCATGTGTTTAGTAATATATGAAAATATGCCCTTTTTAAGTACTTATCTTTGGTAATATGATATGGAGTTAATCAATAATTTTATTTGCCTATACTTCAGAGTTCAGACAGATCTTCACATTGGAATATCCCTTTTTCTTTTTTCTTTTTTGAGAAAAGGCATTCCATTGAAAAGCAAGTGGATGATTAGAACATGGAATACAATATATAAGAACAATCTCTAAAGGCTAGAAAATGCAAATAGACTACAAATGACGATAAGATACAAAAAAAGTATATTTAACCAAGTCTTGGTCCGGGAAGCGACAATAACCCCAAGAAGATAGTGGCGATCCACACACCAATCTACGATCGATCGGCAAAAGACAATGAGAGTTTGAACCAAACACTCTTAACACACCGGTCGACTAAGCTTGTGGAGAAGTCGAACAATTTGAGAAGACTGGCATTGAGTCCAAACTACACAAGTCAAAATGAGAGCACAACACAAAACTAAGGGCATGAATCAACTGTCCGAGCCAAACGTGACAATAGTCCCAAGAAGATAGCGGTGATCTCCACACCAATATACGGTCGATCGGCAAAGGAAAAATGAGAGATGCCACCAAACACTCTTAACAAACCCATCGACAAAGCTTGCTGAGGAGTCGATAAGTCTAAGAAGACTGGCAATAGTCCATCCCACACACTGGAATATCCCTTTTTGTTTCTGATTGAACAAGTGAACTTCCAATGAAGTTTTTATGGGTTTGCACTGAGAAACCGAAAAATTACCATTGTTAAACAACTTTAGAGTTTGATCGGTAAACTTGTATCCATTCGGTACAAAATATATTGTCTTTACAATTATCAGTCACAAAAACTTTACCAAAACCGTCATCAGTACCAAAACCATGATCAAAACCGTTATGTTTATTTTTTTTTTTGTAATAGTTCATTTATCGTTATTTTTTACATTTTTGCACTATTATGCTTCTAGTTACCGTTACAAAACTTACCCCTTTAGTTCAACTTTTAATCATTCAGACAAACCTTCTCCAATGGAGAAAAGAACCAATTATTCAATCGAGATTATCATAATTTTCTCCATTGGTAACAGCTGACTGACAGTTATGTATCTGGTTTTTGTTCCCAAGGGAAAACCGGAAAAGTGATAGATTCACTTCAAGTGTTTGATTAAATGCCTGAGAGACGCGTTAATAATTGATGTATCTCTATGCAACTCGTCGAAGCAATGGCTCATGGGATCTATCCTTATCATGCCATCTCCAAGTATGATTTTTTTTGTTTTTGCTTTTTTCTAATCATATGATACAACTCTAACCATAATCTTTCGTATGCTTTTTCAATGGTATATTTTTTTTTATCTCACATCTAATACAAATGTTCATATGTACATAGAGCATAAAAGAATCACTATAAAAAAAACAGAGCAATCAGCATGGTGAACTATGGGAGCTATGTTGGCTAGGCAAAGAAGTGTTCCTCCATGAGCCACGCTTAGTTGCCACTAAATCCGGTGTCCTATTAGGATTCTCCACGGCCATCTCTTTCTCTAGATCTTCTCCAACTCTGAACTCCGGGTGGGCGTACGCATTTAGAAAGTACGCATTGAGGTTTAAGTTTGGCTCACGTGTGCGTTCCAGTGTATCTTTGATCATGGCTTCCTGATAACACAAAGGTAAAAAAAGATTGCTAAGATGTTACTGCTTTCGCTCGAAACATCGAAAAGGTAAGCTTACATGTTTTTTCACTCAAAGCTTACTAGAGATCCTCAGTCTTTTTTTGTTTTGTTTTAACTAACCTGTAAAGGGTATGTGACAAAAGCAGGTTGGTAACGGCTTTTGCAGTGCACGTGGAAACCGATGGTCAGCACTGGAAGCACAAGAAGCAAAGGAGTGGACTTAGAAGCGTGTTTGGTGCTTAGAAGACCCATTAAGAGCAGCTGCGAAACGATAAGTGCAGTCACAACACGCCTGTGAACGTCAGGCCAGAACTTCCCTGCACTCTCGTACTTTTGGTTATACACATTTATAACCTACAAATGAAGCCTTCCATTGTTACTTAACGATGCTTGAGCTTTGGAGGAGAAAAAAAAAGAGCAGAAAATTCAGTTATCTCACCTGATGACGGTACACTACGTAAGCCAGGCCGAAGAAGACAATGATAAAGGGAAGAAGTATGGGGCTAACTGCTGCGTAAACGAGACCAAGAAGGAAGTAGAGTTGTATTTGAGGCTCACCAGTGTTGAATCCTATGGTTCCAGGATCAGTTGCTTCTTCCCTATCTTTCTCGGTTCTCACGAGGAATGAGTTCTTTAGATGATAGATTATGAGCGGCTTCAATCTCAGTATCTCCCCAGCAACACCAGCCCATCCATCCACCATTATGTATGTTATAAAGAAGGTTGCTTTCATTGGAATCGAGACGCCAATTGTCTTTGGAATACTGCAGAAAAGAAGAAGAACAAAGTCAGAAATATATGAGATTTTCCATGTGAAACAGACAAAGGGAGGTCTACAGAACATACTCGTTGGCAGACTGGTTAAGGAAACTGTTGAGCTGTTGAAACGCAGTCCCGGTGACTATACTTCCGAGGAAAACATTGATGAACTGGAACATATAGAATCTACTTGCAGCTCTTCTTTCTAATGAGGATGTGCTTACAAAACCTTCGAATTTAGACATTTGCATCAATATTCTTGGGAGGAAAAGGAGAAAGATCTTTAAGGCAATTCCAGGAAGGAAGCCTTGGATGATCGACTTTAACAATTTCCTGTCCACAAAGACCAGAAAACCGTAAGACATTCTATCAACAAGACAGGAAAAATTGATATATATATTCATGGAGATAGACAGAGACATACACTTCTATAAGAGGCTTCAAGAAAGGAAAAGCCTTCTCTATCCCTTCGATGTTGGCGAGTGACTGTACAAATGCTATTGGGATCATGAAGAAGAAAGTGAGGAAGAAGTATGCAACGGCGACTATGATCCTCCTTATCTTAAGGTCAACATATGGCAATGCCAGATTATCATAGTAGATGTCACGTGGCTCTGCCGCCCACTCGGTTAGCCACTCTGTTGGGTCTCTTGACTGTTGAGTTTGAGCACAAACCGCTGCTCCGTAACGGCTCTTGAAAGACACAAAAGCTGCAGGCACTATCGACTTTGTCCCGGTCCTTAACTTCTCTTTCTCCTCAGCTATCTGAAACATCCAAAATACGTTTGATTAAATGTTTCAAAATGAGGATAAAAGAATCAAAGCAATAAGCATAGAGTAGCTCTTTTTACTTCTCTTGTTAGACTCTCGACCAAGGACGTGTAGTACTTGATTCCATCAACTTCTTCACCGCAACAACCAAGACACCCCATCTGCTTGCAAACATTGAAATGAGTCTTAAAGAGAAACAACAACAAAGGATAAACTTTAAGCTTTTTGTAAATGTGAGTTTACCTTTACTACTGGCCTTTTAGATAGATTTCTCATCTGTTTGTTTAGATTGTAATCAAGCAGATTCTGCATTTGTTTCCTCGCCTGAACCAGTTCCGAGAGTTTGGTTGCATCGTGAACTGCCTGAGTTAAAAGTAGATCAAGAGTCGTCAACCGAGAAATCAAAGTCAGAGATGGATATGTATCAGAAAAATTATCCAAAGATGGTTTTACCTGGTAAGTAAGGTAGTGATCTGGATGGTTAACTTTAAAGAAATGTTCAACAAGTTCACAGATTGATTCATGAGGATCTGTAGGAATGTTCCTTACCAACACCTAACATTATACAAAAATCCAACAAGTTTCAGCTTACATGTGTAAGTAAGTGGTTCAAATCAAGAAAGCAACAAAATAGATTCAGAGTTTTCATTACAGTATACTGGTTAGGTCTCCTTTCGTCATTTGCGAGAAACTGTAGCCTCATTAAAGCTATATTCTGGTACTCTCTTTTCAGGATAAAGCATGTCCAGAAGGTGATTGCATAAGCCATACACAAATGCACCCAAAATCTACTGGGAACATGAAGACCAATAAATGACCATATATCAATCACTACACTATTGGAATGACAAAGAACAAAAGCCACCAATCTCTTTACCTTACTGATCCATTTGGTATATTCGATAGAGACAGTTTATCGATATCACTGTAACTTATATTAGAATGCTTTAACCCAACCAATGCCTTGTTTGTCCAATTAACAGGCACCACTGCTGTAAAAGCAACACAAGCTATTGGGACAAAGATCTTGAGCCTGCAAAAATTTCAAACAAAAACTCTTAAAAACCAGAATGGGATTTGCACATACATATAGTACGATATTATTATATATATACCCGAGTAAGTATATCCGCAAGTAGACGACAGAATCGAGTCCGGCGTGATCGACAAGTTCAGGTTCAGGCATTTTAAGAGCTTCAGGCATCCAATTGAGGAATCTGACATAGGATCTAAAGTCTAAATTGATAAACTTGCTTCCAAAACCACCAGTTTGTATAGAGCTACTTCTTAAGCCTTTAAGATACCATTTAGGGAAATAAACTCTGTCATTTACTGGTTGAATCCTGAATATAGCAAAAGCTATTAAGAAAGCAAATGCTGTAACTATATTTATTGCTGCCGCTACTCCAATATCGTTTATTGTTGCCATATATAGAGAACTCCTGTACAATGGATAAAAACACACAGATTTAGAAACTTTTCAACAATTTTATAAGAAAAATCTAAACTTTTGCTTTTTTGTATCCCAAACAGAAACAAGAACCATAATAAGGTCACAGTCACCAAGAACACTGAAGTAAACCCAGATTTTTTTGTGTTTTAAGTAAAGTGAAGAAACATCAGATTCACTTTCATTACCTTCTAAAAGAGGTAAAGACAAATCCTCTCTTGTTCTTGTAAGTGAATATTTCAGCTCAAAACGGTAACAGAAACAGAAACAAGAAGCAAGAAGAAGAAGATAAAGGTTGTGTTTTTGGAGATTGTAAGAGTAAAAATAAGAATTTTTTTTCCCGGGTTTATAGGAAATATGTCAAAAGATTCATTCGATTAAAAGATTTACTGCGAATTCAGTATTTAAATCCGTGAAGGCAAGCACTTGGCAAAACGTGGCCTTCTGTAGTATTTCAGAGAAAGAAAGGAAAAAAAAAATGCCTGCAAAGAAAGAAAACTTTAAGATGCTCTTGCTAGGAAAGAGACTAAAGAGTAAATTAAAACCGTGACAAAAGAAAATGACAAGAAAAGAAAAATAATAATAATAGTAGCACTAAAGAAAAATTAAAGAGTGTGTGATTTTTGGAATTGTCTCGTTACGTTTTTTATTTTATTTTTCTATATATAAATTATTATGTTAAGTTGATTTAAATTTGGAAAACTTTGTGTTTGTTCAGTGTGTAAAACGAGTGGCTGTGATAATTTAGTGATGTCTCTAATTTTATATAGATACGTGGATAATATAAAGTTAAAATGGACCCACCACAAAAAAAGACGGTTAATTTTTAGCGAGTGTGAACATATGTTGACAAAATATCACAACCACTATATATATTGAAATTTTCTATTTTTCTTCATTATTTTTATGGGTTTTTTTTTGGGTGGATAATTGAAAAATTGTATTAAGTATGGGTCCAAATCTACTTTTTTGTCATAATTTGAAATTCGAATCCAAATTGCATTCTTTTTTTTTTAATTTATTATATGCTGGTTTTTGCCAAAATACTTTCTAGAATTCAGAATTATTGTTTCAAAATATTGATTTTAATATATTTTTTTGTATTTTCAAATAGAACATTTGAATGGTATTATCTCTTACTATTACTCTGTCTCCTTGAAATATCGGTTATTTTAATACATATTTACTACTACTCTTTGTCTAATTTTTCATAAAAAAATATTTGATTGTTCTCAGTAATTTTTCAGTTTTAAGAAAAAAACGTCAAACTCAGTATATTAATTTCAAATTGAATTTCTCAAAAAAAAAATCAAAATGAATTTTTACTACAAAAAACAAAAATTAACCAAATTTCTAGATAATTGTTTTCGGACTGTTGCGTTTTTCTCCTTGTGTTGATTTTTAATGCAAGCATAAAGAGAACAATGTGAATGTATTTCCATTAATTACAAAGATTAGGAATATAATCATTCATTTAGATATGCTTTTACTCTTTTTATGAAAAAAGATCTTCATCCACTTGAGATTAAATCAAGAATTAACATGTTAATTCGTTACTGTTTAATGGGAACCAGCACAACAGAGATGGGATCATGGAATAATGCGTAGTCAAAAGATAATATGCAACTTGAAGAAGGACACATTTTAATAGTATTTTTATTTCAAATTTTTGTTTTATTAACATCTTTTTGATAACTTGGAAACTACAAAAGCTCTCTGCCTCATTGTTCAATTCTCAACCACAGAAAATTAAATTAGCTTAAAAAATAAACAAAAATCATCAAACAAAAACACTCACCAAGCAATTTGGTCTTTTTTTTATAAATTTATTATATATAAACAATCACTATCAATCATTGTTGTGACTCTTGACCCACTGTAATATACTTACATACCAAGCATCGTTGTTGTCTAAATTTTAGACAATTTTGGTAAGTCAAAAATTGGACCTTTAATGTCTCTGAGCTCTACTAATACCATAAGTGAAAGTTACATTTGTTGTTGTTTTTGGATTTTGACATTCAAAGAATCAAAGTGTCATAAATACAAATGGATATGCTTCTCTGTTCAAACAACCTCACAATTTCAACATTACATGCAAGTTTTTACCATATCAATGGCGGAAACCGGAAACCGAATTAGCTACTCTTGCCATGAACAGCAATCTGGTGAATGTCCATATCCTTGAGCATCACGGATCGACCACAAGAGTCACAAGGTGCAGTTCTTGAACCACAAGTACTCTCATGTTCAGACATACCTCTCATCCTGTCTCTAGTATCAGCTGCGGAGTTACCCGCTTCCACCATATCTCCACAGAACCTACACGCGATCAGTCGAAGAGGACAATCTCTTGCTTGATGTTGAACCTGTTCCAAAATCAGAATCTCACGTTAAAAACCAATTCGAAAGAGAAAAACACAACAAAGGTAATGAGATCGTATTATGTACGCACCATCTGTTCTTTCTCGAGCATTATACCGCAGCCACAAGTGAGTGGTTCGTGGAACACTTTCAAGTGTTTCTCCATCTCTGTTGGCTGCAATGCTTGCCCACATTTTTCACAGTGCAAATGGTTTTTTGCCTCCTCAACTCTAAGAACGATTCCACATACGGGATGATTACAAACAACGTTGTGTCTGCTACAGTATGCCTCATGTAACCCGATACTCCTGCTTGGAATTGAATGCTTACAGTTTCTACACTCTACTGTGTCAACATCTGATGAAGATGATAAAGCCCGTTCTCCGACCTTAGCACCATCACTGCTTTCTTGAACTAGTACTGAAACCTGGTACTTCACCGTTCCCTTGAATCCGTAGACCCCAATACTGTAAGTCCCTGAGCTCAGAGCTCTCTCCTTTGATCCCAAGATCAAGGTCTTTGAACCCACATCGTGTGAAGACCATTCGTGTTGATTAAGAGATGGGAACAGCACCGGGTGCTTTGATACATAGAGATCAGTATCCGCTTCATCCTTTTCCACATCTATCTTTACAATAACTTTGATGTTTCCTGCCAGTACTTTTTCTACAGTAGCCTCGTCAATCGAAAACTTATAATAATCATATTGTCCTTCCTCAACTGTTCCGGATTCAGATTTCCCAAATTGAAGCGGCTTTAACACATGCTGATTCGGTTGATCAGAAACAATATCTGGACTAACTATATCAACCTCAATGTCAGTCTCCAGAACAGAAATGCTAGAAGCGGGTTTTAACTCGAGAACCTGTAGCTTATAAGAGACCTGCCCATAACTTACTGAAAGAACATCGTCTAGAGAAAGTGTAGCATGTTGACGAAGAATAGTTTCGAGGATGGCTTTATGGTTAGGCAAATCCGAGAAACCAAGGTTATCCGGTTGAAGCTTTGCGTAACTTCCTTTAGGCAGCCGAATATAACGGATTTGCACCAAAGGTACATCCATCGGATCATGCATCGAAAACAAATTGCTCCAAACGTGAGGAGGAAGCCCAACAGTACCATCATCAGCAGTAAACTCAAGAACACCAGAATGTGTAGTTTTTTTATTATCGGCGTGATCAACTACAGAGAGCTCAAAGTATAAAGGACCTTTATCGAAAGCTCCTTGATCAGATAACTCCGTAAAACACGACGTTGGTAGTTTAATCTTATCTCCAATTCCTTGAAAAGGAACAGCTTGGAAGACTCGTTCAAACACTATTCCTCCTCCAGCAACTAAACTTTCTTGCATATGTTCATCAGCCTGAAGACAAGTAAAAAAGCCAATTCTCAGAGACACAACCCTAAACTCTCAACACAATACCCATTTCAAAGATCCGATATTTGAATCAGAATTCACAAAGGAACAATACCCATTTCACTACCAATTATCGATTTGACAAATCTGCAGAGACTATTACCAAATCTACAAAATTCCGATTAACCCAGGAATCCAAAAACCCTAAGCGTTGAGAAACTCGAAATTAGCAAACGATTAGAGAGGAAGAGTGAATCAAACGGACCTTAATCTGGGCTTCAATGGCATCAAGTCGTCTCGCTCTTTGAGAAGCTTCAATAGCTTCGCGTTGCTTAATCGCAGCTTCTTTTGCTCTCTTCTCTCGTTCGAGCTTAAGTTTCGCTCTTTCTTTCCTCTCTCTCTGTTCTCTCTCAAGCTTCTCTCTCGCTGATCTAAGCTCGAAATCCATCTCTCACAATTTCGAAATCTGATGAAAGGTAACAACACAGAAGATCAAAAATCAAGTTTTGAAGAAAAATGACGGATCTTTTTTATTTGTTTTCTCTCTTGTTGTTCAAGAAAAATGAAGAAATTAAGAGACGTCTTTTTTAAATATTTTAATTAAAAAAAAAAAAATTGTTTGTGTTTCGGGAAGGATCTGGGCCTTTCTTGAAGTCTTTTTTACGGCCTGTTAAGAATCTTTGAAACATAAACACGTTTTTTTCTTCTTCTCGAAACATATAATTTTTTTATATTAAAATACCAAGTAGCCAACAAAGAGTAGTGATCTAATCCCACCAATGATGATAAACCAACTTGAATATGTATATAATATTTTGAATAGTGATATGGAGGAAATTGATCATCAAAATAAAATTGTGAAGATGATATTAATATGTTTGAACTATTTAAAGGATGTGTAAATGAAGCTAAATGGAATGATGAATTCAAATATGATTTGCAAAGTTGGTGCTGTTGTGTGCGACTCTAGCGGGTACCTATAAGAATGTATATTTTGGTTTAGTTAATTGGTTTAATATATATATGAATTTTGTAAATCATTTAATGATTAACGAGAATCAAAGTAAATTTTAATATGGTATTAGAGAAATAATTTTTTTTAAGGCTTTTTCTCTTTTTCTCATTCAATTTTTTTGTTGCCTGGTTTTTCACCGGAAAACCAACTCTTCCGCTTCGTTTCTTCGTTTGTTGCCGGTAATTCTAGATCGATTCATCGTTTCTTCATGCACATTCGGATATCAATTTCTTCGATTTTCGTTCGATTATATTATGTTTTCACCGATTGATTGGGAGACCGAGTTTTGATTTGAGTTTTGGTTGACATCGGAAGCTATAGATCCGTTGATGTGAGCTTCGTCTTTGGTTCAATCTTACTTGTGAGCTTTGATTCTTACCTACGGCGAAACAAGAGAGGAAGTCATGCAATCGTTCATTTAAATATGTATTTTCTTTGATTTGTCTTCGCTTTGAAGCGTTTTTCACCGTTCGATTGCTTCTTTAAACCTGAATTTGTGTTTTGTTCGGAATCGATTGATCAATTTCTGTTATCATAACGTTTGATGCGTATTTTTGACTCCGATTCAGTTGGATCAATGCAACGATGGTGACGCATGGAAGAAAAACGAAGAATGAAGTTGATGGATTATTTGGTGCATTTCGTCGACCTTAGTTTTATCACAGTTTGTTGATATTGATTGCGTTTGATCTGCGATTGCTTCTATGATGGATTACTTTTCTTAGTTCCATGGTTTCGTTGAGATTATTGCTTCACCAGGAGAGATTATCGATGTCAATGATTTTGGAGAAACGTCTTTGTTGAGATTGCTGCTACAAACGGTGTTCCTATATGGTTCACTTCTCCGGCCACCGGATTTACAATCTCCTGTGGTATGCTCATGGTTTATGAACTCACTCTCTAAGCATATAGACTATGGATATATCTATGTTATGATATGGAGAATTTCTGAAAATGAATGTGTTCTTAGAGCGATGGAGATTTGCATAGACATTTTTCAACAAGATCTAGGATATGGAGTTGATGATGGATGGTTCATTGTGTTGCTTGATCATCTTGATTTCACATTCTGAAGGCAGTTGGTTTCAAGAGAATGCATCAAAGCTTGCTTAATTCTCCTTCTTAGCCTCTGCAAATTAATAAGCTTCAGATTCTTTGTTGATTCGTCCATTGAATGTTGTGGTGTTATTGAAGAACTGTGTACAGATTCCGAAGGTATCTTTAGGCATCAACGTCTTCATAGTCAGGGGAACAATCTTAAGATTGTAGTTGTTATACTCTGCTTAAGCCTTTGGGACGATGATTGCTATGACCTTCTTGAATTTGCCGGCTCATTCGATGGCTTTCAAGCCACTCCACTTGCTGCTCTAGTTCAGCGTTTAAGCCTCATTGTCAAGCTTGATAATGCTTGCTGTTTTGAGGATTCATTGATCTCTGTTGTCATGAGATTAATTTTGGCAGAGCTTATGATCAACTCCAAATCTCTTTTGCAACTCCAAGAAGTTCAATCTGTTGAGATATGTTTGTGCTCTCTAAGCTATGGAATTGCTTATGATATTAACACACTATCCGAGATTGTTTCATTGTTATGTTGTGAAGAGTTTGTTAGTTTGGTATCTCTGATTTGTGAAGTTGATGAGAAGTTAGTGAACTTTGAAGGATTGCAATTGATAGCTCTTCTTGCTGATGGTTCTCTTAATGGCTTCTATGTCATTGAAGATGTTGCAATAGTTGAGCATTCAAGCTACTAGTTTCATTTAATCTCTCTTGTCAGACAACAAACCACTATAACAGTTGAATTTTGGCTTATGTACGCAATAATTTTGCTGGTTTCATGACCTCAATTCCTTATTCTGAGATGGTGTTGTTCAATGTTGTTGTGAGGTTAATCAAGCTACATATCACACATTTTGGGGGCTCTGATGTATGATGATTCACCAGAAGCTGAGTTCAGTTTAGTGTGCACACTTCTACAGGTGATGCTTAATACTTCTGTGTTGAATCTCTTCGAATCTCTTGGTGATGTATCTCATCCTCTAGTTCTGCATTTGGTTTATGCTAGCACCGAAACACCTTTGTTTTTGTTTCTTCGTTGCTGCATAGCGTTTACCTACGGAGTTGTTGACATTTGAGGAAATCTTTGCTTCATAACGTGTTGTTTCACGCGAAGAGGAGTTTGCTTTTTCATTAGGCCCTGCTACATTGCAATTTCCACTTCTCGGGTTTGTTTTGGGTTTTCTTGCTAAACAACAAATGGTGCATCAGTTTCTGTTTTGCCTAACGTCCATACAGCCTCAAGCAAGTGATGTTATTTGTGTGTCGAAGGAGCTGATTTCGGTTTCCAGCACATGACATCTTTATGCAAATGGAAATAGAGCATTTGCGAGACAGTGGACTGCATTTGGCATTGGTTATCACGTTCTTCTAAAAAGACAGAGCCAAGCTTATGATTAAATGGTAAGATCTTTAAGGCTCATTCTGGTTGGTTTGGCTCCTTACTTGGATTCTTCTATGGTTCATTACCAAGACCACCTGAAGTTTCTTGTAGTTTCAGCCTCACGCTCTTACAATTTTGCACTCTAATGCAAGCTTGGATTGTCAAACTTCTTTCACTCCAGCTTGAGGGGGACTATAAGAATGTATACTTTGGTTTAGTTGGTTTAGTTAATTGGTTTGGTATATATATGAACCTTGTACATCATTTAATGATTAATGAGAATCAGAGTAAATTCTAAAAGCGGTCAGAACCGAACATCTATGTCCAATTTCGAGAAAGTTCTTACAGAAAAAAAAGAGTACCTTACAACAAAAAAAAAAAAAAAAATATATATATATATATATATATATATATATATATATGTATATATTTTTTTGTGAAAAGATTCCAAAATTTATGTTCGTCTTGGACTAAATATTATGTTGAAATGAACCAATATATATATATATATGTATAGATTTATATATATATGTATAGATTTATGTTCGTCGTGTCCTTCATGTCAAACTTGATGGCTAGAAACGTTTGTGATGGTTGAAAAAAATCGTCGAATGGTAGATTTTTTGAAGGAGCACAATATAAATACAAACACTTTTTAAATATATGTGACATGAAAATATAAATTTGACTACAAGGTAAACATCATATATATATATAAATTAAGAAACATGTAATCAAACTATTAAAAAAGTAATCTTATGTGGCATTTTATATCCTAAAAACCAAACTAAACTTACTCATGAACTATTAAGTAACGTAGCCCATCATTTTTATTAAAATTTTACAAAGCCCATCAATAATTGCCAAAGAAATATAATTAAGGATCACTTTGCCGGATAACAATAATTAGTTCCATATCGAAGAATATAATTACTAAAAATCAGATATAAGGTAATTAACGAAAAAACAAAAAAATTGACTGTTATTTCCTCTACGCGTGTGTGTATGAGGAGATCTCTTGCGCCCAGTGTTGAAGCTTGTATACGTGGCTAAGATGCTTTTTGTTTCTGATTACGTGGATTCTCCTTGTAAGTTTGAGACTGTTTTCTTCTCTTTCCAAATCGTCACACTAAAAGCTTAATTATCATAGCATAGAAAGCTTAATTAATTTAGACATTATGTAATTGCATGAATCATGAACAAATTAAATACTGGTCGGGTAAATCAAGACAGAAATATAGAGTTAAAGCAGTAGGAATGTTCGATGTTTTAGTTTGGTCAGATATGAGTATCATAAACGTGGAACAAAATAGACAGCCAAGATATGAATATCTCTTAACATGTACACAAATAAGGAGTAGATGCAAAAATAGAATTATATTAGTTATGTGATTCCTAAGCGCTTGAATAACTACATCAAGATGATCTTTTATACTTACTACAAAACCCTCAATCATGCCTATGACCCGTTCTTCAAAAGTAACTGCCGCCAATCTGATAAGTGCATTAACATCACCACCTCCTCTTGTAGCTTCAGTGTTTGTACTTTTCATCGACTATGTACCATATGTGGATATGGCTTCATTCAAAAGTGATAGTACAATGGCCTACATTACATGAAGACATTGTAGGTTAATCCAAGTTGCTATATAACATAGATTGCAAATTAATCCAAGTTTCTATATAACATAGACATACTTGTCCATGCCTAAAATAGTATAGACAACCTACAGAGACTTGAACATTATTAACTTACTAACTTGTACCCATTATAATATAGTAGATACTCTCAAATAATTACACGACTAAAACTGCTAAGAGACTTGAACATTATTAGCCTATTAACGTGTACCCATTATAATATGGTAGATACTCCCAAATAATTACATGACTAAAACTGCGAAGTTATGATACTTGTCATTGACTTAAACATTTTTTCATATAGCACATAAATTCTATGGCTTATCATACTCATCTGATGCGTTTGAAGAGCCATCCACGGCTTAACATAGACATTTGTACCTTCACACAAAACCGTCACCTATGTTCCCATACAAGTAATACCAAACCAAGTCGATACCAAAGGTCTAAGACCCAACCGATCCGACCCTGTTAACTAAGATCAGAGAAGCGCAATTACCTGAGAGCACCTCGTCGAGAACAAGAGAAGCAGATCCCTTAGACAAGACAGATCTCCAAGCCTCAACCCGACGAGCCTTAAGCTTAACGACGACAACCCAAATGGACATCTCCAAGCTAATCACGACCAATCCACAACAACCCGAAAGCACTAGACAAGAAAAAAGAACCATGGAACAAAGCTAGGGACCCGCGACGACACTGTGAAAGCCACCCATCACGGGTCAATCAAGCAAAGCCAAAGGAGATCTAAACGGCTGCTGCTAGGTTAAACGAGAAAGAAAACTCTAATAGTCAGATATTTTACATATTAAATAATTATAAAAATCAATTTTCCTTTTCTACCACGCGCTTGAGTGAGGATAGATTTGGTAATATTTTAGTTTATTTACGGAATATCATAGCCATACTCTAATATAGCTAGTCAGCTAATTATAAAAATTTTGTGCGTTATTTCACTTAATTTCCCTATAATTAACTCTTACGAAATTTTTGACAAAAAAAAACTTTATAATTTTTTCCCGCCGCCTTCCTACATGTAAATATTTTGATGTGCAATGTAAAATTTAACACCATAGGTTTATTGATATATATATATATATAAGATTTTGATAATTTATTTTTTTTTTAAATGCAAAAATCATTGTTTTGTTTGCTATCAATCAAATTGTTAAAGTTTATAAAACTATCAACCATATGTGCAAGTTGTTAATATTAGTGAAATATAACCAATTCATACAAATAAAATTAAAAACAGAAAATGAAAAAATTAATGTTTGAGTTTCGAAAAATCATGAGTTTCACTTTTTTATTTCTTTGATTTTTTGTTTTAAAAGATTTTTACATAACAATATGTTTTTTTTATGGTTTTGGTGAACTCAAATAAGTTTTACAGAATCCATAATCTCAAACGTATTTGATTTACATTAAAATGCTTACATTATGAGCCATGTCATGCAAATAAATTTTTGTAAGATAAAATATGTTTCTCTATTTAAAAGATTTACTATTCGGTCTTTACTATTTTTTATTTCTCCGATATATTACAAAAATCATGATTTTTTTTTCCAAATATTCTAATTCCGCATTTGACGCGAGTCAAAATCTAGTAAATTTAATAGACGGTTTACTATCGAAGTCTTAGGAGATGATTGGCAAAATGACTTTAAATGCTGAAGGAACTTTTAAAAATATTGATTTAAAGTCACATTTCCTCTCCTAAATTTTCTCATAGCCCTTAACTCCTTTTTTTCTTCATAGTCGACACCTTTTTTCAAAAGCTAAAAAATATGGCTTTCATTTTTTTAAAAGTCACAGCTTCTATTTAAATGTTAAATTTTGTACAGTCATAGTTTTAAATAAAAATTTACAGCATCAGTCCTAACCAATCACCTCCTTAATAAGACAATTTAGTCTTGTGTGTTTATAAACTTCAACATTGCTAAGTTCAAGCAAAACAAGTGAGCAAATCCCAAACAAGTTTATTCTAACTCATTAAAAGCTTAATAAGGTAGATAGTAGCTCATTTGAAACTTTATTAAATGAAATAAAAAATGGAAAGATAAAATGAGAAACACCAGACGTAAAGACATTTGGATTAAAAGATAGTTGTTGGTGACAACTCCCAAAGTTACCAACAATTGTACTCATAACAATGATATACATAGGGACCTATTTGCTTTGAAACCAAAACACATGGATTTGTTTTCACATTTTAATAGACTTGTGGAAATGTATTGGGCTCGTCTCATAGTATGGTTTGATAAAACATTCATACAAAGAAAAAAAACAAAAGATTATTTTATTCAAATTGATTTTGATATATATTTTTAGGTAATCAAGTTGAATCAAATACAAAGAGAATACAATTTCTCCTGGAGAAGTTGTATTTTTATACTCATATGTATATATATATATATATATAACAATTAAATCTCTTTAAAAGAAATTGGAAAAATTGTCTATAGCATTTTTGGCAGCACAATTACGAGCACTATCTTTTTTGACAAGATGGTGTCCACGTCCAACCAAATGATCTTCAATAAAGACACGAATATTTTTATCAACTTCCCAAGTACTATCGTCCAACCTCACTTTCAAGTTCTTCTTCTGACACATCTCATAAAGTTGTGTCATTGGATGGTTCACTAATTTCTCTAAAGGTATTATTGGCTCCAACAATGGTTTTACCACCTATACATATATATTTATTGATTCAACAAAAAAAAGAAAAATTCATTGATTAATCATTTACCCAAAATATAGTAAATCATATATATTAAGAATTAGTTACCTCCCACACGGTCTCGATGGAGTTAGAGTCGATGAAAAGAGCTCCAATGGTAGATTCTACAATGTCTGCTAGAGATTTTGGGACTTTCAAGAGCCCACGTGAATGTAATGGATATCCTTCTATTGCTTTTGCAAATTCCAATATCTACAAGATGAGATAGTTGTTAAATTTGCAAAAAGTTTTGTGTATTGAGAAAATTCATCAAATAATTTTATTATAACAACTTTAAGAGTTCAATAGATATCTACAATATTTTAAAGCTTGTGTGTTTATGAATAAAATTGTCAAAAATTCATATTTCAAAAACATTAGATTTTAATAAAATTATGGAATAACAATAACAATCAGTAAAAACTAAACTTTTCCAATAACAATCGATTATAAATACCATTTTAAAAATTATCAAATCAATAACAAATGATTTTATCAAGAATATTAAATTTATAAATCAATAACAATGGATTTCAATAATTATATCATAAATTATAAACCAAAAACAATGTAATATGAAAATTCTAATAATTTAAACTTCGTCTACATATAATCGTCTAATTTTGTTTCACATCTCATTAAAAAAATTTCTTAAAAGAATATTGTACAAAAAACAAAAACAAAACACAGAGCCAAAAATAACCAAAAATATCAAATGATGCGAAGTTATGGATGAAATTGAATGATAAAATCTGTTGTGATTTCCTACCAGAAGTGACCTGATTATGATATAAATATACCTTTGAATAAATAAATTTATTAATCACAAAATATACAATGGAAGCCTAAACTTGTCGCGCCTAGAGAAAAAAGTAACGTCACTTTGACACGTTTTGAGTACTTTAATCATTCAATCAACCAATAGTAATTAAACATGATCACAACATAATAAATGGAAAGTAGAAAACAAATAAGGAAAAATAACGATGAGCTAGGTTTTTTTACTTACTTGGTCCTCAAGCAAGGGTTTCTTGTGACGGAGGCAGCGATAGAGATTGTGTTTTACAGCGACTCGAGCCAATTTCTCAGTATCAACGTTAACCGCTCGGAGATTGGTTAACAAACCGGGTGAAGAATCCGGGTAAACAAAATATAAATATCTGGTTATAATCAAATTTAGTACCGTATCTCCTATGAATTCTAGCCGCTCATAAGAATCGCGGTTTTCATCGAAAGTAGTGTCTGTGAACGCTTCTTGCAGCAAACTCTTGTCTTTAAACTCGTAGTTTAAGATCTTCTCCACGTATTCGATGTCCAAAGGCCGGTCCTGATCATCCATAGGGTCTTCGGGTCGTGATCCGTTGATTTTGGTGTTGGTTTTAGCTCCGAGGCTCAAATTCGTGTCTGCGTTTGAGAGCTGCATTTCCATAGAGAGAGAGAGAGAGAGAGAGAGAGAGAGAGAGAGACTCTTTCTAAGGTGTTTGTTTCTTGTTCTTGTTCGTCTTCGGTTATAACTCCTCTTTCATACACGTCTTCTTTTATAATATTGTTATGGTTTCTTCAATATTTTTAAATTTTAGCAATTTTTTTTTTTTGGTTAAATCTGGAAGGAGTAAAGAAAAATCAGTATTCAATTGATTTTTAGCTATTTAATATAGTAGATTCTCATTATTTTTAAAAAAAATTATTTATGATTTGTTTCGACCTAAAAAAAAAAGGGTCATTATCACATTCACAACACGTATTGACTAATCAATTACATATTAAATTCCCCTATAATTAATTGCATTTAAATATTTATAATTTTTTTTTTAAAACCATTTTAGGATTTAGTTTTTTTGTAAAGAATATTTGTTTTATATTTTGATGAAATTTTATAAAACAATCCAATTTTATCATTTTAAAATTAATCTAATTAAGTAGAGAGATAACAAAAAAAAGCTAAGTTGTCTTTTTGCTAAATGATTCTGGATATTATTAACAGATCATTGTAGATAAATTAGAGTGACATTCAGTATAAACATGGAAAGAACAAAGAACTGATTTAACAGTTTTTGATATTAGCATATTTTGTACCATGCATGTTTTATTTTATTAAAAAAAAAGGTAATTTTAAAGAAAAAATCGGGCTTGTTCAACCTTGCAATTTGATACCAAGAAAAATAAATTTTGTATTTGTAAATTGTGTTAATTTACAAATTCTTTTAGGAAGGAATCTATTAAACATCATGCTTAGAAGTCAGAACGTATAATTTGAGATAGCAACGAAAAGAAAAAGTTGACTTTGACTTTGTAAAATGAATGTGAATTTGGGTTGTTGAGTTGTTCTTGACAATGACATTGAACACAACTAATTGACTAAAAACAAATGTATTTATTAGAATGATGAATTTGATTCAAGATGCAGAAAAAGAAAAGTATAAAAAGAGAGGTAAAGAAATGCATAATCTTACATGTAAAAATCATAAGTTCATAGATCAAATTTCATTCCACAATTCAATACAAATAATTATTTAGTCGTCATCTCAAGAACTATTTCTATAACCACATTTTCTTACACAAACAAGAATGTTTTTCAACTCTTCTTAGAACTGACTAAAGTAAAGATCAGAAACAACAAACAATTGAACAACCCATGAATCCAGAAACCTGAAAAGATGTTTGTTAAAAAAAGTAACTGCCCTTCTTCGATTAACCGCGCCTTGGTTTGACCGATCTTGATACTCTAATGGATCGATACAACTCTGCTGGATCGTGTGAAAGTAGTGTTGATAGTAAAGAGCAGAAAGTATTCAACTACCAGAGGGGTTTCCGCTCGCAAGAGTAACCGATGATGAGAATCTTGGGACGAGCACTGCCTCATTACTTACGGATTTGGAAGCTGCCAAATCTTCCAAAACCTTCCATGTTGCTTCCCGTTTGGCTGCAACATGGGTTTGATTCGCTTCATCTTCTTGGAACTTGGCTAAGCATTCATCAAACAGAACTTGGTCGGTCTCTGCCAATACCTTTCTCACATTCAAAGTCAGGCTCTGAACCGCTTGGTTCCAATGGCCCCGCGTGTTTCTCTCCATTGCCGGGAACACGATTGGCATGATAACTTTGTGGTTTTGAGTGATCAAGTTTCTTATGTGATCGTTGTTCCACAGAAACAGAGCTCTTTCAGCCACCTGACAAAAGAAGCAATCCAACAACTCCTCTTTCATTGGGATGATTTATGAACAAATTTGCAGTTTTTTACATATTAACAAACCGAGAGTCGCACCTGAAAATGTGAACTGTTGAGGCATCGGGCGATTTGACGGAACAAAGGAACCATACATCGCTGAAACTCAGCTGCTTGAGTTGCTTCCAAAACTTCTTCCAACTCCCCAAGGAACATAACTTCCTTTGAACTGTTAGTAACAGGCCAATACTTTAGGAGGCTTCTAATGACAGTATCAGCAAGCTTGAAGTCTTTCTCAACAAACTGAACAATACAATACGAAAGCTGTTGATGATAGGCCGAAGCACATTTAGGTCTGTGGAGTGGAATCAACACCCGGACTAGGAAGAGCTTATGCTCTTCTTTCAATGGCAAAGCGAAACCATTGATTATACTTCCGAGTATCTCAAGCAATTCTGCGATGCCGTTATGCTTTTCGGTTTCGAAAATGAATCTGTAGAAGATATTGTTTATCGCCTTTCTGATAAAAGGTCGGTGCACCATGAATTTTCCGTATATCCGATGCAAAATGGTCTTAAGATATTCCCTCTCTCTCTGGTCTTCAGAGTCGAACAAATCCAAGAGCTTCAAGACGAACGAATGGTCGATATATCTTTTTGCAAGCTTCGCATCAGTCATAGTCGAGGCCACGAATCTGAGGAGAAGCTCATAGACAACTTGAAGATGAGGCCAAGCGGGCTCTAGCGCAGGTTCCTCATCATCCATATCAACCGTTATTAAAATTCTCCTCTCGTAATTCGCAGAAGGAAACGTCCTGAACAGATTAACCACTGCAACCTTTGCGATCTCTTGCATCGCAGCGTCGCTAAACTTTACAGAAACCGTTGCGATATAATCAACAAGCTCAAGCAAAGTCTGCCTTTTAATCTCTTTCTCTTTGAGATTCTTGGAATGATCACTGAAGTCAAACACAATGCAACACATACTCAATTTCTTGATAAACAGATTAGGTTTCTCAGAGCTAGGAACATCCTTAAAGCTTGGCAAAGCCTCATAAACCCCAGAGACCGAAAACGCACCATAACTGACTAGATTGGCTCTGTTGTTGTTAGAGCTTGTTGATGGAGGAGCAAGAGTCCCATTTGCTCCATGTGAATTCGATGCCGGTTTCGTCGAATTAGGTATGTGATATGAATTAACCCCACCTTCCCCGTTCGGATTCGGGTCGTTATGCGATGATTTCGAATGTTTTCTAGGCAATTTCCCAAATATCTGCTTGATCATATTTACAGAAACCCTAATTTCATAGCCCAGAAGGGCTAAAAATCCTTCCTTTTACTCTCTATACTTAGCCACAACAAATCAAAAAGCCTAAATTAGCTGAATAAACCCGTCTTAAACAGTTAAACCCAAGTTTTGCTACTGAATGGAAGAAACCCTAATCATTGAAGAGCCCTGGATGCAGACAAAACCCAAAATTCAAATTCGGAAGCATAGACTCGCAATTAGAATGAAAGATTAACTCACAAAGATCCAGAAAGCAATAAAAATGTAAACTTTGGAGAGAGGAAGAAGAGCTTACAAAATTGGCAGATGGGTAGAGAGAGAGAGATCTTGGGAACTAGAGATGAAATTAAGAAACCCTAAAAGGAAAAAAGGATCTTTGTACTAAAAACCCTGTAAAAAGGGAGAAAAGGTAACAACAAAGCACACAGCAAGAGAAATCTGTGAAAGTACAGAACACAAGAGAAAGTTTTTGTTTGAAGGTTTGTAATGAAACCAAAATAGGAAAAAAATTTTGAATAATTTTTAACTCGATAAATCTTCTTCTGTAGATTTTTTTTTCACTGTAAATATCAATACAGAGGGTCTTGGATTCCAAATTAACAGGCCGATACAGAGAAATGTTAACAAAAAACTAAACTTTAGTTTTTGAAGAGAACAAAAGAAAATAAAATGAAAACCAGGGAATAGAATCGAGTCGACAGATGGGGCAGGTAGATGAATTTCGCCTTTTTGTCCCTGATTTATTAAAGGAGTATGTGAGGGGTTGAAGCAGCAACTGGTCAATTTGTAAATTCACGAGTCCCAAAATATTATTAAGAGATTGGATAGTTTTTCAAAGTTCTTCTACACCGATTATTTTGTCTTAAAGATACAGTGGCTGAGTCGTTAGCAAATGCATCACAATTAGAACAAAATTTGTGAATGGTCTAGTGTAGATCATGTGCAGTCCAACCACACTTTTTCATGGCCATAACTATGGAAGACACAAAAATGAGAGGATTCGAAGATGTATGCAAAAGACTAAGTAACTGAATCCGAAAATTAAAGAAGAGATTGTGAATCTCACAAATATCCAAAGCAACAATGACCTAGGCGAGAGTTGACTATAATGGTTGAGTAAGCGATGATAAGGTTTCAAATAAAAGCAAAGGAAAGAGATTTGAAGGGATTATTTTCTAAGAGAGAAGCTAGAATTTCTGGATCACGACCGAGTTAGCGACACCAGCCTGCTCGATGGTTTGGTCCAAGTCTGTCAATTGTTTAGGAGGGAACCCCATGGTTAGTAACTGGTACTCTTTGGAGCCAACGGGTCTTGAAGCGTCGATGAACCCCCGAATGTCTCTGATGGTGTGGTGGTTGTTGAACCTGGATACTAGACGTGTGCCGTCTGCCAATCTTAGCTGGATTGAGGTAGTCGGTGCTGCTGGATCTACAACTAATCCTCTTGATGGTGCGGGTGCTGTGTTCATTGGGACGGGTGAAGTTTGTGGTTCTACAGCTGCAGAGCTTGATCCGGATCCGCTGGCTCCTAGAGTTCTTCCTACACCTTGAAATGGATTTTTAGGCTTAGGCGGTTCCTGTTTCAAGAGATACAAAGACAAAGAATTATTGACAATATGGTCGCAAAAATCCTACCCGAGTGGCTTATCCAGTGAACACGGTAACTAGAATGTTATTGAGAGAGACTTACTGTGAAATTTTCTTCACGCCTGACAAGATCAACATGAACACGGATCTTCCTATCTACTGGTTCAAGTTCACGGGGGCACTCTGACCTTGCGATGCTCTGCAACGAACGACAAACTTATATTTTAAGGATTCCTATGGTATCCAAGTCAAATCTAGACAGGTGCGAGATACCAATAGCATTGGCTGCTCAACAACTAATCATTGAAATACATCAGTGAAACAGTAACGATTCCAGGTCCAGGAAGCAGTATATTTCAGTTTAGCAGAATACACAGGTCGAATTTGAGTTCCATGGTGTTGTAATTAATATGCATTACACTTTGAGTGGGAACAGGTTTGGATATATTACCTCCATAAAGGGCGTGTTTTGGGGGTCATCAAACCTCCTTAACGGACCATCATCAATAGTGAAACCGTTCCTCCAGAAAGTAATGGTGTGCATAACCACTTGAGGCTGGTCTTCCTGTTGCTGAGGAGAAGAGGACACAGTCTCTCCAGACAAGAGTCGTGCAGCTCCAGTGAAGCTTGCAGAAGCTGATCTTGATGATTCAACAGGTCTTTCTACAGCTGATAGCCTAGCTTGGTCGAAAAGCGCATCAACGTCTTTCGCTTTCTTAGGATCTTGTACCATCATTCCACTAAACACCACAAACACATTCCAAAAAACTCTGTTAGCTACAGAAATTAGACTTTCTCTAGATAAAAAGAATTTCAAGAAAGACTTATAGACTTTAAAGGCTTGAAAGAAACAATGAACATAATCTTGCACATATCCTTCTCCTATGGTAGTGCATTCAACTATACCACAATTATCTCAATGATCAATCAATACCACAATTCTTCAGACTATGGAGAAGATTAGTCTCCTCCAGAAACCACATTGCGCCATTTATGAAAATCAATGCCCAAATTCCCTTAGGTTACCATACTAGCTCGACACTATTCGAATTCCCTTTAGGGTAAAATTCATCGGATACAAACATGATCAGATCTGCAGAAAAACTAAAAGGATTCGAGTTACACAATTTTTACCTCTTCTCTCCGCCAGTGTAGTACTCTTGTGCCTCATCAGAATCACTATCCGCACCACCAGCCGGTGAACGATTCAGATCGGCGAACGTACGGATGTTCCCAGCTTGTTGACGGCTCTTAGTAGTCCGACTCCCTGAAGGATTCTCAGATTCCTGATTCTCGGAAGCGCCTTTCGATCGGAGACTGTAAGGAGCGGCGCGAGAAGGCGGAGAAGGAGATCGTGAACGCGAAGGAGAGTTTTCAGACGGAGAGTAATCGGGAGAGTGAGAAGGAGAAGGAGATGCAGCGGCGATCGAAGATTGAGGTATGTTAGGGTTTGGCAAATCGGCGGCTGCGGTTGTTACGGCGTCGTTGTCTAGGAATGTTGAGACTGCAGCGTCGAGATCCCATCGGTGGCTTTCGAGGAAGAAAGTAGCTTCTTCTTTTGATGAAGAAGTGATCTCAACGAAAGAGTTGATCAGATTTTCGTTCGTCTCCATCGTCGTCGTCTTGTCTTCCTCCATCGCTAAGAAAACTTCTTTTTTTTTTCTTATTTAAGTGTAAATCTTCAGAATCTTCTTTTCTTCACCCGTCGAAATTCTCTTTGTATACGTTTCGTCAAAACGAGGTCGTCTAGTAGCTTAGTTCAGATTAACGGGCCTAAAGGCTGGGCCTTTTATACATAGCCCAATATTCTTAAACGCTAGGCGGTTTCGGCATAAGATGTTCTCCAAAGTTGAGTTTTATTTGGCAATTCTTAACTGAATGTGCTTCGATCGCATCTAATTTGCGAAATAGAAAAATAGATTGTGATATACAACACCATATATGTGAAGAGGATGAAATTATTAATCATATCTTGTTTGAATGTCCTCCGATCTTACATACTTGGACTCTGTCGTAAAAACCGAAGGTCTCTAAAGGTGTTTCCACTCTTGCCATGTATTGCATCAATGCCTTATGTTCTTTATTGGTTCATTACTAATCAGTACGGAAAAACCCCACTTCGAGAGTTGTTCATTGTAAGATGTCACAAGATTTCAGTTTAGTTTGGTTTGGTAACGGTTTTTGGTTTATGATTTTATATGTTGCAAAATTTCTTTTGCATTACCTGACACCACAGTAGGTGTTTTGCATTCGAGTGCAATGGCGCCTGACATAACCAAAGCTAAAGACTCTGCAACTTCCAATTTTGATATTCTTGATTAAAAAAAAAAAAAACTAAAGATCGAATCGAGTTTAGATAAAACGATAATGTTAGATTATATGTTAAAAAAGACATCCAGTTCCAACACGTTAGTTTCCATTATTCGACGTGGTTAGACATTCCGAGTTTCCATGATTTATGTCTGATTATCCCCTTTGGCAAGGTAAATTCAAAACCAAACGATTTACGAGTTTGTTTGTTTATTTTTGGTTTACAGACATTGCATTGGTCGGAGGGAATGGAAATGAGAAATAGCATGTGATAAGTATGATTGAGAGGTATAATGATCTATATTTAAGGAAAGATAATTCTAGATCAAATCGATATTCAACGTTCAAATTAAGTTAGTTAAGACGACAAATGGATGTAGTTAGCCAAAAATTACTTTTATAACAAGACAATTAGATCAAACATAGTCTATGTTAAAACCAGAAGATTCACTGAAGAAAACATCATAGCCGTAGCAAAAGCAACCAATGCGCATAACTTCATCAGCTCATTACCTTAAGGATACGAAAAGTTTGTTGGGAACGTGACATTCATCTATCCAGTGTACAAAAAGAGCAAATCGCGATTGTTCATGCTATTTTTAAAAGTCCTGAGATTTTTGCTCAATGAAGTGATTAGCGTGTTGGAAGCAGAATATGAAAAAAATAATTTAGAACGCACTTGAGCTAGTGATGGTGAACCGAACCACAATAGTGGTAGCTCACCGGTTCAGTACCATTAAAAATGCAAACGTGATCGAAAGTTGTTTAGAATAACGTTATCACAGAAAAAAGTCACAAGGGGCTAGTGAAGATTTCTGGTGGTGAATACGCTTCGCTTTTACCCCTTCACAAATCACATGAATGGAAACTGAGATCAAATATTTGAAAGCTAAATGTGTTATTTTTTTTTTTTGAAGATATTCTTTATGAAATTTCTTGCGTGCTTGTTTGATTGTAATTGAGCTACTTCTGCATTTGTTATGAACCAATAATAAAAGAGTTCCTTTATATTGAACCCATAAATCGATAAAACATATCAGCAAATCAAAAGTTGAATTTCCTGGTACTTAAAGTAGCAATCTCTAAAATAAGATCAGTACAATTATTAACATACTAGATTAGTGCAATAAAATGAACATCAAGTCAAGCAAGTTGTGAGATAAAACTTAAAATAAACAACTTGTGTCCATTATGAAGAAATCTTTAGACATATTGTATTGGAATATATGAAGTTCTCGATTTTTTACTTTAATGAATATCTATGTCTTTTTTTTTTGCTAAACAAATGGTCGTCTATGGTCGCATTTTCCGGAAAGTTTTGAGTGAAAATCAGAGTTTTAGTGAGGATTGAGTGAAGAACAGGAATCATTGTTGATTTCCTTGTGTTCTTGATCCTGAAAGCTTGTTCTAGTGATTTGGGAGGCTATAAGATCGTGTTTGATCCGTGTTCTTCGCGAGGGAAGAAGGAAATCCGGATTTAAGGAGCTGGATCTCTGATTTTCGTGTGTTCTTCGTGATTCTTATTCATTTTCATTCCGAAATCAAGGTGAGTGCGTGACCATGGCTTATCTGGGTAATTGGAATGTCATGATGCGTTTGATTGAGGTTTGGATTGATTTGATGATGATTGATGGTGTGACTTAAGTGATTCTCATGCTATTAGATGTCCGTGTTGACGTTTTTTGGTGCAGAAGATCGATACGTCGAGTCCTGGAACGAGCCATGAGAGGATAGGCTCGTGTTCCTCGACACTGTGACGTGCATCGATCGACGCAAGTGCTTTGTGTCGATCGACGCAAGGTCTGTAATCGTGAATTGTTCGTAATTGTTCATTGTTGATTGAGTTGTTTGGTATTATGGTATTCGTTTATGCCAGTGTGTACAGCCGGTAGATGAAATGATCTTCTCACTGAGTATTTGTGATAATACTCACGAATCTCGTTTTGCCATGTGATGTAGGTAAAGAAAAGGTGTGATCGTGGAATCATGGCTGGGAAGAGGAGATGATCTAGAGTCTCGTTTATTTTATTTTATGTGATTGTTTATAATTGCTAAGTTGTTGGATTATGGAATTGATTGAATTGGTTTGTTGTTTCATTTGAATTTAATGGATGATTGTTTGTTCGAATTAAGTTGATTTTCGCTGGTTGTGATTGGTTTGTTGGTTGTTTGATTGGTATTTACTAAGTGTTGAGAATTAATATTTATGAGAATACTAATTCGATTATTTAAAAAAAAAAAAAACGGATCGGGTTGTTTCATAAATAGTATCAAGAGTATCAATTTTAGAGGGACCTTGGAAAGTGTGACAATCAATGTCAATGTGTTTAGTGTGCTGATAAAAGACATGATCAAAAGCTATGTATATGTATTACTCCCTCCGTTTCTCTATATAAATGTTTTGGCTAAAAACATGCATATTAAGATTTTACTTTTCATTTAAAAAATATATTATTTAATACATAAACAAAAACAATTACCCAATCATAAAAAAATCTGCAGAAAACTATTGGTCACACAATGTTCAATAAACTAAAAAATTACATAGAACTTTGAGAACATCTTATATTATGAAATAAAAATAAATTTCCAAAACATCTTATTTAGAAAAACGGAGGGAGTATTATCTAATAAACTTGATTTTGTGGACTTGATTCATGTAAGCATAAAATAGATTGAATTGTTTTACATATATATAATATATTATATTCTAATTGATTATACTAATTGATGTAAATTTTAACATCTTTTTTTTGGCAATTGAAACATATTAATATCGATTTCAAAAACCGATGTGAATATCTGCAACAATTGTTTGAATTGATGTAAGCATTTGTTTCACCACTTTTGCAATCACTTTTTTAAATGATGCAAAATTATTTTACAATTATAAATAATGCAAATACGTAAAATGAATGATGTAAACAACCTTTTTTTGTAGTGCATCCATGGTAGATTGAATTTTAATTTGAAATGTTGTTGTTTGTAAACTAAAAATTTGAAAAAGGAAAAAACTCAAATAAAATCCAAACCATACCGAAATATGTTTGGTAAGGCTATTAATATCGGCTGAAAGCTAATATGTTTACAAGCTCATCTTGATTTTGAAATGCGCGGGTTTAATTTCTAGCTCAAAAAAAAAATACGAATTGAACACGAGACATATCTGTAATCAATGTATTTTGTTATATATCTTACAAGAGGATACAAAGTGAGATTTATATAAGAGTTAGGAAGGATCTGGAATGTCTAGCTACGGTAAGTTCCTCAATTATATCAATCAAATATTTACATTAAAGGAGAATCTAAATCATATCACTAATACGCTCCATCAAGATGGAGGGGCTGGAGTCACTCCAATCTTGTCTCTGAAATTAATGAACTGAGCTCGTGGTAATGGTTTTGTTAATGCATCTGCCAATTGATCTTTAGTGTTGACGTAAGCGACACGAAGAGCATCACGTTGGATATGGCCACGAACAAAGTGATAGTCAAGAGCGATGTGCTTCATTCGGGAGTGAAAGATGGGATTAGCACAGAGGAATGTCGCTCTGATGTTGTCACAGTACAATGTTGGTGATGTCGAAAGTGTAATTCCCAATTCCGTGAGAACATTGCAGATCCATTGAACTTTTGCGACCGTGTTTGCGATTGCTCTGTATTCTGCTTCGGTGGATGACCTTGCAACTCCTTTTTGTTTCTTTGCTGTCCACGAGATGGGCTGATTACCAAGGTAGATTATGTAGGAGTTGGTGGAGACGTAGTCATCACTGTCACCTGCCCAATCTGCGTCCGAGAAAGCATGAAGTGTGAGATTGGTGTTGCACTTGTAGAAGATTCCATGTGTTGGTGTGCCAGCAAGATACCGAAGTATCCTTTTGGCAGCCTGCCAGTGATCTTCTATGGGACTGTGCATGAATTGGGAAAGACGGTTGACTGCATATGATATGTCGAGTCTGGTGAAAGCAAGGTATTGTAAACTTCCAACAAGCTTTCGATACATTGTTGGGTCTGATAAACTGGTACCGGAGGTGAGTGTGAGCTTTGGTGAAGTGGCCATCGGAGTAGTCACCGGTTTAGCATTCGTCATGTTGTACTTGTGGAGGAGGTCAAGTATATACTTTCGTTGGCAGATGTGGAGGCCATGAGATGTCCTTTGAGCTTCGATGCCAAGAAAGTAGTTGAGATCTTCAGGGTCTTTTACAGAGAATCTATCAGCGAGGAGTTGAAGAATGCGTTGGATGCCAGTTGAGCTGCTTCCTGTGACAAGAATGTCATCAACATACACCAAGATATATACGTGTTGATTACCGGTTTGGAGAACAAATAGGGACGTGTCTGCTAGAGAATTCTTGAAGCCGAGTGATTGAAGAAAGTTGCGCAATTCCGTGTACCAAGCTCGGGAAGCCTATTTGAGTCCGTAGATAGCTTTGTTGAGACGACACACGTGATTCGAATGATCGGAATCGATAAAGCCAGGTGGTTGCTCCATGTAAACTTCTTCGGTGAGAGTTCCTTGAAGGAAAGCATTGTTGACATCTAGTTGTTGGATTGACCAGTCATTGCTTATGGCTACATCGAGAACTAGTCGAATTGTTGTTGCCTTGATTACGGGACTGAATGTGTCAGTGTAATCTGCCCCGTATTGTTGATTATATCCTTTGGCGACGAGACGAGCTTTACATCGATTGTGAAACCCAGTGGAGTGGAATTTGTTCTTGAACAACCACTTGCAACCAATGATATTGAGTGAGATTGGCGAGGGACCAAATCGAATGTTCTGTTTCGAGCAAAAGCCGTCATCTCTTCAGACATGGCTCCACACCATTTCTTGTCTTTGAGTGCTTGTGTGACGGTTTGAGGTTCGGTTGGGATGAGAGTGAATAAAGCGGCGGAGTAATTGTATTTAGGGTTTGGCTTCTTTATATTGTTTTTCCGACGAGTGGTCATAGTGTGGTTGTTTGGAGGTGGTGGGTTAGGTGCGGCTGAGGGCGGAGGCTGGTTTGTGGTGGTTGTCGAAGGAGTTGGTCGTGATTCTTGGGTCTGAATTTGTGAGGAGGAAGGAATGGTATTGGGTTTTTGTATTGGGCTTTTATGTTGGGCCGTGTTTGATGAATTGGTGGGGATTATTGGATTGGGTAAAGAGAATGGTAAGTGTGTGGGCTGGGCCATGGGTTGTGGCCAATGTATGTTTGGAGCAGTGGGCTCAGATTGTGTTGAGGAGGAAGAAGAAGATTGGGAGATAGAAGACGATACCTGAGATTTCGGAGACGCCGGCGTCGCTGTTGACGGAGGCGAGGAGGGAGGCGATGGTGATGGAGTCGAGGTGGTAGACAAGGCTGACGGAGACGACGGTGTAGATGGGTGAAGGTCGGAGCTCGGATTTCCCGTCGTCGTGAGCTGTACAGGTGGCGTAGGTGGATTAGTTTCTGCGGTGGTTCGGGTTGGGAGAGGGATGTATGTGACGACTGGATTTTGTTCTGTTGGTGCGGTATCATGTGGTTATGAGGTTTGTGAGGGATGTGTTTTGAGAAAAGGGAAAGAGGTTTCATCGAATTTCACATGTCTTGAGACATAGATTCTGCCAGAGTTTCATTCAAGGCACAAGTATGCACTTTGGGTTAGAGAATAGCCTATGAAGACACACGACGTTGAACGACCTTCAAGTTTATGGCTCGTATAGGGTCTTAACCATGGGAAACATAGACAACCAAACACTCGTAGCTTGGAATAGTTCGGTCTGGTGAGGAAGAGTTTCTAGAACGGTGAGTCCATACCGAGAACTGGAGTCGGTAATCGATTAATGAGATACACGGCATTGTTGAAGGCATAGAGCCAGTAGGTTTTTGGCATCGCAACATGAGTGAGGAGAGTGAGCCCGGTTTCAACTACATGGCGATGTTTGTGTTCAGAGACTCCATTGTGCTCCGGTGTGTGCGGTGGAGATGTGAGATGAGAGATGCCAGAGTCAGTGAGAAATGAGCGGAGGGCAATGAATTCTCCACCATTGTCAGAATAATAATGTTCCAATTCTGGAGTTGAACCGATTCTCAACAAGTGCTTTGAACGTAATGAACGTTTCACGAACCTGTGATTTGAGCTTCAGTGGATATAGCCACGTGTATCTGCTGTAGTGATCGACAAGAACGAGATAGTACTTGTAATTGTCGATTGATAGGATGGGAGAACTCCATAGATCAGTGAAGATGTATTCAAGAGGCCTAGTAGAGACAATAGAGGTTTGGGAAAAAGGAAGTTTGTGTGTTTTATTGATGGCACAATCTGAGCACATGGATTTCACAGATTGTGAACATGGTAAAGAAAAAGAAGAGACAACATTATTGAGAATAGTGGAGGACGGATGGCCAAGACGATTATGCCAGTCAATGGTTGATGGTTTAGATGTGGTGGAGGCAAAGAAAGATTTTAGTGTGGAGGGGGAGACTGGCCACTCGTACAGCTCATCCTTAGTCTTGCCTTGGATTAACGGGGTTCCCGAGCTCAGATCCTTCACCTGAAAATGTGCAGGAAAGAATTCCACGGAGACGTTATTATTGTTGCACAACCGATATATGGAGATGAGATTTTTTTGAATATTTGGGACGCATAACACATTGTTGAGCATTAACTTCCGAGAGGAGAAGGGAAGAGAGAAAGAACCAGTGTGTGTGATGGGAAGACCAAAGCCATCACCTATGAGCACCGTATCTTGACCGTTGTATGGATGGAATGGTGACAGGTTCTGTAGGTCACTGGTCATATGGTGCGTTGCACCGCTGTCCAGAAGCCAAGCGTTGGATTGGTTTGGAGACGTCATTGCAACATTAGCTTGTGGTTGCCATGGGCGGAATGGGGAAGGAAAGGAGTGTTTCTGATTGGCCGAGTATTGATTGAGTTGTGTACAACGCTTGGCGCTATGACCAAAGACGCCACACAGCTGACATTTTCCTTGGAGCCTCTGGTGTTGTTGCGGTTGTCCGGTCGTGGTTGAAAGTGTGACAGCTGATTTTTGTTGTTCCATGTTTGTGTGTCTCGTTGTTGCTGTTGATTTTGTTTGCCTTGATAGGGACGAGGGCGAGCAAAGGCTGGATTAGCAGAGACGGGTGCAACGGATGAGACAGGGGATGAGACTGCTAGAATCTTGGCTTCTCTGGTGAGCAGTTTCTCATGGACTTCGCTGATAGTTGGAGAAGTGTCACGGCCTTCAATTTGATCAACTACAAATTTATACTCTTATGGTAGCCCGCAAAGGATACAATCAATTTGATCTTCATGGTCAAGGGGCTTGCCGAGCAAAGCAAGTTGATCAAAACGTGTGACGAGTCCTTGAAGATAAGCATCAATGGTTTGTTGTCCTTTAGAGGATTGCTTCAATTGTTGTTTTAGTTGGAGAATATTGCCTCTGCTTGGGTTGGCATAGATTGATGCAATTGTTTTCCACATCTCTGCAGCCGTTTTTGTCTTGGTGACGAGAGTTTGAATTGACTGGGAGAGAGTGCCAAGAAGTGCACTGTAAAGCAGCTTGTCTTGTCTTTTCCATTTCGTGTAGGCAGGATTGATTGTTGTAGCATTGTTGGTGGTGATTGTTGCAGCCGGTGATTGATTAGATCCGTCGACATAACCGGCTAAGTCATAGCCGTCAAGAAGAGCATGGACTTGAAGGTTCCAGGTTAAGTAGTTGGTTGAGGTGAGTTTGGTGATGTTCGACATGTTGATGTTGAGGAGTGACGCCGAGGAGTCAACTGTTTCAGCAGTGGTAGCCATGGATAAAGGTTAGAAGAGATCGATGAGGAAGAAGAATGAGAGGCGGCTGGGAAAAAAAAAATTTAGGGTATCGTTATGGCTCTGATACCATGTAATCAATGTATTTTGTTACGTATCTTACAAGAGGATACAAGGTGAGATTTATACAAGAGTTAGGAAAGATCTGGAATGTCTAGCTACGGTAAGTTCCTCAATTATATCAATCAAATATTTACAGAGAATCTAAATCATATCACTTATAATATCTGCAGCTAAATCATACCTACCCGAATTTTTTTCTTTCATTGGAAATATATTACTGACTCGGAAAAGATTTACATATCATAAGAGGCACAAATAAAAGATGAACTCCACACGCAGGCCAAATATATTTGGAGAGAGTTTTTTTTATCTGCTATAGCCTCCAATGTTATTTTGTTCGCTTAAAGATTTGTTAAGTTTCATGGATTTCAAACTAAAATTTGAAAGGGTAGATTCGAGCAACAGGAGTGCATTTAAGCGGACCAGCCATGGCCAGACTCATTCCTGAAATAGCTTCATCCATGTTAACTTTCTCTCCTTTGATTCTCCAGTCAAAACACTGAACCATCATTCCAATTGCGGTTCCTAGAAAGATATAAGCTATGTTTTCTCCAGGACATGCTCTCCTTCCGCTCCCAAAAGGAATGAACTTTAGTGCTTGCTCTCTTATCTCGTCTTCTTGTTCTGATTTTGAGGAAGCTAGAAATCTCTCTGGCTTAAACTCATCAGGATCTTTCCAAAAATCACGGTCTCTCATAATCGCGTATATATTAACAAAAAGTGTTGTCTCCTCTGGTATGTAGAACTCTTTGAACTCACAACTTTCTTTGAATGTCCTAATCAAGAGAGGCCCCGGCGGGTGTAATCTTAGTCCTTCTTTAACCACTGCTTGCAAATAAGGGAGGTTTGGAAGATCCGTTTCTTGTATCAACCGTGTTTTCCCTACAACGGAATCGATCTCTTCTCGTAATTTCTCAATAGTGTTAGGGCTGTTAATGATTTCTGCCATTGTCCATTGCACTGTTTGCCCTGAGGAGTCAGTGCTTCCGAGAAAAAGCTCCTGTAGATTTTAGTCAGAAGTATATTTACCACACTAAAACGCCTTGATATGTGGAAATCTTAATGAATCAATCTATAATGTATAATGTACTATGAAAGAAGTTTTAGTTTACCACAAACAAAGACTTGATCTGATTCCTAGTTATCTTATACTCTGCATGTTCATCTCGATAAGCTTCCAACAATAAATCCATCGTGTCCATGTCATGATGCTCCGCCAGTTTCTCTTCATGTTCCACAAGAATCTTCTCTAGCAACTCATCAAATTCATGCGAAACTCCCATTATCTCCTTTCTAAATAGTGAAAGTCCAAGCTTCTTAAGCGGCTTATGAAACATGTTTGAAAAGAACATCTTCTTTGCCATGGCAAACGACTTGATAACCACTTCCATGATTCTCTCGGCCTCGCCGTTCTCCTCTGAACAACTCCTCCCCATGCTCATCCTGCAGATCATGTTGTTAATGAGCTTCATCGCTTCCTTGCCGATATTAGCGATCTCCTTCTTTTCTGACTTATCGAGTAAACTAAAGTAAAATCGCTCTATCTCCTCTGCGCGGACTTCTCGTGATTGCCTGATTGCCTGCGGTTGAAGAAGCTTCATGGCAACGAGCTTCTTCATGAACTTCCAGTAATCTCCATGAGGAGCTGTAATGAAACCGGAAGATCCGAATACGAGAGACTCGGCGTTGCCAGAAGAAACTATGCGTGATGAGATGTTTATGTCGTGCATCTTGAAGATCTCGTAAGCCATGGAGGGAGAAGAGACAAGGACTATGGGGTAACGGAAGATTCGGAGAAGGAGAAGAGGGCCATACTTGGAGGAGATCTCCTGTAAAGACTTGTGGGTTAAGAAGGAGAGCAGAAGATGAAGATGACCGATGATCGGAAGAGTAGGAGGGCTCGGAGGCAGACCACAGCCTCGTGAGTCCTTTCGTGTCTTGAAGAAGACAAAGTAAGAGAAGAGTGAGAAGAAGCAGACGAGGATGAAGATGAAGCAGTTTCGAAAGTCAAGGAAAATCATTACTGCTATTGTTTCTCTAAAGTGAAAGGGGGAGATGAAATATAATCAAGAATCCGTCAGTGTAATATATGAGTATGACCAACCACGCTTTGTTTTATTACACTAAAATTAAAATATGGAAGAACGTGAAAAGAACGGAATAGCTGGATCTGTGTCTTTTGAATTGAATATAATCATATCACAAGTTGACCAAAATGATAATTAACTATTTAGAGCTCAGGTTCATCCAACGTGACAGTACATTAACTATGAGCTGTACGTGTAAATGTGTAGTAACACAAACAGTGGAAGCTATATGGTGAGCTCACGAAAAGAAAGATTCTAAGATTGACTTACAATGAAACCAATGTCCCTCATTGCTGTTCTTTGAATGCTTTTTTACTCACATGCAAAACATGTTTACTGCCCATAATAAGCAATCTATAACTATAAGTAAAGGAAAATCTCAGAAAGGAGTCTACCAATCCTAAACCAGATAATTTTTCGAGTTACATAAAGTGTAAACTATCAAATATATTGAGAAAGAGAGAATCTTGTTTGCAAGATTGCTTCATTTGTCTCTCAGAATTTTGAGGACACTCAAGGCCGGCCTAGAGGAGAAGCCACCAAAGCCAAGGATTGGGGCATCCAAATTAATGGGGCATATTTAAATTTTTTTTTTTATTAGTATTGATAAATAAATAAAACTTATTAGGCATTTTTAGTTAAAATAAGATTTGTTAGACTTTTCAGTAATATTTATAAATTTGTTAAAATTAAATATATTAGTAAATTTTTATTTTTCATGTAGTTAAAACCCTAATTAAAAATTAGAAACAAAACAGTTTTTCCTTTTGTTCCAATTTGTTCCGTCGTCTTGCAGGCTTGCAGCACTTTTATTTTCTTTTGTCCTCTTGCTCTTGATTATATAATTTAGTTCTATTGTTTCAGTTATTTCAATTCATCCTACATAATTTAGTTCTATTGCTACAGTTATTTCAATTCATCATTTACGTAGTAAGAAAGTACGTTTCTTAATTCGTCGTTTGTAATTGTGATAAAAACTTGATGCCTTGAGTCCTTGACTTTGTTACGACAATCTCTTATTTTTATGCTTACTTTTTATTTTTATTTGATAACAAGATGACACCGTCTGGGACAAGCAAACCATGTAGAATAAAAAAAATCAACCATCCGGAGTTCAAAGTAGATTATGGAATTTGATTTTTTTTAATGAAAATTTAAGTTGTTTTTTATACTGTTTTGTGATTTTGATAAATTATGTACACGGGCATAATTTTAAATTTTGATTGGGGTAGTATAAAAGGTTAGTCCGGCACTGAGCACACTCAACGATTAATAGATCTAATGAAAATTATTATATTGGTAACGATTGTTACAAAGACAGGATAAAATAAGAGAAAGCTTAACTCTTCTTTTCATGTTCTGGCACTTCAATATATGCCTAATTACACACACACAAAATTGCAAGCTCGAAAAGCAATTTGACGGAATTTCATATTGCGATTTAAAAGGATTAAAGCACAATGGATATAAAGACAAACAAATCTGGATTTCGATCGAAGGAGATGTACTCATGACCTGTTGTTAATAAAAAAAAAGTACAAAAGGATATACAAATGGGAAAGTTTTTGAAAAGTACCTGTACTTAATTTAATGTGCTTAAAAATACACAAACTATTTTTGGCTATCCGAATAATATATAAAATATTACTGATTGTACGTTATATACTCATATTTTCAAATTTTGTAGGTTTTACACCTTCGATTTTAATGGCGTCAACATAACATAAGCAATGTTAAATTTTTGAATAGAAAAAATTTGAAAGATACCTGAACTTAATTTAATTTTCTTAAACAATATACAAAAAATTTGGCTAGCCTAATAACAACCAACTATATTAAAATTGTCTTTTATATATTCGAATTTTCAAAATTCAGATGTAAATTACTACAATAATAATTGAATAATAATTGGATAATATTGCATGATTTGAGTATGAGCAAAGAATATTATGAATTGAGTTTTTTATTGTTTATTGGATTCTGTTAATTAGAAATGCTCTACAGTTTCTTCCAAAAACATTGCGACTATCCTTTGCCGAAGGAATTGAAATGTTGAATATACGACTAGTCTTTTTTGCATTAGTGTTGATGACTTATTTGAATGGATTTTTCAACAATAATTGGACATATTGATGTGTTGACAAGAAGTCGGTGTGGAGGTTGATTCTCTCGGAGATATGAATATAGAAGATGAGTGAAAGTTTGGCTAGCTCGTACTGAAAAAGTAATACACCACCTTTTGATTTAGTGCCTTTTGATATCATTTCCTCCACTATACATTTCAGTTTTGTAAGGTGTTCTAACACTATTGAATTTTCGATTTTAAGGATAAAAAGTTTGGAATATATAAAAGACAAATTTAAACAGTTGGTGTATTATTCGCGGAGCCAAAAAATTTGTGTATTGTTTAAATAAATTAAATTAAATTTGAATATTTTCAAAAAAAATTCCCGTTAAAAATGTAACACCGTTAAAAAATATTTTGTTAACGAACTCACGCCATTAGATGTTTTTGTCACGCCATTAGATGTTTTTGTGAGGCAAAGTTTGGGTTTCGCGTCCAAGCTTGACAAATGTGGTTGGAAGGGTGAAGTTGAGTTCATGTTTGAGTGAAGGAGAAGAGCATATTTTTCATTTGACTAAACCTGATTGTAATAAATCTATTGAAGCCAGTGGTGGAAGCAGAAAATAGTTTTGTTGGGGGCATAAATATAGATTAGGGATAAAAAAAAATTATGAGTAAGGGCATCATATAGATTGGGCTTTAAGTTACATTAAGTTTTTTAATCTTATTAGGTTCATTGCCTCTGATTGAAGCTATGAACAAATTCGCAGGTTTCCTAAGGGAGACAAGTAAAAAAACTTGTGTGATGGAGAGAGAAAGAGATCTTGAATATTTTGTTATTTTATAATACTACAAATTACAACACTCAAAATTAATAACTTTTACTTATTGCGAGAAATGAAAAAAAAAAAAAGAAGAAGAATTTTTCACCTTTATCAATTTATTAACATAAAGAAACAGAGAAGACAGCATTCAAATAACAGATCAGATTCAAAAAAATAAAAAACCGTCTAAATTAAATGAGAGAAGTAGCCAAAACCTTGAAAAACTAATTAAAGTTTTCTAGACGACAATTCCAAGTGATTTCTTGAACCTCTTAACCTCTAGATAGACATGTAGATGTATATAGTCATAGTTTATCTCTAGTAGTTCTTAAAAGCGTCTGACTCGAAATTAGTCTAGTCAATCTAACCCAAAATTAATATAATAATAAAATATTGTGGAGATTAATGATTAATCTCAAAAAAAGCGTCACATAAGTCGAGATGAGACATAAATGATATGTAAGTAACCTAGATTAATGCCCAATTAATTTTAAATTGAAATTTCCATTGGCTTGTTCTTTTTTTTTTTAATCATGCTCTTTAACAGTTTTGCTGCATTCTTCCATGTCTATTAAGAGACCGACATGTGTACATGTCAATATACATGTATGCATGTATATGAATTAATGCTTGATTAACTTAAACAAGATGTAAAATCATGTACATAACAAATTGTCAAACATGATGAAAAATCGTGTACATAACAAATTGTCAAACATGATGAATTTGCTCTTGAGTCATTAGAGTTGCAACTGATATGTTGCTCCTCCACCCTTTGATCATTTCAAGCTTTGATCACTTCAAATTTGTTCGTTTCCTCCTCCTATGCGGCTGTTTTCGCGAAGTTTTTGTTTGGCTTCACGAGCCTCAAGACAAAAGCTGGATACGCCAAAAATCATTTTATTCTAGTGACAGTAGTTGGTAACAGAGGCAGAAAAATGATTTTCCATATTTTCAAATGAAATTAGCTGAACCATAAATATGGACCCTCAGTTTCAAAATTGACTTATTCCAAATTATAAAATAAGCTCAAAAATAATTATGAAAGATATTTTAAAATAGCACCTTTGTTCATAACAAGATCAACATCTCAATTTAAATAAATTCAGAACGAAATGCAAAAGCAAAAATAATGGAATGCTTGATTCATAAAGGAACGTCCTCTTTCTTTTTATTAAGCAAGTAAGAATAACAAAATGCAAAAAGTAAACAAATACTAGGATTTAACCCGTGGTACACCACGGGTCAATATTTTTTTCGAAATTATTATATTTATTTTATATTAATATTGTTAAAATATCATAGTGGTTACTTTATTTTAACGTTTGTATTGTTTGTATTTTATCTTTGTTTTAATTGGTTTGAATCTATGACTTTACCATAGATTACGATTTATTTTTGACGACTTTGTTACAAAGTATGAAGTCACAAATAGTGTTACGGATTTGTGACCAAATTTAATAACTACATTATACCATTTTGTGATATTATAATGTATCAATTATTAAAATGATATAAAATCAAATTTAGAAATTCTGTAATTAAACTAATTTTTATATCAATTTGAAGTGATATTATAATGTATCAATTATAAAAAGTGAACCAATATGTGATAAGCCCAATATGTGATATTATAAGTGATATTATAATATATTAATATATCAAAAATGTTTCAGACCCAGCAAAGAAGTCATCGATCATATCGACTCATTTCAAATCGATTTCAATTTTCCTTTTTTCTTTTTTAAAATTTTTTTTTCCTCTTTTCTTCTTTTGCCTTTGATTTCCTTCAATTCGATTTTGTTGATTTTTCTTTAATTTGTGGTAGGATGACTGATGTTAGTGTTTTTCCCGGTTTCAAAAGATGAAACCTAGATTCACTAATCCGATGTAGAATAGTATAAGTTTGTTAAGGGACCAGCAATACGCTCTAATTCTATGGATTACAAATCTCAGCTAAGCGATTCAAGTTGGGTTTGAATGTCACAAATTAACAAGTAAATAAAAGCAAATCGGTTGTAAACAAATGTATTAAAAGCGTTAGATCAAGGGATAATTCTTAGGGATTCGAATATCAGGAACCAAGCAATTATTCAGGTATGCGATTACGACAAAGTCTCGAACTCAACCATAAATATAGGGAGATCCACTTTCGTGGCATCTGCAACTTTAACAATCAATCTAACACCCTAACTGTCGTTGAGGTTATAAAGATTATCAAGCATTAAGCGATTAGGGTTGATGTGTTCACGAGTTGCCCTAACTTCAACTTTCGTTGGCTAAGGATCAAATCGCCCACCTAAGTCAATTCCAGCAATTTACAAACTTTTGATAAGTAAATTCAACCTAAGATCAAAGGCTAGGTGATCAATCTAACCTAGGCAATATGATCGACAATAGGTGGAGACTATCGAATGATTATTTAAAACCTATCTATGCTTAGTTCATGAGATCTAATCCCATCGAAAACCCTTAATCTAACAAGGGGATTACTTGCCCATGATTAAAGAAACAACAGCAGCAAGAGACATGATAAACTGCATTGAAATCGATATATAAAAGAGTATGGTTTAAGAAAACTTCAATAAGTATGTGGAAGACAAATCTCCAAGCAAAACTCTCAAAACAAGTCTCCAAATCTCTCTCTCTCTCTCTCGTGCTTCTGTTTTGTTGTTGTGTCTCTGCTGCTGCGTGGCTCCCTCAAAAGAATTAGAGAAAAACCTATTTAAAGGCCCACGACGGCTGGCCCAAAGTTAGGGTTTTAGCAAAAAGCCCATAAGTGGAATCTGCTGGGAGCGGGTGCTCCCTCTTCTGTACTAGGTGCTCCCTTTCTCCATAATGTTCAAAAAAGGTCCAACTTCATTCCTTTCTAGCCAAATCCGATTGCAACCACTTTTGTACCTAGAATGACTCGAAAGAGAGTGAAAGACTCGATAAAAGCCTACAAAACAAGGGTTAGAATGCGCCAAAAATGCATTATATCAATTCCCCCAGACTTAGATCTTTGTTTGTCCTCAAACAAATTCAAGACCAAATAAAGGAGAAAGGTTTGAAAACGCGGAAACTCTTTTATCCTCAGTGAACCGAGTTTAAAACCCTCAATCTGCAGACCACATAATCCAAATTACGAATAACAAAGCTTTACCAAAACATCCTCAACACATTTATCAACCAAGTTCCATTTCCCAAACACAAACTCAACGCATTAAAGTTGCGTGAGGGTCTCGCTAAAGGCACCATTTAGGGTAGACGACGCTAAGGGTGTTTGGCAATTTAGAGGTGGAGTTTAAAGTATTTAAAGTGTTTAAGGGTTACCCGATGTTTCGTAGTGGATGCAGGATATTGCACAAAATTGCAGGAGAGAACGGGTACGTTGATATCCACATTCTCTATACCACTCTTTCTTCTCCAAATCTTTCCAACCAACTCATGTTGCCATCGTCCACCTTGGGTACACTCACTGTGCAGAGAGACATATTCTAATTTACAAATTTTTACCACCCTTCATCATCGGCTTACTGTTTTTTTTTTTTTTTTTTTTTTTTTTTTGAGAATAGAATGATGATGATGAAGAGGGTTTTGATTACAAGTGTAGGTCTCTCAAACACGAAAATATCAGAGTTGGTGTACATACCCAAGTGGAGCTCATCAATATCGTCCCTCCGTGGATTTTTGTTACACCCATGTAAAACCATCTTCTGAAAATACGAGCAGGTGATATGGGTGCTCTCATTACGGAGAGCAGGTGCTTCTTTCTGGGCTTCGGGTGCTCTCGTTCTTCAGAAAGAGTGATTTAGATGCAGTGTCGACCCAATTCTCTTCGGCCCTTTTGCGCATATGCTGCACATATGACAATGAAGTAACAAGAATGCAAGGGGCTTGAAAAGAGGTAGGGGTTAAGGAGGATACTAACTAAAAGTGAGCTAGCTATTCAGGAACAACAAGAGTGATGAAAGGAATAAGGAGTCCTGAATATGATTCGTTTCCCTAATCTAGTGCCAATAGCGAGAGAAATTTTGGTCAATATGAAACCTGGAAGATGGTGTGTCAAAGTGTTCCAGCTGTTCCTTGTATCCACTCTTTGAAGGAATGGTCACTAGAGAGAAAGTTAAACACAAATAGTTCAAACATCATCATAAGATAAAGTCCTAATTCCCTACAAAGTCTTGATTCAATAAAGCAAATAAAAAAGAAAGACTCAAAGTAGGACATAAGAAAATAGAAAAACATCCAAAATAAACGAGATTAGTAGCAACTCCCCCCAGACTTACTTCACACCGTCTCGGTGTGAGAATAAGAAAAGAAAGAGTGAAAAGAAAAATAAGAATGAAAAGCAGAAAGTAAAAATGTTCATGGAAATACTTACCTCTTGGTGGGCCTAAATCTGAATTTTTAATTTCAAATTTTTACCCTGGAGAGTAGGTGCTCTTTCTGGGGAGCAGGTGCTCTGTATTGGGGAGCAAGTGCTCCCTCTGAGAATCGGATCGACCTGCTGAATCGATTATGAGGTTGACCGCTGGATTGGCTCATGATCTCATCTTCATGGATCGATCGATCCACCCGAAGAGATCGATCGATCTGGCTTGGGTGCTCTCCTGGGAAGCAGGTGCTCCTTTTGGGTTTTTGAACTTGGCAGCAGATTGATGTGCAGATCGATCCTGAGATTGACCGATGGTCTTCGTGTTGAATTCCTCATTCCGGATCGATCGATCTAGCCGAGGGGATCGATCGATTCTCCTTGCATATTCCACAACAATTTTTTTTTGTTTGTTTCAAAACCTGAAAACTCAAAACTAAAATTCAAAGTTAGTAACAAAAGAAATCAAATTGAAAAAGGTTAGAAAACGTACCGGTGGTTTGCCTCCCACCAAGCGCTTGGTTAAAGTCTTTAGCTTGACTTGGATCTCATAAATCAGTCAGGATGAGGGGCATGAGAACTTTCTCCAAAACAAGCTCTCCAATCAGTAATCTTCAGCTTCAGAACCTTGCTCAACATAGTCTTCACAGCTTCTTCACCTTTCTCTTTCAGCTCAGATGTGAGAATAGCTCTAACTTTGGAGAAAGGTTTCGAAATCCCTTTGGACTTTACCTTGTACTCAATCGTGTCACCAACACGTCTCTGAGGTTCTAAAACCATATGAGAATCGCTCTTGATTCTTTGGCTTGTCACCTTCTCCTTTACCCTACTCTTTTGACTAGTCTTCTTTGTTCTGATAAGAGGGTCTCCATCTAGGACTTCCTTGACCTCACTCTTATCATTGAAATCTCTCTTTGTCACCATTTGCAGCTTATCTCCATTGATAACGGTAACACAAGATGCAAGTTTGGCTGCTTCATTAGTGGGTATAGCTTTGTAGAAAACCTGCTTGTTAATATTAGAGAATGAGACTTTTCTATTAGGCAAATCTACAACTGCACCCACTGTCGCCAGAAACGGTCTTCCAAGAATCAAAAGTATACCAGGATCTTCGCTCATCTCCACCACCTGAAAGTCAGTAGGAACAAGACAATTTCCAACTTGAACATGTAAATCATGAATAGTACCTTGTGGAACCTTGGTGGAAGAGTCTGCAAACTTAAGAGATATATTAGCAGCTCTCATCGTAGTAATCCCAAGCTTTTCTGCAATAGCCTTGGACATGAGATTGATAGAAGACCCAGAATCGCAGAGAGATTCTTTAAATTCAACTCCTGCAATGGAGCATGGAACAACAAACATCCCAGGGTCTTCTAGCTTTGACAACTGCTTCATTGGAGATGATGTATTCCTTGCTTCAGCAAAGAGAGTCTTAACTACCATGAGACTCTTCTTGGTATCCCTTGAGAACTCACGATATGCAGGATCAACTCTAAATGCTTCTTCAAAAGAGGTATCAGGAGGAAGCTCACTCACCATCTTATTAAACCCAGCCAGCTTCTTTTCATCAATCTCATATTTTAGTCTCTGAGGGTATGGGATCCTATGGATGTATGGTAATGATTCGAAAACTTCTTCTGCTTTCTCTGGTGTAAGCGATGCTGAGACAGTTTCCACCTCACTCTGAACTAATATCACATTGCAGCATTTCCTAGGATTTGTTTCAACTTTTCCTGGAAGAGTCCCTGGTGGTTGCTTAGCTGATGCCGAGATCTGAGCTACCTGAGTGTCAAGCCTCTTCACGTGGTTGCAAACAGCTTCAAGCCGACCGTTAAGGTCCGAATATATAGCATCCACTTTTGTGTTGAACTCAGTAGCACACTTCTGCTGATTAGCCATTAGTTGCTGCAGCATTCCTTTCAACTCATCCTGAGAAGTGCTTCCGGAGCTCGCAGGAGCCTGAAAGTTAGAGAACTGCGGTTTCTGACCTTGGAAAGGGAGGAACGTCTTGCCTTGAAAGTTCTGAGGGTAGGTCTTCTGGAAACCTTGATCCTGAGGTTTTGGGTTTTGGGGGTTGGTTTGCTGCGGGTAAACCTGATCCTGTGGGTTCTCAACATTCGTACTCCTATAGGAGAGGTTCGGGTGGCTCCTATAATTCTGGTTAAACCCACAGTTTCGTATAAACTCTTGACCATTCACATAGATAACCTCCTGCTGATCACTATCTCCTTCCTCAACCATCTCCTCAGCGAGTGTTTCAACATTCTCATCTGCAAAGTGAACCATCCTTTGGTTCGCTTTGAGCAACAAGTTGATCTTGGCCGTAAGGTCATCGATCTTGTGGGAGTCCATCCCACTGGATTTCGTAGTCCTGTTATATTCCTGGGACTTGTTGCTTGAACTTGCAGCCAAGTTCTCAATCAGCTTATACGCACCTTCTCTGGTTTTGGTCATGAAATCGCCATTGCTAGCAGCATTCAGTGCGTTCCTATAGTCCCAGTCCACGCCATCGTAGAAAATACCCAGCAGATTTTCATCCGAGAAACCATGGTGTGGGCACTCTCTCTTATACTCCTTAAACCTTTCCCATGCCTCACAGAAGGACTCTCCGAAATGTTGGTGGAAGGAGGAGATCTTGTTCCTTAAACTCGCGGTTTTGGATTTTGTGTAGAAGTGGTCCAAAAACGCAGCTCTACATTGCGCCCAAGTCGTAATGGATCCAGCAGGTAAAGACTTAAGCCAACGAGAAGCTTTGTCCGCGAGTGAAAACGGAAACAGCTTGCATTTTACGAAATCCGGGTTCATCCCATTAGAGCTTGTCGTGGAGCAAATCTCCTCGAAATTCTCTATATGGTCCATCGGAATTTCAGCAGGTAGTCCGTGGAACAAGTGTTACTTAACCAGTGAGATCATCTGCGGCTTGATCTCATAGTCATTCCTTTCAACAGCGGGAGGAACTATGTCAGCTCGGTTCCGGTAATAAGCATGGGGATTGTCCATATCCCCTAGGTTCGTTGCTGCTCACGCGTGCGTTGTTGTTGCTGTTCGCGCGCATGCTGCTGTTGCATCTGAGCCATCTGCTCTTGCAACCTTTGCAACTCAGCTGCCATGTCGTTATCGCCTTGATCGCTCATATCAGCGGGATTAGGCCTTTGTCGTCTGTTTTCTCGTTCAAGCCTCGCAAGCTCAGGGTTACTCAAAGTGACGAGAGGAGTTTGAAGATTTCTCCTTGTTGTCCTTGAGTTCATACACCTGAAACACACGTAAAGAAAAACAAAAGAACGAGATTAGTGCTTAGTCTAAAATCGTAATCGAGAAGTAGAGGTATCGAGTTGGTCCCCGGCAACGGCGCCAATTTGATGTTAGTGTTTTTCCCGGTTTCAAAAGATGAAACCTAGATTCACTTATCCGATGTAGAATAGTATAGGTTCGTTAAGGGACCAGCAATACGCTCTAATTCTATGGATTATAAATCTCAGCTAAGCGATTCAAGTTGGGTTTGAATGTCACAAATTAAGAAGTAAATAAAAGCAAATTGGTTGTAAACAAATGTATTAAAAGCGTTAGATCAAGGGATAATTCTTAGGGATTCGAATATCAGGAACCAAGCAATTATTCAGGTATGCGATTACGACCAAGTCTCGAACTCAACCATAAATATAGGGAGATCCACTTTCGTGGCATCTGCAACTTTAACAATCAATCTAACACCCTAACTGTCGTTGAGGTTATAAAGATTATCAAGCATTAAGCGATTAGGGTTGATGTGTTCACGAGTTGCCCTAACTTCAACTTTCGTTGGCTAAGGATCAAATCGCCCACCTAAGTCAATTCCAGCAATTTACAAACTTTTGATAAGTAAATTCAACCTAAGATCAAAGGCTAGGTGATCAATCTAACCTAGGCAATATGATCGACAATAGGTGGAGACTATCGAATGATTATTTAAAACCTATCTATGCTTAGTTCATGAGATCTAATCCCATCGAAAACCCTTAATCTAACAAGGGGATTACTCGCCCATGATTAAAGAAACAACAGCAGCAAGAGACATGATAAACTGCATTGGAATCGATATATAAAAGAGTATGGTTTAAGAAAACTTCAATAAGTATGTGGAAGACAAATCTCCAAGCAAAACTCTCAAAACAAGTCTCCAAATCTCTCTCTCTCTCTCTCGTGCTTCTGTTTTGTTGTTGTGTCTCTGCTGCTGCGTGGCTCCCTCAAAAGAATTAGAGAAAAACCTATTTAAAGGCCCACGACGGCTGGCCCAAAGTTAGGGTTTTAGCAAAAAGCCCATAAGTGGAATCTGCTGGGAGCGGGTGCTCCCTCTTCTGTACTAGGTGGTCCCTTTCTCCAGAATGTTCAAAAAAAGGTCCAACTTCATTCCTTTCTAGCCAAATCCGATTGCAAGCTCCAGTCCTTGCTTCCAGCCACTTTTGTACCTAGAATGACTCGAAAGAGAGTGAAAGACCCGATAAAAACCTACAAAACAAGGGTTAGAATGCACCAAAAACGCATTATATCAATGACTCTATGCGAGATATTGCCTTTGGAGTTGCAATGCTTTGCGATTGAAGGAACTTCTGTATGGGAAAATTCTTTGCGTAGGCGAAGATTTGTGGGACTACCAGATAAGTATTCTCATTCATTCAAATTTCTTTATTTTATTTGCTACAAAGAACCCTTATGAAATTTGGAGAAAGAAAAATACTTGTTGTAAATGAAATATCTTTTCGATTTTGGGTATATTAGACGATGGATTGGGTAGTCTTATTGATGTTTAACCGGATATTGTTTAGGCTATAATTTCATTGTTACGATTTCAATGTGACGTTTTGGAATTGGTATCAATTTTGTAACAATAAAACTTTTGTGACGAAAAATTCATGTATTGTGACAAAAAAAATCGTAACAATATCACTATTTTTTTTGTAGTGTATTAATCTGATAACAGGTACGATTCTCCCATTATCAAGATTACAATGTATAGAAACAGACAAACCTAGTTAGTTTTTCAGGTTGAACCTTCTCCATTGATACTTTGCCTTCCACTGTATGACCCTCTGGAAAAAAATGAAACTTGGTTAGTTAAGTATTAATGTAAAAGTAATCTACAAAGGAAAAATATAGTTCAAAAATGACCAAAAATTTATCTTACTTTTCAGCATTCTAAGATAGAGTTGTCCTATCCAAATTCTGAAAAACCTCTTTGAAAACCACATTCATAGTTTTCTTCTGCATTTTCCCTTCTGTGTCTACTATAAGAACTTGTAGACCTTTCTTTGACGTAACCCTTGATAAGGCTACATATAGCTGACCATGTGAAAAAACATTTCGTGGCAAATAAAGTCCCACTTCAGACAACGACTGACCTTGGCTTTTGTTAATGGTCATAGCAAAAGCCAGGGTTAAAGGAAACTGTCTCCGACGCATTTTGAAAGGGAGTCTAGTGTCCGATGGTGATAAGATAATCTTTGGAATCAAAACTAAGTCACCAATCCTGTCTCCTGTGATAACCATTGCCTGTATCACGTTGTTTTTCATTTGTGTGATCTGAAGTCTAGTTCCATTGCACAAACCTTCCTTTGGATCAATATTCCTTAGTAACATAACAGGTGCACCTATCTTCAAATGTAGACTATGGTTTGGCAAACCAGAGACTGTGATGGAGTTTAAGAAATCCGGGGTGAAAACAGGATTTGTTTGGGACTCTATATCAGTAGGATCTATACTGTCTGCACTTAGATACACCATTTCTTCACCTGTCAACAAATAGGTATGCTTGATCAATTTTACATGTAAAAGAAATGTTCAATATAAATGTATCAAATCTGAATTTAAAAGTGGCAACTCACCTTTTAACTTTTGAAGCATCATGAGGTTTAGTTTATTAACATCCTCATTGGTTGGAGCCAAAATTGCTCTCTGCTGAAAGAATGTCGGATCCTTTTGCTCATGCAACAGATTCGGATCACCATAAATTTCTCTACTGATGGTTTCAAGAGGATCATATGATTCTGCAATAAGTAGCTCATCAGGAATATTAATTAGGGCCTCTCCATCGTTAGGTTCTGCAATCTTTCCATCACCTACAGCTAAAATCCATTCTGAGAACTCTTGTATCTCCTTTGCCTCATCAACACTTAATTTGTTGTTGAGAAGCCGCATATTCTTAGTTAGATTTAGGACTTTGCAATGATCCCAAAGATAAGAAGAATTTAAGGCTGCCATCACAATTTCCACTCTTCCTGCACCATTGATAACATGGAGTACTTGTCTGAAATCACCCCCAAAAACTACAACCTTTCCCCCAAAAGGCTTAGTCTCTGTGGTTTTGAGTATATCACATAAACTCCTATCCAAAGACTCAAAACAATACTTGCTCATCATTGGTGCTTCATCCCATATGGAATGAATTGAGGTTAGGTGCTAATCGTGAGTAGGGATGGAATCTATATATAAGATATATATCATAGGGTTTTCGTAAGCCAAAATAGAGGATCGATTTTATTGAATGCAATATTGTTTAGAAAGAATTAGAATTAGAATAAGGAATCGTAATATTCTTAAAAACTGAAAGTATGATTTGTAGATTAAAGTTTGTTTCCATAGAATAGGATTATACAATATTCTCGATTTAAGAAGCGACAATATCCTAAATTTTATTGAATGCAATATTGTTTAGAAATGATTGAAACGATTTTCCTTGATTGATCTCTAGGATACAGATTTTCCTTGATTCTCTCGATTTTCTGTTAACACCAAAAGGATTGTAATCTTTGTAATCTATAATGAGTGTTTGATTTTTGGATTGACAATATCATAGATTAGAAGTGTTTGGAAACAAAGTTAAAAAACTACATTAAGAGTGTTTCCATAGAATAGGATTTGTAGATTAAAGTTTGTTTCCATAGAATAGGATTATACAATATTCTCGATTTAAAAAGATACAATATCCTAGATTTTATTGAATGCAATATTGTTTAGAAATGATTGAAACGATTTTCCTTGATTGATCTCTAAGATACAGATTTTCCTTGATTCTCTCGATTTTCTGTTAACACCAAAAGGATTGTAATCTTTGTAATCTATAATGAGTGTTTGGTTTTTGGATTGACAATATCCTAGATTAGGAGTGTTTGGAAACAAAGTTAAAAAACTACATTAAGAGTGTTTGGAAACCAATTTAAAACACTGCAAAATTAATATATAGATTTATTGAATGCAATATTGTTTAGAAATGATTGAAACGATTTTCCTTGATTGATCTCTAAGATACAGATTTTCCTTGATTCTCTCGATTTTCTGTTAACACCAAAAGGATTGTAATCTTTGTAATCTATAATGAGTGTTTGGTTTTTGGATTGACAATATCCTAGATTAGTAGTGTTTGGAAACAAAGTTAAAAAATTACATTAAGAGTGTTTGGAAACCAATTTAAAACACTGCAAAAATAATATATAGATTTAAAGAAGCATAAAGAACACAACCATGCTGTGATATCATGGTACGTCCTTAGATTAGGACCGGGGGGTTGCCTACCCATGCATCAACACCTTCACGGCTTCACCATCCTTAGAATCCATCAACATGACATAGGTCATATCATCGCATATCCAACCCATGCAGGACGACCCCATCCGAAGTCCACCTCGTAAGAACCCATTCTCAAACAACTAGACATACTGGAAAAATCTACGTTGGGTTTCAATTCCGACACGAAATTTGTAACCCTATCCGTGATAGTATAGCCCTCAACATGTTTTATCATCTCATTGGCCTCTCCTTTGGCCTTCCTAAAATCAGCCATATGATTTCACTTATTTTCATCTCACTCCCTGATGAGTCTCTCTTGAGAAAAAATGTAAACGCAAGTGAGGTAATATGTAGTACAGAAAATAAATGACACAAGAGAATTTTTAACTAGGGTTCGTTTCCTACTCCCCGAGACCAAGTCCAGAAATCAAATCCACTAAAACCAGAAAGCAAATACAGTTTATTCGCAAACGCGTAAATCAAGTACAACTTCTTAATTTACCGCTCTGTTCAATAGCATGCATTCTTCAGGATAAACTAATCATGAGCTAAACTCCCTTGAGTCTAGACTTGAGTTTTGTGGAATCTCCACACACCAACACCGACTGTTGGCAACGGCACGCAGCCACACGTCCTGCTAGCAGCACCAGCAAGACCATACCTCCACACCAGAACACTTGATCAGCTTAAGTAGCACGAACTGCTACAGCAGCAAACAACAACAACTGCTACAACAGCAACAACAACAACCAACAAAGAACAAACGACGACGCCTTCGTCTCTCAAATAAATTATCTGTATTTTTTTCTTCTAAGATGCGTAAAAGAAGTCAGCCACCGTGCCTGAAATGAGCCGACCCAAAAATTTAAAATTTTTCCCCTTCGGATTACTATCATCACAGATAATAATCCTCATTTGGGCCAAACACCAAGCCATGCGGAAACAATTAGATAAATAATAACAAACCAGACAATAACCAAATGAACCAATTCAACTAATCCCATACTTAATTGAATTCTAAACCGTTCAATTCCATAACAATTCAATTTCAAAACCAACAACCAACAATATCAATTTCCAGAATCTACTAGCAACCTAGCGATTCTACAATACAGCCATGAAATGCGAGACTCCAGATCATCTCCTCTTCCCGGCCAGGATTCCACGATCACATTTTCTCTTTATCTGCAACACATGGCAAAAAGAGTTGCGTTAGTATTATCATAAATACTCAGCGACGCGGTCATCCCGTCTACAGACTATTTATACATAAGCATAAACAATAAATAAAATACCAGGATGAGCATTGATATATGGGAAAACCGTAAAAAAAACCCTTAACTATGTCAATTAAACCGAACAAACCCTGAACTACATACTAAACCTTTTTAATTTCCATCTTTTGTTGACTTGTTGTTTTAATCCCCAAGTTTCGTTGACAAAGCCATATTAGCCCCGCCGTTAAGTTGCCTAACGGACTAAATCAGACAGAGTTAACGGTTGTTTCATCTGTCCGTTTAGGGACAAAACGACGTCGTTCCCTTAACGGAAAAACGGTAAAAAAAACCCTCAACTATGTCAATTAAACCGAACAAACCCTGAACTACGTACTAAACCTTTTTAACCTCTATCTTTTGTTGACATGTTGTTTTAATCCTCAAGTCTCGTTGACAAAGCCAAATTAGCCCCGTCGTTAAGTTGCCTAACGTACTAAATCAGACGGGGTTAACGGCTGTTTCACCTGTCAGTTTAGAGACAAAACGACGTCGTTTCCCTTGTCTTCCTCCTCCAACTCAAAAATCCCGAATTCGTGTGACTTTCGAACCCTATTCCCCAAATCTTCATTGATCTAAACTATCTGTATCACTTATTCTATCTCTTTTATGCAATTTATTTTATTCATTATGATTTCATCATCTATGTCTGAGTAGTTTGCTTGTTAGGTTTAGAGTAATTCAAGGGTTTGATGAGAAATTGGTAGGATTGAAATCCTGTTAGGATTTATCTTTATGTTCTTCATCTAGATTGATTTAACTCTGATTTTAGGATTGATCAACTGAAATTGGATATCTTAGGTTGTTTTTATAGATGCGAAAGTATTATTAACAACCTGATATAATCTTAGATGAGCAAAATTATCTATTCGCAAAGAAATTTGGCTTAGTAATTTTGTGAACAATTGAACCTGAACTTAATGCTTGTCTTTATTCACTGAATTTGCAAAGAAATTTGGAATTTAGGGATTTAGTCATAGATAATCTCTGCAACGAAAGTTGATTGGTTTTATATTCGTGTTTGAGTTCTAGAACCGTTCTTAACAAATCCTAACTGTTTTAAGATCTCGTGTCGATCGACACGGACATCCATGTCGATCGACACAACCGTATTTCAAGTCATTCCTGCGAATTACCCAATGCCTAACCTTTTGTCTAATTGATTTCAAGAACTTTATTATCATTCACTGTTTACTTTGCTGTCTATTTTACATTATTACATTGTTGCTTAGCCTAATTTGAATTCATAATTGATTGTGTAAATTGATTCCCTGTGGATTCAATCCCTAAGTACTACATTGATCTCTTAATTTGAGAGAGTAGCTCAGGGCAAATTTGAGCATATCAAATTTTGGCGCCGTTGCCGGGAAATCAAAATCACCATTCGATTTTTGATTTTAGAGTTTTGTCTAAGTTTTTATTTTATTTTATTTTATTTTGTTTTGATACTTGTTATTTTCTTTTTGTCTTGTGTGTTTCAGGTTTATGCCTAATCGCATTACCAGGAGCAACCAGAACGAAGAGCTTGTTGATCTCAACCTCGAGATTGGAAAGTTGGAGCGAGCTAACCGAGCATCAAGAAAGGCAGCCACAATGAATCCGTTGATTCTTATCAGAGGGGAAGATGGGTTTCTTCAAGATGCTGAAGGTCGTAGACGCAATGCTTAGGGTCAGAGGCTGGATGAGAATGGAGTTGTAATTTTGGAGGAGCAGCATGTTATACATCGCCAAGAGCCAGCTTGGCAAGGGCGAACTCTGGGAGAGTACAACAGGCCTGACGAGTTCTATGCCAACAGGGCAGCAATTCGTCCTCCTGCATTCCAGAGGAGCGATTTTGAGTTGAAGCCTGCTTTCTTCTCACTTGTGGCTCAGCACCCGTTCCATGGCCTATCCTCTGAGCACCCCATGGACCACATTGAGAGGTTCGAGGACTTGGCATCTAGCATTAAGGCCAATGGAGTCTCTAGCGACTACCTCTACTGCAAGCTTTTCCCGTACTCTCTTAGTGGAGAAGCTGCTTACTGGCTGAAGCAACTGGAGCCAGGCTCGCTGACTACTTGAGAGGACATTAAGAATGCTTTCCTCAACAACTTCTTCGATGAGGCAAGATCTGAGGATCTGAGGACCAAGATCACTTCTTTCAAACAGGGACCGACTGAGGCATTTAAGGCTTCCTGGGGAAGATTCAAGTCCTACCAGAGAGATTGTCCTCACCACGGGTTCAGTGATGTTCAACTGTTGGGCATTTTCTTCAGAGGGATTGATTGGAGGTATCATATGGCCCTTGATTCTGCTAGCAATGGGAACTTCAACACCAGATATCCGGAGGATGCACTGATTCTTATCGACAACTTGGCTTCTAGCAATAGCACCAAAAATGCAGACTTCGAGAGGAAGAAGCTAGGTGGCAACATGGATGGAAGCCAAATCGCTGAGGTTAAGGCTAAGCTAGATTCTGTACACAATCTTCTAGTGGGAAAGAAGACTGTTCAGTTTGCTCAGGAGATTGAGACTTTCATTCCGGAGGAAGAGCAGGGTGAGAAGGATTGCAACTATGTTGGTGGAGCTGGTTATCAGGGTCAGAGGTTTGGTAATCAGCAAGGGTTTCAGAAGAATGATTTCCAGAAGCCGTTCCACAACAACTACCAAAGGAACTATGGTTCTTCTTCTTACTAGACGCCTCCTGCTCAATCTTTAGATAGTGAGATGAAGTCTACGCTAGAGCAGATTTTAGAGGGTCAACAGAAGATGACCGTGAGCTTCAATGGGAAGATGGATGCCATGTACCAGGATCTGAATGGAAAGTTCAAAGCTTTGAACGCCCATGTCAAAAAGCTAGATATTCAAATTGCTCAAACTGCGGAGTCAATCAAGAGGCAAGAAGGTTTTCTTCTAAGCAAAACCGACACAAACCCGAGACTTCACGTCAATGCTATCAGTTTGGGGAGTGAAGAGGAGGTTGAAGAAGAAGAGATTTCCGTTCTCAACTCTGGGCAATATGCAATCAGTGATAAAGTCGACACATCCTCGACACAGGGATGTCGATCGACACAGACCCTTCGTGTCGATCGACACCGATCCCAGACGAGTCTAACCACTTCACGACCTTCAATTCAAGCAGAGGAAAGGGTCTACAGGCCCAAGATTCCATACCCACGGGCTATCAGTGTAAATCACCAGAGGAAAAAGGGGGACATGTCCAACCATCGCTGAGAAAGTTGCAAAAGATATCGAATCCAGGGATGTTCGTTGTTCCCTGTTCGATCAAAGGTATGGAATTCAAAAATTCTCTTTGTGACACTAGAGCTAATGTGAATCTCATGTCTCAGTCTGTTATAAGGAAGCTAGGGATTAAGGATATGCAACCTTCGAAGATGTCTCTTGCGCTGGCCGACTTTTCTTCAACATCTTCGAAAGGGTTCATTCCTGACTTGATGCTTCAAGTAGGAGATTGTCTGGTTCCGGTGGATTTTCACATCATGGAGACGAAGAATGACAGTGAGAGACCATTGATTCTTGGGTCATCATTCCTTGCTACTGTAGGTGCGATTGTGGATTTTCCCAATAAGAGAATCTCCTTCTCCAAGGTCAACAAGAATGTCTTCTACCCAGCAGTTCGTATCAAGGAGAATTCTTGTTTGACCATTACAAATGGAGGAAAGCGGAGTTCAGACCTTGGCGATATGAAGAATATCCCATGTGCTCCATTTTTGACTTCACCATCTTTGAGATCTGATGGAGACTTGGCTGCACCAAAGGTGAGAAGAAAAGGGAGCTCCAAACTTTTCTCTAAGTTCAGAATCATCCTTCCTTTAGAGCTAAGGGAGAGAGGAGATGTAGTTATCCAAGAGATGCTGCAAAACACCATGAAGCTCTTTCCTGGAGTTGTTCCCTTCACCAATCCACCATAGTCCTGCGTCCTGACACAGTCAAGCTAATGACTGAAAACAAGCGCTTAGTGGGACGCAACCCACTGGTAAGTCTACTTATTTTTTGTTTTATTTTCCCTTTGTTTACTAACTTTTAGCTTTAGTTTTAAGTGTTTCAGATTTAAAAAAAAAAAAAAATAGCAAGCGACGAGACGAGGAAAAACTAGTGTATCGATCGACACACCCTGCAACAGGTAAATTCTCGTTCTTTTCAATTGGTGTTTTCTTTTTCCTTTCTGTTCTTTCACCTATCTCAGGCTTGATAACACTGGGGACAGTGTTGTTTAAGTCTAGGGTAGGTAGTCGCTAACATTATGTTCGTTTTTAGCGTCAATCCAAAACATTTTATTGAGTCAAAATAGTTAGTTAGAAACAATGACCCATCCTTTGGATTAGTGGATTGTCTTTTTCAATGAGTGATCATTTTTCCAGGATCGATTTCAGAATCAGACTAATGGGAAATCCTAAGGCTGGCCAGTTAACTAGAGACGTCTGTTACTTCCAGCATAATCAGCCCAGGGTTCGAGCTAATTATGCGGCCTCCTCGGTGATTGGTGTTCATAGAGCTTGACTCCTCATTCATACCTGACAAGTGCAATCTCTGTTGAAAATAATGGTACTCCTCTCCTTCGATTATAAAAAAAAAAAGAATGATTTGGGGTGATATGATAGTTCTTGAGTATAAGATGAGGAAATGAAATTCCAGTGAGTTAGTACTCAAGAGATGATCACCTGGAGCTCAAAAAGCAGCAGTCTGAGTCCCTTAGAACGGATGTAGAGGACGAGCGATCTCACGACCCTGTCTCCTCACAAGGAACAATAGTAGTGAAAGCACTGTTTTTGAGTTTCTGAATCGAATAAGTCTGGGGGAGAGAAAGAGTACCAAAGGTTGTATGGTTCACTAGTCATGGTATAGAATGGGAATGAGTATAGAAGGTTCTTGACATTGAGATCTGGGACGAGACCCAGCAATGAGGACTAGCAGTTTATGTTGAGAAGTCGTGGATGAATTTAGAAGGCTGCGAATATCTATGGAGAAGTACATGGTGGTCTGGTTTTGAATCGGTTCTACATTATGTGGTTTATTAGTTGAAAAGGTCGGTTCAATACTCCAAAGGAAGGTAAGTTTCCGCGTTTTCAAACCTCTTTCACATTGTTAGTGTATGTTTTGCTTGAGGGCAAGCAAATGCTAAGTCTGGGGGAGTTGATATATCATGGTTTTTACCTGTTTTCAACCATGATATAAGTCTTTTTTACAGAGTCTTTTTGGTATTTTTCGAGTCTTTTTGAGTCTTTGTAGGTTAAGGACGATTGGAGCTTAATGGAAGCTTTTGGAGCATCGAGGAAAGAGGAGCTGAAGTGATCAAGACGGAGTCGAGTTTTCAAAGCTATGTCGATCGACACGGTCCTGTGTGTCGATCGACACGAGTACTTCTGACTTAAAGATTGAAGAATTTCCTTTTCGGCCCACGAAGCCCATAAGCTCACAAGAAGTCCAATCCGAATTTTAGACTTTATATATAGATTTTCCTTATGTTTTTAGGGGGGGATCTTGTTTTTAATTAAGACTGGGAGATTCAGAGATTTGCAGAGTTTTTAGGAGATTTCAGACTTTCAGACTTCATTGATCTAAACTCTCTGTATCACTTATTCTATCTCTTTTATGCAATTTATTTCATTCATTATGATTTTATCATCTATATCTGAGTAGTTTGCTTGTTAGGTTTAGGGTAATTCAAGGGTTTGATGAGAAATTGGTAGGATTGAAACCCTGTTAGAATTTATCTTTATGTTCTTCATCTAGATTGATTTAACTCTGATTTTAGGATTGATCAACTGAAATTGGATATCTTAGGTTGTTTTTATAGATGCGAAAGTATTATTAACAACCTGATATAATCTTAGATGAGCAAAATTATCTATTCGCAAAGAAATTTGGCTTAGTAATTTTGTGAACAATTGAACCTGAACTTAATGCTTGTCTTTATTCACTGAATTTGCAAAGAAATTTGGAATTTAGGGATTTAGTCATAGATAATCTCTGCAACGAAAGTTGATTGGTTTTATATTCGTGTTTGAGTTCTAGAACCGTTCTTAACAAATCCTAACTGTTTTAAGATCTGGTGTCGATCGACAAGGACATCCATGTCGATCGACACAGCCGTATTTCAAGTCATTCCTGCGAATTACCCAATGCCTAACCTTTTGTCTAATTGATTTCAAGAACTTTATCATCATTCACTGTTTACTTTGCTGTCTATTTTAGATTATTACATTGTTGCCTAGCCTAATTTGAATTCATAACTGATTGTGTGAATTGATTCCCTGTGGATTTGATCCCTAAGTACTACATCGATCTCTTAATTTGAGAGAGTAGCTTAGGGCAAATTTGAGCATATCAAGCATACACAAGCATTCACGAAACAAGCAAACACGAACCAACCAGGAACTCTGTGTCGATCGACACAGCCTCTAGGTGTTGATCGACATACTCTACTGTGTCGATCGACACACCACCATGGTGTCGATCGACAGGATGCCCCGTGTCGATCGACACACAACCCTGGTGTCGATCGACAGGACATCGCAAAACCCAGAATCGAGCCTATCCTCTCATGGCTCGAATCCATCGCGATTCATCGAGTCTCCTGCACGATTTCAATCACAAAACACACAAAATCCGCCAAGCAATCGCATTCTATCCATCCATTACACTTATGTAAGCCTACAATCACGCACTCACCTCGATTCGGAATGAAAAAGAGGATGAACACGAAGAACACACGAAGAACACCCGAACAGCCTCTGATTTCACCTTCGCAGCTCCGAAATCGACCGAACAACGAACCCTCCTCGTTCCTAATAGCCTCTCACGCAATCACAAGCCTCAAGAACAATCAACCCTTCTCCAGAAATCACCAGAACTCACTCAAACCCTCTGATTCTTCTTTTCTTTCTGATTTCTGATTTCTGGAAGAAAAAGTCGGCCAAACCTCACTGTTTCTCTCTTAAATATCGAACCCTAGGGTTCCCTAAACCGGCCCACCAAACCGGGCAATTGGAACCAAACCGGTCGGTCCAATTCCAACTCGTGTCGATCGACACACACCACCTGTGTCGATCGACACCCGTCCAAAAATCTGACTTCACACAAGTCAAAAATACCCGTGTAGATCGACACACCTCACCCATGTCGATCGACACATCGACCAAATTCCACTTTTTGGTTCACGGGTGTTACAATTCTCCCCCACTAACACGGATTCAACCTCGAATCATGCGTCTCCGTCTCCCTAAGGTTAACACTCCCGCTTAGAACCCGGCCAGATTCACTCGAGAACATCAATGATGCAACGCCCCTTGGTCCGGATTAGAGCTGCCCGATTGATCGTTCAACAATCAAACAAGAACATGCGTGACCAACCGTTGACCCTAAATTGGACCAAATGATCGCACAACAATCAAACAAGAACATGTACGACCAACGGCGCTACATATGCTACCAGGGTTGTCCGAACAAATTTCTAAACATAAGTAAAAAACCTAGACTCGACAGCTACCACACACTCATGGCCCTCGGACAGCACCACTCGTGATCACACCTGATCCCCGAGCTCTACTAGGCTCACACTAGCCCCATTGCACCATCTCAACACAGCTGCAATCCTGACCCCAACCCGGTCAACACCACCTGAGATCCACTCCTGATCCCCGAAGTTCATCCAGTCTCATGCTTACAACCACATTATAGATACTATTGCTCATACTCATATCTATATACAACATTCCGCTCTCAGGATCGTCATCCTTTGAGCTCTCGAAGTATATCATATGCCTCCACCTTCAGGACCGCCGTCCATCCAGTTCTTAGTATGCTCCAGCCCCTCTCACTCTCAGGACACACAATCCGTCAAGCTCGGCTGCAGAGGAATCACACATCCCCTGGAGAGGCTTCGGCCCCTCAAAGTACATGCAAGGGAACCAATTTCCCCCGGAGAGAACCTCACTATCCCCTCAAGTATACCCAGGAGACCCACTATCCCCTGGGGCAATCACTCTGTAACGTGCATCTTAGGCACCTGTCGACTGAAATCACCTCTCGTGGTCATCCGAAACAACCCAATCACCAGGGTGTTTCACAAAGTCCCTGGAAAAGACAATCCTAACTCACATAAAACCTCTTTTCCAAACTCTCCCTAGGAAATAGATAGGTTCTAACGCGCATAGAGCTTCCATTTCCAGCCACTCCTGGAACATGTACTATCTCATTTCTAGCCACTCCTAGAACATGAGCAATCTCATTTCCAGCCACTCCTGGAACATGAACGATCTCATTTCCAGCCACTCCTGGAACATGAACAAGCTCAAGCCGCATAGAACTTCTATTCCTAGCCATCCTAGCCGATAGGCAAGCTCTAACTCACATAGAACTTCTACCGCTAGACCTCTACATGACCTACCAGTCACCACAACCCATTACATAACCAGTCATCTCATAAGAACACACGTCTTACACACATTTAATAAGGCAAACTCATCTTATTAAATCTCCAAAATGTATACTCGTTACAACAACAAACGAAATACATAACAACAACATAGCAACATGCCAAATACAGACTCTGAAAACCAGAAAAAGAAACTCAAGCCACCGCTTGCTTCTCGAACCACTCCGAGAACTTCTTCTTCATTGACGCTTCTGGTTCCCAAGTCTCCTCCTCAATACCATCACAGTCCCATACGACTCTCACCAACGGTATACTCTTCCAGCGCAGAACCTTGACCCTCCTCTCGAAAGTCCTCACAGGCCTCGCCGCCAATGTCATGTTGGGCTGAAGATCCTCTGGAATCCTAGCCAACACCTCCTTAGACTCATGTAGACACTTCCGCAGCATCGAAACATGGAAGACTTTGTGAAAAGCCTTCATACTCTGAGGTAACTCGAGACGATAAGCTATCAGTCCGACCCGCTCCACAACCTTGAACAGACCCATAAATCTCGGACTCAGCTTATTCTCTGAAATGGATTTGTTAGGACCCCTCAACATTGCTGCCTTGAGATACACCCAATCTCCCAGCTCAAACTCCAGCTCATTCCGTCTCCTATCGGCATAACTCTTCTGCCGATCCTGAGCCTCTCTCATATGTAGCCTCAAGACACGGATCTTCTCTGCTGTCTCCTGAACAAAATCCGCACAAAACATGCTCCTCTCCCCCACTTGGGTCCAGCATAATGGTGTCCCATACAGAGCCTCATATGGAGCCATCCCAATACTCGCCTGGTAACTGTTGTTGTACGCAAACTCAACCAGGTTCAGATGATCCGCCCAATGACCACCATAATCTAGCACACACATCCTCAGCAAATCCTCCAAAGTCTGAATCATCCTCTCCGACTGCCCATCTGTCTGAGGATGGTACGATGTGCTCATATGCACCTTAGTGCCCATCTCAGCCTGAAACGCCCTCCAGAACTCTGACACAATACTCACTGGCACCCCGTGCAGCCTCACAATCTCCCGCACATACTTCCTAGCCAAAACAGCCGCTCCATCAGTCTTTTTGATGGCCAGAAAATGTGCCGACTTGGTCAAACGATCCACAATAACCCAAATAGCATCAAAGGTCCGTGACACCGGCAACCCCGTCACGAAATCCATGGTAATCATATCCCACTTCCACTCCGGAATGGGCAAACTCTGTAACATACCACTCAGAACCTGATGCTCAGCCTTCACCAGCTGACACACGTTGCACGTTGCAACCCAGCTAGCTACATCCCTCTTCATCCCGACCCAGTGATAATACCACTTCAGGTCACGATCGTCTTGGTCTCTCCCGGATGAATCGATAACATGCTCGAATGAGCCTCCCTCAGGATCTCATGCCTCAGATCCTCGTCCTTCGGTACACAAACCCGCCCGTTCACCAGTATCATCCCACTCGCTGAGACCACATACTCTGAACCGGCCGCCTTAGAAGCATCAATCAAACCCTGATCCTTCTCCTGAGCAACCCGAATCCTGCTCAACAAGTCTGCCTGGTTAGCTGCCTCTAACCCCAACGGCTCCTGTGATATCACACATAACCTCAACGTACCGATCTCGCTCACCAGAGCCTCCATATTGCGCTCCTGATCTGAAGCTACTCTCTTCTGACTCAACGCATCTGCAACCAGGTTAGTCTTACCCTGATGGTACCTAATCTCTAGGTCATAGTCCGGGACTAACTCCATCAATAAATATGATCACGAACTCATCTAGATACTCCTGGAATACCCCGTTCATCAACCGCATTAACGCTGCTGGTGCATTTATCAACCCGAAAAGCATCACTACAACTCATAATGCCCGTACCTTGTCCTGAATGCCGTCTTCCAAACATCTGCCTCATTAATCGGAATCTGATGGTAACCCGACGCCAAATCAATCTTGGAGAACCAAGTAGCCCCTCGCAACTGATCCAGCAACTCATCAATGCGCGGCAGAGGATACCTGTTCTTCACAGTGACTCGGTTAAGCCCCCGGTAATCGATGCACAACCGGAAACTCCCATCTTTCTTCTTCACGAACAACACCGGTGCTCCCCACGGTGAAACGCTAGGCCGGATGAAACCCTTACCCAACAGATCATCCAGCTGCTTCTTCAGCTCTGCCATCTCTGCTGGAGACATACGGTAAGGCGCCTTGGGTATAGAAGTCATCCCAGGCTCCAACTAAATCGTAAATGGATCCGACCGTGACGGTGGCAATCCCAACAACGACTGAAACACATCCTGGAAATCCCGAACAACCCGAATATCCCCAACTGCAACCTCTCCAACAGTATTCGGCATCACTATCGTCGCCAGATACGCCTCACAGCCCTTCTCAATGAACTGTTCGCCCTGTATCGCTGAAATTATGAGACTCCTGGAAGTCGGTCTCACTCCCTGAAACACCAACCTCCCTGTCTCTCGCTCAAACACCACACGGCCTCGATGACAATCCCAATGGACCCTATACCGATCCAACCAATCCATATCCAGGATGACATCGTACAACTCCACTAGGCTAATAACCAGATCTGCTGGCATCGACTCTCCCGCCACCAGAACATCCACACCACGAGCCCGCCCGAAAGTAGCTAACGTCCTTCCACCAGCAACCTTAACTACTCCCGGCTGCTCTCCGAAATCGCTCTGGATCTCGCTGCCCTTTACACACACCGGAGTAATGAAGCTATTCGTAGCTCCCGAATCAAACAATACGTGGGACTCACATCCGCCCATGACTAAGGTCCCTGCACAAATCCCATGTGCTTTAAGACCCGACACTCTAACGCAGAGTCACAATTCCAACAGACTAAATTCAAACAACTCAGGAATTTAAAATGAAAAGATCAAGTCTGGAATTTACCTGTGATCGGTCTGGCGCTATAGCCGCCCGCCTCTGCCGACGTGTACACTCGCGGTGCCGCTGTAATCTGTGCCAAGGGCTAGACTGCCAATGGCTGCACTGCCACTACCGCCATCTGCTGCAGCTTAGGGCACTTGGACTTGATATGCTCCGGCTCCCTACAGTGGTAACACACCTGATCACTTCGTGCTGCATTCCTCTGCGAACAACTGGCCACCTAGTGACCCATGCTACCACACCCATAGCATCCTGAACCACTCTGTCCACCCTGACTGGCCCCGGAAGTGCTCTCCCACTTCCTCTTCTGACCCTGCGCAGGCTTGCCGCCCCTGCTCCATCCCGTCTACTGCTGAGATGTCCTCTGCTGCTGCTGCTGCACCGGTGGACTAAACACCACAACTTACTCTCTAAGGTCCTCCTTAATCGCCGCAGCAGTCTCAACCAGCTCCCCCCTCGTGGTGAACTTACTCGCCCTGCAGCGAGTCCTCAACTCAGCTCGAAGTCCCCCGAGGAACCTCCTCACCTAGGCCTGCTCGCCCTCCATGCCCCTACCAGCATGTACCACGAGTCGGCTGAACTCCAAATCAAACTCTCTCACAGTCCGATCTCCCTGACACAGGTTCAGAAACCTCGACTCCATCATGTCCACCGCCTCCTGCGGAAAATACTTGGCATTAAACTCAGCCAAGAAATCCTCCCAGACCATCTCAGCCTGTACTCGCCTGGCCTCAACGCCTCTCCATCAGAGATGCGCGTCACCATCAAAATAATGGACTGCCAGATCGACTCGGTATCCCTCTGGACACCTGATAGCGCGAAAGTTACGCTCCAACCTCCGCCGGCACTCATCGGCATCCTCAGGCTTGGCACCACCCCAGAAAAACCTGGTGCCAATCCTCTGCATCTGCTCCATCATCCTCAGGTAGGATGGAAGCTCCTTTGCAACCGCCACTCCCGGCTGCACACCAGCCACTCCCGGATGAACTCCAGCCACTACTGGCTGCACACCAGCCCCACCTGGCTGAACTCCCGGAGCCTGACCCGGAGCCGGTACCCCACCTGGTAACCGCTCTAGAATCAACTGCAGCAAACCCGCCAAACGATCATCTCGGTCTTGGGCCACACCTACGAGAGCACCCCCACCTAGGCTCCCCGCACCACCAACTATCTCGGGACCCACACTGGCCCCACCAGCCCTCACACTGGCACCCGTAGCACTCTCACCCACAGACCCCTTCTGAAACGCCTGCGAGTCTGCCACCTGCTCTTGCGTGGTCTCCTAGGCCACACTCACGGTATCAGACTGAACCTGCAGTCCTCGCCTACGCCCACCACGACCACCTCGGCCTCCACGGCCCCCACGACCTTTGCCTCTAGCACCTCTAGCCATCACTCTGCACTCACCAGCAGATTACTAAGTACTAGAACAACAGAAAATCAAACAAACACATACCGTGGAATCTCATTGAAGGCTCGGAAGAGATGATCTAGGACTCCATACCCACACAACAATCAATCAATTATCACTCAATCAATCAATTGCACCTGCCCTAGAACCATAAGGGCTCTGACACCAAAATAAAACGACCCGACCCAAAAATTTAAAATTTTTCCCCTTCGGATTACTATCATCACAGATAATAATCCTCATTTGGGCCAAACACCAAGCCATGCGGAAACAATTAGATAAATAATAACAAACCAGACAATAACCAAATGAACCAATTCAACTAATCCCATACTTAATTGAATTCTAAACCGTTCAATTCCATAACAATTCAATTCCAAAACCAACAACCAACAATATCAATTTCCAGAATCTACTAGCAACCTAGCGATTCTACAATACAACCATGAAATGCAAGACTCTAGATCATCTCCTCTTCCCGGCCAGGATTCCACGATCACATTTTCTCTTTACCTGCAACACATGACAAAAAGAGTTACGTGAGTATTATCATAAATACTCAGCGACGCGGTCATCCCGTCTACAGGCTATTTATACATAAGCATAAACAATAAATAAAATACCAGGATGAGCATACACAAGCATTCACGAAACAAGCAAACACGAACCAACCAGGAACTCTGTGTCGATCGACACAGCCTCTAGGTGTCGATCGACAGACTCCACTGTGTCGATCGACACACCACCATGGTGTTGATTGATAGGATGCCCCGTGTCGATCGACACACAACCCTGGTGTCGATCGACACGACATCGCAGAACCCAGAATCGAGCCTATCCTCTCATGGCTCGAATCCGTCACGATTTATCGAGTCTCCTGCACGATTTCAATCACAAAACACACAAAATCCACCAAGCAATCGCATTCTATCCATCCCTTACACTTATGTAAGCCTACAATCACGCACTCACCTCGATTCGGGAAGAAAAAGAGGATGAACACGAAGAACACCCGAACAGCCTCTGATTTCACTTTCCTAGCCCCGGAATCGACCCAACAGCAAACCCTCCTCGTTCCTAATAGCCTCCCACGTAATCATAAGCCTCAAGAACGATCAACCTTTCTCCAGAAATCACCAGAACTCACTCAAACCCTCTGATTCTCCTTTTCTTTCTGATTTCTGATTTCTGGAAGAAAAAGTCGGTCAAACCTCACTGTTTCTCTCTTAAATATCGAACCCTAGGGTTTCTTAAACTAGCCCACCAAACCGGGCAATTGGAACCAAACCGGTCAGTCCAATTCCAACTCGTGTCGATCGACACACACCACCTGTGTCGATCGACACCCGTCCAAAAATCCAACTTCAGAAAAGTCAAAAATACTCGTGTCGATCGACACACCTCACCCATGTCGATCGACACATCCACCAAATTCCATTTTTGGTTCACGGGTGTTACAGTGCCTCTCTATTTATACTTATAAAAAGCACCTCCTTAACCCTAACAAAACTTTCTTTCCCTGTAGTTATTCTTTCCTTATTTTTCTCTTAACATATATTCTTAAAAATATATTTTTCTTTTCCATCACACAAAAATATTGATATTTTTTATTTTCCTAGCTTAACCCACGCTTGTGTATCTCCAAATTCGAACTCCTCTTCACAATTCCCACAGCTTAACTTCTGTATCACTTTTTGTAGTACTCTCTGTAGTACATTCGACTGGTACATGATAAAACTCCAAATCACTCATCTTCAAAGAATGTCGTCTATAGGTTTCCAATGGCTTCCGCTGAAAAAAAGAGTAGAAGGACTCCTAGGCCGCAAATCCATGGCTTGACTCATCATCAATGACCTTGGAAAGTTCATGTTAGAGCGTGAGGAAATTCTTGCACATCTCCAGATAAGTGTCCTGATGGCCTCCACACGTGTAGGGGCCGACACAGTCTTACTTGCGGCCATGTTTTTGAGCTCTGCGATCTTAGAAGACTCGAAGACAAACCGATTTGAGACACATTTCGCCTTCAACTCAGAAACATAGTAAAAAACTGGTCCATGAATAGAGATATCAGGTGGTGGATAGATGGCCGTCCCTACGAATGGATGAAAACTCAACTCATCATTTGAATCATCTTTGGCTGTTGCGGCCCAAGCATGAAGGAAATGTTGACAGCGAGGTTGCGTCAAAGATTCTGTGAGATAAGCATACTCCAATACCAACCCCTGGACCAAAAAAACTAACCATGACACTCAGCAATGACCAAGACTCAGGAGATTCTACCAATGCAATTGTTGGGAGAAAAACTGTGAACGAGTGGGTGTTAAGGTTTTTCAGGTATTAATCAGAGAGAAGAAGATCAATGCATACCTCCGTGAACATGGCTCCTTCCTCATTACAGTTGATGAAGATTGAAATAATTCACAAAAGCTTGATTTTATTCATTAACAAAAAGTAGTATTTATACCCAAGTATGTTTCTTTATTCGATAGACTTAAATCTAAAGTGTATATTCTTAACATATATTTTCTTGGCTAATACCCCCTTCAAGTTGGTAGTACGATGCGTCGAACTCCCAACTTGGACAGTAGATTGACGAATGTCGGTCCTGGTAGAGCTTTAGTGAGTAGATATGCGACTTGGTCATTCGTGGAGATGTGAGGAGTTGTAATTAAGCCAGCTTGAACAACATCACGCACTTGATGACAATCTGATTCAATATGTTTAGTTCACTCATGAAAGACAGGATTGGCAGCGATGTGGATGTCGGCTTGACTATGACAATGTAGAGAAATAGAGCTGGATGATCAAAACTGAGATCGTGAAGAAGTGCTTTAACCCATTTCAATTCACGAAGTGTATAAGCCATAGTGCGATACTCTGCTTCAGCAGAAGAGCAAGAGACAATGTCTTGTTTTTTTTGTCTTCCAAGAGATAGGAGAATTCCCTAAATACATGACATAAGCAGAGAGAGAGCGACGAGTGATCGGGCAAGCAGCCTAGTCGGAGTCGCAATAAGCAGATATAGTAAGATCATTCTCAGACTGTAGAAGAATACCTTGAGTTGGAGAACCTTTGATATAGCGAACAACTCGGAAAGCTGTTTCCCAATATGGTACAAGAGGTTTCTGCATGAACTGAGACAGAATATGGACAATGTAGCTCAAATTTGGACGCGTATGTGTGAGATAGATGAAACGACCAACGAGACGTCTATATTGTTGATGATTTGAGAGAAGGGGACCCTTGATGGAGGCGAGTTTATGGTTGACTTCAACAGAAACAGCGGAAGGCTTACAATCTAAAAGACAAGCTTCAGCAACAATATCGAGAGCATACTTTCGTTGAGAAAGACAAAACCCATTAGGACCCCGAGGTACTTCAATTCCGAGAAAATACTTGAGCTTGCCAAGGTCTTTCATGTGAAATTATTTTTGAAAGTACTCTTTGAAGTTTTGAATGATAGATAAGTCATTGCCGGCAGCAATGAAATCATCGACGTATACAAGAACATGTAGTATCTTCCCACCTTTGATTAGTGAGAATAATGAGTAATCCTGATAACTGTGAGTGAACCCGAACTGTTTTAATGCCATAGATAACTTTTCAAACCAACAACGCGGAGCTTGACGAAGACCATATAGAGACTTACGGAGACGACAAACTTTATTTGGATCAGAGGAGTGGAAACCAGGCGGAAGTTTCATGTAGACTTCCTCCTCGAGATCACCATGAAGAAAGGCATTGTGAAAATCCATCTGGTGAACCTCCCAATCTTTGGCTGCTGCAACACCAAGAAGATAACGTACCGTTGCCATTTTAGCTACTGGTGCAAAAGTTTCTTTAAAATCAATGCCTTCTTTTTGTCTATTGCCCAAGGCAACAAGACGAGCTTTGTACCATTCCAATGTATTATTAGAGTTGAATTTCAACTTATAAACCTATTGACTACCAATAGCTTTCTTCCCTGGTGGCAAATCAACAAAGTCCCATGTATGATTAGCTTCAAGGGCATTAATCTCACTTTTCATGGTTTCACACCATTCTTAAATAAGAATTGCATCTTCGAAGTATTTAGGCTTTGTACTATCAAGAACTGCAGCCATGAAAGCTATGTGGTTTGCTAAAAAACCACTGTCAGATAAACACTCGGCAATAGGATAGAGAACCTTACCAGAAATCGTAGTCGAGTCTGAGTTGGAGAGACCAGGTGAAGAAACGTGAGAGAGATAGAGGAGTGTACATGCTTGGTAACAAAATCCTTGAGTAAGATTGATGGTTTGCGAGAGCGGTGACCACGGCCCAATAATTCTGGTAAGCCTCGAGATGGCGGCGTATTAAATTTAGAGACAGTAGGAGGAGATGATGAAGCATGTGGCTCCGTTTGTGCAGAAGCTCATACAGGAACTAGTTAGAAAACTGGTACAAGAACTGTCTCAAAAATTGGCTCAGCAACTGGTACAGAAGGTGGTACAGACAGTGGTACAGACACCGGTGTATAATTTGAGATAGGAAACATTGCATTAGGTAACCACCAGTCATCACCAAAGTTCAGTAGAAATAGTAGGTAGTACAGAATCAGACTTAGCCGAATCCAAGAACGGAAACACATCTTCTTGGAAGTGAGCGTCTCGACTAGTGAAAATTGTTCTTTCTCTATATAAAATAAGCGCCATCCTTTCTTCCCATATGGATAGCCAATGAACACACAACGACAACTACGAGCTCCAAACTTGTCCTTATCACGAGCTCGATGGTGTGCATAACACATACATCCAAAAGTACGCAACATAGCATAAGAAGGTCGCGTGCCAAAAAGTACTTCATATGGAGTTTTACCCTTCAAGACAAAAGAAGGTGTGCGATTAATCAAGTGAGTTGCTGTAAGGATGCTCTCACCCCAAAACTTGATGGGGAGACCACTCTGAAAAAGGCAAGCGCCAACAACGTTTAGAATATGTCGGTGTTTACGTTCCACCCGTCCATTTTGTTTTGGTGTATCAACGCAAGAAGTCTGATGGAGAATACCATGGTCTTGAAAATATGTAGGAAGACATAAACTCTGTGCTATTATCACTACGAAAAGCTTTGATAGGCTTTTCAAATTGTCGTTCGGCCATGGCACAAAAATTACAAACCAAACGAGAGACTTCAGATTTTTCAGACATAAGATATGTCCAAACAGGGCGGGAATAGTTGTCGACTAAGGTGAGGAAATAAATAGTTCCACAAGAAGAAGGGGTTCGAAGGACCCCAGACATCTCAATGCACCATCGAGAAACAATCTGAAGCTTTATTAATGCTATCATGAAAGACGGCGCGTGTCTGCTTAGCGCGAAAACAAATATCACAACTTTTGATCTCTCAAAAGCACTAGAGGATTGAACACACTCTAGCAAAGAAAGCAGAGCAACAGTAGACGGATAACCTAATCGACGATGACACAAGGCTCCTGAAGCCGAAACTCGCACTGAAGGAGTCGGCACTGAAGCAGATAGTGGCGATGAAGCAGTCGGCACTGAAGCAGAGAGTGGCGCTGAAGCAGTCGTCATTGAAGCAGATACTGGCGCTGAAGAAGTCATCTCTTTAGATTTTTTGTGAGCATGTACAGCCATAACTCTAGTAAAATAGTACACTCCCTCGCGCTCTTCACCCGCTCCAATCAAAGTCCTCGAAAAACGATCTTGTAAGAAATATAGCGTATCAGTAAAGATTGCAATACAGCTTATTTGTCCTAGTAATTTAGACACAAAAATCAATGTGCAATCAAAGTCACGGACAAATAAAACATCGTTAAGTAGATAAGCTGAACTAAGAGCCAATGTTCCACGTTTTGTAGCGCGAGATCCAGTCCCATCCGGGAAAGTAATAGCGGAAGGAACAATGTCTACTACATCCACCAAGAGAGAACAATCCCCAGTCATATGATGTGATGCACCTGTATCAATAATTACATTGTTAAGATGAGTTTGACACGACAACCATTCCGAAAATATATTCGGGCGTTGAAATAGAAGATTAACCAGATGCGCAATCTGATCATTGATTGTAGCACTGGTTGTAGTAGTGGCTGAAGCAGTGATTACTGTAGAGTCACGCTGAACTAGTGGAGAATCTGTTATGGCAGAGGAAAGCAAGTACGACGATGGAGTTGATGTTAACATCATTGTTGTAGGTACAACGGTGGTGGTGAATCTTAGGGTAGAAGTAGAAAGTTGCAGCGGTTGTTAAAACGGCGCCGACAAAGAAAAGTAAAATTGTGATGATGAGCTCTGATACCATGAAATAATTCACAAAAGCTTGATTTTATTCATTAACAAGAAGTAGTATTTATACACAAGTATGTTTTCTTATTCGATAGACTTAAATCTATTGTATATATTCTTAACATATATTTTCTTGGCTAATAAAGATACCTTCAATTTGTCCAGAGGATAGAAGCGGGACAAAGTCTTGGATATAAGACTTTTAAACCTTCTTGTGACAATATGTCTTGCGACTGGTCGGCAGTTCCTCAAGCTTGTAGAAGAAGATCACTTCTCTACAAACTGGTCGGTACATAAACTGGAAGCATGTTGAAATCCAGGTGAAGCAGGCTTGATCACTTCTCTAAACGTGATTATTACTATTTAATTGCTTAAATTTGGAAAAAAATCATCATTCTTACTTTTTCTTATTTTTTTGATTTTTTTTTATATACTAGTGTAATATTTTTTTGGTTTTGATGAACTCAAATAATTTAGAAAGAACAGATAATCTCAAACGTATTTGATTTACATAAAAAAATACTTAAATTTAATCTAAGTGTCATACAAATTAAATGCTGTAAGATAAAATATATTTATCTATATGAGAGATATCATTTGATCTTTGTTATTTCTAATTTTTCCTATATATTATAAAAAATCATGAATTTTTTTTTCCGAATATTCTAATCTCGCGTTTGACGCGGGTCAAAAATCTAGTTAGTTGAAAAACAGAGAATTTTAGAAATTCCACCAAATTTATTACAATTTCAGATCCAATACACTCCTCTAAATATTGGTTTGACCACATTCTTTTTTCTTTAATAAAAATTTATCACATTTTAGTTTACTCATAACAACACATGGCGAGGATCCAATAATTGCAAACATTATTGATGCTGATGTGTTAGACCCCAAAAGTAAGTATAACTAGATTTTGCCTACGTCGAGACTAAATTCTCGAATAGGTTCACTCATCAAGTTCACATATATAAATTTTTAATATTTAAACATGTATAACAATACATATGATTTATAATACATGTAAATAAAACATTATATGTATTGTGCACAAATATAATAAAGTTGAATACTTTTGATCAAACACATATTAATGCTATCAGTTTTAATATTCTTATTTGTAAATTGATCAAAACATATGCAATTGTTATTTATTCAATATCTTTTAAATGTAAAATTGATTTTTATTATTTGTGTAAATTATAGAGAATACGATAAATCAAATAAATTTTAGATTTATATAATTTTGTCAGATATAACAAATAAAAACAATATATTTTCTTCAATAATGAAATGTATAACTATTTGTAAGTGTATTTAATATATATAGTGGAGTACATATCATAATAAAAATATTTATATAGTATACTAATCTAAATACATATATGCATAACAAACAATTGTTATAAATATAATAATAAAAAACTTGTTAATATATCAGAAAAATAGATGTTTAGATAAGTGTAAAATATTACATTTAGTTAGAGTTTAAAATTTTTTTTTTTTTTTTTTGGTTACAAAACACTATACTCCTGGATCAACCAAACACATTTGTATCTTGGAACCAATGTGGGGTAGATGTGTTCACATACGAGAAAACTTGGTTTCTAGTTCGAGCGGAGCGGGCCAGTATGTCGGCCTTTTCGTTGCGTTCCCTGGGGCAATACTGGAGAGTAAAGTCAGGGAACCACGCTCGAAGTGTCTTGAAATCCTCCAACTCTGTTCTGAACCGTGGCCAACTGTCTGGGTCTAGTACCATTGCAGCTAGCTCCTGTAAGTCCGTGGCAAACATCGCACAATATCGTTTCTTCCACCGCATACACCGGAGGGCCCATAACAAACTCTGTAGTTCGGTATAGAGTGGGGAGGTACCCCTGGTCAGCCCTCGGATTCCTAAAAGGTCAATTGCTCCGTCTTCTAGTTCCAGCGTCCAGTCCAATCCCGTTTGTGGGTTCTCCCTCCTTCCAAGATCCGTCAACAAAGCAAGTGAAAATGGCTCTTGGCATCGTCGGGTCCGTAGTTATTCGTGCTTCTCTGCTTACTGTCGCTTCCTCGGTTGCTACGAGCCAGGCCATCGCTTCCTTCCTAGCGAGTGTTAGGATGTCAGGGGGTGACCGGTCCAAGTTCATGAAAACTTTATCGTTTCGCGCCTTCCAGAGGTACCAGATTATCCAGGGGAAACATCTGACGTATTCCTCAAACTCTGTCCGGTCAGGGACCCTGGACAGAAGAAAATCGAAATTACACCAGAGACTCTCCGTCGGGAAAGCCGAATTGTGGTGCGGGATTTGTGATATAGCCACACATTGTCTAGCCGGGGAGCATGTCAATAGGACATGGTTGATGGTTCCTCCACATCCTCACACTTGGGGCAATTTCGGTCTTGTTGTAGGTGACAAACACTAAGCGTTCATTAACCGCTACAGCTCCCGAAAGAGATTGCCAAAAGAAATGCCGGATTTTATTCGTCGTTTTTATTTTCCACACCATTGCCTTAAGAGGGTTCAAGGATGGTAGTTGCGTGACAAACCGAAGCTCCTCCTCCATCTGGTTCCGTGCCACTACATACCCTGACCGTACCGTGTACGTACCAGAACTCGTGAAGTGCCAACAGTATCCATCTGGCGTACCCACGCGAGATGGTACGATGGACGTAATTATCAAGATATTCCTCGGGTCTACATATCGTTGTAATGCCTGAATATTCCAGGTGTGGTTGTCTTCATCAATCAAATATATAACTCGCAGGTTCATGTTTGGAGGGCTCCCTGATTCCATGCCTTGTACACTCCTGGCTGCCCGGGGTAACTTATCAGGAATCCAGTTGTCTGTCCAAACCCATGCCGTAGCTCCGTTACCTACGGTACGCTGCATCCCGTAGTCGATTAAGGGTTTCACACTCCATAAACTTCGCCAACCATAGGACGGTCGAGAAGCCTTCTTGGCATGGAAAGGATGGGAGTAACGAAAATACCTCCCTTTAAGGACTCGTGCCACTAGGGAGTGTGGGTATTGATGGAGTCGCCAGAGTTGTTTGGCCAATAAGGCCTTGTTAAACTCTTCGAAAGACTTGAAGCCAATACCCCCTTCATTTTTAGGGAGACATAATTTCTACCAAGAAATCCAGTGCATCCCTTTTGAGTTTTGCGAACTACTCCACCAGAAATCCGCTATCACACTTGCCAGCTTCCGGTGAATGCATTTGGGCAGCATGAAGCAGGACATTACATATGTTGAAAGGGCTTGCGCTACTGACTTAATCATAACCTCCTTACCTCCTTTGGATAGAAGTTTGGACGACCACCCATTGGTACGCTGGCGTAGCCGTTCCTGAATATAAAAAAAAATCTGTGTTTTGGACCCTTATAGTTGTTCCGGAATATCTAGGTATTTTTCAGCTCCTCCTTCCGTGTGGATATTTAGTACTTGTTTAATTTCTGTACGTAGATCCGTGGGGACCAGCTTACCAAATGTGATCGCCGATTTGTAGAAGTTGATACATTGGCCCGACGCATTCCTGTATAAACGAAGGACTTCAAGAATACTCTCACATTGTTGCGTCGTGGCTTTGCAAAAGAATAAGCTGTCATCAGCAAAAAGAAGGTGAGATAAAGCAGGGGACGTCGGGGCCACACTAAAACCCGAGATACGTCCTTCGGTTTCTGCCCTCCGCAAGTTAGCAATAAGCACTTCTGTACAGAGGATAAAAAGATACGGTGATAATGGGTCCCTTTGACGAAGTCCCCTGGACGGAGTGATACCCCCTTTAGGTTCCCCATTTAACAAGACTCGGTATGAGACCGAGTTTACGCAAGCCATGATCCAAGAGATCCACTTATCGGTGAAACCCATTTTCCGCATTAGAGCAGCCAGAAAACGCCAGTCGACTCGGTCGAAAGCTTTGCTCATGTCTGTTTTGATTGCCATGCCCTCCGTTTTGCCTACTCTATTTGTCTGTAGGGCATGAAACATTTCCTGGGCGAGGAGAATATTGTCTGTGATCTGGCGCCCTGCGACAAAGGCAGATTGGGTCTCTGATATAAGCATGGGTAGCAACTTCCTGAGCCGATGGCAGAGCACCTTCGAGATTATCTTATAGCTGACATTACACAGACTAATCGGGCGAAACTCATTCATCATTCGCGGCCTTTCAGATTTGGGGATCAAGCATATATTAACCTCATTGCATCTGGGGTCGAGTGTACTGGTCGTAAAAAATTTGTGTACCATGGCAACCACCTGGGGCCCAATGATATGCCAAAACTTCTGATAGAAAAGGGCTGTCATCCCATCTGGGCCAGGGGCCTTTTTAGGATGTATTGCGAAAACCCCCGCTTTAACTTCTCCCGCCGAAACCGGTCGGGTTAGACATTCATTCATTTCAGTCGTGACCGAACATCCTAGATGGGTTAATGATGTCTCAAGGTCAGATATAGGAGCAGACGAGAAGATATTATGGAAATAGTCAATCGCTGTGGCTTCAATCTCTTCTTCTTTCTTAGTCCATACTCCTGTGTCTTGCAGGATACCCGTTATCCGATTACGTGCTCTTTTTTGCTTTGTAGACGCTTGGAAATATTTGGTATTCTGGTCTCCGACCTGGTACCATAATTGCCGACTTTTTTGCTTCCAGAAAACTTCCTCCTCCAAAAACGCCGTACGCAATTGATCTTGAAGGCGGCCAATCTCATCCAGGGAGGACGAGTCCCTACTCTGTGCTTCCTCTAGTTTTGTTTGTAAGTCTTCAATCGCGTCGGTGGAGGGAGATGGATCGTTTTTCCTCCACCGTGATATCGCTTTACGGTAGTTGATGATACGTTCCCCCACCCCAGATGTATCCCCATTGCGGCATTTATTCCATCCTTCTAGGATTATTCGCTCAAAATTTGGTTTGGAGATCCATCGTTTATCGAACCGAAAGTTTTTGGTTCCCACCCTACGCCGAGAGTTAATGTAGGTGAGTACTGGGCGGTGGTGAGACCCCCAGAACCTTAGATATTCCATTTGGGTGTGGGAAAAAATCTCGTGCCAGTCCTCATTCCCCATAGAGCGGTCGAGACGGCACCGAATGACATTGTGGCCCCGGCGCCCTACCCACGAGAGGCAATTCCCCAAGTAGGAAAAATCCAGCATACCACAACTTTGCCGCATGAGATTGAAATCTAAGAATGAGTTCCCCGGCCGCCTGCGTCCCCCTGTTTTTTCGTGGTGGCCCGTAATTTCGTTAAAATCCCCTGTCATAAACCAGGGTCCCGTGCGTATAGTACCAATACGCGTAAGCCGTTCCCAGACCTCTGCACGATTAGATATTACAGGTTCGCCGTAAACAAAAGAGAGAAATACTTTATTACCATGTATGGTAGCCAGTACATCGATAATATTCTTATTGGAAAATAAAATTTGAATTTGAAACTCAGGCTTAGCCAACAATGCTAAGCCGCCACTAAGACCACAAGGGTCAACAGTAAAAAGAAAATCGTAGCCAAATTCTGCCTGCAAGTCTTGAATGAAATGGTGATCACGTTTCGTCTCCATAAGAAAGAGGATCCCCGGGAAAATCTTCTTACGGAACTCACGTAATCGTCGAACTGTCAAGAAACTACCAGCTCCTTGACAATTCCAACTTAAAATCATCTAGGCATCTGCCGGTGGTTTTCCTTTAACCATCGGTTGTTTGTATTTCCACAAAATCTGCCCACCGTTCGGGCCCATCTTCGCGGCGGACGGAGATGAAGCACTGTTTAAAGCGGAGTCTCCCCTGACCAGATCCTCCAATGCTAAAGACGCATGCTTGTGAATGCGACAGCCACGAAACGGGCTATGCTCGATTTTCTTTTTAACGCCCAGGGCCTTACTGATTCGTTGTTCAATTATTCTAGGCTTTTTCTCCAAGAATTTGGGCCCCCCTCTCGGCCCATATGTTTTACTTTGTTGGGCCTCAGCCAAAATGTCTTTTAGTGGGGGAGATGACATCAAAATCATCCTTTTGGGTTGTAAGCCCTAGTGAGGAAACTGTCTGGGCTTTTTGCTCAAAGGGCCTTTCTTCCGCGGGCCTTACTTCCTCTCCCCTCCTTTCAGGCCCAATTGGTTTTCCCTTCGGATCCAGTATGGCATGGGCGAAAAACTCCTTATGGGCCGGGAGTTTGTCGTGCCCAATAACAGCTATGTTTTTCGCAGGGGGCAGAGCGTGGAGATCCGCCGGAGCCCTGGGTGTCAGCTTCTCCGCCTCCTCTGAATCCAACTGTGCCCTCCGAGGCACCCGATGTGTCTGGCCCAACCCCGCCGCCGGCCGGTGTAAACGGTTTCCGGAAAGCCTTGTCTCTTCATCGCGATCCCGACCTGCTCTCCCACTCGGGACTCGCTGTCCTTCTTCTGCAGTATTCTCTGGTTCCTTCTCGACCTCTTTGGACCGGCGAAGTGTACCCTCGACCTTTTCCCAAGCTTCATTTTGCGCATAGACCAGTTTTGCCACCGCCGCCTCCTCCTCCGTGTTGCGGTACCAGGAGGAACTGTGGATTCCAGGAGGGCCGCTCGATTTCTCCGGCGTAGGATCGCCCTTGTTCTCAGTCGTGGTGAAAGCCTTGCGGACCCACTCTTTTGTCGACCCTGTGACGATTTGTCGCTCCTCCGCCTCCTCCACCGTAGTGCCCAATTCTACTTGCAGGTTCCTACGAACCGGTTTCTGCGTGGGCGATGATTCTTGCAATCCCGCAGCCGAAGTTGGAAACTTGGGATGGTCCTGCCGTCCCCGGTGATGATCGTTACCAACCCGTGTAGTCCCCCTGCCTCGTCGCTTTCCCCCATCTTTTTGGTTCCGGGATGGTTCGCGGTATCGATCCCGTTGGTTGCGAAATGGTCCTGCCCGTCCCGTACAGGATCGCGCATCGTGGGTCATCCGGAGGCATAATGTACAATGGTTCTGTAATTTGAGATACTCGAAACGTAGCCGGAACGTTTCGCCAGTCTACGCGATTGCATCTCGGAACAAAACCAGAGGCGCATCGCATTCCACCATGAGCTTAACCAAGGGATGTGGTTCCACTATATTCCAGTCGAGTAATTCTCCAAGATCCTCCCCGATTCTCTTCACTTGCCCCTCGTCATTGAACATTTCCGGTAAGTCTAAAATTCGTACCCAGAACGGTGTGGAGGAAGGGAAGTCTAAACGCACCGTTGGAACCCATCGGTCAATTGCCACCATCCACCCATCAAAATGGTATGGACGACTGTCGAGAACCCTTTGAAGATCCGCCTCTTCTTGGAAGCGGAAGTGAAACCGTCCTCCTCCCATTTCCACTCCTCGGACTCGTCCCTCACACTTCCATATAGACGGAAGGAAACCCAGCAGCGCCTTAACCCTGCTATCTTGCGATTCATTGTTGAGGATTCGGCCCACCAATGTCTTTTCGAATCGCTGAAGGATCTGGGTATTGTTGACAGGGAGTAGTTGCAGAGGCTTCATCCTCTTCGCCTCTCTCTCCGGGGCCACAAGTTTCTCAAATAAGCCATGAGTGATCGCACAAAGGGGATTGGAAAACGCTGGAAATCGTTGCAAATGGGACAGGTTGCAAAGGTGAGAATCTCTTTTCTTCTTGATTGGTTAAATAGCCAGGCCTGCCCCTGAAGCCTCTTGCCAAGTACGATCTGCATTGAAACCACGATCTGATTGACAGTATCGGTTGGTTTGATTCCTTTGATTCCGCCTGTAATGAATTCGCGATTGCCAGCAAAGGATATGAGATTCCATACTCCTTGATTTCCTCTGAGCCAGGTAACGATCCTATCCATATCTGGAATCTGAAAACTGCCGTTATTACGGCTGGGATCTATGGGATGATGGAGACTGATTGTGTCAGATCCATTCCGAGGCTGCCAGGCAATGCGACGATTGCTGGATCTGATTCCAAACTCAAACGCCGTAGCTTGATGGGTTTGCCGATGAACCTCCCAGGCTCTCCCGAGCAGACGTCCTTACCGTAAGAAGGGAAAAGGCTTGATCATGCCGGAATCTATTCAAAATTCTGACGGTTACAACTCTGTGATCCCCCGTCAATCGTCTCGGCGATAAATACGGACAGAGCTTTCGCCATGACTTAAAGAGATTACGAGTTTAAAATTTTAAAACATGTATTAAATAGGTTTATGTTAAAAATTAATGAGAATGTGTAGAAAATTTTCATCATGATATATATTTATAATTGAAATATTTTGATTGGTCAAGTTAGATGATGTGTCCATTGAATTGCTCATTGATTGACACCTATGATTTTTTTTCTTTAGTGTCTCCTCAATTAATATAGAGAGGATTTTGTATTCTTTTGTATAATAAGATACTAATTATGTTTTATTCAAAAAATATTTTTGAAAAAAAATTGTTTCATTTCATTTGATACTTTTAAATTCTGATTATTTTGTTTTCCCCAAAATTCTTATGAACCGCTTGCTTCGTCCACAAGTAATAAAAAACCCTAGCAGCCATGACCTACTCTGTCCACAAACACCATTGAGAAACTCTAGGCATATTAACGCTAAAACCCTAAAATTCATTGAACTTTCTCAGGGTAAAACAAAAGCTTAGAATCTTACTTACATTTTCATGATATATGGACCAAGCATTTATTGGATTGTAGCATAAAATAAGTCAATGAGGAAATCGCAAAAAAATCTCAAGGGACTAGAGATTGTTGGATTGTGGATCGAAATAAGTGCAAGAGCAAACAATAAATCATTGAACTTAATTTTTGTAGGTTAACCACAAATAATTGCTGAAAGTTGTCTACAGTTTTCCAAGGTGTATTGGATATGGAAATTTAATGGATTTGGTGGAATTTCTAAAATACCTAGTTATTCAACTAATGCTTTTAAAATCACTTTTCAAATTTTATGTTATTGAACATGAAATTTATGTAAAATATATCAAAATAATATCTTGTTATTCAACTTATGATTTGTTACAGTCATATCAAATCCATTGTTATTTAAAAACTAACAAAAATTTTAAGAAAAATGGATTTTAAAAAATTTGAGATTCAATTTTAGTTATAAGTTTGGCTAAAGAAACCACACATTGAACAAAAACGTTCAAAAGAAATTATCTTTCATAATATTTCCAATTTTTCTTCTTCTACTCGTTTTTGTTATTTTCTTCTTCTCTTTCGCTTTCTCGTTCTCCTTCTTCTTCCATCTTTGTCGTCTTATTGTTTCTTCTTTTTCTTGGGACAATTATTTATAATTCTTGTATCTTTGTCGTCTCAACTGATTGATGGTTTTAATATGTAGATTTTTAAAATAAAATGATGATGATTGAACAAGAAAGACGACGTAAAGACAATCGTGATCTTTTAAATGGAAATCTGTTAGTTAGAGAATCAAAATTTAATTATATTTTATTGAAATAATTATGATGAAAAGCTCCATAGTATTCAAGAACAACAACGATGATATATAATAGCTGAAGAATGATAACACAAAGTTTTAACCCTATAAATATCACTACAAGTGCACATCAATCGAAATAGTATTTTATAGATCGAATCCACGAGAACCAAGTATCACACTACGAATCTTAAAAGTGAAACTAAGTTCAGACAGAAATATTGTAATTGGTAGCAAAATAAAAACGAAAATAACAATTAAAGCGGTGTAAAAATCAATTAAAACAAGCATTAGGTCAAGGGCGATTGATACACATAGTTTTAACCCTATATAATCTACTGCAAGTGCACAGCAAATGTTGTAGTAATGTAGGGATCGAATCCACGAGGACGAAGTATTACACTCTGAATTTATGAGAATGAAATTAAGCTAAGATAGAAAGATGATGGTTGTTTGCAATATGAAACTAAAATGGTAAATAAAACGGTGTACACTTATGGATAAAAAGCGTCAGGCTTTAGGATATTTGCAAGAAATCAACGATCATGAACCACATAATTATTCAGGGAACAATTAAGCGCAGTTTCGAACTTCAAATATAAATGTACAACTAATCCACTGTCGGGGTATCAGAGACTTTATCTAGCCACCTAGAATTCTAGACAAGCATTAACGAGCATGTTTGATATGTTCACAAATTACTTTAGCATCAGCTTTCGTTGGCTAAGGACAATTTGCTCACATATGTTCTAGCAAGCAATCTATAACACTTTTGATAAATAGATTAAACCCTAAATCAGAGACTAAGTGATCAATTCAGTCTAAGCAATGAGTTCAACGATAGGTGAAAACAAAAGATGATAAATCCCTATCTATGTTTGATTCAATGATAGATTCCTTTGAAATTCTAAAACCTAATTATGGATGTACTCAGCCATGGAAGAAGAGAAACAACAAGGAGATGAAGAAAAACTCATGATCAAATAAAATAGAAATCCAAAAGGGTTCGGAAATCTTCTCAAAAGATGTGAGTCAGAGATTCGTCTCCCCAAAGCTTACAAAACTCCAAAAGCTAAAATTATGATTAAAAATAAAGTGTAGCCTCCACAATGGCTAAAAATACGATATAAATACGTCAAAAACGTTCTGGTTCAATATCTCTCGCAAAACCAAGTCGAAATAGGAAAATACTGAAAATTTCCAATTTTGGCCGGTTTAGTAAAGGGATCGATCGATCCATAGGGAGGATCGCTCGATCTGTGGCATGAAATGGTCGCTCTTGCTCCGTTGGTCAATCACAAAACTTACGGTAGCTTTTTGGCAGGTTGGATCGATCGATCGGGTCCTCTTTTCTGCATTTGCTTCTTTTGCTCGCGAGAATGACATATCTTCACTAAAACTTTCATAACTTTCGATTTCACCGTTGGAATAACCTCAAATAACTTCTAGATGAAAGCTAACTCAATTTTCTAGCTTTAAGCCAATTTTCAGCTCGATCCATCGGCTAAAAGGGCTTCCACAAGTACCAAACTTCTGACTATTTTCTGCATCTTGCTTCCATTCTTTGCTCATTTGCCTTAAACTTCATCCAAACGTTTTTTTGCCTTAAATTTCATCCAAACGTGTTTTAACCTGAAAAGGCTCTAAACACGTAGAAAAGACTCGTAAAACCTTTTAAAACATTGGTTATAATGTATCAAAAACGCAATACATCAGCGATTCGCATGAATTTATAGATCATGAACCACACCGTTATTCAGGGAACTAACAAGCACAGTCTTGAACTCAAATATGAATGAATAACCAATCCACTGTCATGGTATCAGAGACTTTATCTAGCAACCTAAAATTTTAAACTGTCGTTTGAACTTAGAATTCTAGACAAGCATTAACGAGCATGTTTGATATGTTCACAAATTACCTTAGCATCAGCTTTCGTTGGCTAAAGATAATTTGCTCACATATGTTCTATCAAGATATCTATACCACTTTTGATGAATACATTAAATCTTAAATCAGAGACTAAGTGATCAATCAGTCTAAGCAATGAGTTCAACAGTAGGTGAAGACAACAGATTATAAATCCCTATCTATGTATGATTCAATGATTCATAAATTCTCTTGAAACCCTAAACCTAACTATGGATTTACTCATGCATGGAAGAAAAGAAACAACGACGAGATGAAGAAAAGCTCATGATCAAATAAAATAGAAATCCAAAGGGGATCAAAAATCTTCTCAAAAGATGTAGAGTCAGAGATTTGTCTCTGAAAGCTTACAAAACTCCAAAAGCTAAAAGTGTGAATAGAAAATAAAGTGTAGCCTCCACAACGGTTTAAAATTAGAATAAATAGGTCTAATCACGTTCTCAATAAAAATCTATGACAAAACTAAACCAAAATAGGAAAAACTGCAAATTTTCTTTTTTTTGGTCGGTTTGGGCTGAAATGGTCGATCTACTGGTCGATTTGGTGTGGATTTGTCGATCCTCTCCCCTCCGGTCGATCCTACGCTCTGTTGATGGTTTGACTAGAATCGATTAATCTACTTTACGATCGGTTGATCTGTTCACTTTCTCTGCACTTGTTTCTTTTGCTCGCCAGATAAACATGTCTTCACTAAAAATTTCATAACTTTCGATCGCACCGTTAGAACAACCTCAAGTTTCTTCTAGATGAAAGGTAACTCGATTCTCTAGCTTGTGGTCGATCCATTGGTGGAAAATGCTTCAACGAGTGCCAAACTTCTAACTATTTTCTGCTCTTTTGTTTTCATTCCTTGCTTCTTTACCTTAAACTTCATCCAAACGTGTTTTAACCTGAAAATACACTAAAGACATAGAAGATAGTAAAAAAACCTTTGAAAACATTGATTAGAATGTGTCAAAAACGCAATACATCAAAGAGTCAAAAACAACCATGTGAATTGATGCAATGCATATGAGATCTTTATCCACGATGATAAAAATAAATTGAGATTACTTTGTTTTATATTATTTTTCTCGGTTTTCTCTTTTGCTTTTACTTTTGATGTTCCCTCTCTTTTTTTGCGTCTATTGCTTTACTTTATTTGTGCTCTGTTTTTACGCAAAGAAAAAAAAAAGAATATATCAAATGAGGACAAACCCTCTCAAATATAAAAGCAAATCACACTAATTACACACCAAATCACACAACATGATTTTATATTTTTAATTATTTAAAACCCAAAATTATCACATATTTTTAAAATCTACATAAAACCCACCAAATCAGAAACTTCACCATATCCATTAAAATTTACACCATCACTCCGGTCTGTTGAATCGTGAGAACACTACTCGCATGAGCCATAAATATTTGAAGCTCATTGATAAAATTTTGTGAAATCCATCCATTCTCATCTCTACATTCATACATCCAGCTTCGTAATGAATATATATCGCCCATCTTGTTTATAAAATCCGAGTAAAGAAACTTTTTTTGATTTTTTTTTTCTGTTGTATGATTTTTGGTGTGTTTTGATTCATTGTGTCGAGATGTTTATATAGGAAATTTCAGAGATTTTTAGCATCGCATTTGCATCAGTTTAGCATTAATGTTACTTGCGGCTAAATTGCATCGATTTAGCATCAAATTAGCGTTGTTTGCAGTCGCAGCTACAAAATAGGTGCACCAATTAAAAAATATTTTCACCTACCTATCAGCTTCATGTTAAATTCGATGCTAATTTGCATCGAAAAGAGACGATGCTAAATCGATGCCAAAACTGTCTCGATTTAGCGTTGATTGGCCCACCTCCACGCTATATTGACTAAAAGTCGACGCCGTTTTGGAGTCGAATCGCATCAACACTGTTTTTTTTTCTTCATCTCTTCGCTTAGTTTTAAATGGTGATGTTTGCGTATGGAGCAAAACACTTGTTGTTAACTCTCAAAAGAAAAAAAGAAAAAAATCACAAAAGAGCTTTATATATCATAAACTTGAGAGACGACAACATAAGTGAAGAGGCCAAGACATTGATATCTTCACTTCCTTTAGAAATTGATTCTCTAGGGAATCTATAGAAGTACCAAGGATGTTGGTGTTACTACAACACTCTCCAAGGAATCCTTAATTTCAAGAGAAGTTTCATTGGCTAACGCTTAGTGTTTCGACGCATAGCATGTTGATTATCAAAGGGCAAAGGTTATCATCACGTGCAATAAATATATACTAGTAGATAAATAGTAAAATATAACTAAAGCCAATGAATTTTTAGCAAAAAAAAACTAAAGCCAATGAAAATTCTAAAAATCATACTTATAAAAACAATTACATGCTTTTATTATAATTTCTTTTACTCCGGATGAAAATTTAGCAATTTGATTATTTTAATTATTCTTTTTTGTTGTTGTTGGTTTTCCTCCCTTCTTAATTTATCCATATTTAAATGAGACATGGAACACTAAACAATCGTACAGACAATACAAAATCAAATAATTATACATACATGACATGAGTGACCAAAATCAACTCTAATCACTCAGATTCTTCATGATCTCGACCTTGCAACCAGCTGGAAACATAAGCATATACCTTCGAAGCACTCGAGTTTTGGGGTCCAACGACCACCTGACAGGGGATAAAAAAAGATCCATCACTTTTGTTAAGATTAGCACAATACAATATACTTCTTCACCTAAATAGGTATTAAAGATCCAGTATATATAGAACATAGTAATGTACTAGTTAACCTGAATCTGGACAGATGATGGAGAAAGACTGCGATGATGAACTTTGCAAACTCAGACCCTACGCAAAGCGTCGCGCCAGCTCCAAATGGCATGTAATTCTTTGATAATGTGCCGTGTAAATCTTTCCCCTAAAATTATTATCAACCAAAAAATATATATATATATATATTGTATATCCATTTTGATGTGTTTGTGTGTGTGTGTGTGTTGCTATTATCTCTTTAAGGACTCTAAGAAATCACCTTCCATCTCCATGGATTAAACTTGAGTGGATCATCATACACTTTTTCATCGAAATGAACTAGAGGAATGCCAAAAAATAGCCACCCAGCTGGTACTGTATAACCTGCCCAATTCACTAACACTCATGAGCCAACTTTGTACGTGTAAGAGTTAAGAATCAGTGACAAAATTAACATAACCCAAACAACTTCTTTATTAAGTGAAAGAACAAACAGAATCTGAAACACAAAACACCCAAAGAGAATAAACGGCATCATTTTTTCATTTGGTATAAGTTTTATGGTTCTTTTTATTTAGGATTTTCCGTTTTTTGCTTTATTAAATTGTTTTTTTCTTTTTGTCATTTCCTTTTCCTATATTATCTGTATTCTTCGAGGTTTACCGGTTTTATCGACAGTTTACCAAACTTGTTGGGCCATAATTAGGTCAGTGTCACTGCATATCAATATGTTCATGTTTAGTGTTTAGGTGTGTTCAAATGGATATGCACGATTATCACTAGCAATGATGGCTGTAAATGATATCATGCAACGTATAATAATTAACAAACCTCCAATCTGAATGTCCTCAGTGGGTATTCTATGCACCGTAGGTTGTGCACTAGTAAACCGTAGTGATTCTTTGATAACCTGAAAACACAATACTCCATTTTCCTTTTTGTTGGTGGTGTTTCGTGTAAGTGTCATGCAAGCAATGTGTGTATTAAACTCACCATGTGAGTGAAAGTCATGGACTTGTATTCCTCCCATGTTATTCCTGCCTCTTTATCACTGCGGTTTTGAACTATCACCTCGTGTTCTCTCTGTAATGGTTTAGATGCTAAACATATATGTATATATGTGACACTAACAAAGAAAGATTGATAAGTAAAACACACAAAAAAACCTTTAATTCTTCCATGACATCAGGATTGTCTGCCACGAGCTTCACAGTTGCTGCTACGATTCCAGGAGTTGTCTCTTGAGAGAGTATGAAAAAGGTGAATATTAGGTTGACGGCTTTGTCTATGTCCAGAACCGCGTCATCTTTCCCCATTTCATCGAATAGAATATCCAAGAAATTTCCGAGTCCTTGTTTTGAGTCATTCTTTTTCTGCATCAATCCCTTTAGCAGCTTTGCGGCTCTCTTCCGTGCCTATCAAGAATCATATGTATGTGTCAATATATATATATATATATATATATATATATATATATATATGAAAGTATGTGTTTACGGAAACAAGATGAAATAAAGCTATGTTTCACCTTCACGAATCGATAAACAGTTGTCCCAGGGATGTTGTAAGAGAAGCTAAACCAATTAGTCCGGAAAGCAGTCCAACAAACTCCAAGTTCTTTTACTGCCTCAGATTCCATTTCACCAATTACTTTCTTCACGATAAGGTCAACCACCATCTTCAAGTTATAAAGTTTAGGAATCATTAGACATAAGCTTTACCGAATCAACAGTTAGAGCAGAAGTGTTGGAATCATTAGACATAAGGTCAACCACTTTCGTATGGTTAAAGGCTCAAAGAGAATTGAAAAAGGCCCAATTTTTTTTTAAATATATACGTTTTCCTGTGATAAAAGGTTCATGTTTAAGGAAAGAAATAGAGAAAAGCCCCAATCAAAATTTTATATAAACACTAAAGGTATGGCGGGCTAGTGGTTAGTAATTGGAATTAGTTTTATTGTGTCCCTAGTTCAATCTCCTTTAGGCGGAGGGGTATTATCAAAGAACATAACTACAGGTGACTCCAAACGTACGAAGATTAGGGTTACGATTCGAACAACGAGGTTATCAAAAAAAAAATTATATAAATTAATCTCCTGTGCTTAAAGGCTCCAAAAAACTTGTCAAGCACCTTTAACTAGTGTGATCGTGGAGCTTAAATTTGGGTTTCAGATTTGATTTTTTTGAACATATATATTATAACACTGAAGTGTGCACTAGATTGACCTTGGTTGCTGTCTCTTTGATGTCGAAAGAACTACTTATTGATCCGTTCTCAATCTCGAAGTAGTTGCGAGACAAACAATCAATGTCTTGAATCAATCTGGTTTTAATGTTTTCTGGGCCGACAAATCTAGAAGTCAAGTTTCGGACATATTTATGAACCTCTTTCCTCTGGAGAAAGTCGCTGTTCTCTCCAAAGAGCCGTCTTAGGCTCTCCGTGGCACCCAACTGTGAACTTGCCTTTGCCATTTCCATATTCACTTCATGATCAATCGAGATTATCACTTTGGCCCCAAATAGACTTGTCCGAAACATTTTTGAACCATATCTGATTGAACATATTTCAAGAAAACAGAAATAAGTAAGAAAGAATTGCATACTAAGAAGGGAGAAATACTAAAAAAGAGCTTTAGGATTAGGATTGTAACTCTATACTAATACATGTACGTAGAAATTAGTCTCTAGATATTTATAAGGTGTACCTGTAAATTATTATATTATTGAAAAAACTTACAAGTATAGACACAAAATTAATTGAAATATACCCAACACTGTTTATAAGACCCAAAAATACCTTTGAAACGATATATTTTTTTCTAAAAAGGAGAAATTATGTAATAGTAAGTATTACATGATTATTTAGGAAACGGGAGATCATTTAATAGTCTGCATATCTAATTGCCAAAGAGTGAAAAAGAAAGTGAAGATGTTAGGAACCTACCTGGATATTCTCTTTTCTAGATACGGTGAAACCACTGAACTGAAATCATACGGTTTCATGAATTCGAAAGTCTCTCCGATGATCGGAAAACCCATTGATCCGGGAGGAAGTTGGTCTCTGCATTTGGGGTTTCTCCAACGGAACATCCAGTGGCAAAGTTTCACTACTACGAGTGAAACTATAAGAGGGAATAATCCACAAAACTCTAACATTTGTGTTTACTAGTTTGTACGATTCGTATATGCGTTGTGCTCTATTTATTATACTCGAGGCTACTGTTTATCTGTGAGAAGAAATTACGTTATATCATTTTAATTTGTAGAAAAACAGTAAAGATTCTTCAAATCCTATATTAATCGTAGGCAGTGGCAGAGCCAGAATTATATTTCACAGGATCGATATTAATATAATTATTTCATATTAATATATGGAAGGACTAAAAATAGAGAACGAATGATTAAACGAAAACAAATAACAAGGAGGAGGTGTAAGGAGTGGATTTGAGTTTGGGTCAAGGGGGTCAACTTCATGTGTGTTAAGCCAAATCATCCAACAAACACAAATTCACTACGCTTGCAAACCAAGAAAATTAAAGTTACGGGTCAGCTGATTAATATTCATCACGAAACCTGTTCTTTCAGTGTGTAATATCCATCTAAGATCAGGAGGTAAATCAAGAATCTTTCTGCATCTCTTGTGTGACCATTCGATCCACAATTATTGGTTTAAAAGCTTCACGGTTTCATAGCAGGAAGGTCTATCCCTTTTCTCAACTTAAGAGTACCGATCTTTGGAAGATCTTATCAAACCGCTAGTTGATTGGTCATAGTAGTGGTTAAGATCTCGCCGAAACAACATTTCTGACTTGCGAGTCAGATTTTGGGTGACTAGGGAAAATAAGATAAATATCTTTGACCACTCGCAAAAGGGAAGACGGCAGAACAGAGATTGTCACCGCTTGAGAAAGGAAGGTTGGATCCGTGTAGTTGAGAGCTTGTGACCGAAAATCAAAGAAGAGTCGAAGGGGCTTGAAGGTCTAGAAGGTTATGAAGCTTTGTCTATCAGTTTTATCAGCAATGACAAAGCAGATCGGGCTATATAAATCACAAAGGAATCTAGTGGCTTCACCGGAAAGGAGGTCACCAAGGTTAAATAATTTTTCTTCAAATATATGGCAGCGGCGAAAGCTCAAAACGTTGTGTAAAAACGTTTTTCATGTCGTGTAAGAAAGGTGTGAAAATTCTCGCTAGCAAAACGTTGAAATGACAAAAAAATAAGAGAGAAGCGTTGGCTTCAGATAAAGAGGACATCTCTCTGAAGAGTAGGGCTACGACGAAAATAAGAAAAAGGCGATCCATCCTAGAGAGATTCAGAGATGGATGCCTCAATTAACAAGTAACAAGCCTAAGAGAGAAGGTTCGTCGTAATTGTGTTCTAAAAAGAGGGATGCAACACGAGGAATTTTAAGAAGTCATCTATCCTTAAATTATTCTCATTCAAGAACGCTTAACTGCAGAGTTTTGATGATGTATGGTGCATTTGTGTTGTATGATTGTACCTTGGACTTGGCTATTAAATTATATATATATATATATAATTTAATAGCCAAGTCCTAGGTACGATCATACAACACAAATGCACCATATATCATCAAAATTCTAAAATACCCTTCTAACGCATTCAACATACATGTGTTTTTCTTTTTGTACATTAATGTATAGAATCCACATTAGTCTAACTATTTTATATAGTAGGCCGTGAATATAGTAGACATTTGATTCTTTGGTATATCTGGAAAGCTAGAAATGATAAGGTGTTCAACGAGGAAAAATTTATCCCAAGTTTATACTCTCCAAACAGTCACCCTCGAGGCAGAAAGTTGGAGTATCGCTAATCAAAGAGAAAAGGAAAAAGAAGCCGAAGATCTACGCCAACAGAGCGATCCACATGATTTATCTCCCCAGAACCTCCAAATCTCGACATGCCAGATCGATGTATCATAACCCGGTCAGTGGACTAGGGTGGTGCCTGAGAGACTATACGGGCCTCCTTACTTTTGGCATGAGAGGATGTAGACGAAGTATCTCGGCACTCCATGCCGAGTTCGACGACCTGCTTTGGGCGATAGAGTGTCTTAGAGAGAGGAGACTCTTCAGAGTGAGAATTGAGATGGACTGTGCAAGTCGAATTTCTATGACTACGCATCCACTAGACTGACCATCCTTTAGTGCGGAGCTTGACTGGTTTACTATAGTAAGACAATCTTTTGTATATTTGTTTTAGTTTATATCCCACGTAGTGGTAATTTTTGAGCCGACTCTCTTGCAAAGGAAGTTCGAGCACGAGGTTATATCTTTTCATGTAAGTCAGATATTTTCGTTGGGGTTGTCCGTCAGGGAAACCATCCAATTGGTATCACTTGATTTAATATATGGTGATGGTTGACAAAAACAAAAAAAAAGGTTGGCCGTGAATACAATTTTTATTTATTTATCTTAACCTTTAGATAATTACAATGAACATGTTTATATATTGATAATATACTACTCCTTTCAAAAGTAAGATACACACTATTTTTTATTGGTTTATTTATACTTTATTTATAGGTTTGTGGTTAGAGTTTTGGATTTGGAGTTGATATATACATGTATTCTATATATGCGTCTGTATAGAACGACGTGTTTTTTTTATTAGAACACTATTTACCATATTAAGAAATTTGTGTACATTTAAAAACTAAAACTATATGTGTTATGTGTACGTTAAATCAACATGCATGTCGAATAATATACTAATCATAACTTACATAAACCCTAATATCTTTAAATATCTATATTAATCACATAATAGAATTAAAGAGAGTTAACGGAATACTTTCGATCATCGTAGTGTTGAAATATTCTTCGATGGCTTCTTGAACTAAAGAAGAAAGCTCCATCGTTAAGTAGGAGTTTAGGTTTCTCTCCTTTTATTTATTAAATTTTCTCTTATGTGTTGTGTTCTTAAGTTTTGCCTTTATGATAGACTAAAGACATGTATTTATAGGTGAAAAGAGGACTTAGTTATTCATTAGGGTTTTAATCTCAACCAACCATCCAACATTCATGTTTTAATCTAAAGACATGAATGTTATCACTTGTCTCTCTTTTATGTTATACTTGTTCTCTCTTTTTGTGGTTTACTTAATAGAAATTAAACTTCTTATGATTGGTCACCAAATGTTATAAAAGGATAACAATTCCATTAGAAAAATAGATGAGCTATATATAAGGCCATATAATTGGAGAAAAAAAAAATTACATGTTAGACACTGGCAAAATAAGTTTGTTTTTAATATACTCATGAGATCTAGTCAATTTATATTGAATGGCTAAATTTAAATAAAAAAAATAGATAAGGTGAATTATTTTTATTTTGAACAAAAGATGAAATAGGCGTTTCGTAGTCGCTTAAAAATAAAATTATGTATTATTAGTGGTGAAACAACCCAACCCGTTTTTTTTTTATCGAATTAGTATTTCCATAAATACTAATTCCCAACACTTAGCAATTCAACAAGCGGAAATCATCTCAAACCAATCAAACGATTAAACCATCAAACCATCACCAATTCAAAATCAATTTAACAATTCAATTTCATAAAACCAGCAACCTAGCGGTTCTAAATAATTAAAGCAAATAAACGAGACTCTAGATCATCTCCTCTTCACAGCCTTGATTCCACGATCACATCTTTTCTTTACCTGCATCACATGGTTAAAAGAGATGCGTGAGTATTATCACAAATGCTCAGTGAGACGCTCATCCCATCTACTTGGCTATACACACAGACATAAATAAATAACACAATACCAAGCGATCAATCAACAACGCATAGCACAACAAATAACCAGTAATCATTCATCAATCCATTCCAATTCACAATCAAACGCATCATTAATACTCCGATTACCCAGATAAGCCATGGTCATGCACTCACCTTGATTCTGGATCGATTCTAGACAAGGACAACCACGAAAAGAGACCTCTCTAACACCTACAGCCCCTGCTCTATCTTCCCTTCCTCACGAACCAACAAAACCTCAATCCTTTCTCCAAAAATCTCCTAAACCAAATTAGGGTTTCAGAAAATAGGAACGACACGCTAACTTTGAAAACACACTGAGAATCAGGATCGAAAACTTGAAGTGGACTGATTGCAGATCCAAAACGGCACAAACCTCTCTCTGTAAAACAATGATAACTCCTAGAATACTCATCCGATTGATAAATCGTTTCCTCCTATATCAAGATCAGAGAGTGGAGAACTTAACCTGACAGTTTCACTCCGATCCGATCTGTTCTTACTGGCCGCTACCTTCCTCTTCTAAAACCGGACAGAACTGCTTCCAAAGCCTCAATCATGCCTTTTCTTAGCCTTAAAGAACAAGAACACTCAAGGATCTCTTTCTCTTCTCTCTGGAACTCTGAAACCCAGCTTTTCTCTCCTAAACACGCGACTGAAACACGGCCCCTTGACTTATATAGGCGAACCCTAGGGTTCCCTTAAACCAGAACGCAAATCGACGCTCAAAAATTGATTCAACCAGTTCAATTCGCAACCTGTGTCGATCGACGTATACACCCTGCGTCGCCCAAAAATCTCAATTTTGGTTCGCGCGCGTTACAAGTGGAATGGATAAAATGAACATTTTGTTATTGACTTGATTACTTGCTTACTTATAAACTAAATATATGGCGTGATTGGCTGAGCTTTTAAAAAATTCTATAACTCTTAAAGCTTTTTTACACTATTTACTTATCAATAAAACTAAAAATATTTTAGTGGATCTTATATAAAAATTACAATCACTACAACTTTGATTTTTTTGTTTGTTCATGTTTTTGATTTTTTTTCCTACAGCAACTACTTTATAGCTTTAAAAAGTGTAGAATTTTCTTACAGTCAAAAATATCTACAGCTACAACAAAAACTTATAGAGCCTAAATTTTACAATAACTAATCTATAGTTACAGTCGAACCAATCATCCACATAATTATAATCCTCTTTTGTTTTGTCCAATATAGTCATTGAACTAATGGTCCCTTTTTAAAAAATCAACAAATATGGTAATTTGCTTAAATATAAACTAAACATAGATATACTCTTCATTTGTTTGTCCAATATGATTACCACCCTTGTTCTCATTATTTTTTTAAAAAGCAACAACGATTTTGATTCAAATTAAATCACGTGGGAAACATTTTATGTCACGGACATATACATTTCAGAGTAGTTGGAAAGTTAATTGATTTGCCCTGTGAGAATTAAATTTAAATTGTCAATGTCGGAACTCGGAAGAGGGTGAGAAACAAATAAAGTGAAATTATTACTTATGTGGTTGTCGGAGAAAATGACAAAGATATATATCACTATTTTTGTAAGGGAGACTTTCCAAAAAAAGTTGTATCATGATGAAAGCTATGGTTTCAGTGATGATCGTGCAGTCTTCAACAATATCATTATTAATACATTTCTAATGCATGCCACGGAGGCAGAGAAAAATTGGGTGGAGCAGTTGCCCACCATGAAATTCTCAAAATTAATGTAATTCTTTACACAATTTTTTGTGATGATATATTATATTATAGTGTATTGTATGATAGATTTTTAGGTTTTCACCGGATGAAAATAATTTTTAGATCTGTCACTGCCACTTGTTTAAAAATGTTTTTGTTTTTGTTACAAATTGTTTAAAAGAAATCCTAAAAAAAGTGCTTTACGAAATGATGGTTTTGATGATTGGGCTCATATGAATATTAGGAAAGATGAGCATGAAACTAGTATTGAGCATTTATCGGATATGGCAACTTGGGTTGAATTAAGACAAAGATTTTTTAAAAATGAAACAATTGATAGAATGTCTCAACAACAATTTAAAAAAGAAAAGGAATTTTGGAAGAAAGTGTTTATTAGAATTATTGCTATTGTGAAATATCTTGCTAAGCATAACTTGGCTTTCCGTGGAAAGCATGAAAAATTATATCATCAAAGCAATGGGAATTTCTTAGGGTTGATAGAAACGTTAGCTGAGTTTGATCCAATCATGATAGAACATGTTCAACGTATTAATAATGATAATAGTCATCATCATTATCTAAGCCATAATATTCAAAATGAATTGATACTTCTTTTTGCTTCTAAGATTAAATCGCAGATTATTTCCCAAATTAAAACTGCAAAGTATTTTTCTGTTATATTGGATTGCACACCTGATGCTAATCATCAAGAGTAAATGACTTTAATTTTAAGATGTGTGGATAGTTCTTCTGGTTCTTATAAAATAGAAGAATTTTTTGTTGAGTTCTTGCAAGTGGACGATACTACAGGTCTTGGACTTTTTGAGGTTTTGCAAGATGTGTTAAAATTTCTAGGTCTTGATATAGATAATTTGAGAGGTCAAGGGTATGATAATGGATCAAACATGAAAGGAAAACACCAAGGAGTGCAAAAGAGACTTCTAAATTTGAATCCTAGAGCTTTTTATACACCTTGTGGTTGCCATAGTCTAAATTTAATCTTGTGTGATACAGCTACCACTTCTATGAAAGGTAGAAATTTTTTTGGCATAGTCCAACGCTTGTACACTATCTTTGCTAGTTCAACAAAAAGGTGGAATATTTTAAAAGAAAATGTGAAAGGTTTAACTCTTAAACAGTTGTGTACCACACGATGGGAAAGTTGTATTGAGAGTATTAAAGCTATACGATTTCAAATTGCTGACATACGTGAAGTTTTATTGGAGGTTGATGATGAGGATAATGATCCTTCCATTCAAAGTGAAGCTAAATCTCTAGCCATAAATGAGCTAAGTAGTTTTGAATTTGTGTTATCTACTGTTATTTGGTATGATATATTGCATGTTGTGAATTTAGTTAGCAAACAGTTTCAGTCCAAAGACATGCTAATTGATGTTGCAATGGAAGGGATAAAAGGATTAGTTACTTATTTTAGGAAGTATAGAGATGATGGTTTTGAAAATGCTATGATAATTGCTAAGGACATAGCTACAGAAAATGATATTGATCCTGTGTTTGCTAAAAGACGTGTAGTTCGTAGAAAAAGACATTTTGATGAGATTGATGGCGATGGGATAACTTTTTCTGTAGAACAAGAGTTTAGAACTCAATATTTTTTATTTATAGTTGATCAAGCTGTTCTTTCATTAGATAAAAGGTTTGAGCAATACCAATTGTACGAAACTGTTTTTGATTTTCTGTTCAATTCAAGTAAGTTACAATCACTAGATAATTCTCGTTTGAAATCTTGGTGTGCTAACCTTGAAACTGTTTTAAGGAAAAATGAAGTGGTAGATGTCAATGGATATAATCTATTTGTAAAGTTTAAACTATTAAAGGGGTTTCTTCCAACAGAAAATATGGGTTCACTAGATTTATTGAACTTTTCGAAAAAGTTTAATTGGTTTCCAAATGCAATTATTGCTTATAGAATCTTTCTTACTATTCTAATAACTGTTGCTTCTGCAGAAAGAAGCTTTTCGAAGCTAAAGTTATTGAAATCATACATGCGGACGACTATGACACAAGAGAGGCTCAATGGATTAGCTTTGATGGTAATCGAAAATGATCATCTAGAAGGAATAGATGTGGAAAGCTTGGTTGATGATTTCGCTTCTAAACATGCTAGAAGGACAATGTTATTTAGTTAAATAATTTAAACATACTGGTTATTTGTTCTGTTAGTGTAAACATAAACTATTGTAATTTTTTTTTGTATGAAAAATGGCCAATTTTAGCAAATTGCACAGGGACTTGATTATCATTGAGCCGCCCCTGGTACTAGTATAAGCGTTGCAACGAGATAAAGTTTATGGTTTTTTTTTCCATGGAAACTATGTAAATCTAGAAATATATTTCGATGCAAAGAAGAAAATCCCAAATAGCCCAAAGATTAAGAGTAGCGGCTGGATTATCATAGAGGATGACAACATTCTCCATCATGGCTTAAAACTATCTCCATCAAAAGTATCTAAAGTATTAGAGAATTTTTCAAAATAATAGTTAAATATTAGAGAAGTTCTCAAAAGAGGAGAGAGGGTGTCTAAAGTATCTCATTTGAGAACCATTCTCTTTTCTTTTGAAAACCCCTCCTCATATTTTATTTATATTTTGTTTTATATAATTCTATTGAGAATCTCTCTAAGAACCTTAGATGGAGATACTCTAAGGGGATACGTAAAACCCTTTCTCTTCTCTACGCCGAGTTTGACTCCCTCCACTGGGCAATAAGATGTGTCATATCGGTCTCTCTCACCAGTATTCCCTTTTGCCACATATTGCAAAAGTTTGATAGCAATGGTTTATAATCTATTTGATTGGCTTGTCTTTGCATGCTAGATGATTTATTTTCCCTAGAATCTTTCTTTTCCGTTTATAATCAATGTCCGAGCAGACTTTTTTGCTAAACAAGCAAGGACCTGAGCAGTCGTTTTTTCCAATGTAAGTTTGGCTATGTCCGATGGGCTTGCCGTTTCTGGTGATTCTGCTGTTTATGTCTTATAAAAAAAACAAAATATTTACCAATTTATACTTTTTACTAGCCAGACTTGAAAAACACGATGGACAAAACCTAGAATTTATAAATTGATTATATAGCATTTGATACGAAACATATTTCACAGTTAGTCATAAAGGATGTGGGGAAGCGGCTCACAATCACTATATATTAAACTAGTGGATAACTAAGATCCATATAAATAATTTTCATATTTTAAATAAAATATGGTGAACCATAAATACAACCCCTAGTTTGCAGAAAAGTTTCTATAAATTGGACTTTAAAATTTCATTACATTTATAGAGATATTAATTAATTGATAAATTAATAATTATTAATTAATTGATAAATTAATAATTATTAATTGATAAATTAATAATTATAAATTGATAAAGATTTTCTTCTAATCCACATTTTTTGTAAAAAAAATAGTTTATTTAAGATTCATACAAATTCTTCTAAATTTTTAATTAATTTAAAATTCTTAACATAATATATTTCTCTATATTATGTTAATACATATTTATCTTTCTCTATTTTATGTTAATAATCTCGGTTATCATAATAGTATAGATCTGAAGAACCTACGGGACTCTCCGGATGAAAATGATACATATTCCAAAGTTTAAGTTCAAAAGAAATTATGATTCTAAAGTTTAATATTGATTATAATGTTGAAGATGGATGCGTCGATTGACACATGGTCTGGAACATAAATCTCGTCTTCTTCAATCTCCACAAGCTCGTCGATTTGCTTGGTAGTAAGACCCTTCTTCAGAATTGGCTCCAGCTTCCTTTCACTCCTGGTCGTGATAGCAACAACATTGTGCTTTGGATTCATGTTTGTCTTTGATGGGAGAAATCCTTCTTGCCTTCTTGCATTCTCAGCGGTTTGAGCAACTTGAGTATCCAATTTCTTGATATGGGTGTTCAAAGCTTCGAATTTTCCATTCAAGTCTTGATACATAGCATCCATCTTCCCATTGAAGCTCACAGTCATCTTCTGTTGTCACTCTAAGATCTGCTCCAGCATAGATTTCATCTCATTATTTGAAGATTGAGCAGGAGGCGTCTGATAAGAAGAAGAACCATAGTTCCTTGTGTGTTGTTGCTCTGAAACGGCTTATGATACTCAGTCTTCTGATACTGCAGTTTTGGAGTCTAGCTAGGGGAACCTTGATTTCCCGTGAACATGGTTCGCTGGTTGTTGCCATTGTAACCTCTGTTCCCTTGCTGATTACCAAACCTTTGACCCTGAAAACTGTTCTCATTGATGTAGTTGACATCCTCTTCATTGTGCTCTTTAATATGCTTAAATTTACCATGAGCTACTCTATCAAATTAAGAGATCTTAGTAGTACTTATGGATCGAATCCACATGGAATCAAATCACACAATCAATTATGAATTCAAATTAGACTAAGTAAATATGTATGAATGAAAAGAAAAATATCAAAACAAAGCAAGTGATGATTATTAAGGTTCTAGAAATCAATGAGACAAAAGAGTTAGGCTATGGGTAATTCTCAGGAATGAATCGAAATCCAAAGATAAAAGACTGCTAGGATTTTATTAAGCACAGTTCTAGAACTCGAACACAAGTGTAAAATCAATCAACTTTTGTTGTAGAGATTATCTATGACTAAATCCCTAAATTCCAAATTTCTTTGCAAATTCAGTGAATAAAATCAAACATTAAAGTTCAAGTTCGATTGTTCACAAAATCACTAAGCCAAATTTCTTTGCGAATAGATAATTTTGCTCATCTAAGGTTAGGTCAGGTTGTTAATAATACTTTCGCATCTATTAATTCAACCTAGGGTTTCCAATTTCAGTTGATCAATCCTAAAATCAGAGTTAAAGCAATCTAGATGAAGAACGAATAGATAAATCCTAACAGATTTCAATCATAACAATTTCTCATCAAACCCTTGAATCCCCAAAACCTAACAAACGAACTACTCAGACATAGATGAAGAAAACATCATGAATGAAATAAATTGCATTAAAAAGATAGAGATAGAGATACAAAGGGTTCCAAATCGATGGATGTCAAGCACAGATTTGCCTCCCAAAAGCTCTCCAAATCCAATCTCTCTCAAATCTCAATAGAAAATAAGATGTTTTCACTCTAAAACTTAAAGGAAAACTATATATAATTTATCAAAATCGGTTTGGGCTTTGTGCGTAAACTTCTGGGCTTCTCGGGCAAAAGCGAAAATTCTTCAAAACTTGAAATCTTCACGTCACACATGTGCGTCGATCGACACACATGGTCTGTGTCGATCGACACAAGCTCCAAAATTTAATTTCTTCTCTCATAATACATTTGCGTCGATCGACACACATGGATTGTGTCGATCGACGCAAGTCGGAAATATCGACACCAACTTCATGACTTCGGCTCTTCTCTCCTCGATGCTCCAAAATGCTCCATAAGCTTCCATTAAGCTCCAATCGCCCATTAGCCTATAAAGACTCTCAAAAGACTCGAAAAATACCAAAAAAACTCTATGAAAATGACTTATATCATGACCAAAAACGGGTAAAAACCATGATATATCACTCTTCCTCTGGATAGAAAGTTTCTACCTTTTGAGCAAATTGAACCGTCTTCTTCCCCACTAGAAGGTTATATACATAATCCAACTTAGCTTTCACCTCAGCAATCTGGCCTTCATCCATGTTTTCACCAAGCCTCTTCCTCTCAAAATCTGCATTCTTGGTACTATTATTAGAAGCCAAATTCTCTATCAGCACAAAAGCATCTTCTGGATAGCTCGTATTGAAGTTCCCATTACTCGCAGCATCCAGCGCCATCTGGTACCTCCAATGTATCCTAGTGAAGAATATACCCAGCAGTTGAACATTACTAAAGTCGTGATGAGTATAATCTCTATGATAAGCCTTGAATCTCACCCAAGAAGCCTTGAATTCTTCAGTCGGTCCTTGTTTGAATGTAGAGATCTTTGTCCTCAAATCCTCAGACCTTGCTTCATCAAAGAAGTTATTGAGGAAGGCATTCTTAGTATCTTCCCAAGTAGTTAACGATCCTGGTTCCAACTGCTTCAGCCAGTAAGCTACTTCTCCACCAAGTGAGTAAAGGAAAAGCTTGCAGTAAAGGTAATCATTTGACACTCCGTTAGCTTTAATGCTCGATGCAAAATCCTCGAATCTCTCTATGTGGTCCATGTGGTGCTCAGATGGAAGACCATGAAAAGGATGTTGAGCCACAAGAGCGTAGTATGCAGGCTTCAGCTCAAAGTCATTCCTCTGGAAAGCTGGAGGACGAATCGCAACTCTGTTAGCATAGAACTCATCAGGCCTGTTGTATTCTCCCAAAGTGTGCCCACGCCTAGCATTCTCCTGTTGTTCCACTGCTGCTTGTTCAACAATCACAGCACCTTCAATATCAAGTCTCTGCCCTTGCGCATTGGGCCTGTTTCCTTGCTGATCTTGCAGAAACCCATTTTTCCCTCGAATAAACACTAGCGGATTAACCATCTTGACTGGCCTTTTCGCTGCTCGGTTCGCACGCTCTAACTTTCCTATGTCTAGATTGAGATCGACTAGCTCCTTGTCCTGGTTGCTCTTGGTAGCACGGTTAGGCATACACTTGAAACACACAAGAAAAAGAGATAGAGCGCGTAAGTAACAAAACAAAATTTAAAACTTAGACAAAATTCTAAAATCAAAAAATCGATTGGTAATTTTGGTTTTCCGGCAACTGCGCCAAAATTTGATATGCTCAAATTTACCCTGAGCTACTCTCTCAAATTAAGAGATCGTAGTAGTACTTAGGATCGAATCCACAGAGAACCGTAATCACACAAAAGACTTTAAATTCAAATCAAACTAAGAAACAATGTATGAAAGTAAATTAAATAGCTAAACAAGCAAGCATGTGATGATTTGTGTTCTTAAAATCAATTGGACAAAATGTTAGGTTATGGGTAATTCTCAGGTATGAATCGAAATCAAAGAATGAAAGACTGTCAGGATATTTATTAAGTGCAGTTCTAGATTTCAAAACACAAGTGTAAAACTAATCAACTTTCGTTGCAGAGATTATCTATGACTAAAACCCTGAATTCCAAATTTCTTTGCAAATTCAATGAATTAAATCAAACATTAAAGTTTAGGTTCGACTTTCACAAAATCACTAAGCCAAATTTCTTTGCAAATAGTTATTTTGCTCATCTAAGATTAGTTCAGGTTGTTAACAATACTTTCGCATCTATTAATTCAACCTAGGATTTCTAATTCCAGGTGATCAATCCTAAAATCAGAGTTAAAGCAATCTAGATGAAAAACAAGTAAATAAATCCTAACAGTAATTCAATCCCAACAATTTGTCATCAACCCTTGAATCCGCAAAACCTAACTAGCAAATTACTCATACATAGATGAAGAAAACATTATGAGATGAATAAATTGCATAAAAGAGATAAAGTAAAAGATACAAAGGGTTCGAAATCTCTCAAGAACAAGATGCAGATTTGTCTCCCCCAAAAGCTCTCAAAATCAATCTCTCTATTTTTCTTAATAGAAAACAAGATGCACATTTGTCTCCCCAAAAGCTCTCAAAATCAATCTCTCTCTTTTTCTCAATAGAAACAAAATCTCCTCTCAAAAGTTAGGAGAAAACTATATATAATGCAAAAAAGTCAGATTGGGGCTTTTTTTGTTAACTTCTAGAACTTCTAATGCAAAAAAGAAATCTTCAAGACTTGATAAAAACAATTTCTTCTCGTCAGACATGTGCGTCGATCGACGCAAGGTAGAAATATCGAATCTGAGTTGATAACTTTGGTTTCTCTTTCCTCAATGCTCCAAAATGCTCCAAAAACTCCAATTATGTTCCAAACGTACATGAACACTTGAAAAGACTAAAAAAATACCAAAAAGACACTGTAAAAATGACTTATATCATGGCAAAAAATCGGTAAAATCCATAATATATCAATGGAATAACATTAAAGAAATATCTAACGCTTCTAAAAACATTATAATTTTGTGATGTAATAAAACAATTAGAGAAACCAGATTTCAATTTTTAGAAAAATAAACAACACGAGAGTCATAGTTTACTAAAATGTCTTAGAATATATGTATAAAATTTGTAATTTATAATTTATGTTATTATTGGGATCATATTTTATATGACCATTTCAAAAAATATATTATTTTATTATATTATCGAATTTCGTTAGTTTTTACACTGGTCTGGCTCGGGATAGAAGAAATTTATTAATATATAATAATTGTTAATTTATAGAGTATTAATTCATACAGGTTTTACTAATGACTTAGTGAGCCTAGTCACTAAGGTCCATATTTTAAATGAAATTTGGTGAACAATAAACAAAGATCCACTTTGAAAAATACTTACCAAATTATAATGGGACAAAATTAAATAAACTCGCAATAATTATGAACAGTATCATGTCCCGTTGCATTCAGAGATAGAAGCTTTACTATGGACAATGTCATGTATTTTGGAGAAAAGGCTTGATTGCCATGATTTTGAGGCCGACTGCACAAAGCTTGTTGACATCGTCTGATATCTTGGAAAATGGCATGCTGAGATGCATGGTCGGTTTTCCCATTTTTCTTTATCATTCATTTCTCGCTCTTTTATCCGTTCAGCACGTACTAGAGTTATTGATTTTATTTTTGTAAGCAACTCTCCGTCTAATTGGATTACTAATTACGGTGGCACTATTTAATTTATAGGTGCAAATTAGCTATCAGCTCATATATATATATATATATTTTTTTGTTTTTAGTTTTCTATATATATATATATTTTTAACTTCGAAGTTCGAATCTAGGTCCTAATCTCCGTAGGCCCGGAAATACTTCCTTTGGAAATTAGCTATCAGTCTTTAGTCTACTTCCTTTGGAAATACCCCTTCTCTCAAGTGGATTTGAATTAGGAACCCTCTTTCCATTTTTTGAGAAGGAAACAATTAGACCAAGAGCCACTTGGTAGTTTCCTATATTTCTTCGTAGAGATTATCATGTAAATTCTTTAAACATAACCTCTAACCCGAAATTATTTTTCCCTGAATTACAATACAAATTGAAGAAAACAAACATAAATATCGTATCGTTCTGTCACACTAATTAATCCAATTTTTGGTGATGCACACAGTGCATGAAATTGATAATTGTTGAAGGTACTTTTTTCTGTTTTTTGATTTTTTTGTGGTCATTAGTTTCATTTACTTATTAAACCATATACGTGTGATAAAGCAAAAAAATTATCAATGTACCAAAAAATTATAAAATGAATGGAGGAAAGATGGTGAATATGAATTTTTTTTTTTTTTTCCATGTATGCCAAGATTGTATGCAGGCTTGTGAACAAATTATTGCAAGAAATCTTAAGAAGGATCTTGTCGGGTCATATTTAAAAAGTTTTATGAGTGGTAGTTGTTCATTACTAACCAGTGTTTTCTTTTTTTGAAAATCGGAGGTAACAGATTTAGAAGATAACATCTTTATATTTAACTCTAAAAAATATGCTAAAACATTTTTTTCTTACAGTTAGAAAGCCGAGGAATAAGAAAACCAATTTTTTTTTGAAATTGCATAAAAATCTGTTCATGGATCTGTATGCTCCTAAACAGAAAATTGGTATACGACCATAATGAAATTATCTTTCTTTTTTTTTTCCTATGCGGATATGATTATATTGCGTTTGTTTGAAGGCTCGCCCAGTTTATAATGTTAGCTCCAAAGGGATAAATTGTGGATAATTTACATCGGAATCAAGAAAGTTTTATGAAGTTCATAATTACATAAGCGGAGACATCAGCGTGCTCCGCCTCACGCGCTTGTCATCACGAAAACTTTCAATCAATAGAAATCGTATTCATGAATAACTCTTTGTTTGAATTCAGCATTATACACTTTTTCGATAGTAGGCTCTACTGTCTATTCAAATTCTTAAGTAAGAACAGGGCCAGTCTCAAGACAAACAAAGGAAACATGTGCTTGTGGCCTTTAATCTAATAAGTAATATTTGGGCCACTATTTTTTGCTAAAAAAAATTTATTGAGTTGATCTGAATTCATTTGAAACAATTAATAGTTTTTTATAAAAAAATTTAGTTTATTATTTCATAAATCTATTTTTTTTTTGCTTACGGCCTAAGAGCATGTCTATCGTTAGAGACTCTTTTAAAAGTATCTACTTAATTTAATACTAATATTTTTATAAAATTAAATTATCTAATTAAATTAAAAAAAATTGAACCAGTCCTAACGTGAAAAATGTTAGGAGTTTCTGATATTTGTCTTTGGGTTTCTCGTTTGAGAGAATACTCTCAATCTCTCTCCTCCCTTTTTATTTTTATTATTTTATTCTTAAAATACTTTACTAAAAATCAGTGTTGGTATTGGCCTAAAAAATTTCAAAGATTTTCACGGTCGGCCCTGAGTAAAAATAAAATATTTTTGTTAAAAAAAAAAAGTAAAAAATTTCCACTTAAACTCTTTAAATGGAACATGAACAAGAAAACAAGAGTAAGAGTAATATTCTCTTGTTCCGGTTCCATCTTAAGAGTTTGATTGAATATTCATCCATTTCTTTATCATAAAAAATATATTCATTTTAAGAGTTTGATTGTTTAGTTCCAACGAACCATCAACAAAAAGAAAGAAAAATTGTGAATATAATGGATAATTATAGTTGCATGTAGTGGCAGAGCCTGAATTAATTTTTGTAGGGATCAATATTCATATAATTATTTTAATAATATTAAAATATTATTTTAAGATAAAACAAAACTAAGAATAATGTCATTATTATTGTAAACCCCCCTAAATTATAGCTATTTTGATTAAAAAGTATTCAAATTATTTGTGTAACAAGGAGGTCATCAAGCGGATTTGAGGGGGTCAACTTCATGTAAACTAAACCAAATCGTCCAACAAATACAAATTAACTAAGCTTGCAAACCAAAGTTTTTAAAAGTTATGGAGGTCAACTGACCCCCCTCCTAAGCTACTAGCTCCGCCACCGGTTGCAGGAGTGAACTCTCGAATAGTCCAATATAATTTTTTAGGTAAAAATAATCTTAAAGATATCTAATATGTTAAAGAGTTTGTAAACTAAAAATATGAAACTTTCATTATTATTATTTTTGTTTATATTTTGTTTTAATAATGTCATTTTATTTTTTTTTCTTTTGAATAATGCATGACTTTCATTGAATTTCGTTAATCATAATAATTAAACGATTGTCTATTAAATTTCAATTTTGAAAAAAAAAACGAAAATACTAAAATAATTGAAGAAATTTTTTGAAAGATAAGAAATGTTATCACTATGAATTTCGTCAAACATGTATAATCACTCGCAAATGCCACGTTTGAGGGATGCCTAACTAGTCTTTATGCGTTCTTAGCTCTTTCTTTCAAGTTTCAACTCAACGTTTAGTTTTATTTTTCTTTTCCAATTAAAATCGAAACTTTAAGGTTTTGCAATTGAAGGAAGACAAAATGGAAATGAAGCTAGAAGTGACCAGGAGACAAGTAATCAAGCCTTCTTCACCTACACCTCAAGATCGCCTTCAACTATCATTGTTCGATCTAACATGTCCAGCAATTTACGTCGCAACGACCTTCTTCTACAAATCAGTCACCGGAGAGTCGCCGGAGATCATCTCCGGGAGGCTTAAAATCTCTCTGTCCGAAACTCTCTCACGTTTCTATCCTCTAGCTGGACGAAGAGAAGGCAGCTCCATAATCTGTAACGACGAAGGTGTAGTCTTCTCGGAGGCACGTACCAATCTTGTCCTCTCAGATTTCTTGAGAAACCTCAACACTGATTCTCTTGAAGAATTCTTCCCTAAATTCGAGCAAGGAGAATCTCCCGGTACGTGGCCATTGTTGAGGGTCAAGGTCAGTTTCTTCGGGTCCGGATCAGGAGTCGCGGTCACTGTTGGTATCTCTCACCTTATCTGTGATGCAGCCTCATTGTTGACCTTTGTCCAAGGATGGGCTGCTACAACAAAAGGAACTACAATAAGTATTCCTCAATTTGCAGGAACTACAATCTACCCTCCTCCTTATAGCTCTTTCCAGTCTCCTTCTTTAGATGATCTTTTCGAGCTTAGAGGGAAATGTGTAACTAATAGACTTGTCTTTAAATCCTCTAAGATCTCTGAGCTCAAACGCAAGGCCGCTAGCAAAAGCGTCCCGGTACCTACACGTGTGGAAGCCATCACCTCGCTTATTTGGAAATGTGCTAGAAACGCCTCACGGTCTAACTCAGTGGTTCCAAAGTCAACGTTGATGACTCAAGCCATGGACTTGAGGCTTAGGATACCTTCTAATGTTTTGCCACAAGACGCCATGGGAAACCTACAATCGGCTTTCTTTCTTAAGAAAGACGCAGAAAGCGAGTTAGAAATTGATGAAACGGTGGCCGAGTTTAGAAAGGTCAAGGAAGGAGTCAACGAGATGGTTAAAGAAAATCTCCAAGGCTATGATACTGGTAGTACCATTACCACTACCAAACTTGGTCAGAAGTTGTTGAGTGTGATGGCAAATTTTGTGGCAGAGTTGAAACCGGACATGGACTTATACACAATGTCTAGCTGGTGTAGAAAGCCTTTCTATGAGGTTGATTTCGGATGGGGCAATCCGGTATGGATGGGATCCGCTTCTCATACCATCTACGACAACATTGTGTTTGTGGTGCTGATGGATTCAAAGGATGGTGAAGATGTAGAGGTTTGGGTAGGCTTACCCAAACAAGACATGCCAGTGTTCGTTCGTGACAAAGACTTGCTTACTTATGCCGTTCTAAATCCCCCGGTCTTGATCTAAACAAGACTCCAACGAGTCAGTATTTCTCAGTATATGTATGAAATATGTGATGAATATCTAAATATCAATTTCTATGCTTGATTTAATAAATTGTTGGCATTTGTAATTGGCTGTGATTTGAATAAAGCGGCTCACCATTCTCTTCTAAGAAGCACTAAACCTTGAGGCAACTCCATCAATGCTTCTTCACCCAAATCTCCATGAAAAAAATATCATCCATTAGATGTACCTCCCAAATCTTCTCAGCTGCAACTTTCAGAACTAAGCGAACAGTGCTTATTTTCACAAACAGAGCAAATGTGTCATCATAATCAAGTCCCAAAATATGTCGATCAAATATCAAAGCTTAGCATCATCCCCAGATCAAATATATTTTTTTGTTGTTGTAATTTTGATTAAAATCAAGTTCCAACCAAACCAAAACTATACAACAAATAGAAGCTATAAATCATAAGTAACAAATGATACCAAAAGGTATTCATTTAAAAATAGTCATAACGACATTATCTAAAAATACTAAATTCAAAACAAAAACAAGCGAGCGACAAAGACTTGTTCTCTTCCGTATGATCTCAGTTTGTAAAGTAATATTAGAGCAAAATGTGCATATTGTTAAAAGTTTAAATGTGCAATAATGCAAAATATAATTGTGTTAATATAGAAAAAACATTAGAAAGTTGATTCAAGAATTCATTATACTAATGAATTGTTTGTATGTATATTGTTAGAAAGGGCATTAACCAACAAAATAAGGTCATCAAATATATTTTGTCGGAAAAGACAATTCCATTAGAATTTCATCGGTATATTCTGACAGTATTACGACAAACACTTCTCAACATATTAGTGATGATTCGTGTGAGTCGAAAAAACTTCTAGCGGAATTCCAAGGACCTAATTGTTGATGGGATTCCGGCGAACCTTCTGACGAATTCTTTTTCAACGGACATTTCCGATAGAATTTCTACAAGTATATTTTATATTAAATATGAACTTGTAAATAGTCCGTAGGAAAATTTTGAGTTATTTCCGACATATACATAAATATTTGGTAAAAAAAAGACTTTTGTTTTAGTTAATAATGTATTTAAATAAAAGATATTTAAATGAATAATTACTGTTTGAAATTAATAATTAAATTTTGAAAATTCTGTTTTAAACAATTTGAAAATAAATAAAATTAAACAGAGGTACTTCAGAAAGATAAACGAGTACAGACTAATATGAAAAAAATTGGAAAATAAATTTTGAGGAACGAGTAAATATCCATATCATATATCTTAGGTGCTTAGATCTCTTTATCCTTCTCCGTCATTTGAGTCCTCAATACCTCGATATCCCTGACTTGCTCTTTTAATTCGTTGAGCTGTCAGTATATCTCGGAGTTCAAACAAGTATGTAGTCGAAGAACATCATTTTTTTTAAATGTAAATATTTTATTTAAAATGAAAACGTTTTATGTTTACAAGTCAAGTCAATATAAACCTACAAAATGATTTTATGGCAAAAATGATAAAAAATAGAAACATATTATATTACGATTTTCTGTCCATAACTCAACAGAAGCACAAAAGCTAACGGAGTAGTGAAGTGATGATGATATTACTGTTCTCACCAAATCTGATGCTCGAGAAAAGGAAGTAGAAACAGAACGCCAATCCGACATACCAAACCGCGTGACACTAGAAGTTTTTCACTGGAGGTCCATGACTGAGCCGTCAACGGGAAAGTCTTCAAAGTCTTCTATCACATACACCACGTGTGTAATGTGAGAGCAACTAGAAGAACAATTCCATGAACTATCACAAACCAATAAATGCGAACGGTGCAAGCTCACTCGCTCCGCCTAGTTCCTCCGAAGTCAGCAAGCATAGAGCTAGATAAAACATAACATAACTACACCGACCACAATCAGTCTTACTAGCTCCTTTAGAGCACAAGACTAAAGTAACCAAAGCATAACACACTAATAACACAAAGCTAGATATACCAAAGATGCAAACACAAGGAATCGATATTGTGCCACCACCGGTACCCATACCCTCTCCAAAGTTACATCACCGTAGGCACTAGATAGCGAATTATGAGTCAATCAAGGCGAGGCCTCACACTCGAGCAATCACTCTGTCACCGAAATCACAAGGGAGAAGAGGGATCTACAAAATCAGATCTACGTCAGACGAGATGCGTGAGTCAAGCGCAGAGAAGAAGCTGATCTTTACCGTACAAATCGCCATGGTCTAGCAAGCTTACACGCGGAAGAAAACCCTAGCACTGAGACACGCCAGTCACACACGGCGGAGCTCTATCCCACTCATCGCGAGATAACAAAACAAATCGAGCATATCCGAGAAGTCCAATCACCAGAGAACATAAGATGGGGAACAGGCCCTCTCACGGCATGGGTCGCAACAAGACCAGAGAGGCAAGCAGATGAACGGCGAAGAAAAGTCCGGCTACGATTTGAGAGAAAGAGGTCGTCACGCATGAGATGTTTGTTAAGAGAAGATCATGCTTGAGTAGGAAGACGGCCTAGTTCCGAATGACGGCCCTTGGCGTACAGGATTTCTTGTAAGATGAAGGAATATAAGTATTAGTTGTATTTTGTCAATTAAAAACATAATTTAAAAAGGTTAAAAACTTTTTTTTTTTGGTTGAAAACAAAAAGGTTAAAAACTTGTTCTTATTTGGTCTGGTTACAAAAAATGACTCTAAAATTGATTTAAAATACAAGTGTAACCCACATATCTTATGTTTGAGAAAAATAACCCAAAGGGGTAGTGAAATTACAACTACATCTTTTATGACCAAACCATAAAACGGAGGCATAATAACTGTTTTAACCTAGAAAAATCTGCTGAGTAATATAGAAGTCTACTGGTAGACTTCTGTCAGGAAATCAACGCGTAGACTCCATGAGAAGTCTACTAGAGGGGGTTTAGTAGACTACCAAAGCAGTCTACTATATAAATATATTTTAAATTTAAATTTATAAATTAACAAAAAACCTTTTGTTAAATTTTTTTGATTGATGACCTTACTATTAACAATTGTGAAGTATGAAAAATAAAATTTCACAAAATTAAACATACTTAAACCTACTTAGACAAAGAAGGTTATGAAAACTACTTTTGTGGTTTAGTAGACTACTACAGCAGTCTACTATATAATTATATTTTAAATTTAAATTTATAAATTAACAAAAAATATTTTGATAAAAAATTTTGATTGATGACCCTACTATAAATAATTGAGATCTGTGAAAAATAAAATTTCACAAAATTAAACAAATTAGGTTATGAATGAAATACATACTATACTAAACAAAGGGTTACCAAATAAGGTACATCATAGGTTGCAAACATGTTTTTACACTTAGGGTTAAAGTTAGGGTTTATCATTTTTATATTTAAAATGTCAAATTTGCATAAAAGTGTTAACTTTTGAGTGAATATATTATACGTTTTGAAAGTTTTGGTATAGGGTTTCGAATAATCATTGAAAATAATCGATTTATGTGAAGTAGACTTAATTTAGAGGATGTGTATTTGTTTGCATCATCGAAGCCCAGTAGGTTTGTGAGAGGATGTGTTTTTGTTTGCATCTCTCAGTATGTTTAGTAATCAAAGGTTTCCAAATCGAAGGTCTTCACTATGTTTCTGTGCTTTTATTTTCTTATACGATGTTTGGTTTTGGATACAGCAGACTTCTCTAGTAGACTTCTGCAGTAGATTTCTCTAGTAGACTTCTGCAGTAGACTTCTCCAGTAGACTTCTTCAGTAGACTTTTCCGTAGACTCCTCCAGTGGATTTCTCCAGTAGACTTCTCCAGTAGACTTCTCCAGTAGACTTATCCAGTAGACTTCTCCAGTAGATTTAAATCTGCATTTAGAAGTCTACTAAACATGTGGAGGCAAATTTGAATTTTGTAAAAACATTTTAAAAATTTGAATTTCTTAAACATTCATCAAATCGTGTAGTTAAGCTGAACCAAATTGAACCAATTTTTTTACCCATCCAAATTAATCGAACTTAACCAATTTATTTACCCTACCTATAAAACCACAAAAATGCGGTTTGGTTGAAAAAAAATTTACAACCTAAAGTTACAACATTTCGTCTCCAAACAAGAGATCTACAACCTTCCGTCTCCATCATCACCGTCAGTTACACTTCATGCCTTCTTTTTATTCTCTCAACTCTTTTTGATTTTAGTATCTATTACTCGCTATTTCTCTATCTGATTCGAGAATCTAACCTCTTTTTTTTCACTCTTCTTTGCCGATCTGCCGCCGCCAGAAAGTACGAATTCGGTTTAACTTCATCGAAATACAGTGGATTTCGCCAGCAGACTTCTTCAGACGATGGATATGGATGCGATGACGGATATGGATGGAAGAAGTCTCCCGTCAAGGCTTTATTCCAAAGGAGATGAGCCTGAACTGGGTAAAAGTATACACTACTACTATGCTGGAAATACACAGTTGTTTGAATCTCTAGGCAACGTCTTAAGGAAAGATGAGTGGGAAGAGCTTTTATTCTCTCCATTGGGTGTGGTGCTACGGTTCCATGCTCTCAAGTTTGGCTGGGCATCGAGGATGGTTCATTATATACTAACTGCTCAGCTAGAGTGCAAGAAACCCCATGAGATATGGAGTCTAATTGGTAACAAGCCGTTGAGGTTTTCATTGCTTGAGTTTGAGGAGATTACCGGTCTGAATTGCCGTGACGTTCCGAATTTGGATAACCTAGATGTAGAGGTCACTGAAGAAACGCCACAATTTTGGACCCTTCTGGGAGTTGATGTCGACAGGGGTCCAACTGTGAACGAGTTAATAGAAGCTTGTGGTTTATGTGCAGAGTGGACACGGTTGGACCGCATCAGGTTGGGATATCTATGCATATACGCCGGTTACATTGAAGCTAAAAAAGAGACAACACCCATCAATATTAACTTTGCTAGGCTTGTGATGGATATCACTGCCTTCCAAAACTACCCATGGGGTAGGGTTGCATTGAAGTTTTTCATCAAGTCAGTGAAGGAGAAAGACTTGGCAAAGTTATCGTATACAGTGGAAGGCTTCGTACATGTTCTCCAAATATGGGTGTACTATTCTCTACCAGATTATGCAGCCCAATATGGTGGTCCCTTTCCACATAAACCTACTCCACCTCTACTGGCTTTCAAGGGATCCAGAGGCAAGAGATATATGAAAGAGAACATGTACAAACAGGTCTGCTTATTTCTCTTTGTAGACTTCTCCTTCTCTTTGTAGACTTCTCCAAGTATGTTGCAATTTTTGGCTTCACACGTCGTATCAAATTCATGTATCAGTCATACTCATCAAGCGTATACGCATACGCAGCACCTTTGACCAAGTACATGAGCTGTTTTCTCCTAAATTTTGTGGCAATGTTACACTGAAGATGGTAATAACATATACCTCGTGTTGCCCAAGGGAAAACCGTCTCGCATGCCTTCATAATGGACGCGTGCCTGTCTGAAACTATGCTCAACGAGTATTGATCAGAAATACAACCTCTCAATTTGGTAAAAAAACCATTGCCATGAAGCATCGTTCTCAGCATCTACGATTCTAAACGCCAAAGGAAAAATCTGGAAATTACCATCTTGGGCGGCTGCCACTAGCAAAACACCTTCATACTTTCCACTTAAATGAGTCTCATCGACCACGATTACTCGTCTAAGATACTGAAAACCAGCTATGGAGGCTCCGAACGATATAAATAAATATTTAAATCTATTGTGAGCATCAACCTCAAGAGCGGTCAATGTTCCCGGATTTGCTTTCTTGATCATATGTGAATAAGATGCGAGATTTTCATATCCATGTTCAGCAGTTCCCCTCACCATTTCTTGGGCGTATAACAATGATCTGTATGAAGTGGAATAATCCAGATTCATACCAAACATCACCTTCATTGAATCTTGTATATGCTTTGGCGTAACTCCATCAATTATTCCGAAGCGCTCGATAAATAACCTACCAATATACTTTGGAGTAGAGCATTTTCTGTGAGTGACTCTGTCCGATAGTGAACATGTATGCTTTTTAATATACTTTGTCACACAAAAACGGCTTGGTTCATTCGTCACACCAGCTCTGACTTTCCACTTGCATCCTTTAACACGACACATAGCGACTAACAGAGTTTTAGTAGACTTGTATGTTTTGAATGCAAATCTTAACATCATGGCCGTCAATCGCAACTCTCTAAGCAGCTCATCCTTGCTACCAAAACTCTTTCCGACAAGTATACCATCAAACCATGTCGTTTTTGATCCTAATCCTTCGCCAAAACAACGCTCACTACCACCAACACCATCAAATGAGATATCATCTTCATCCTCATCTTTGACTTTCCCGTATGCACTATAATCTTCATTGATACCAACACCATCAATTTTTATATCCTCGTCTTGCCCATCACTATCTTCAACGTCTTGTCCGTCACCATATTCACTACCATGATCTTCTTCATTGACACCATTTCCCGTATCATCCCTATAGTGGTCACCATCTCCTTCCTCGCATTCCTCAGCATCTACGTCTGTATATTCTTCACCACCACTGGCCAAAATTCCATCACAATCATTGTTGACATCATCATCCTTCTCCAACCGACTCGAGACACAAAGACGTATAACATGCGTTTTACTTAGCTCAATCAAATTCTTAACTTGTCTATCATTTGTGACATGCATTGGAGGAGTATCCGGTGCCATATGTTGCAACATTGATTAAGGTAGTGAATAAGTGATCTCCACCAAGTCTGATTCCAGCTTATATTCATCTTTGGCCATCTCAAGAAGATCACAATGGGTGCAATCATCACTCAAAAAGAACAGTCTTCCTCCTTTTGGATTATCAACCACAAATTGCCACGCCTTATCTTGAATAGCCCATTCTCCATAGACAACAACTAAATGAACCATTCTCTGTAAAAAATAATAATAATAGAAAACACATTAGGTCTCGAACATCTGCTGTAGACTTCGTACTGAAGTCTACTAAGTGACTACTAGTAGACTTCACAGATAAGTGACTTCATAGAAAAGTCTACCAACAACAGCTAAGTACTACTCAAACAAAAAATTTGATTTATACAATAAATATTGAACCTAAATATGTTAAATTAACACAGAAGGAAACACATTATATAACACACATGTGGGAGAAAGAAAATCCAAAAAATTATTATAAATAAGTTTTAAATGCAATTATAAGAAAATTAAATCAGTAGACTTCTCTCTGAAGTCTACTAGTAGACTTCTCTATGAAGTTAGAAAAGTCTACCAGTAGACTTCATCGAGAAGTCTACCAGTAGACTTCATCGAGAAGTCTACGTAATGGGTTATTTTTGCAATTACGACAAACGCTAGTAGACTTCAGCAGCAGTCTATTAGGTTACTTTTGCATTTGACCAGAATTTGACTAGAATTTGACTTTTTCAAATAGACTTCTTAGAGAAGTCTACTGAATAAAAAGGTTATTTCTGCAATTGACTAAAGTTTGACTTTCTTTAGTAGACTTCTATTGCAGTCTACTTGGGAAATCTACCAGTAGACTGCAATAGAAGTCTGCTGAAATGTGTAGTCTACTCAAAAGGCCGGGTTACATTTGCAGTTGACCATAAAGTTGACTTCTTGGATAGACTTCTCCAGAAGTCTACTCTGAAAAAGGTTAGTTTTGTGTTTGACCAAACATTTATCGGCAGACTTCTCTTGCAGTCTACTACTAATTTAAGAAGTCTACTGATTTATTTAATAAGTAGTAGACTGCATAAGAAGTCTACTGATAAATGTTTTTCTTGGTCAATGTCTCAGATTTTGGTCAAACGCAAAACTAACCCGTCCGTACATAACAGACTTCTGATGCAGTCTACTAAAAAAGTCAACAATGTGGTCAATGCCAGAAATAACCTTGGAGTAGACTCTATTTGGAGTCTACTGGAGAAGTCTACTGGAGAAGTCTACGGAGAAGTCTACTATTTAAAGTCAAAGTTTTGGTCAAATACAAAACTAACTCATTTTCAAGTAGACTTCATGTGCAGTCTACGAGTGTTTTTTTTTGTTATCAAAGGAAAACATGTAGACTTCACGAGCAGTCTACTTTGAATATTTTTAAAAAAGGTCAATTGCAAATCTAACCTTTCGTTGACTAGTAGACTTCTGGTGCAGTCTACCAAATCGGAAAACACGGTTTTTTGTTCTTTATCACACGTAGAGCTCGGTTTTCAGCTCTTTCAAGCACCTAAAAATTCTAATATGACCGTTAACAAAGAAGCCCAGCCGTCGTTTATGAAAGAACCATTGAAAATCGATAGATTATGAGAGAAAGAATTTTGAAAACCAAATTTAGTTAGTTTTTTAGATGAAATTGGAGAGAAAATGGGTAAGAAAGAAGTTATGAGCTCACAAATGAAGCTGTTATCCTTTCCTAATTAGTTGGAGAAGCATTTAGAGCTTCATTTTGGTTGTTCATGGTGGTTGGAAATATTGATGATAATGACATTTTCGTAAATAAGTTAATTTATTTGGTTGTTTATTTTATAGTTTAGAATGTCTGATTTAAAAAAAAACAAATTAATTCAAATATAATGGCATTTCCGTGAATAAGTTGAATTTTATGGTTGGTTTGATAAAATTTTGAAGAAAGAGAAAGAAGCGATTACATTTGCAATTGACCTCAAATTTAAGATTATTTCATCAAAGAAGGGATGAAAGGCTTTTGTTTTAGTTAATAATGTATTTAAATGAATAATTACTTTTTGAAATTAATAATTAAATTTTGAAAATTATGTTTTAAACAATTTGAAAATAAATAAAATTAAACAGAGGTACTTCAGAAAGATAAACGAGTACAGACTAATATGAAAAAAATTGGAAAATAAATTTTGAGGAACGAGTAAATATCCATATCATATATCTTAGGTGCTTAGATCTCTTTATCCTTCTCCGTCATTTGAGTCCTCAATACCTCGATATCCCTGACTTGCTCTTTTAATTCGTTGAGCTGTCAGTATATCTCGGAGTTCAAACAAGTATGTAGTCGAAGAACATCATTTTTTTTAAATGTAAATATTTTATTTAAAATGAAAACGTTTTATGTTTACAAGTCAAGTCAATATAAACCTACAAAATGATTTTATGGCAAAAATGATAAAAAATAGAAACATATTATATTACGATTTTCTGTCCATAACTCAACAGAAGCACAAAAGCTAACGGAGTAGTGAAGTGATGATGATATTACTGTTCTCACCAAATCTGATGCTCGAGAAAAGGAAGTAGAAACAGAACGCCAATCCGACATACCAAACCGCGTGACACTAGAAGTTTTTCACTGGAGGTCCATGACTGAGCCGTCAACGGGAAAGTCTTCAAAGTCTTCTATCACATACACCACGTGTGTAATGTGAGAGCAACTAGAAGAACAATTCCATGAACTATCACAAACCAATAAATGCGAACGGTGCAAGCTCACTCGCTCCGCCTAGTTCCTCCGAAGTCAGCAAGCATAGAGCTAGATAAAACATAACATAACTACACCGACCACAATCAGTCTTACTAGCTCCTCTAGAGCACAAGACTAAAGTAACCAAAGCATAACACACTAATAACACAAAGCTAGATATACCAAAGATGCAAACACAAGGAATCGATATTGTGCCACCACCGGTACCCATACCCTCTCCAAAGTTACATCACCGTAGGCACTAGATAGCGAATTATGAGTCAATCAAGGCGAGGCCTCACACTCGAGCAATCACTCTGTCACCGAAATCACAAGGGATAAGAGGGATCTACAAAATCAGATCTACGTCAGACGAGATGCGTGAGTCAAGCGCAGAGAAGAAGCTGATCTTTACCGTACAAATCGCCATGGTCTAGCAAGCTTACACGCGGAAGAAAACCCTAGCACTGAGACACGCCAGTCACACACGGCGGAGCTCTATCCCACTCATCGCGAGATAACAAAACAAATCGAGCATATCCGAGAAGTCCAATCACCAGAGAACATAAGATGGGGAACAGGCCCTCTCACGGCATGGGTCGCAACAAGACCAGAGAGGCAAGCAGATGAACGGCGAAGAAAAGTCCGGCTACGATTTGAGAGAAAGAGGTCGTCACGCATGAGATGTTTGTTAAGAGAAGATCATGCTTGAGTAGGAAGACGGCCTAGTTCCGAATGACGGCCCTTGGCGTACGGGATTTCTTGTAAGATGAAGGAATATAAGTATTAGTTGTATTTTGTCAATTAAAAACATAATTTAAAAAGGTTAAAAACTTTTTTTTTTTTGGTTGAAAACAAAAAGGTTAAAAACTTGTTCTTATTTTGAGCATAAGGTTGATCTCGTTCTAGAATAATTTTATTCTAGCCGAAGAGTCTTCTTGAAAGAGTTGCGTAAGGCGGTCAGCCATCTTTTCTTCGCTTTTCCCGAAGACATCACGCACCACCAAATTATAAACCAAGCCGGTTTTTTATTGGTTCTCTTATTATCTTCTTCTTGGCTAAGTTTTATGTGGGTGTGCCGCTTTAAAAACCTAAGAAGATCATATGCGTCCGATTCACATGTTGTTTTAAGAAGCTCAGACTTCTAGGGAAATTAAATCAACCATGACGGTTACATACAATGCACCATGACGGTTACATCCAACGCACACAGCATAACTCACAAGCAAGTTATCTGCCTTGACTTCCATATTAGTGTCATTAGAAGATACTGTCTAAACATTTTAGATTGAGCTGTCTAATTTAAAAAGGTGAGAAATTTGTTAAATTTACAGAGAGTTTGTTAGTTCAGAAAAATGTGATTTTTTTTGTATATTTTAGGTATAAAAGTTCTAACAATTGTAAAAGTCCATGGATACTTATATTTTGGAAAAAAAAATAATAGTTTTTATCTAATAACACTATAGATTTACTAAATCAATAATATCTATTTTTTGGAATCTTTTATTATATAAAGCTTGATGCGTCAAACGTGATAATTAACAAGATCGTGACACGTGTTATTCGATCGATTAGATTTTGACACGTGTTTAAAAAATTCCAATTAAATTTTACCGTATATATCATGCAAATCTTATTTCTCAAACTTATATATTTGTATTTATCAAGTAGATTATTAAAATCAATATATATATCAAGATTGTTTTTCAACATTAATAATACATGTGTAAAAACTTTTTAGTTCAAATAGATTTAGGTTTACATACCCAAATCATCATAGATTATAATATTTTGTATTTATATAATAAGCGTTTGTGTTCTCTTAATCTTCTCACCAAACAATTTTAAACTTCGATAATCATTTCGACGAATTATATTTCAACTTTTTCATTATAAAATAACATCAATTATCCTCTTATTCGATAGGTGAGATAGATTACGACGATCTAATTGTAGTATTTTCATTTGCTTCCTGCAAATTACAAGCTAAAATTTTGTGCATCATTCGCTTCTTGGGAATCAATTATGTGAAAAAAATCTTATTAAAATTTACAATTTTAGTTTGCAACTAAAAATATGAGCAATTTTTCAAATTTTTGGAAAAATAGTTATATATGTAGATATATAAAAAAAAAATAACATAATTCAATTAGGAATAGAAAAAAACTAATTAGTTGAAAATATTTGAAAATTTTAAATTGAAAAAATAATATACTAAAAAGAATCAAAACAACTTAATAACAGTGAGACTTTCTATTAGTGGTTTTGCACTTTTCTTTTCTTTTTTCTTTTCCCATATTATAAAACATTTATAAAGCTGAAAAATTCAAATAGAGAAATGAGTAATTAATTCAAATTTTTATATAAAAAAAATAGAATAGTGAAGTAATAAAAACTAAATTACTTCATACATAAATAAAAAACCTAATTACGTGATAAAATTTAAGAAATACTTGGAAATCAAATAAAAAACAACCAAGATAAAAAAGTAACTCTTAAATTATTTTATATCAACATTTTTTGTTTTATTTTGTTTATTTTCATGGATAATTTATTCTTTTTTTATCTTTTTGAATTTGATTTTTTCACGGCTTATAAAATATTTTATCACAGGTTATAAAATATTTTATCACAAATATGCATATATGCGGGTCATTCACCTAGTAACAAATAAGTTTTAATAGAATTAAGTCATTAAACCAATACTACTTGATTTTAGTTTACTATGAACTAGATTAAAACACGCGTCGATACGATTGTAAACACATTAAATATTATTAATATCAAAATTTAAGTTTTAATTAATAACCCGTTAAATTATAAAAATATTTTAAAAGATTTAAACATGAGTCTTAAATCACTAAAGTTTAATTTATATCTTAATTATCTTTTCCTAATTCATATTATGCAGACAGAAAAATATTTATACATAAATGAAATTTAAATCATATTCTTAATAACAAAAAAATTCTTACACATTACGAATTAATATTAACTATATGATAAAATCTTATAATAATTAACATATTATAGATTTATATCATAAAACAAAATATTTATGTGAATAGTTTATAAATAGTTTTATCAAAGATTATATATAAATCTATGATTGATAGTTATTAATATCATCGGTTTATTTTCATTGAGATCTATACTCGTCAAATCCTAACAATAAATATAATATTTTGATCTTAAAAAAAAATGTTATTACTATTTTATAACATGTACAATTTTCATTTCATATAATTTTTTTTTAACATTGAAAAATATAGGTAGAATATTTATATTTTCTTTGTAGTATTCTATAACTATGTTTATAAAAGAAATATGTTTATACATTTTTATTTTTTTTGGTATGTTTGTGCATATAAATTTTAACATTGAGATTTCCGTATTCTTTCTAACTTTTTTTTTCAATTTCTAAAAATTCTCTTGTTTTATCATTCATATTTGTTAACTAAAATTCTATTTCTTTTCTGCTTTTTTGTTTTTCTTATTGTTCATAGTTTCTCTATTTTGTTTTCTAATTTTATTTTTATAATGTATTTAAAAAAAAAAATTTCCTAACTATTTGAGATTATTAGAAATATTCTCTTTTTATTATATGGTTAGTTGTTTGACAATTATTTTATTCGTTTCCATTTTTAATTTTTATTTTTTTAGAAATTTTCTCTTTTACTATTTGGTTAGTTGCTTGACAATTATTTCATTTGTTTTCTATTTTTAATTTTTTTTTAATTAATTTTAAATTTTAACACATATCATCATGTGATCAATATTGGACATATGTCACGATCTGATGAATTAGAATCTTGCTTACGTACCGTGTTGTCATCGTGCATATTCTCATTTATATAATAAGATATAAAAATCTATAAATTATAATATATTAAAAAAACAAATCATTTGCTAATAACTCTCTGAGCTCCTCTATTGAATGTTTCTCCATGGATCTATCATATTATAAAATGAATAAAAATGAGCAAAAGTATGAGAGAGAGTAACATAAGTTTTTTAAATAAGAAACTCTAGAAAAAACTTAAGAGACTCAAATGACACATAGACATGTATCATTGGATCAGTTGTATTTATAATTTAAAAGTTAATAACTTAATTAAATTTTATATAAGATATACTAAGAGCACTATTAACAGTGATCTTTTACTTAGTTTCTAGGTAACTAAAAAAACTAAAAATAAAAAAAAGCACAAAAAAGAGGTGAACCGTTTCTGAAGGGAGAACGTCTCACTATTATAGACCTAGTTGACACATGTCTTTACAAGATTGGTTCATAATTTATTTAATTATTAAAAAAATAACTAAATTAAATAAAATCAATTAAAATATTATATGTGAGAGACTAAAAGAGGTTTCACCGTTAATAGTGCTCTAATATTATATGGGAAAATTGAAAATAAAGGATATTTTCAAGGAAATTTGTCCATATATACATTTGTTAATAGAGTTTGGTAATCTACACCTTTGTAATAATTTACATCCTATTATACTTCTAATTCTACTAACAAACTCGAAATCATACCCTATTTCGAAGTCTCTAAATCAAGTAGAGGGTTCAAAACAGACAAACAACTGATCGAAGACTCTAAATCAATTAGAGGATTCAAAAACTCCTTCAAGAGACAAACAATTTTTGAAGACTCTAAATCACTTAGAGGGTTTGTCCCAAAACTAGGGTATTCGACAATTGGAGGGTTTTCTTTCTCTGAACTTTCTTCTTCGGCGGCTCCATCTTCTTCGATGGCGACCTTCGTCCTTCTTTGCCCCTGTCTCTCTTAATCGACGGTGAAGACAGCTCTTCGTTGCTCTTTTTCCTTCCTTCTTTGCCCCCTTCTTCTTTCTTCGGTGGCGGTTTACTTCTCTCTCTTTCGACGGCTCTTTTTCCTTGTCGACGGCCCTCTTAATCGACGGCTCTTTCGGTGGCGTTTTACTTCGCCAAACAATTCACTGAAGCTCCAACAAGTTCCATCAAGGTTCCTATTCGGTAAGCATCCTATATATCAAATTAGCTTGTGCTTTTCGATAAAAATTTATGAAGCTTTAGAAATTGTTTGGTGATCAAGTTCTCTCTTTAATACCCATCTCTTTAAGTGTTTATTAACTCGTAAATTATGCAGATTATCAAGTCATATGAACTACAAGTCTCTTCCCATCCAAGAAGAAAACCTCGTTTGAGATTCCTGCATTTTCTGTATATTTCTATTTGTGCCAAGAAGAAACCCTGTAAGGTAAGCATATTCTCTTCTATAAGTATTTATACATTTGGTTTTTCTTCTTTCTGTACCAGCAGTGCGTTTGCATTTTATAATTGGTAAGGAAAGCATAGAGAAACTTCCTTTTTTTCGTTTGTTTGTTTTAGAGAATCTTGGCATTGTAGAAGTAACATCAGCTGTGTCTAAGTACGAACCTCTGCGGTTGGATTATGAGGTTGTAGACGTTTAGTTAAAAACTTTTGGAATATTTAGACACTTTCGTATTCTTCTTCTTTAATGTACAAACGTTAGTATTCTACTTCTTTGCTGTAGAAACTTTAGTATTCTTCTTCTTTGAGACTTTAGTAGAAATTTTATCATCAATTAAACATCATTAACACTTCGATAATTATGTTGATACACCTAAAGCATCGATTTTTCGATCATTCACAAGGTCTTGTAAGTTATGAGAAAGAGTGGCTACACCGTCTAAGAATTGGATTACGCTTGACATGCTTGGTCTAGTGGCTGCCACTGGATGCGAGCAAAGCAGTCCTAGTTTCAAAACCAGAGTTACTTGTTCCGCAAGATACTTGTGCCTAACCGCTCATCAACGACTTGCAGTATATCTCCACTGTCCCAACATCACATCTGGAATCTAAAGAGAATATGAGTTAAAAATCTGGAATCATGTGGCTACCAAAAATATATATATATTTAAGTTATATATATATATATATATATATCTTTGTTTTTTATTTTCTTCATGTTTTCTATTATTTTCCAGACATTTTGTATATTATTTTCCAGACATTTTTCATTTTCTTCATGTTTTTCATTGTATATTCCCTTTGCTCGTATTAGACACTCAAGTCAAACTCATGTCCTGTTATCTTTTAGTTCCAAGAGCTGAGAATCAATGAAGAACCAATTTTTGTAATAAGAAAGAAAAAATTTGTAACTGAGAAAGTTAAGTAGAACCAATTTGATCAATATAAGACGATTGTTTGACCTTAATGAATTTAGAATTGGTGCATGCATCACCACACCATGCCTAACCACTCTCTCGTTCTTCATATACACAGCTCCATCCGCATACTCGAGCTCCTCTAACCGATGTAAAATAATGTAAAGTGACTACCTTTATAACCTGAAAGATCAATCCAAGTACGAGATGCGGCTATAAAGAAAGAAGAGAAAGAATTAGAAAACAGAATATGAAACAGAGAAAATAAAGGAATTAGAAAACAAAAAAGATACCAGTTTTAAGATTCTCCTCCTAAAACAGCACTAACATTGGCCTACTCAAGGTTTCTTCTATCTTTTTTTCACACGCTGTTCTGAGAAATAACTTGTCCAAATCAAAGATAGATCTCTGCATCTGAAGCATTCATCGAAGAGCAATTGACAGAGTGTGGAGTCTTGAGATTTGCGTACTCGTCGACGTAGCAAGAACCAGCCAGCGTCGTTGAGGTCGCGGCTGTTGCAGCAGTTGGTTGTTCAGGCAACATGAAGCTGCCAAGAACGCGTGTCACCTAGTGCATTGTGGGTCGATTGCTCGGCTGTCTTTGGTGCATAAGAGCGCAAGTTGGAAAACCTTCTTCACCTTCCCGAGATCTTTACACGTCGATGTGATATCTAGATCTGCCATTTCCATCACTGCATTGTTCATAGGTGATTTTGGCATTACGTATATGGTGATAATTGGAATATAAAAATGAAGACGTCCTTGCCATTCTTTCCTGTGCCAATAGGCTCTGTTTCAAAGTCAATGTTAAACTGGGATATAAGAATAGAGAATGTTAAATTACCAATATGATAAATAATATGTGTGGATCGCATACAAAAATGAATGTTCAACTTGTTAGTGGATGAACACGCCCCTCAAAATTCATGTTCACAGAAAGAACAGCAGCCGCCACCATGTCTAACAAAGCACAACAAATTTTGAACCAATCAAACTTTACAATTCGCCACAGATATAAAATAGTAATATAAAGAGAGATTGAGTCCAATGTAATTTTAGTTGTGAATCTCAATAATACCATCAGTTTATGTAATATCCAGGAAGAAATATCCAACTCTTTTTATGCAACTCTGACAATTTGTTTACGTTAATTTTACTTTTCACTTTTTCATTTGTTTTACAGTTTTGATCTTTGCCATGAATCACGAAGAGAAGATTGATAACCCATACTTCAAAAAAGAGAATCCAAAAAACATAGAAGAGAAATGGCAAATCCAAACAGAGTATCAAAAACATAAGATCATCGAACAAATATGACAAAAAAAAACAAAGAGAGAGTTAAGAGCAACATAAAAACGTGAGATAGAACACACCATTATATTTTTATATCACATGTTGCTCTGTTGTGTCCTTGCTGACCACACCGGCTGCACTTGTGCTTCGTAGACTTTTGTGATCCTTGTGATGATCGTATCTTGTCTTCGGCTGTTTCATACCTTCACTTTTCCTTCTACTAGGACCTCTTCGTGTGTCAGGTTGTAAAACTTTTGCGTCCTTAACATCTTCAGAAACATTCCATTCATCTTTAGGAACACCTATTGGATTAATGGATTCCTCATACAACGTTCTCCATGCACCAGTTGTCCACACTTCGTCGGCATATGGGTGTAGATCCTTGCAAATAGCAAAAGCTGCTTTTATGGCGTGTCGACATGGAATTTTGAGTAAGTCAAACTTCCCACAGGAGTATGTTTTGGCTTCCAAGTCAACGACATAGTCAAATTCGTCACCTTTAACCTCGAACGTGTCTTCACTAACTTTATAAACTACGAAAGTTTTTGCTTTTTCTATTCTTCTATCAAGCTTTTTCTCTACTTCCACTGTTAGAGGATCGGTGTGCTTCGCACTTAATGCTCTACGCTCATAAAACCAACGTATCAACATTTCTCTGATGCTATCTAACAGAGGAATTATTGGATATTCTCTAGGCGATCTCAATGCTGCATTTATCGATTCAGCAGAATTAGTGGTTTTGATGTCATACATGAATCCAGGAAAATGGCAGCGAGCCCATTTTTTCTCGTCAGCATCATGTAGATATCTTCCAATCGTCGGGCTAATACTGCAAATCTTGGTGAATAATTTATCAAACTCAGCAACCCTATACACTTTTGAAGCTTTGGCAATCAGGCCTGCCAAACCCTTTCCCTTGTGAGACCTTATGACATTATTCAGCAAGTGATGGATGCAAATGCCATGTTTAGCCAGTGGGTAAATATTAGCAAGTGATTTACCAATCGACGAATGCCTATCTGACACAAATGCTAAACCTTCCTCATTAGCTATAACGACTCTAAGTTGCATCAAAAACCACTCCCACGAAAGATCATTCTCAGAATCAGCAATTCCAAATCCGATTGGATACAAATTAGAGTTACCATCTATGGTTGTAGCAACTAGTAGAACTCCTTTGTATTTGCTCTTTAAAAACGTACCGTCAATGACAATCACCCTCCGAATTGCCTTGTAGAAGCCTCTTATGGATTGTCCAAAAGAAATAAATAGATATTTGAATCTATCATCGCAATTGGTTTCATATTTGGAATACGTACTAGGATTAGCTTCTTGTAGCATATGCAAGTATTTTGGTATCTTAGCAAAGCTTTTCTCAAGTATTCCTCTGACCTCATTCACTGCATATTCACGAGACTCCCAAGCTTGGCTGTAAGTCAACTCGACTCCATAGTCTGTGCGCATGATATTTATTATATCATTCGGTTTAGATCCTTCTTTCACACCCTCATATTTGTGCATAATGAGATGTCCAATTGTTTTTGCTGAAGGTGTCCTAGAGAATTTTCTTTTCTTTAATGGAGCACATGTATGTGTACCCACATACTTATTGATTTTGAAATATGTAGACCCTCCTCCTAAACACTCAGCGCGAATAGACCATTTGTAGACAGCATCTATGCAGCGTATACACCAAAGTGTCCGATCATATTTTGTAATCCTGTAGTCAAAATTATACTTCATCGCACAAATTTATAGAGTTACTTGTAAAGTTTCCTTGCTTGTGAAGAGCTGCCCCTTTTTCACCAACGAATCTACTGGTGCTTCTTCAACATCATCACAAACTTTAGCATCATAATCATCTTCGTGGAACTCATCATTCGGTTTATCCTCATTCATCAAAACTAGTGATTTTTTACGCACCATAGAATCATTGTCTCCTTTACTTGAATCACTTGGCAGCTCATTCAAATCAATATTGAAGTCGCGCTTGTGGTCTCCAATCCTAGGTTTAAACGTCACACACAACCGTATCGTACTTTTCTTTTTAAAATAAGCCAAAAAATTCTGAAGTTGTCGTTGGTTCGTCATAACAACTGGAGCCGAATCAACGCTTAGATCAATTGGTAGATAACTGAATTCCATATCAATTATACTTTTTTCAACCCCGTAGTCTTCTGAAACCATTATCTTCAACTCTTCAAGAGTTGTATTGGATTGCAAGATAAGTAGTCTCGCACGTTTTTCTTCATCAACCATAAATCTCCACTCTTTATTCTCAATCGATTTCCATACACCACAAGTTACGTATATTTGCATCATCTTCAAGTTCTGAACACATGAAGTGAAATAGAATTCATCGTTAGGTTATATAGAAGGATAATAGATAATTTACTGAATTCTAAAAAAAACAGAATATGTATTCTGAATTTTTTAGAATGCACAATATATTTGATTTCAAAACCGACAGATTCATTTAAAGATTTGAATATTTAAATTCCTTAAATTTCGGGATTCTTTCGTATAGAAGAATACGTATTCTAAATTTTGAAGAACATATAGCAAATAGAAGAATACGTATTCTAAATTTTGAAAAACATAGAGCAAATAGAAGAATACGTATTTTAAATTATGAAGAACATAGAGCAAAGTCCAGTTGACGTATTCTGAAATTGTCTTCCAAACTTTGTAGAACGTTAGTGTACTCTAAACTTTTTAGAACATGTACAATGTTCTATATACATAATCTGCGGATTTTAGAACATGTACAAAATTCAAAAATTATTTTTTACACAATCTAGAACGAATTTATAAGTCTAAAATTTAACCTCTTTGGTTATCAAACAACAATTGCTTCTTTGATAAAAAAATCTTATTCAATTGTTTCTCAAATATTTTAAAAAAATAAATTTGAAAAAAATCAATTATTTATTTAAAAAAAGTAAATTAAGCATAAATGGAATATTTCAAATAAAAGTATAAATGGACAAAATCTATTGAATATGACCTTTATTTTTAATTTTCCCTTATTATATTTAGTGAGATACCCATGAAATTGCTCTAGCACGTTGCATGGGGTGGGGGAATGGCAATTTAACCCCTAAACATGAATATCTTCTTTCAAAATCATCAATATCTCAGATCCGTTGCTTCTTCTTGTATCTTCTCCTCTTCTCAAAGTTTTACCCGTTGACTTTACACGGAAAACGATGGAAATGAAGGTAGATGTTGTGTGTAGAGAAGTGATCAAGCCTAGTTCTCCTTCACCTCATGATCACCTTCAACTCTCCATCCTCGATCTCACATGTCCCGGAATCTACGTGTCAACGATCTTCTTCTACAAAACTCAAGAGCTGGTCACCGAGTCGCCGGAGATCATCTCCGGGAAACTAAAAAACTCTCTTTCCGAGACTCTGACACGTTTCTATCCACTCGCTGGACGAATAGAAGGCGTCTCCATTAGCTGCAACGACGAAGGAGCCGTCTTCACTGAGGAACGGACCGATCTACTTCTCTCTGATTTCTTAAGAAACCTCAACACCGACTCTTTAGAGGGTTTCCTCCCGACAATGGCCCCTGGAGATTCTCCAAGGGAGTGGCCATTGTTGAATGTCAAGGCCACTTTCTTCGGGTCTGGATCAGGTGTGTCGGTCGCCGTGTCTGTCTCTCATAGGATCTGCGATGCAGCCTCATTGTTGGCCTTGGTAACGGACTTGGCCGCTACAACGGCCAAAAGAAAGTCAAAGGTGAGTACTATTCAGTTTGCTGAGATGACCATTTATCCTCCTCCTCATATCTCTTTCCAGCCCCAAACAGGGGATTCTAATCTACATTTCACAAGAACGTGTGTAAAGAATCGTTTTGTCTTTGAGTCCTCTAAGATAGCTAAGCTCAAACGCAAGGCCGCTAGCGAAAGCGTTCCGGTGCCTACACGTGTGGAAGCTATCACGTCACTTATCTGGAGGTGTGCAAGAAATGCCTCGAGCTCGAACTTGGTGGTTCCTAGGTCAACGCTAATGTTTCAAGCCATGGACTTGCGGCTTAGGATTCCCTCTACGGTTTTGTCACGAAACGTGATAGGTAACCTACAAACAGCATTCTTTCTCAAGAAAGGAGCAGAGAGCGAGTTGGAAATCCCCGAAACCGTGGCTGCCTTCAGGAAGGCCAAAGAAGGACTCAATGAGATGATAAAAAAGAATGTCCAAGGCAATACAATTGGTAAGAGTTTGTTGAGTGAGATGGGAACTTTCGTGTCAGAGTTCAAACCGGACGTAGACATATACACAATGTCTAGCTGGTGCAGAAAGCCTTTCTACGAGGTTGACTTTGGATGGGGTACTCCGGTCTGGTTGGGATCCGCCACACATAGCATCCATGAAAACTTTGTGTATGTTCTGTTGACTGATTCAAAAGATGGGGAAGGTGTAGAAGCATTGATAAACTTACCTGAGAAAGACATGTCCGTGTTAGTTCGTGACCAAGAGTTGCTTGCTTATGCCGTCCTAAACCCCCCGGTCCTAATCTAACACAGAATTGTCACGCATAGCACAAATTGCTTTATGCTTGATTTATTAAAATTTTGGTTTTTGCATTTCAATGTTTTTTTCTTTCTTAAATCACTATTTCAGTGTTTTGAATAAAGAGAAGAGAACCATTTCAATTTTCATGTTAACTTAATTGATGTGTTTATGACCTTGTTCTTGTTTGTACTCTTTATCTGGTTTATGTAACATTTGCTTTGTCAAACCTTTTACTTTTCGAATTACGAATAACGCTTTAAAATGTAAGTATTTCATAGTTTCTTATAGTTTATAATCTATCTGACTCTGATTTGCTTCATGGTTCAAAACTGATTTTAACTTTTAAGCTGGTACAATATTAATCGGTTTAAAGCGACTGAGTTTGTTTCAAGATTGCATGTGTATTCTCTGGTCTTTTGAGTTGATGTTTGGATAAACAGAACATGTTGCAAAAATAAACGTCGAAAGTTTCGAGAATTCCTTGTACTGAATGGTTAGTTAGAATTTATCCTGATATTATTTGTTACTCTTTTTTGTTTAGTTAGGTTCGTATTTAAGATCAAGAGAAGTCAATAAATTTTCTACTTTTGTTAAAGAAAATATCCCATATCACGATATGTCTCTTATCTATTATCTACGTGACATTGGCAAATCCATTCATAACCAATTAATTTTGAATTGAAAATCCATAAAACTTAACATATTATTAGAACATTTTACACACTGCCTGCATTGAACCAAAATTTATCTGATCCGAAAGTAGTCCAGTCGATCTGATGTAAAATTGGCCTGAACTAAATTAGTAGCTGCTTTTATAATAGGATATAAACGAGATTATTGGCGAGATGGTGATTATCTCGACAAAACGTGTAAACTTTACATCGACGTTAATTCCTTTTTGACGCTATTTTCGCGTCGCACTGAAGTTTGACGCTAATCCGCCGCTAAAGTATAATGCTCTTTGATCGAATATTCGATGCAACAATTCGATGTTAATTCAACGCTAATTTAGCGTCGAATTAGCATCGACACAATTCGATGCAAATAATTCAACGCTAATTTAGCGTCGAGACAATTCGATGCAACAATTCGACGCTAATTCGATGCGTTATGACGCTAATTCAACGCTATATTCGCATCAGAATTGCATCGATTTATCGTCGGTTCGATAACATTTTTTAAAAAAAAATGAAAATATTATATAAAAAATATTATAAAATATACTAAAAATTAAAAATATTATGAAATAAAATTATCCGATACAAATGAAATTAAAACGCTAATCTACTGATGTTGTTGGGTCCTTAGGTTGATGACATCTTCTCGAATCATCTCTTCGGATTCATGTTCGAACTGCGTTGGACCGGGAGGTGTACTAGGCGGTGGAGGACACCGAAACCCTTGCAAAGCAGTTGCTAATGTCGGATGATCCACTGCAATGATGTCAAAGAGACCGGTTATTGCCGAGAGGCTAGTCTCTAGCTGTGCAATCCTAGTGTTAGTAGCATCCAACTGTCTGGTCAATTTCAGCTCAGACGAACCCGGAGGAGTGTAAGAATATCGAGCAGACAAAGAAGCTGCAAGGACGTCCCTGATGGATCTAACACCCATCGTTCGTCCTTTCTTATTCGGTGCAACCTATAAAATAAAAGTGATACAATAAAATTGTAATAAAAAATAAGTTTAAATATAATATAAGAACCTAAAAAATTACCTCCTCGTAAAGTTTATCAAAATCTTGGACACCCATCATAGACTGGACAGACTCATCTAGCTCTGCCAGTCGTGCGTTGTACGCGTTGAACGTTTGTTCCGCTTGAGCGGTAACAAACGTCCCATCTTTCTTCCGATGATCAACACACTTGATCAGTTCAACCAACACAAACTGTTACAGCAACAGCAGCACCAACTGCTACAACAACAGCAACAACAACCAACAAAGATGCCTTCTTCTTTCAATCAAGCTCTCTATATTTTTCTCTTCTAAGAGGCTTAAGAAAACTCCAGCCACGTGCCTCTTTCTATATATACCTATAGAGAGTACTCCGTAACCCTAAAGAATTTTCTTTTTGTCGATAAGAATAAAATTTCTTTTTGAAGTTACCCTCGCCTCTTCTTATTTGTCTCTTGAATATATTCTTGAAAATCTTTTTTCTTTTCTTCCAAACAAATATCTTTTTCCTTTTCCTATCCTAACCAACGCTTGTGCATCTCAATACACGAAATCCTCTTCACAAATCGCACAGCTCAACTTCTGTATCATTTCTTATATAGTACGTTCGACTAATACAAGAAAAACTCCAAATAATTCATCTTCAGACATGGCGTTGCCGTCGTAGAAGAAGATGATGGGAATGAGAGATCGAAGAAAGAGAGTAGAATATTGGATCGAAGGTGATCATGAGAAGATGGTGGTGAAGCTGGTTTGATCACTTCTCTTTTGACCATCTCTAGGTTTAGTGCCATTATAGGTTATAATTGTTTTCTTTACCTTTGTGTTTTAGAAATAATGATTAAAATGTTATATAACACGTAAACGCAAATCCAAATACAAAGAGCTTTGATCACACGTTTTGAAGAGGACAAAAGAAGAAGTAGAGCCATATTAAATGGATTATGGAGATCAATCATCATAAATCATAAATAAATATAAAGAAGGGAAATATGTGCTAGTAATCTGATTTTCTCAAATCATAGTTGAAAAATAGAGCCATGTTTTAAAATCCATAAGAAATAAATTTGTTGTGTTTAGATTTTTTTTTTCTTACAGATGCATGCTGTTGGAATTGATATTGAAGTATAATGCCTTATTCAGTGATTTAATTGAATTAATTTATTTATTGAACAAAAAGACAACAAAAATGGAAGTTAGAGTAGAAGAACCCCCAAAATTAGCGTCAAATAAAAAGGTATATGGTTGATTTTAAAAAATGTATATTTTAAAAGTATCTAATGAATAAATATGTAAGTAATAAATTAGAAATTATTTTAGAGAAATATCTTAAAACTAAAAGTGTTTTTTCAAACACATCACCATTAGTTTAAATTTCTAGATATAATACAAATTATCAAGTGAAAATAGTTTTTTAATTGAATATTAAAGTAATGAATTGGTTTGAGTGTCGCTCTCGCTCGCATGAGGAATAAACACACAAAGAAAGGATGAGGCAATTCGTAACCAATCAAATGTAGTTCTCTCTTTCCATCTTTGGGGGAATCTTCAAGTTTGGCATTTATTTTGCTAAGTGTCATTGTAAACCTTTTTTATTTGTAGCAAAGGCAGGCCACTCGTGTCGTTTGAGTGGGTCATATGAATGAATTTTGTAGTAGTCCATTTCGAAGAATGAACAAGCCGATTTGAATATATATTTGAATATATATTCTCTCTCAGGTACTGAACCGAAAGGAGTTTGCGGAATATGTGAGATGTTATCCTTGGATAATCTGGTATTTCTGGAAAGCACGTAACGATAAAATTTTTAGGAATCTGGATCGGTCACCCCCAGATATCCTAGACCTGGCCCGAAAAGAGGCTGTGAACTGGTTCTTAGCAAATGAGAATGCGACAGCTGTAGCAAGTGAAGCACGGATACCTCCTGCTCTGGTGCTGCCATTGGCCATCTTCACATGCTTTATTGATAGATCCTGGAAAGAGGGAGACTCCACGAGTGGGCTTGGCTGGACACTTCAATTGCAAGATGGAGAGATTGATATTCTAGGACTACGAGGATTGAACAGGGGGATCTCTCCCTTGCACACAAAGCTGAATAGTTTATTATGGGCCCTTCAGAGCCTACGCCGGAAAAGACGGTATTGTGCTTTGTTCGCCACAAATTTTCCAGGAGCTAGCTGCAATGGTACTGGAACCGGAAAAATGGCCGCGATTCAGAACTGAGTTGGAGGAATATAAAGCACTTCGAACGTGGTTCCCTGACTTTACTTTACAGTATTGTCCTAGGGTACGGAATGGAAAGGCTGACATACTGGCCTGGACCGCTCGACTTCGAAATTTAGTTTTCTCTTATATGTAACAAGCCATTGTCCTATGCAAATTAGACAAATCATCATCGTCTAGTTTCTTATTTTCCGATATGCAAACTACACATATCATCATTTTCTTATTTTCCGATACCTTAGAAACACACATATCACACATTCTATGGACCAAACTGAAAAATAAACCGACAAATAAGTACCAAATTAGCAACACACTTGTTTAACAAAAAAAAAAAAAAAATTAGCAACACACTATAACATTTTGGTACTTAGTCATAGTAAAAAACCGTCACATTCTCTGCCACGTCTTGAATAAACTTTCGCAAAGTCACCTTGGAAGATCCGTCGTCCGTCAACGCCGCATGGCATTTCTCAGCCACCTCCTTGACTCTACTCCTAACGTCACTCTCTTCCTCCATCAATCTCCTTATGGCTCTCTCTATATCCTCCGCCGCAACAACCTCAATTCCTCCGGCCGTAAGATCTCCATTGAAGTACTTCTGAATCTCCACCGCTAATCCAAACTCCTCCACCATCACAAACGCGTTTGCTTTCTGTTCCGCGTAGAGCGGCCAAGTCGCCATCGGAACGCCAAACCATAAGCTTTCGAGCATCGAGTTCCACCCGCAATGAGTGACGAATCCTCCGATCGCGGGCTTCGCTAAAACCGCCACTTGTGGAGCCCATCCGATTACCTTCCCTCTTTCCGATGTTCTATCCAAGAACCCTGCCGGTAAAACCTCCTTAAGATTCGTGAAATCACGGGGAAGTTCTTTTCTTATATTCGGCGATGCACGACGGAGTGACCAGAGAAACCGGTGTCCGCTTCGATCTAGCGCGACCGCGATTTCTCTAATTTGTTCCTCGTTGAAACCTCCCATGCTTCCGAAACAGAGGAAAACAACCGAATTCTGCGGTTGATCATCCAGCCACCGCAGAATCTCGGATTGCTTCTCCACATCAGAATCATCGTTCTCGAGATGCAACACCGGTCCCACCGGATAAGCTCGAGGAAGACCACCAACACCAGAGAAAAACTTCAAAGCGTGAGGCTCAAGCTCAGCAACTGTATTTACCAAAATACCCTTGGTCTTTCTGAAACTTCTAGCTTGAGCTACATATAAAGGTAACCAATCCTTTGAAGAGTAGAGATAAGGAAGACATTTGACAGGAAAAAGACGAGTCAAACAAGGAAACTCCAACTCAGTGACCGAGTCATCCAACTCACTGACGTTATACTTCTTCTCGTCGTACATCAACTGGATATGAAGCGAGATTCCGAGAAACGTAGCGTTCGATGTGTAAACCAAGTAACTCGGAACACCGAACTCGTCAGCTAGATCTATCATCGAGACACAGAACGTATCAACCACGAATCCGGCGAGTTTCGGCGAGTCAGATCCATGCATGAGTTTCGTGATTGCGTCTCTAACATGTGGCTTTTGATTCTCGATGTAGATCTGAGTCGGTAATGGATCTCCGGTCGGTTGATCTACGTCGGAGATGGCTACATAACAGAGACGATCTTGAGTTGTGGAGAGTGATTCGATGTTAGAGAAATCACCGGTGTCTCCTTGTTTAGGAATGATGATTACGGTGATGGAAAGACGGTGATCGCTTCCGACGAGTTGTTTTGCTAACTCGATGGTTGATCGGAGATGACCAATTCCCGGTGAAGGTATGAACACAAGCTCAATCTTCATGTTTTTAGTTTATGAGATTAAGACAGAAGTAATGTAATGAAGATAATTGACTGTGGAGGAAGAAAATTGAGTGTAATATTTATTAGGAAATGGGAATCTGTGGGCATTAGAAGATGGATTGGAAAAAGTTAAAAATTACGTTCTTGAAACCAACGGAACAATTTTCTTTCTGTTTTTTGTTTTATTAAAATAAAAATATAATCTTAATTAAAACCAAAATTCTTAACATTTATTTGATTATTGGATCCGAATGTACTTTTTGGAATTAAGTTAGGGATTTTTTTTTTTACAAAGTAAAAGATATACAAGTAATAGATATATTTTTTTCAAATCTATAGATTTTCTTTTCAGCAATTCAAAAAAACAATTACATAAAATTAGATAAAAGCAATAAATGCATTTACTCCCTATATATACACCATCAAAGCAAAAGTTTCTCAATTGACCACCATTAGTTTTGAGAAACTTTTGACTATACCGGTGAATATATCTTTCTTTTGTACCAATTGGTGAGAATTTAGCTATCAGAGGAATCTCATCGGATTTGAGACGCAAGAGATGTGGAGGACGGAAGACGAGCTCCATATTTTGTTTACATGCCCGTTTTGTTTGAAGCAAAAGCTTCTTCTCCACAAAAATCACAACAAAAATCACAACAAGTGATTATTTGTTGCTCTGTTTCTTAGAAGAATCGATGAAGATAAAAAACAGAATAATGAAGAAGAAAATTAAGTTTTATTAATTACGGAACTTGTGGTTTACATACGAAGTACAAACACTTAAATAGTTTGACAATAGACACGACAACAACACAAAGAGTTGTGTCTTTACACTTAAAACTCTTAACCAAACGACACATACTTAACATAAAGTTGTGACTCTTACTTAATTAAATAAACATAACATAGAACTTAATTATTAATCAACACTCCCCCTTAATTGTGTTTTTGGGTGACTCCAAGTTTCTTTCTAAGATCTTCAAACCTTGAACCGCTCAACGCCTTTGTGAGGATATCTGCGAGTTGATCTTCGCCCTGAATAGAACCACCCCAATCGCTATCTGAATAGGCTATAAGCCTAGGTGACTTGACGCTTTTGAAGAGTACTCCAAAACTTGACGTTCCTTTGACATACATTAACACCCTTTGTAATGCCCCAGACCATCGCTGACCAGGACGCCACAGTAGATACCCATTGACCGGCCGATAGAGGTTACTAGAACCAATCTAGTTTTCCCAAATCAATCTGTCTAAGGTACTTTTACCTCTTGACCACAGCCTAAGACTTTGCATCCCGTTCCATGATCTCGAGTTGTGTTAGTCTGGACAAGACTAATATCAGATCAACAACCACAATTTCATAAAATATACTTTTATTTATTTGCAACAACTTACAAGGTTTAGGTTCGGCCAAGGCCTAGAGCCCAAAAGAGTCGTAAAAACATAGTATAAACATAGCTTTACAAAAGACATATAAAAACTTACTTCCGGTGGTCCTATCGTTCTGCACGCCCACTAGTGGTTCCCTCTAAAGGCTTACCTGTAAAAAAAATTGGAGTCATGAGTACTAATTACTCAGAAAGCCAAGGCTCCCTCTAACAGGCAATAAATATATTTCCCAACCCAAACCCAAAATAACAATCAAATAGGCAATCACACAATTAATCAGAGAATGCACATGCGGAATAGATAAATCAAACATAACATAACAAGGGACCTTCCACACCGAAGTCCTTTCACATGTAACCCAACCCTAAACCGCGAATTAACAACTTCCTTCCATTGTCCCTTTTATCTCACACGGCCCTAACCACAAAGGCTAGAAAACCAGTGATCCGACTCTGTAATACACCGGCCCTAGGCTGCAATCCCGTTCCTCTGGGTATTACAATCGGTAGTCACGGCCCTAGGCTGCAATCCCGTTCCTCCGTGACTAGCGATATCTGGAAGTGTCAACCGCTCTCTATGATTGTTAGAACATTACATGATCCTCTTGATCACTTGTAACGCCTAACCTCACTCACAATATAAAAATTTACCTTTGACCCGCATGTATCTAAATAGATCACACACGGATCAGCTTCCTCTTGAAATCCTGCATCCACAAAGGTTAGCGGCAAATACAAACATAAACATCCCATGACTCATGTAGCATGCAATCACACAATCAAACATCATGCACAAACAATTAAAGAAAACACTTAACCAAATTCCTAAAATTCTAGCACGAACCTCTACGATTATAAAGCATAAGAATAAACAAGCTACGTGTGCTCTACTCATCTAGCACACGACAATCATCACCAAGACTCACCTTATTCTGAACGGTTAGGGCTCAGATTCGGACTTAGGCTCTAGACTGGATCTGGTTCTGGTTCCACGGACGGACTACTTCTTTCACGAAAATGGACAGAACTTAGGCTAGACTTTTGACCAAAAACCTTCCCGATACGGTGGTTCACGAACAAGGCCTGGACTAGATCACGGACGCGAACAAATATTCGGGTTTTCTAGACTGTTTTTGTCAAAAGTTTGGAACGAAAACTATGTATGAAATAAGAGCTACTTGGTCCTATTTATAGGGTTTAGCAAGTAGGTAGGCAAGGAGGACGATCAGCGTGTTTGTGTCGTGCTTCGCGATGACTCGTTGTACACGGTCGCGACACCTCGTGCTTACGAGATTTGTCGTGCTTCTGATTTGTCGTGCTTGCAGATTTGTCGTGCTTGCGGATTTGTCGTGCTTCCGATGACTCGTCACACAAAATCATGACATCTCGTGCTCACGGATTTGTCGTGTTTGCGGATTTGTCGTGCTTTCGGATTTGTCGTGCTTCCGATGACTCGTCACACCAGATCACGACACCTCGTGCTTACAGGATTTGTCGTGCTTCCAACTTTTATATTTTTATAAAAATATTAAGTTGAAAAACACCACGCCACATCGTGCTTCGGGCCACCTCGTGCTTAACATCCCGTCATGCTTGATGATTTTTCTTCCGACAACCAGGTCTTGGCTCGATCATTCCCCGTAACTGTTTCGATCTCTGGGCTGGGGTATTACACCCTTTTTGCCTCTTGATAATGTTTTACACGTGGTGATGACATGTACCTTGAAAGATAGGAACTTGTATACATCACATCAGGCCTTGATGCACACAAGTACAAGAGACCACCGACAATGCTTCTATACTTTGTTGGATCTCCATACTCTTTGTCATCTTCTACTCCTTTTCCTTGCGATGTAAGCGGAGTTCTTACGCTCTTGCTCTCTTTCATTCCAAACTTATCAATAAGTTTGTTTGCATACTTTTTTTGTGAGAGGAAGATGCCATGATCATCTTGGATTATTTCCATTCCAAGGAAGTAGTTCATCAATCCGAGATCCGTCATCTCGAATTCACTCTTCATGTTATCCTTGAATGTGTTGATAAGATGAACATTGCTTCCTGTGATGATGATATCATCAACATATAAGCTAATGATCAACACATCCTTTCCTTGCTTCAAGATGTATAGAGCCGCATCATTCATACTTCTTTTAAAACTGTTTTGAATGAAATGTGAGTCTATTCTTCCATACCACGCTCGTGGGGCTTGTTTAAGCCCTTATAAGGCTTTGTATAGCCTTAACACTTTGTTTTCCTTTCCTTCGATCACAAACCCAGGTGGTTGTGTGACATAAACTTCTTCCTTGAGTTCACCATTTAGAAAGGCTGACTTCACGTTCATTTGATACAACCTCCACTCCATTTGGGCTGCATATGCAAGTATGGCTCGTATTATGTCATGACGTGAGACAGGGGCAAATGTCTCTAGGTAATCGACTCCATATTCTTGAGAGAACCTCTTGCAACTAGTCTTGCTTTGTGTTTAATGTGATTGCCGCTTGCATCTGTTTTGATCTTATAGATCCACTTCACGCTTATCACATTCTTCTTCTCCGGCTTGTCTACTAGTTGCCATGTCTTGTTCTTTTCAATCATCTATATTTCTTCGTTCATGGCTTTTCTCCACTCCTTATTACAACATGCTTCATCGTAAGTTCTTGGTTCTTCATGTGCAAGAAGACAAGCTTCTATTATATGAGCCGTTTCTTCAAAATCCTTTCTTGGTGCGATTTCCATAATCTCACTCATAGATTTGTATTTCTTTGGCTGTTGAGAAGATTCTCCTTCTTCTTCTCTTACGTGATCTTGATCATCAAGTTGAGGTTGAATCAGGCTGTTGATTCCTTGATCTTGATCTCCATGATCTTGAGAGATATCTAAGGGAAGACAAAAGTTTTTCTTCACTTCTGTTTTTCTTTCCCAATCCCACTTCTTTCCTTCTTCGAATGCTACATCTCTTGATATCTCCACTTTCTCATTTTCGAGAATGAATACTCTGTATCCTTTTGATTCGCTGCTGTAGCCAATGAAGATCCCACGTTTTGCCTTGTCATCGAGTTTGCTTCTCTTTTCTTTTGGAACATGTACGAAACATAGACTTCCAAATATTTTTAAGTGACCAATCGTTGGTTTATGGCCACTCCATTTTTCGATTGTCGTGATATCATCTTCTATGGCTTTGGTGGGTAAGCGATTTTGTAGATATGCCGATGTATATATTGCCTCGGCCCATAGCTTGTGAGGAAGACCTTGATACGATATCATAGTTCGTGCCATCTCCACTAGCGATCGATTCTTACACTCAGCAACGCCGTTTTGTTGAGGCGAGTATGGAACTGTTACTTGTCTCTCGATGCTCTTTTCATGACAAAATTCTTTGAATTCATTTGACGTGAATTCACCACCACCGTCGGATCGAATCGTCTTGATCTTATTTCCCGATTGAGTTTCCACCAAGGCTTTATACTTTTTAAAGAACATAAACACTTCGGATTTGTATTTAAGAAAGTATATCCAAGCCATGTGGGTGTAATCATCAACAAATAATAAGAAGTACCGGCTTCCATCAAGTGACTCTGTTTGCATTGGTCCGCAAACATCGGTGTGAACAATCTCGAGTTTCTCTTTTTTTTTTGTTAGAGATTCTTTTGGAAATGCATCTCTTGCTTGCTTTCCACGCTTACATGCTCCACATACTTCTCGGTTCACTTGAAAATTTGGTAAACCTTCCACCATTTTCTTTTTTTGCATGTGTTGTATTCTTGAATTACTCACGTGACCCAATCTTCTATGCCATAACTCCATTGCTTCTTCTTCACGAGCAGTCATGGCATCTTTTTCAGCCGAGTTCCATTTTATTGGAAAACTCTTACGTACCATCTTGATCTCCATAACCTTTTTTCCATAGGATCTAAGATTATACACCGCTTGTCTTCAAACATGACGCGATATCCGTGAGATATGATTTGTGGTACACTTAGGAGATTTTTCTCCAATCCTGGCACAAGAAAGACATGTTTTATGACTCGTTTCCCTTTGTTGGTCATAACAACGATGTCTCCTTTGCCTGCTGTCATTACGACTTCTCCGTTTTCAACTTTGATTGGAACGTTGATACTTTTATCCAATTTGGTGAAGTATTTTTCTTGCTTTGTCATGTGATTGGTGCAGCCGTTGTCTACCAACCAACCTTGTTCTTTCTTGATTGTTGGGATTTCTTCACTTGCACTGAAAAGCATGTGAACTTCTTCTTCTTCGTCTTCTTCTTCGAGACTCATATTTGCACGTTCATACTTCTTTGAACGGTAATTCTTGGAGTGATGCCCTTCCTTTCCACAATGGTAGCATTCTCTCTTGTTCTTTGAAACTTTTTGAACATTTTTGTTCAGTTTCGACCAACAATCTTCTTCTGTGGGGTTGTCTCTCTTGCAAAACCCACACCACTTCTTGCTTTTTACTTGATTTTTACCAAATCTGTCTTTCTTTTTGAAACCAGATTTTCCTCCTTTTGATTGAGCATTGAATGCTCCTTGTGTCGCATTCTCCTCTCGTGAAGCGACACGGGCTTCATGTGCTTGGAGAGTACCGATCAGTTCTGACACGGCCAAGGTTTGTAGATACTTCGTTTGCTCCATCACGGCCACGATACTATCGAACCTTGCGGGAAGAGAGATGAGAATTTTTTGAACGATTTGGTAATCAGTTTTCTCTTCTCCATTGACTCTTAATTTATTTCCCAGATCAATTAATTTTCCCGTGAAAACCTTGACGGTATCACGGTCGTTCATCTTCAAATTCTCATATTTCCTTCTCAGCGATTGGAGTTTGATCAATCGAACTTGAGGGGTTCCTTGAAACTCAGATTCCAACGCATCCCAAGCAACTTTGGAGGAAGTTGCTGGTGCTATACGCGGAAATATTTGGTCCGAGACTGCCATTTGTAACAGTTGCAATGCCATTAAATCCTTTAAGGATGATTCATCATACCGCATCTTTTGTTGCAAGGCTTCAGGGCTATGATCTCCTTATACGGGTGGATTTGAAACTCCTCCTTCAACAATTTCCCATAATTTCTTCATCTTCAGAATTGTCTTCAGTTTGATTCGCCAGAAGTCGTAGTTTTCTCCATCAAATATCGGAATTACTTGATGAGATGTCGTCTCCATAGTTTCTGTTTTTGCTTGAACTTTTTACTTGAATTGGCCCTTGAATCAGTAGGGCTCTGATACCATGTTAGATGCAAAACCTTCTTCTCCACGAAGATCACAACAAGCGATTACTTGTTGCTCTGTTTCTTAGAAGAATCGATTAAGATGAAAAACAGAGTAATGAAGAAGGAAACTAAAATTTATTAATTACGGAACTTGTGGTTTACATACGAAGTACAAACACTTAAATAGTTTGACAATGGACACGACAACAACACAATGAGTTGTGTCTTTACACTTAAGACTCTTAACCAAACGACACATACTTAACATAAAGTTGTGACTCTTACTTAATTAAATAAACATAACATAGAACTCAATTATTAATCAACACGTTTGCAGTCAAAGTGTGAGATTTAATCCCTTCTCTTCACAAACCAAACCAAGATGAGATAGATTCCCTATCTTTGTTCCTTTCAAAATCAAGGCAGATAATTAATCTTCTTCCATCGGGTCTACTAGTTCCTCTTTACCCCTGAACTTTTTGGCTCTTATGGAAAAATCGAAATGCTCTGGTTTTTTTAAAACAGGGACTTTAGGGAACATGAGGTCTGCTTGAAAATTGTGATGGAGGCACGGAGCTGGCAGGATGCACAACAACAAAGGACGACTAGCAAAAAGGGCTCACCATTTAGCGACCACACGACCCGGAGTGCACTGCCGTTAACTATTGCTTCATGGACGCTGCCTGGAATGCAGCTTCAGTGGAGTATGGAGTAGGATGGATTTTCACGAAACAGAGGCATGTTACTCTGCTTCAAGGATCCACTACGTATCGATTTATTTCCTCGGCAATCGTTGTGGAAGAATTGGCTATAAAAGCGGATGAATGTCTGAAACACTCCATCTGGTAAAACTATTATCTACTATACTCCTTTTTGATCTGAAACACTTTTGTTGATGGAAAGAGTGTATTCCCAAATTTTCCTTAATGAAATCCGATTTTACATTAAAAAAAAATTGGATTGATCTTATCAGCGAAATCGAAAACGAAATCCTCCAAATCGAAATCGAAAATGGAAAAATCAAAAATTACAATTTCATCATCCCCGATTCCTCGATTTATCCCGACCCGCTTCCTCTATTGCTTGTTCTTCGACTACCGGCGGAACTGGGTCCGACGGAGGAGCATCCTTCTTCCCTTTTTTCTTCGACTACCGGTGGAACTGGATCCAACGGAGGAGCATCTTTCTACCGATGGTTAGCTTTCTGGTCCCGCCGAACTCGTTTTTCTGGTCGCCACTTACCGCCGAACTCGTCTTTCTCTGTCATTAAAGACTCGTATTTGAAGTCGCCACTTAGCTTGAGAAAGAAGGTTGAAGCTCGGTGAAGAGGTGAGTTCGTTCTCTTGAAGTTCTGTGAAGAGGTTAGTGAAGATATCTGCATAATTGGTTGGTTGTGAATCCGATTATTTCCAATTGAGGAGTATGACTAGTAAAGCTAGTTTAACTAACAGACGTGGTATAACGTGTTAATAACTATATTTGTAGGATATGATGAATAAGACAGTCTTACATGTTGAATTTGAAGGGAAATACATAGGAAAAAGAGATAAGGTTCGAAGGGATTCAAAAGATACAAAGGTGAACGTTTTTACTTTTAAGGAGGAGATATCTTATTCGATGTTAGTGGAAATGATATGCATGAAGTTTGGGATAGATGAAGCTAAGTCAAAGTTGAAACTGAGTTATATTCCACTGGTATTGAAACCTACTAAAAATTTTGGAGATTTTGGATGATGATGATGATGATGATGTTGATGGTTACATAGCAACTATGGATAAAAAATATTGCATAAGTTTGTTGCATGTAGATGTAACTCAGTGTGAAGAGGAAGTTTTAGGAAAAGGGCAGAATTTAGGGTTTGAGGGAGAAAGTTCAGTTGGCTTTAATTACAGAGATATAAATTCAAATGGGAGAGTAAATAATGGTTCAATGGTTCGAGACGAAGAAGAAGATGGAAATGATGGACAGATGGAAGATATTGATGTCGGAGATGGAGAAAATGTGGGTGGGAATGTTGTTAGGGAGGAATATATTGACCTTCCTTGTGATGATGAAGAACACCAGTTTGTAGAGGGTTGGAGAGATGGTACGGGTTTGGAATTAGGACAGAAATTTGTGGCAAAAGAACAAGTGCAAAACTTATTGTTGAGAGCTTCACTTAAATAATGTTATGAGTTCGACATATTAAACACGGATAATTGGAGATATCGGGTTAGATGTCGTGTGGATGGGTGTAATTGGTATTTAAGACTGTCAAGGCCTCAATATTCAACGAATGAGCTTTGGTCGGTTACTAAATACGTGAAGATGCATTCATGCTCTCGTGAAAGTTCGAGTTCAACTACAAATAAAAGGATAGACACGCCGCAATTGGTTGCAGATGTGATTCATGAAGAATTTCTAGGTGTTTTGGAAACACCAGTTCCTAAACTTCTGATGGACCTGGTTCTATTGAAAGCGGGAGTGCAATTGTCTTATCCTACCGCTTTACGAGGGAAAAATCTTGCTGCATCAGTTGTACGTGGTAGTCCAGAGGATAGTTACAAGAAGTTGCCTGCTTATTTGTACATGTTAGAGAAGATGAATCCTGATACAAAAACAAGTGTGTTGTACGATAAAGAAGGTAGATTTAAGTACCTATTTGTCGCTTTGGGAGCTTGCATCGAAGGGTTCGGTGTGATGAGGAAAGTTATAATTGTGGATGCAACGTTTCTCAAGTATGAGGGTGTGCTAATTTTTGTCATAGCTCAGGATCCTAATCATCACCATTATCCTATTGTGTTTGGTGTTGTAGATGGTGAGAAAGATACTAGTTGGAACTGGTTTTTCAAGGAGTTGGTGAAAGTTGTACCAGATGAGAAAGAATTGGTTTTTGTATCTGACAGGAACTCAAGCCTCAAAAAGGCAATTGCTGAGATCTACAAGGAGTCTACCCATGGGTTTTGTGTGTATCATTTGTCACAGAATGTGAGACAAAAAGCTCCCGGTGGACAAAAAGAATATGTGGCAAAAAAATTCACGGAACTCGTCAGAATTTATACGCAGGTTGAATTCGATAAAGAGTATGGTGAATTTAGGAGAAGGTTTCCTAATGTAGCAGCCTATTTAGATAAGAGTGTCACACTTGATAAATGGGCAAGAAGTTATTTTAAAAGAGCAAGGTACAACATTGAAACCACAAACGGTTCAGAATCGATGAACAATGTTTTCAAGAAAGCAAGGATGTACGCTTTACTACCAATGATTGATGTTATTGTGGCAAAAAAATTTTAATAGTTCAACAAACATAGGAAGACCGCGGCTAAAGCACCAAATACCCATAGAATGGTCCCTTTTGTGGAGAATGCATTGCACCCTAGATGTAAGACAGGGAGCACATTGAAGGTGAATGTGTTGAATTGCTTTGAGCTTGAGTTCACGGTCATTGGAGAGGATGGGAAAACCTACAACATGGACTTGAAGAATAAAAGTTGTAGTTGCAAGGGGATTAATATAGACCAGTTCCCTTGTGTTCATGTCGTAGCCGCTGTTCTTGTGTATGGGAAGATGGAGGATAGAATAGTCGACATTAATGTATATGATATTTGCTCTAAATGTTTTAGGTTGGAGACTTAGGCGTCAATGTATGTGAAGATAGTTTATATAGTCCCGCATGAGTCTTAGTGGCAAATTGAGGAGTCTTTACTAACAAAGGCTCCATTACCTCCGGATTACTCGAAAAGGGCAGGAAGATTTCAAGAAAACAGGTTTATGGCGCCTGGTGAACAAGCTTCAAAGAAGAGAAAGACCTAACAAGTGTGTGCCAGGAAGAAGCTTGGCTGAATGGATTGGCTGAAATGTAGTTGTCTTATTTCTGTTTATAAGTTTGTGACTCTAATACTGGTTGTATTGGTTGTAATATATTTCTGTTTGTAAGTCTGTGACTGTGATACTGGTTGTATTGGTTGTACTCTGTTTGGTTCGACATTTTCTATGAATTTCTGATTATGGTGTGTTTATTATGATTCAAACAAGAATTTTTAGTGTGACATTAACACCGAAAACAATTAAAACCCTAGATTTTGATTTTAAAGCAATCTAAAATTATTTTAAAGCAATCTAAAATATTGTAAATACAATTGTAATGACAACGAATCCAAATAAAAGTGAATCATAAGAAACAAAATAATAGGCAACTAGCAATTATAGGGGATAGGTAATAATTATGATGCGAAAATTATTTTCATATACATTTCACAAACAACACCTTACACTTTTATGGTCACTTAGGTGGTAACTAACCATCTTATGATGCGAAAGTTGTCAAATATGTGTTTCTAAATATTTTCGTCTGTGAAAAGCTTGGGGCAATGAAATAATGGCTATATGTTCTGTGTCCAACTACAAACCAATATATTTTTACTGGTAAAACTAGAAATATATTGAAATTCGGAAAAGTGCAACTAAACACATTTTTTGAAACCAACAACCAACAAGAACCATGTAAAACTATGAAAAATTTTGTGTTCGAAATTTTCGCGAAAATGAAAACATAATGAGACAAAAATATAAAAAGACAAAAATATTAAATACTTTTTGCTTTTTTCCATTCTCCACCATCGAACAACAAGACCGACATATCATTTCTCATTGTCAACTTCTTCTTCTTTCCTCTTCTTTCTTATTCTTTGTTCCTCTTGATTTTCCGAACCTCCATCTCCTACTACCCTTTCTTCTACATTCTCCGATTCATCCCGACCCACTTCTTCTGTTGCTTGTTCTTCGACTACCGGCGGAACTAGGTCCGACGACGGAGCATCCTTCTTCTTCTTCCCTTTTCTCTTCCTCGGCGGCGGCTTGTGATAGCTTGTCCTCGCCATTGCTCACGATTCCTTCACTCACAAAATCCGCTAGAATTCTAGTTTTACCAGTTTTCTTCTCCTTGTAACTTTGAAGAGAATTTGAAACCGAAATGGTAGGGTTTCAGATTTACCCAATTTTATTTCAATTTCACTATTTACCCGGATATAGATCCGTCGGGCTGAAAATCGGGTGGATTCCGTGTTTGGGTCGTTGGTTTTTTGGTCATTTACTATGTTTACGCTTGAGAAAAAAAAAAGCAACTAAACCGGAGCCTTTCATATTATCTTCGTCCGAACCGGAGTGTTTTAGCAATTGTTTCTATAAAAGCCGCCATATGTGCAGCTTCAAACTCGGAGATGAGAGACCTCAATTTGCTCTATGATTCTCTAACTCTTGTCACTCTTCTTAACAATGGAGGTGTGATCAACGAGCTGAAAAGCGTTCTATTCGTCATTCGATGTCTGATGCGATCCTTTTCTTTTTCTATCAAGTTTACTCATATATCTCGCAAGGCGAATGTGCCTGCCGATACATTGCTAAGGAAGCCTTCAGACTCTTTAAACTATCTTCTATACCAGAACTTTAATCGTATTAATATACTTGGTTTGAACAAAACAAAACAAAAAACAGTTGATGAAAATAATACAAATCGGGAAGCATCGGTACCTTTACTAACATCCCTCTCTCTAATATACTTCAATTTTATATATATCAACATATACTTACTTATCCTAATTAGGATTAATTAATAATCTAGTATAGTTTGTCTCGAGTCCAAAAAATTATGAGTTTTGCTTAAACTTGTGAACAACGAGTTAAAAACAAAAGGTTATACAACATGACTACACCTGACAATTCTGGCAAGCAAAAGGGTGAAAACTTTTATAAAATGAAAGCGTTTAATAAAAAACGTAAAGGTCAATTGGAAGCCAGAAATGAGAACTAAAGTTGATTATATGTGGAAATTGTGGCAATATAACTGTATATTAACCAATCGTCCATGGAATGGCTGTTGATCTATTTTGGTGTTTTGTATATAAGTTTAGGGCTTAAATTTCTAAAAAAATTTGCCTTTTTTATGTCGTCTTCATAAAATATTGCCTTAGAATGGCTTTTTTACTCTAACGCTTAATCTATGGAGGATTCGTCTTAGTATTCTTAACACTTATTCCACCCTTGTATCTTGGTATTTAAATAAAAGCCAGGTCCCTTTCCAAAAAAAGAAAAATTGTACTAGTGTTTCGGTTAATGTTCTAACCGGAAAAATAAAGTTTCATGAGTCTTGGTAGACCAATCGAATTGTGGTAAATGTTAAAAATTTATCATATAATATTAATTATTACATACAATGAAGATGATTGTTAACTAGTTTTTTTTCTTTTCTAGCAATTTGGAAAATTGGAAAATTTGTACACGTATTGCAAAACAGCATCTTTTATTTAAAAAAATATTCGATGAAATTTTAGTGAACATAATCTAGAGCAAGATAATCGTTATTCGCCACACTCTCCGTTAACCACTTGATGAAGAAGTAAGTGATGATGACCACATAGCAATGGATGAAACACAAGAAGAAAATGGATCCTAATTTCTCTTCGAGCTAACCTCTGGTGATAAATTTTCACAAGCTAGTCAATCACTTGCTACTACTAGAGAAAAATTATTAAATTCTTCATTTCGTGCAAATAAAACAAATTTTGGGTGTTCGAAAGACTACCACTAGACATACAAATCGTTGAAGAATCAACTTCAAGATTCAAGTTCAAACTGGATTTCAACGTCTTGAAGAGTCTCGAACAAGTCTATTGGATGTCTTATGTCCACAACATAACTCAAAAGTAAATGTTAGAGATGCTTTAGCAGTATTAGAGACGTTGACAGTTAAACCCCATGAAAAAAATTGGTGGGCAAAAATTGGTTATTAATGAACGGGGAAGATATTCGTGATGGATTTATGAAATTACAAAGTGAATGTAATAAAATTCAATATTTGGAGAAGCTAACTGGAGTTGATAAGTATGGTTTTATCCTTGTGATATTATCCATCTAAAGGGTAATAGTAGCTTCGGAACAACTTCACTTCCACCTACATCTTCACAAATGGCCGGACAAAACGCTAATGAATCCTCAAATTTCGGCACAGGATATGGAGTGTTTGATACAGATTCTTTGGGAACTACTTTCTCATTTTTGTTTGGAGTTGCGTCGCCTAACACAATAGGCAAAACTACAACTTGTATAATTTAGCTAGTTATTCTTGTTTTTGCTTTTGTTAATAATGGTTAAAACCAATAAAATATTTGTTTAAAGAGAAAATAACCAATTGCTATATTTTTCCAATTAAAAATATTTTGTATCAGATTTAGACATTTTCTAACATTTTTTTTTCTTTTAATAAAATTTTTCATATAACAGAATTACAGTTACGTAACATTGAAAATATGTCGGATGACAAAATTGATGAGTCGTTGTTACTGAAAGAAGATAAGATTTTAGAGATCCACATTTCTCATGTATAGCAAATTTTTCTGCAAAGAGCCATTGAATCAAAGATAGAGACAGAGGATAACGCATAATATGACATCAAATTTATTACCATGAAATTTTTTGTTGAACGCTTATACGGATGAGTCGTATAGCATTTGCACATCTATGTGATATATTAAAGGAGAGATATAGCTTATAGTTGTTGACGGAAACGTTGCAATCTTTATCATACTCTTTGGACAAAGTAACACTCAAACTGATATTGGTTTAAGATTTGGACATACACAAAAGACACTATTCAAAAAGTTTTATAAAAGACTTGGAGCAATGGATTACATACGCCCAAGAACAATTCAAAGAACTTGAAGCTTAATCAAGCCGTCTAAAAGAAAACAAACGATTGTAGGGGTCGGATTTCACTCCTATGAGATCGATATAGCGACGAGATCAATTCCGTAACGTGATGGAATCAAATCAAGTTTACAAAGACTCTTACTGAATCTATACCCAATATGACATTAAACCTATAAGCAAAATGAGTTTAATGAAATAATGAGCTTAAATTAGATATATTGCTTAATGGGCCAAATTCATTTTATTAGCTGGTCCATCTTACCTAGAAAGACTATATATAGCTCATCGTTTCACCCAAAAAGGGGATCGAAAATTCATTTGACAAACACTTGTATTCTGCAACAGCTTTCTAACAGCTTAATAAAAACTCTCTTGAGATCTAAAGTTACTAAAAAAAATTCTAATTGTGAGATTCGACTCCCACAACGATACTTATGAAGATGTTATATCTTGTGAGCTTAGTGCTGATACACGAGACGAGAAGAAGATTTGACTGAAGAGAAATTTAAAGACTATCAAAGTATCTTGTTTTGAGTTCCGTCATTTGAGGTATTCGTTGAGTTCATGAGTCCTAAAACTCAGTCATCAAGGGGAAGATTGTTAGTGTATTGCTGGCTGGTTTAAGAAGCTCTTGGAACTTGAAGAGAACAAAGCCTAAGACAGAGGCACTAAAACAGCCGTAGTTGAAGCATATGTTGAAACAGTGGTTAAAGTAGTGGTTGAAGCAGTGATTGGTGCAGTTATTAACATAATTGGCTGCGGGCCTTGATGCTCATGGGCTTAAAGCCCACGTGACTTGGAGAGTCATTAGGGTCTAGGGACAACGTGAGTATTTATACCTAGATGCATAGACAAAAACACTCACGCGCCTAGGGTTCTATTGTGAGATGGAAACATGTGTGGTGTCGTCTCATCATATAGATTCGTAGATCTGTTGATGGTTGTCTATGAAGATTACAGTTGTTGAGAAGACGGCGACGCACCAGTGCTGCCGGTTGGTAGTCAAGTATGCATGCTTGATACCTATCTTCATAAGTTGGTATTTCATCTAGAAAAGAATGGTAGACATTGTAGTGTCGATAACCATATGCAATTGTAGTTGCAATCTTGTTCTAGTGGATTATTTGTGGATGTGGTCGCGGAAAGTAGAAATCGAACCCTAGTTAACAAATCGTTTGTATCAATTTACTTTATGCTCTTACATACTTGTTACACAGTCAAACATAATAGATCTAGCCATGAAACCGCATTTTCAGCCGACCTCATTTCAATAGATTTATTGGGGCATTAGACAAAGCCGTTATCCTACCTATTTTTTATTATAATCATTCAACTTATTCCACTCATTTGCTCTTTTAAATTGTGTGATGTAATAGACAGACTAATTGAGGTCCCGAGTGTTCTAGGGTGTTCTTTCGCCACTGTTGCGATCTGAATCCGACATTGGTTTTGGTTCTCTTGTTTTTCAAATTTTGCTTTCTTCCCAGATTTTCTCTATCCCTGCAATCCAGATTTGCAATTTCTTTGCAATCTAGATCCCAAATTTCTCTACAATCCAGGTTTTTAATTTCATTACAAAACTTCTGATGATGGAGCGTGAAGTGTGGAGGGCTTTTCAGCAGCTTAGTTTGGGGGTGGATCAAACTCCAATACAAATCCCCCTTGAAACAAGACGTCGAACTGCGATTAACAGTGAGCGTAGCTTAGTTGTCCGGTGTTTAAATCCTCAAGTCCAAAAGCCGAAATGGTTGAAGAATACGCTCCCAAGAGCATGGAGAATGGAAGGAAAAGTTGTTGGCCAGATCAATGATGATGGGACTGTACAATTTTTCTTCAATACTGAACATCACTTAATGTCGGTACTTGAAGGAGGTCCATGGTCGTTTAAAGAATGGATGGTTGTTGTTGATCGATGGACAAATCGGAATAGTCCCAAATACTTGCAAGAGATCTCTTTTTGGGTTCAAATATGCAACTTACCCAATGAGCACAGGAATGTTCAGATAATTCTGGATATAGGAGGGTATCTAGGCAGAGCCCATGAGGTTAATATTAAGGAAACCACACGAGATGACCCGGCTGAAGTTTGGGTGTGAATCACAATGGACGTTAACCGTAAGTTGATCTTTGTGAGGAACTTAGATCTCCAGGATGGAGTTGAGCCCATTCTTTTGAGGTTTGTTTATGATAAGTTGCGGAAATTTTGCAAGAGATGTGGTTCGCTTAAGCATGACAACTCTGTCTGTACTGAGTTAGATGTTCGGCTTGTTCTTCCTATTGTTGAGTTCCCAGTTCCAATGAGCCGTTTATCCCCAGAGATGCCTACTGAAGACATGAGGGATTATGAGGATAATAATGTTGTGGATGAGTATGATAATATAGCTGGGGATGCAACAATGCATTATGTGGAAGAAGAGCAGCACCGAATTGGAGTTTAACAGAATACTGGATGCAACTACTGACCAATCGCCAAATAGTGGAGATTTTTCCTTGGTTGTTAGAGAAGCTGGTTCTTCAAGCAGGACACCTAAACGAAAGGCGGAGGAACATGAGGCTGATGACCAGAGTCCTACTAGTAGGGCGAGGATTCAAGGAAATTGGATAGATACGGGTTTGGTGGTTTCCCCAAAACCACCAAGGGAGCCATGAGGACATTGCATTGGAATTGTCAGGGGCTGGGGAACCCTCTGACAATTTCATATTTAAAGGATATTAGGAGGCAGTTTCATCTTGATATCTTGTTCCTCGTGGAGACTAAGCAGAGTGGTAGTTATATGGAAGAGTTAGGAGAAGAGTTAGGACATGTCCATCATTTTTTTATACTATCTAATGGGCGGAGTGGTGGATTAGCGATATTTTGGAATGATGCAGTGGAGTGTAGTTTTGTCGGTCAACCTACTTTGCACTTCACAAAGATGTACATAAAGGAAGGCCATGTAGTTTATAATTTGTTGTATGTTTATGGGAACCCTATAAGGAGCTTGAGGAACCAACAATGGCAAAGGATGATTGATCTTGCTGAGGAGGGTTTCATCATGGAAAGGCCAACAATCATGTTGGGAGATCTTAACGACATTAAAGGAAATGATGAGAAGATGGGAGGACCTAAGAGGCCTGAAGCTTCGTTTATGAATTTCAAAAGATTGCTGGGAGTTTTGGGGTTAAATGAATTCAAAATATTTGGAGGAAACTATACATGGTGTGGCAAGAGACATAAGTATGATATCAAGACTAAGATTGATAGAGTCTTTACAAATGCTTCGTGGCAGGACATATTCCCAACAGCTTATGTCAAGGCTCTCAACTGGATAGGTTCAGATCATAGGCCGCTAGTGGTCTATACTGAGATTCAAAAATGGAGGGGTAAGAAGCTATTCCGATATGATAACCGGTGGAGACTAAAGCCACAGTTTAAGAAATTTGTGGAGAACACTTGGCGTAAAGAATGCGATCTTTTCCCACCAAACAAATTTCATGAAGCACTTAAACTATGTAGACATAGGTTAGCAGAGTGGAAGTCCCTCCAATCCAATAACTCCCACAAGAGGATCTCTGCTTTAAAAGAGCGTATGACTCTCATCATTTAGATTATGATTATATTAATTCTCTCAAAAATGATTTAAATAATGAATAGAGGTTGGAAGAGGAATACTGGAGAACAAAAAGTCGAATCCTGTGGCTTCAATCGGGTGACCAAAACACAAGGTACTTTCATGAAAAAACTAAACAAAGGAGAAGTTTTAACAGAATTACATCTATAAATGATGATGAGGGGCGACTTTGGATTGGTGATGAGGATGTGAGTAAATTAATTATTTCATATTTTGATAAGTTATATACCTCTGCGTGCAGTGTGGATGTTGATGCGTTTTTACAACCTGTTCAACCAAAGGTTACTTCTGCAATGAACGAGCATCTGACTAAACCGGTCACTGATAAGGATATATATGAAGCTTTGAAGCAGATGAATGTGGATAAGGCACCAGGACCGGATAGTATGAATGTTGGTTTTTATAAACATCATTGGGAGGTTATAAAACAAGGTGTGATTAATTTTGTCAAGCATTTTTTCACCCATGGAAGTTTAAATCATGAAATAAATCACACTAATATCTGCCTTATTCCAAAGATAGAAGCTCCAACGCAAGTTAAGGATTATAGGCCTATAAGTTTGTGTAATGTAGCTTACAAGATCATCTCTAAGGTGCTAGCAGAAAGGGTTAAACCATTATTAGGTCAAATCATATCTGAAAATCAATCTGCATTCATTCCAGGAAGGTTAATCACTGATAATATCCTCATTGCGCATGAGCTTCTTCATTCTCTGCAAACCAGAAAATTAAAACATCATATATGGCTTTAAAGTTGGATATAGCTAAGGCATTTGATAAGGTTGAATGGCATTACATTGAAGCTATAATGAAGAAATTGGGTTTTGCAGAGCAATGGTGCAGATGGATTATGGAGTGCATTACATCAGTAAGTTATTCAGTCCTCCTCAATGGATCGCCAGTTGGAAATATTACACCTTCAAGAGGAATACGTCAAGGTGATCCAATCTCACCTTACTTGTATTTGTTATGCACTGAAGGGCTCTCAGCTAATCTATATAAATGCGCTCAGGAAAAGCATATTCATGGTTTTAAAGCTGGTAGGGGAGGTCCGTTAATTACTCACATGTTTTTTTATGATGACTCATTAGTCTTTTGCCAAGCAAATGAAGCATATTGTAGAAATTTATTGTTGGTTTTGGATAAATATGCAAAAGCATTTGGGCAAGTAGTAAATTTTCAAAAGTCTTCGGTTATTTTTAGCAAAAATGTTAATGCTACAACTAAAGGCATTATATCTCAGCTAACACATATTCAAAAAGCAGGAGGATTTGGAAGGTACATGGGACTACCAGAAATGATAGGCAGGAGCAAAAATGATACTTTCTCGTTTATCAAGCAGAGAGTTATGCACAAAGTGGAAAGTGGGTATTCTAAGCTCCTGTCCCCTGCGGGTAAGGAGGTGTTAATAAAATCAGTTGCTACAGCGTTGCCTACATACTGTATGTCATGTTTCTTAGTACCTGCAGGCTTGGTTAACCAAATAACATCATCCATTCGACGGTTTTCGTGGTCTACATGCAAGGATGTTCATAAGATTCCTTGGGTAGCTTGGAAATGGATTGCCAATTCTAAGGCAATTGGAGGACTTGGTTTCAGAGATTTCAGAAGTTTTAATCTAGCATTATTGGCAAAGCAAACATGGAGAATTTTAAAGCATCCGGAATCCCTTGTTGCTAGGGTTTATAAAGCAAAGTACTTTAGAAGTACAAGTATATTAGAAGCGACAAGGGGATGTAATTCCAGTTATGCTTGGAAGAGCATCTACCAGGCTACACAAGCTTTTTCGACTGGATTAAGATGGATTGTGGGAGATGGTAAACAAGTGAAAGCTTGGAGAGATAATTGGCTAGTTAAAGATTGCAAACCAGTTTCTGCAAGATGTAAGCAGCCCAATATCTTCCCAAATATAAGGGTTTCAGAGCTAATGAGTCCGAATGCTGCAATATGGGATAATATAAGGTTACATCAATTCGTTGAGGAAGAGGATATCCCAAAGATCAAGTTAATCAAACCAAGTATTTCTGGCCAACCGGATCAGATCATCTGGCATTATACTAAAGATGGTGAGTATAATGTAAAATCAGGTTACCATTTTATCCATACATCACTTAATTGCATATCTCAGGAGGAGCAAAGGCTTTTCAAGACTTTATGGGCCATGAAAATTCCACCTAAGCTAAAACATTTATGGTGGAGAGTTATCAATAATGCTTTACCAGTTGCAGGAAATTTGGCGAAGAGAAGGTTGAGAGTGGACAGTGTTTGCCAACTATGTGGATCTAATGAGGAAACTGTGAATCATATGTTGTTTCAATGTCTAGTGGCTGCTGAAATCTGGGAGCTAGCACAAGTTCATCATATTTCAGGTACCCATGATTTAACTAGCCAACTATCCGTTAACGTTGGGAGGCTAGCTGAGCTCAATTTGGATACAAGGGAATCAAATAATGGTAATACCCCCATTATTCCCTTTCATTGGGTGGAGGATATGGAAAATGAGGACCAATCTCATTTTCGGGGAAAAGAGAGAATTGATTCCTAATGTTATTGCAAGGGCTATAAGTGACCATAAGCAGTGGATAGAATCTCAACATGAAATTAATGATCACCATATTGCCCGGAACACACAAGTTGATCCATCCTCTAAACCAAAATCTAAGGAGGAGTTATTTCGCATGCCTCATCCTTTGTTCTGTCTTGTAGATAGTTCGTGGACGATGACTACGGAAATGGCTGGAATAGGATGGAAGCTATATGATCAAGCAGGGAAAGCTATAATGACAGGTTCAACTTCCGTTGAGCCTATTGCTAGTGCATTAAAAGCTGAAGTTTTTGCACTCAGAGATGCAGTTTGTCAAGTTAAGAGACATGGATACATGAATGTGGCTTTTGTTTGTGATTCTGAAACTCTTCACAAATCTTTAATTAGAAGTTTGGATGGTCAGTCATCAGGCAAAGATAAACAGATTATTGGCTACTGTGAAAATTTTGGAAGGATAATGCAAGAAATGAACTTCGGGTTTAAATTTTATGTTGTACCACGTTATGTTGTAGCTGAAGTAGATATCTTAGCAAAGAGAGCAAGATTGTTAAAATCTAATTATGTAATTAAATGGAGTGCTTTGTAATCTGCAGTTTGTACTGTGGAACATTTTCATTATAATATAATGTAACTATTAGCCGGAAAAAAAAAATTGTGTGATGTAATAAAAAAAACAAATTAAGTTGTATGTTGGGCCTCGTAAGATGGCTCATTTAGTTTAATTGGGCCGATAAAAAACCAAAATAATGGAATAGATATTCCAGCCGCCGAAAGAAAACCTACTTCTCAATTTCCGTCCGTTTGTGTATTTATATGTTTTCTCGTCTTCTCCAAAATCATAGCGTCTCTCTCTTTTTTTATTTCGTGTCTGTATGATTATATCGGCGATTTTAGGGTTTTTGTGAAAGAGCTTTCTAACGTTTTTGTGTTAGGGAGTCACTAACTCTCAGTTTCCGTGTCAAATCGTAGAAAGTTTTTCTCTTTTAGTGTTCTTTATGATGATTTTTTAGGGTTTTTTTTTGTGATAGAGAATGTTATGTTTTATGGGTGTGGAATGGGTTTATTATGGTGATGATACAAATTATATGTGGACTAGAGTTTCAGATCTGGGATTTTTCTCCCAGAAGTTGAAGATTAACCCTTGGCTGTCTGAGTAATATTCCCTTTTCACTCCCACCATTTAAAACAAATCTAATCTTTATTGTTTTTTGGTTACTTGTGAATAAGCTTATGATGATAAAAAAACAATTATCTTAGCGGATTTCAGTGAGGTTTTTTAAAATCAATGATCTGAATTTGTTACACACACTGAAGCTTTTTGTTTTTAACTGGTTTTAAATGTTTTTGATGCAATGATGAGACAAAAACACGAAGAGTGTAAGAAGAGCAGTGGACAAGGAGACAATATTCTGTAATGGGTTTGCTTTTTTGCCGTGAGCTTTCCTAATTAAACGACTTCTCCTTCCACTGAGCATATGAAAAATTGTTTTTTTCTTATGGCCACTACAAGAAAATGGTCTCATTTCCGATGGGCAAAACCGTCGGAAATCCATCGGAATAGTAGTTATTCCGACGGTTCTTGTCCGTTGGATCTATGTCGTTGGAAATAATGATCCGTCAGAAATACGTCGAAATATGTGACGGAATTCCGACGGAATACCGAATAACCGGATTCCGTCGGAAGTCCGTCGTAATTCCGTCGGCATCTCACACCGACGGAATTCCGACGGCCCATAAAACCGACAGAATTTCGACGGCCCATAAAACCGACGGAATTCCGACGGTCCATAAAAACGACGGATTAATTAATTTAAAAAAAAAAAAATTTCTAAATAAATATATTAAATTAAATAAAATATAAAATTAAATTTAAATATTTATAAAAGTAATTTAAACGTTTAATTATTACATAAACAAAATTTTACTGGGACTGGTTACTGAAGAACGCGTTCATCTTTTCTTCCATTGTCCGAATTTTTTCTGCATCTTCTGCGCGTTGTGCCTCCATCGCGCTCACGCACTCGAGAAGGTCGGCGTTCTGTGCCCTCAAACTACTATCTGCGTGAAAGCGGTATGAATTAACGGATGGGGAGGAACTGTCTTCTGGGAGGCCAAAGACACGATCTTTGTGCTTAGGCGTAACCTATAAAAAAAATATACTTAATCAATGTTATAAATTATTAGTATTAAAAGTTATTTTAAATTTGTTTAAATTTGCAACTGTTACTAACCTCATAGGTGAACTCGTTGATCTTCTCGAGTGGAACTTCGGTGGCCGGCGGAGTTCCTTCGACGATCTGTTGGGATTGGAAGTACTCCTCACCGAGCCTCTCCACGCTTTCCACGATTTCACGAGCAACTGCATCTTGAATTTCATTAGTCTTTCTGTTGGTGTGCGCATCTTTGATCAAATCAAGATGCGACGGACGCACACCGATCTTTTGAAACTGTTGGCATAGATACGGAAGGAATTATGAAAGGGGTTATAAAAAATTCGTTTGAAAAATTTATATGATTACCATTTTTTCAGCACGTGTCGCTTTGCTCGTTGCTCCGAGGTTATGGGTCGCCGGTCCCTTCCTCTTCCGCTCGCTCTTCCGGTTAGTGGAGTTTTTTCCTGAGGTCGATTGAGTTTCCTCCCGTTCCCAATGGGCAAGTAGTCCAGCCCATAATGTTGGCTTATTTTTAAAAAATCGGGGCACCTTTTCTTGTTTGAACCGCATGTTCTTCCACTCGTTCATCTTCAACGAGTACTTTCGACCGGCCTTTTGGTTGAATTGCCGTCGGACCTGACCAGTCAGCTGCGGGTCCCAAGTAAAATCTTGCTGAAAAAAAAAAACCATACCCAAATTAGTATTGACAATTTTAATTTTAAATTAAAATCAACATTCTTAATTTAGAAAAAAAAAAAATTATACCGCAAATTGCCGAAACCATATTTCACGGTCTGCCTCTGGCATCGAACTGTATGTGAGATACGGTTCAGTTATCAAACAATTGATCATTGTGTTGATAGAACTCGTAATCCCGTTTTGCGAAAATTGAAACTTAAACAATATTTAGTTAAATATTTTATTAAGTTAATATAATCAAATACATTTTTAAATAAAACTTACCAGGTCGTGTTGGGTGGCAAGTCAGGATCTAGGCGAGTCAACCTATCCCGTCCGGGTTGCGAAACAAACTCCTCAACGGTCATGGCCGTGGGAGTTGAGGGTGCTGTATCCATAGGAGACGTGTGTGGGATATCAAAACCGCTAGTCTCGGGGATTTGCGACTGACTCCCACTTCCACCTCCCCTAGTGGAATTACCGGCTCCACTAGAGTGATGAAATCGCCTATAGTCCCTAAGATTGCCAAAATTTTTACATATCAACCATTTATTCATATTATAAATTTGTATATGGAAAATAATTTTATAAAACGATCATAATTTATTCATATTATAAATCTTTATATGGAAAACATTCATATCAAAAATTTATAATTTTTACAGATCAACAATTTATGATTTTTACATATCAACAATTTGGAATTTTATAATTTATTCATATTATATATCTATTATCTGGAAAATAATTTTATAACCCCAAAAATAATTTATTCATATTATAAATCTTTATATGGAAAATATTCATATCAACAATTTATAATTTTTACATATCAACAATTATGTAAATTTAGAACCACAAATACTTATTAAAATGGAAAATAATTTCATAAACCCGAAAAGTCACTAAATCACAAAATTCCTAAAATTAAAAATTTTTCTCTATCTCTAAATTCAATAATTCTTAAATTACTAAATTTTTAAATTCCTAAATTCTTAAAAATTCACCAATAAATCACACCAATAATCATAATCCAATCTAATCTACTCTAAATCAATTACTTATCTAATCCAAAAATATTATTACTAATCTAAACAATAATTATTACTAATCTACATCATAAAATTCAAATTAAATCCTTATATTAATGAAAAAAAAAACTTACATCTACGGTTTGAGAAGAATGGAGGAGAAGTCGGGTAATATGGATTGGTGACGCCGGAGTGCCGCCAGAGGGTCGCCGGAGGGAGAAGTCGCAGTCTCGAGGGTTGGAGGTGGAGAGAAGATGTGGTGATCGATTTGGGGAAGAAGATAGATCTGATTATATTTACGACTAACCGACGGAAAACCGACGGAATTCCGACGGATTCTCCCGGTTTTTCGATGAGATCGAAGTTTGGCGGCATAAATTAGGGTTTTTGTCGGAAATCCGTCGGTATTTATGACGGATTTTCGACGGATTTTAATTAAAATTTTTTAATATTTTGCAGAAATTGTATTAAAAGATATTTTAACATCCGTCGGAAATCCGTCATAAATACCGACGGATTTCCGACGGATTTGATTTTTTTTTTTTATTCTGCGGAAATTGTTTGAATTTAAAAACGCGTTACCGTCGGAAAATCCGTCGGAAATATCTTTTTATAAAGTTTTTTTAAAATTTGTGAAAACATAAAATTAAAATCTTAAAACTTAATAAATTTCGATTACATTAGAGCCTTTAAAATATTAAACATACAACGGTTATGGTACAAGGTCATAATACACTCCTAATTTTAAAAACATACAACTTACAATCGATTAGAACCAGAATTTTTTCTTTCCCTTTTGTTTCTTTGGTGGAGAATCTAAATACCCGTCGCATAATTCTCTTTTGATTGCATCAACATCTACATTTAAGTTGGGGCTTTCTGGTCTTTGGGCAAATTCATAATCATAGTAGTGATCCTTACATTCTTTTGAAGTACTTTCACCGTAAGTATCTGCCTTGTCAATCAATTGAGATGGTTGTACGTCCTCGAGAACACGCTTCTGGTCAGGACATTGTGTCTGCTTATCATATTTGGGACTCAAAACATTGGGTTTAAAGCTCGAATCAGTTTCTCACGAGTATGTGGGTATCTCTTGAGTGAATTCGTCGCATTGAGTTTCGGTTTCCCCCGAGTATTTCGGAATTTGTAGGGGGTTTGCCACGATTTTAGATTTATAGTCTTCATTTGGAGGGCTAGAAGACATTATTTGCTTTGGGTTGGTGTAGAAGATATACACTTCATCATATGTATTTATAGTAGAAGTTATATGTTAAACGTAACAAAAACCATGGCCACAAATAATGGAGATAGTACAAAACTTTGTAGTCCACAGAAGTTGTTTTGTCTTTGCATATTGTGTTGTCAAATCACGTCGAATCGAACCCCACCGTAGATAATTTTAAACCATATCTGAACCATTAAAACAAGTTGTCACATCCGACTAGTATTAACCCATTATATGCATACGCGTTTTCGTACCATTAGAGAATCGATCTGAGCCGTCGAAATGTTTCAGTCATATATGAACCACTTAAACGAGTTGTCAATTCATCATTCAATGGCTGACATTGTCATTCACAGTGTCATTCATCATTTTGTGGCCGACAATTCCATCCACGGAATTGATTTCTTTATTGCCCACTGAGCTGTAATGTCGCATCAGTTTTTGTTCTTCTCTTACCTATACAGCGACACGTGAAGCTTAAAATATCATAAAATTTGCGTATATAAGTCAAAGTAATTGAACACAAAATCATAACACAAAAATATTCTATTTCGCAATGGCAAACAGAGATCTTTGGAATTATTATATGCAAAACCGAGCCTCCATTAATTAAAATTCTCAGATTGTCTTCCACAATTGGATTTGTTAATTATTATTAAAATATTGCAAATATTCGTCTACCATGAAGTACATTATATTAGAGGGAACGCATAGATGTTAGAGTACAACATTCATAAACAAACATTTATTCATAAATTATTAATCTGACTCTCCTGATGAACTTTCACTAGGGATGGAGTCTGAATCGTCGTCAAATTCTTCACGTGTTTCCTCATCGTCCGAATGAACTAGATCATCGCCAATATGTGTTACATCAATGACAAGGTCAATGTTATCCATCTCCTCAACATGTGACATTTGCATAGTTCTCGATACTTGTAGAGAATCATGTTCTGGAACTCCATATATTTTCCCTCTCGGATTAATTGGAGTTACAGTGATCCAAGTATCTCTACTTGAGGAAATTCGAGGATATTTTACGTAGCACACCTATTAATGGAGATAGTGGATATTGTTAATATACAGGAATAACAAAACCTAACGTATGAGGAAGTAGGAAAACCTATTATTGTATTGATACCTGGTCTGCTTGAGACGCAAGGATAAATGGATCGTAATGTTGTAGTTTCCAGTTTGAATTTATCGAAATAACACCAAGAGGGTCAATTCGAACCCCACGACCATTGGATGGATCATACCAATCGCACATAAACACAATGCACCTCAAGTCCAACATTCCTGGATAGTGGATTTCCAAGATTTCTTTTAAAATGCCATAGTACATGGTATCACCTGATTGTGTCGAAATACCATAGTCCGAAGTTGGCCTTTGACGTCCTTCCTCACGAATCCTGAACGAATATCCCCTCGTGCAAAATCTGGGATATGAAGTCGCGGTGCTGCGTAAACCATGAGCAAACTCCACTAACCAGGTCGGGAGGGTTTGACCACTTTCTAAACCTTCGGAAACCTAAAAACAATTACCGAAAGAAATCAGTAACATATGAACGTGAAAACCTAAAAAAGTAAGCGTAAGGAATTATATTAAACTTACATAAAATTTCAACCACTCCGGGAATTCTTCATCTTTTAAGACAGCAAGTTCGGAATCTGTCTTATCAGCATGGTAAGTTTGTACTAGGGACATGTAAATCCTGTAACATAACAATTGTTATTACCCGAAGACAAATAATGCCACAAATTTAGTATGACAAATGGTGTACCTCTCATACTCCACAAGTTCGTCACAATTTCTTATGATATATTTCCACTTACGCGACCAACTTGGGCAAACAACTCAGGTACGACCACGGGATACACTGCTTTCTCACCTCTATCATCATGTCGCGCCAGCCGTCTCCCCTTAGTCCGAACATCTAAAGGAAAGTAATACTCGGCAAAGTGTGATACTTCTTCATTTAGACTTTGTGCAACAATAGATCCCTCAACCTTGCTCAAATTTTTAATCTTTTTCTTCAGGTGAAACATGTAACGCTCGAACGGATACATCCATCGGTATTGAACAGGGCCTCCTAATGCTGCTTCACGTGGGAGGTGAATAGGAAGATGTTCCATAACATCAAAAAATGACGGTGGAAATATCTTCTCAAGATTACAAAGGAGTACCGGGATGTTGGCCTCTAAATTACGGATCCCGTCCACTGTTAGTGTCCGTGAACATAAATCTCGAAAGAAAGCCCCAACTCCTACAAACGAAAAGGAAACAAGTTAGTACATATATATTAACATTATATTAGTAAGAAACTCACGGGAGTACGAAATATACCTCCAATGGCTTGATGGATGTCTTTTGGAAGAAGATAAGCAAATGCAAATGGAAGAAGACGCTGCATCACAACATGACAATCATGACTCTTCATTCCAATAAACTTCCCTTCCGTCGAATCCACGCAATTACGCAGATTAGATGCGTAGCCGTCAGGAAATTTAACACTTTTTTTTATCCATTCAAAAAAAATTTCTTTCTGACCCGCGTCTAACCGGTACGCAGGCATAGGCAATCTACCATTAGGCAAAACATGTAGAGATGCCCTTGAACAAATCAATGGCAAGTCTAATCTAGATTTCCAGTTGTCTTTTGTCTTTCCTGGTACATTTAAAATGGTGTTCATGATGTTGTCAAAGAAATTCTTTTCAACATGCATGACATCTAGATTATGCCGTAATAGATGGTCTTTCCAATAAGGCAAATCCCATAATATACTTTTCTTGTGCCAATTGTGATATTCCCCACAACCGTCGACGGGGTAATGGCCATTACCCCCACAATCAGGAGTTCGCTCTGCACCAAAATCTCGTAACTGTTCCAATATGCTGCGACCATCTATCTCAGGAGGTGGACCATGTAACACAGGAAAATTCTTCCTGAAATGTCTTCTAGACCGACGATATGGATGATTTGCTGGTAAAAAACACCTATGGCAATCAAACCATGAAGTCTTCCTTCCGTGCTGCAATTGGAAAGCTGAAGTATTGTCTTGACAATAAGGACATGCCAATCTTCCATGCGTTGTCCATCCAGATAACATACCGTATGCCGGAAAATCGCTTATGGTCCACATAAGAACCGCACGCATGTTGAAATTCTGCTGGATTGAAACATCAAATGCCTCAACACCATGCTCCCACAACATCTGCAACTCATAGATCAATGGTTGGAGGAATATATCGAGTGACCGTCTTGGATGATCTGGCCCGGGAACTAGAATTGAGAGAAACAGGAACTCTCGCCGCATGCACATAGAAGGAGGCAAATTGTAAGGTATTACGATGACCGGCCACAATGAATATTTTCTTCCGTGCTTTCCAAATGGGTTGAAACCATCAGTAGATAAGCCGAGGTATACATTTCGTCGTTCATATGCAAAATCTGGATATACGGATTGAAAGTGTTTCCACGCTTCCGCGTCAGAAGGATGCGTAATATCTCCATCTTGACTATGCTCTGCATGCCATCTCATACCCTTAGATGTGCGTTCTGATTGATACAGCCTCTTCAACCTCTCTGTCAATGGTAAATACCACAGACGTTTGAATGGAATCTTCGCTCTGCCACCTTCGTCCTGGAACCGTCGTTTACGGCAAAATTTACATTTGTTTCTGTTCTCATCTTCTCTCCAGTATAGCATACAGTTGTCGATGCACACATCTATTAGCTGGTAGGGCAAACCAAAACCGGCAACAAGTTTCTGGACCTCGTAGTATGATGCTGGACTAAGATTATCCTCTGGCAAAACATCTTTTACAAATTCGGCGAATGCATCAACACATTCTTCGGACAAATTGTAATCAGTCTTGATGTTCATAATCCTACTAGCAGAAGATAACGGTGAATGACCTTCCCTACAACCACTGTATAGTGGTTGCTTTGATGCGTCTAACATATCAAAAAACCTTCGAGATTCTAAATTAGGTTCTTCAACCCTATCACCCTCATAACCACCCAACTGCAAATTCTCTCTAAACGCATCGTTAACCATCGCAACCGTACTTACCCCAACATCTACTTCCGTTGTACGTTCTCCTACGCTATCCGGAAAATAAGGTGCATTACTACTAGTACTACCATATTCAAAATTGCTTTCTCCATGTAAAAACCAAACCTTATATCCCGGCCTAAATCCATATCTATATAAGTGATTCCAAACAGTATGAACCGCAACACTAATTCTATTACAACAATTAGAACATGGACATTTGATATCCTGGCCTTTTTTGGCTGCATCTTGATTTCTGGGTAAATTCATGAACTCGCATATACCTTCAGCGTATGCGGACGTTAATAAGTTCGAGCCAATATCCATCATTGGCTCGTCCATCCAAGACCGAAAATATGAACTCATCGCTAACAAATGTGTTAATATCTACTTACGAGGAAATGCTGAAACTTATAGAACGGATTCCCGTCGGATTTCCGTCTGATTTCCGTCAAAACCTCTGACAAAACGCCCCACCAATCCCATCGGGCACCGCTTAATAATTTATAACCACTCAAACTTTGCCGACATTGGAAACCGTCGGTATTCCGTCGGAAAGTCGTCGGAAAATGACGACAGCTTATTTCCGTCGAAAATCCGTCGGGAATTAACGACGGATTTCCGACGGAATACCAATAAACTGACGGATTTGCGACGGATTCATTTTTATCGTAATGCCGTCAGCATTTCGTCGGAAATTTCCGACGGAAATCAAGTCCGTCGGAAATTCCGTTGGAATAGTGCTGTTTTTCTTGTAGTGGGCGTCCGTTACTAATTCTGAGGGATTAAACACAGTTTCTTTAGGTATAATGGCTTGTGATGCTGATAAGAAACCAGAACAATTGTATTGAAAACAAAGAGGAAATACACCAACTGATTGAGATTTTCCTCAATTACTCAACCAGTCCGATACACTAAACTTGGACTCTTTCCAAAACTCAGATAAAGTCTCTAAATGAACAAGAGGGTCTTATTTATACGTACAAATCCTTTAACAACTTCCTGTAACAACATGTAACTGATTACTCTACCACATCACTCTTCTCTTGACTCAAACTCTCCTTTTTTTTAACCTCCCTTCTTCGATTCTTCCTGTAAAACGCTGTCCATGGTAGAGCCTTACCATTACCCCCCCCCCCTCCCCGGGCAAGAGCCAGCTTGTCCTCAAGGGGAAAAGCAGGAAATTGAGCTCATCTTGTAATCCTCATCATTGAGCCAGTGTCCATCATCCACATCTTCTCTTCGATTCCCTAATACTTCCATTGCTAACCCATTCACCACTGTGAGCACTTCTAGTGTTTTATTAGGACACTCTCCATTCCCCAAATGCGTTTTAGACCACTTCTCGGGACACTTAAAACACAGTCCCAAACGTCTTCTTTCTGTTAACTCCTCTCTAGACAACAACTGTTGAGCTCTGCCCTGCAGTTGTACATTCGGTTTTGCTCCCATCTGCTGCACCTCTGCCTTGAAGTTTTCATCTTCCAACCAACCAGAGATTTGGACTCAGGACCGATATTGAACTGCTTATTTTGTCCCTTTGTTGATAGCATATCCTTGCAAACGACACTGTATAAAGAGCTTGACTCCATCTTAATAGCCCATGAGATCAAATCAGGTAAGTCAATAGGTTTACACATTGTCACTACCTCCTGCATTTTTGGTGTTAATCCATTCATAAAAATCCCTTCAAGCTGTTTTCCGGAAAACCAGTCACTTGTGACGATAACTCCTCAAACAACTGCACATATTCCTCCACTGTTCCGGTTTGTTTGATAGCGTACAAAGGTTGACTTATGTCTCTGAACTTCTCTTTACTGTACCGAGCTATCAATCAATGTTTAAACTCCTCCCAACTCCTGAAAGGTTTTCGTGTTATCTCCCCATTGAACCAGTCTAAAGGACCTTGATCCAAACTGACCGACACAAGCTTCATCTTCGCGTCATCCTCATAACCACCCAAGCGAAAGTACCTTTCCACTTTCGAAATCCATCCATACGCATTTATCCCTTGGAATATCGACATCTCAACTTTCTTTATCAGGCTCTGTTGATTAGCCACTATATCGGACCGCGATTCCTCAATCGCTACAGGCTTATGACTACGGCAGGGTTCCAATTCAGGAGAACGTACCTGAGCTACAAGCAGATCCGGATTCATTGTAGACTGCTGGACTGGAGCTATATTCACTAGCTCCGGCAGATTGCGCTTCAAATAGGAAAGGAGCGATTCAAATTTTGCATCCATTCGAGACTCCATCGCTTCAAAATGAGCCGCGTTGAGCTTCTCTGTCGCTTCCAATCTCACCTCCGTTTTCTTCTCAAACGCAATCCTTGCCTCTATCGACAACCTAAGAGAATTTCCCAGCGAATCCAAAGTGAGCGGCGGCGATGTGATGTTTTCCGATTTCGGCAACGAATTCGCCACCGTGAGATTGCCTCGTGAACTCGGCTCCTTTCCCATCGCAATTTCTCGATCCAGATTTCGCTCACGAGCACCAATTTGATAAGAAACCAGAACAATTGTATTGAAAACAAAGAGGAAATACACCAACTGATTGAGATTTTCCTCAATTACTCAACCAGTCCGATACACTGAACTTGGACTCTTTCCAAAACTCAGATAAAGTCTCTCAATGAACAAGAGGGTCTTATTTATACGTACAAATCCTTTAACAACTTCCTGTAACAACCTGTAACTGATTACTCTGCCACATCACTCTTCTCTTGACTCAAACTCTCCTTCTCTTGAACCTCCATTCTTCGATTCTTCCTGTAAAACGCTGTCCATGGTAGAGCCTTACCAGATGCTATATTGATTAGTTGTGGTATATCCTGATCATCTTGCTTTATTCACTGCCTTTTGATCTTGGAATTGCCTCGCATAGTATAAACATTGTGTTTCTTGTTAATTACACTTATCTGCTTATGATTTGGTTCTCACCCTTTGTGGTATTTTTAAGCCATCACTTCTACTAATCTTTGGAACCATGTTCCACATATGGAAAATAGTTGCATGTAACTGTTGCTGTCGGAAGTTAGAAGAGGTGATGTTAACTTATATGGGTTTTGTGACAAACGAGATGTTGGATTCTAATCAATTTTTAGACTGAAGAGTTGTGTGCTTAATTTGTGGAAGGTGAAGATAAGCTGAGATTGAAGAATTATCTTATCTATAACCAGCAAGTGAGATACATGTGTGATGTAGAGCTGTAATGCAACACCTAACCAAAGATATTTATGGACAAGTATACTCAAATAGAAGATGGAAATTTCTTTGTTTACGAACAAGTGTAAAGTGGTTTCTTTTAGAGCCAAAGAAAGAGAATGTAAATTTGAACTCTCTAGAGTTATTTGTAACAAAATTGTTCAACCTTGTAGTCGGATTTTTTTTTTCCGTTTAATGTTGAAGGTTCCTTTATTGATGGAATAAAATCAGAAATTCTAACAAAACATAAAGAACCAATACTAGAAAAGTGATAATTAAAGTTCAAGAATTACTAGGTTTTAAAACTAACTGGTCTCTATATCTCTCTCTCTCTTTTGTAATCAAATTAGTATATTCATGTGACGATATATTACAAAAACAATTAGGAAAACAACGTTAAAGAAGAAATACACCATGATTAATACCTACTTAGGGATTGACTGGTGTAGACGCAGGGGTTTGCGGAAGCAGCGGGTGCGGGAGTTTGCGGAAGCGGACAGTTATGGTTGACGGTTAAACATTAAATTAACGATATAAACACATTATATGGTTATAAGAAAACATTAAAAACCATACTATTACAATAAAATATAAAAATCATTAGTTCAGTATAATTAATAATAGAATACCATGAGTATATTTCTTATGTTCATTTTTTAATTTTTTAGTTGATAATGGAGATTTTTTTTTTTTTTGGAAAAGTTAATGTTATATTCTAAATATTTTAGTTTGTTAGATTTACTAATCAGTGATAAAAAAATATTGAAAGCATTATGGTTTGAAAATTTTATAAATATAAAATTATGATAGGTTATAAAATATTAATTAGAAAGTTTCAAATTATCAATATATTTCGTAATTATAGTATCCAACTATTAATTGTTTATTTTTTATATTTATTTTAATTTTTAAATAATTTTTCTCTTTTTAAAAAAAAATTCAATTTTTATTTTTCACGCAAACGTTCGCAACCGCAAACGTTCGAAGGAAGCAACTTTTGATTTTGAGAGGTTTAAAGCAACACAGAACGGTATAAAACGTTTCTCATAATTGTTGTCAAACGCCAACAACCGCTACACCTGTAAACGCAGCGTTTGCGGATGGTAGCAGGTGAATCAAGCTAATTAGTCAATAGAGAGTTTTAATACAATAACTATCCAAACTGGTCCAAACTAGACCGCTATATCACGGCCACAAACCGACATTAAACCAACACTTGAATGAGTGTGTACGGAACTACTTTTTTTGGGCAACGTACGGAACTAGTCTTATGTTTCGAAAAAAAAAAGATATTTATTCCTTAGAAAAAGAAACCGTACGTTGAATGAGTGTGTACGGAAGTACCGAGATACGTGGTTGAATAAGTATGTACGGAAGTACGGACATATAAACATTTACATGTTTTCTTGCGAGCCACACAAGTAACTGAAGAATATACCTAAAACTCCTAATTATAGGGTCAAATGACACAAAATCTAACGAACAAAAAATCAACACTTCCCGGAGATTCCCTACGTGGCAAAATCCCAACACAGAATAAAAACAGAGCAAACCCTTTACTTCTCTTTTCTTTCTAACAACATTGTAAAATTTATGTGCTTTGATCTCTCTAGGTTTCACTTTCTGTAATAGTCATTATCTTCTATTCATTTGTTTCTTTGGAGTTTTGTCTTCGAAGAAAGTTATGGAAGGTAGATGTGACTATTGTGGAACCGAACAAGCGTTGGTCTTTTGCGAATCCGATTCGGCTAAACTCTGTTTAAACTGTGACATTTGTGTACATTCGGCGAATCCTCTTTCCTTGAGACACACGCGATCTTTGCTATGCGAGATATGCTTCTCGCAATCTGCTTTGGTTCATTGTTTGAACGACAAGGTTTCTCTTTGCCTAGAATGTCAATGGACCGCAAGTAATTGTTCCGGTTTAGGACATAGACTTCAGAGTCTTAACCCTTACTCTGGTTCTCCTTCCCCAAAAGATTTCGCCAAGATTTGGTCTTCGATTTTAGATCCTTCTCTCTCAAATTGGGTTTCTCCATTTGATGATTGTGCCAAGATGAAGGAGTTAGAAGATTGGGATGGTTTATCGACTTCAACGGTTACACAAATGCAGAATCTTAAGGACCATTCTTCTTTCGTTTCCATGGAATCTAATCTTCCTGATGTGATAGACAAGGTAACGTGTTGTTTAAGTAATCTGTCAAAATGTTAAATTATGATGAAAAAGTCAGTTTTCTTCATTCATTTCCATCTTTTGTGCAGGAATGTTCTGGTTTAGATTTATGCGAAGGGATTAATTTGGACGATGCATCGCTAAATTTCAACGCAAGCGATGATATCATCGGATTTTCCTCGTTTGAACATACCAAATGTTACCAGTATAATGAGGAATCATTAGAGGTCTAAATACTGCTTTTGGTATCTCATTCAATTTGGTCTAATTCTGACATATTAGTAATGTTTCTGTTTTAGGAAGAAAAGGACATTGGTCTTCCTTCTCTGTTGCTTCCTGCGTTATCGGGGATTGTTGTTCCGAGTTTGTCAGTTTCGATGTCCAATATCACAGGAGAAAGCGCGAATGATTACCAAGATTGCGGGATTTCTCCAGGGTTTCTTAGAGGAGATTCGCCATGGGAATCGAATATTGAAGCAAGTTTTGATCCAAAGTTGAGGGACGAGGCGAAAAAGAGATACAAACAAAAGAAATCAAAGCGAACGTAAGTATTCGAAATTCGTTGTAAAGAAAAAACAGAGTCAAGGGTCATTGCTTTTGCAGAACTGAGTTCTTTAAGAAACAGAGTCAAGGTCATGTTTTTGAAACAGTTTTATATGTTTTTAGGTTTGGGAAGCAAATACGATACGCATCACGCAAAGCCAGAGCCGATACGAGGAAACGAGTGAAAGGAAGATTTGTGAAATCTGGAGAACCTTTTGAATATGATCCGTGACTGATATACTAATGATTCCTTTCTTCGACCATCAATTCATTTTTTATCTTCGGGACCAACAGTTTCTTGTGGGAGACGTAACGTCTTCTTGCGCAGAGAGAAGAATCTACAAGATCAAAATTTAAAACCTCGAAAGCTATTAACGCAAATGGTGATGCTAAATGGAGTGAAAAAAATCCCAAATTTGCTTCTTCTTTTTTTTTTTTTTTTTTTTACTTCTTTTTAAACCTATAATAGAATTTCCGCAATTTTTCTACTTTTGTGTATCCTAAATCATTTTCTTCTATTTTTATTTACAGTAACTGACACAAAAACGGAACTAATAAATCACTAAGTTTTTGATGATTTGATCCATATCACTGATACATAAACAAAGTTGTGGTTTTGTTGCTATCCATCTTGACATATATCACTCTTCTTTCTTTTATTATTTTATTATCTTCTCTAGCTTTAACTTTTAATGAATAAATTAACATTCGATAAACCAGTAATTCGATATAAATTTCGATAAATCAATAAATAGTTTTATTCTTTCTATTATTGGTTTTCTGGTACAATTAATATTTTTTTAGATTAATAAAATGTCATTGTTTCGACATTATTAATTTATAGAATTTTTCACCGTGTTTTTTAATAAAGGGTTAATTAGCTTAATATTGGTTTTGGACTACATAATTAGATAACTAACTTATTCATAATAAATTTTAGGTCTGTATGAGAGAGAATGAAACATTGGACGAAAATACCCCTACAAAATTGGGAAAAAAAATATGTAAAAACCAGTCAAAATATTTATCATTAATCGGTAAAAATCACTAAAAAAACTTTAAAATTTTTTTGAAAATATTTCTTTGAAGAAGTGAATCCCTAATAGCCGCAAACCTTTTTATCTACATAAAAATTCTCGGTATGTATAGTTCACTATATTCAGTTTCTTTTTACGTTGTTATAGTTAGCTACAATTATAACCGGGAATAGTGAACTATTTCTTTCAGATGTCAAAAAGAACCATGGTTGTTAGGATGTTGGGTAAATAGATTAATTTGGAGACTAGTTAGCTAGGTATTCAAATAATAATATAGTTCATTATGCAAATTGTAGTTAGCATTCAAATATTAATATAGTTCACTATATAAATATTACAATAATCAATTCATTTGTATATTTTTGGTCTGCTTTTATCAATATAGTTAGCTATTATCTCATCTATGGTCATTAAAATAGTTCACTACGCAAACATTAGTTAGCTATAATATATTGAAATATAGTTCACTATGCAAACGTTAGTTAGCTAGCTATTCAAATAATAATATAGTTCACTATGCAAACGTTAGTTAGCTATTCAAATAGTATATAAAAAACTTGTTGTAATAATTACTATTTATACAAACATAGTTAACTATGTTCAAAACGTAATTGTCTATTATAGTTTGCATAATAAAATAGTAATAGCTGGCAATTATTAAAAAATATGGTTAACTATTTCTAATATGTGAAGGAAGAGGAGAAGAAGAAGTAGACTAAAAAATGATTAAAAGAAAGAAAAATATGTGCGGAAGAAGGATATGATGATTAAAAAGAAAAAAAAAGATGTGAAGAAGAAGGATTGTGGATGAAAGAAGAAGAAAGAGGAGGATGTAAAGAAGAAGATGTGAACGAAGATAAAGAGGAGAAGGAAGAGAAGAAGAAGCATAATAAAAAATGATTAAAAAGAAGAAAAATATGTGAAGAAGAAGAAGAAAGATGTGAGCGAATGAAGAAAGAAGAAGAGTCGGCGGTGATTTCTGAAGAGAAAGATGGCTGCTCGAAAATTAGGGTAAAAGGAGATCCATTTTTTACTTTGTTTTATCTTTTAATTTTTTTTATGTAAAAATCAAAAGAGAAAAATCAAAAACATGGGTAAATAAAAAAACTAATTCTGGAATTATAACTATACTAATTGTTAGACACCTAATTATGTTTTAGGTCATATTATTATATAAACTTTGATGCGTCAAACATGATAATTAACAAGATCGTGACACATGTCAGCTGATCAATTAGATTTTGACACATGTTAAAAAAATTCCAATCAACTTTTGCGACATATATCATACAAATTTTATTTCTTTTTTAACTTATATATTTGGTGGAAGCCCCATCAGTCCAGTGGTTTGACAGAGAATACAAATTAATGGAGACAAAATTTACAGGAGATTTTCAGCGTGGTGCAAGGAGAGTCATCCAGAGTAGTCCCGCAGCTCAAGACTAAAATTGTCAGTTGTATCCGTGTAATTGATCTCATAATTTATAATGATTCATAAATCTAGACGATGAAAAAAAAAACTTATATATTTGTATTTATCAAGTAGATTAAAAAAATTAATATAGATCAAAATTGTTCTAATAATACATGTGTAAAAATATTTTAGTTCAAATAGACTTATATTTATATAACCAAATCCTCATAGAATATTTTGTCTATATATAATAAACGTTTGTGCTTTTTTAATTTATCTTACCAAACAATTTAACACTTCGATAATCTCTTCCACGAATTTTATTTCATCTTTGTCATTAGAAAATAACATCACTTATCCTCTTATTCGACATATGAGATAGATTACGACGATCTAATTGTAGTATTTTTATTCGTTTTCTGCTAATTGCAAACTAAAGTTTTGTGCATCATCCGCTTCTTGCAAAATTTGAGAATCAATTATGTGAAAGAAATTTTATTAAAATTTGTAATTTTAGTTTGCAACTAAAAATATGACCTTTAATTCGTCAAAATTTTGGAAAAATAAAATATGATTATATACACAAGAAAAATAACCTAATTCAATTAGGAATAGAAAAAACTAATTATTTGGAATATTTTACAAAATTTAAATGACAAAAAAAAAATTTATTATATAAAACTTGATGTGTCAAATATGATAATTAACAAGATCGTGACACGTGTCAAGTCCGTTGATCAGATTTTGACATGTGTATACAAGTATAAAATAATTATTTTCAATTAGATTTTACCACAAATAAAAAGATTTATCTATTTATCTTTATTTATAAAATAATAAAAAGTGACCTAATTTAAATGGAATTAGAAAAATCTAAAAGTAATTTAAATTAGATTAGGAAAATCTTATTATTTTTTATTTATCTTTATTTGTAAAACAATGAAAATTAACATAATTTAAATAGGATTAGGAAAGTCTAAACCTAATTTACATTAGATTAGAAAAATCTTATTATTTTAAAATATGTGCATGATTTAATTGAATATATTATTATTTTGAAATATGTGACAAAATTTAATTGAAAAACTTATTATATAAAGCTTGGTTCACAAACTTCGTAATTAACATGATCGGGACACATGTCAAGTCGGTTAACCAGATGTTGACACGTATATACAAGTGTAATTAGATTTAATCATATGTCAAAAAAATTATATATTTATTTTTATTTGTAAAATAGTGAAAAGTAAACTTAATTAAATAAGATTAGAAAAATCTTAACTTAATTTAATTAGGGTTAGAAAAATTTAACTATTTGGAAATTAAATAGGAATAAATTTATCATGACTGTGACACATGTCAAGTCGGAAGACCAAACTTTGATACATGTATACAAATATAAAATATTTTTTTCAATTAGATTTAGCTACATGTCAAAATATTTATCAATTTATCTTTATTTATAAAATAGTAAAAAATAAAGCTAATTTAAGTAGGATTAGAAAAATCTAAACGTAATTTAAATAGGATTAGAGAAAATTAAATTACTTAGAAATCTATGAAATAATTTGATTGAATATCAAATAATATAAAAAATAAGTATAAGAATAAAAAGTAAATAAATATTTAACAAATTTCTCTATAAGTAATTTTGTACAAATATTTTCAATTTTATTTTATATTTTCGTGGGGGTGACCTAATTTTGTCTTTTGTTTTTCATGTTTGATTTGTTTTATGGAAGTTATAAAATATTTAGAGAGTAAAAAGTTTTCAAATCCAAATATGAAAATGAATTTATCAATATTTTAAGAAATAAAAATTTGAGTAGTAAAACAGGGAAAAAAATTTACACCTAATTTAATTTTAATATGAATAAGAAAAACGAGTAATTTGAAAATATGGGATACAATTTAATTTTAAATCAAATAACAAAAGCATCAAAATTGAATAAATAAATGTTATGTTTCTCAATTATTGGGTTTACAACAACGTTTTCACTTTTAATTTATTTAATTTAACAGGTTATTTAATTTTATTGTACAATTAAATATTTTATTTTTTATAAGTTTATAAAATATCAAATTATAAAACCCGCATATATACAAATATTTCATCTAATGTTAAATAATTAATTATAGATACCAAACATAATATATATACCTATTTCTTTTACTTCTCTTAAATCCATAGAAATTCGGATATTTTTTGTCATTTAAATTTCTTACCGCGTCTCAAGATAACCCTAACAAGATTTGATCATAATTACAACTTACAAGAAAAGGAAAAAAAATGAAAATCAAAGAAATACAAAGGGGACTTTGTGATCACTACTATCTTCTTCACCTCGTGCGTACGTCCTTCTCCTTATCTCCGCTAAAACAACGTCGGAGCTTTCTCCGACAAAAAAACGTCGCGTAAATCTCCGGCAGACCGTGCAGATCACGCGCCGGACATGTCTCCGAGCAAGAAAATTCGCAGAGTGGACCCATTGATCGCATTTCCGACAGAGGAAAGCCGTGTCTGCCTCACAATACACGACCGCGTTATCGTTGCAAAGCTCGCAACTGACCGGAGCTCCGACTCTCTCTGTGCATAGTCTCCGGCGTCCTCCGTCGTGATCGCTTTGTCTTCTCTCTTCTTCCTCAATGCCTCTACACATCTTTTCCTCTCTCTATCTTTGCTCTAGTGTTGAAGATTTTGATTTATATAGGAATTATTTTTATTTAAAGCAAATGAATATTTTTAAATAATTCGATTAAATAGGTTGTACACGTGGAGAAGTATTGGCCTATCGTTTTGACATTATTTGCCTCTAGAGGACAAAATTGTCAATTTTGCTTCCTCCAGACGATCTCTCTTCCTCATGTTGGATGCACATCACCTTCTAGAATAAATCATTGATTCATTGTTTTGTTTTTGTATTTTTTAGTATATTTTTGTGGTCTAAAGAAAAGTATATAATATCAGAATACATTTAATGATTAAAATAGACTATGCAAGTTTTTAATTTAGATCACATCGCCGAAAGGTAAACTATATGAATATGGTTATCGACCAACCCGGTCTTGGATACAAACTCATCAAAAATGTGTTTAGAATCGATGAGTTTATAATATTTTTGAGTGCTAGTTTCTTGATTCAGATTAATACATAAGTGTGACGCTTGATCATTGTTTTTGGTCCAAGATACCAAATTTTTGTTTCATTCTTTTAGTTTTTTAAATCTCGGATAATGTTTTTTTTGTAATACTGCATTTTTATTATTATTATATTATAGATTATAAAAACTATTATATTGACGATTCCACAACGGACAAGTATACTGTCTTGATCTAGGCCAAACGATTCTACCTTACCATACGTTGAAAATCTCCGATAACTTTTTCTTCATTAATTTACAAATATAATAATAAATCGTATCTTTTGGGGTTTGAACTCCAGAATTCATGATGTAGTAACATTAATGAACCTTTAATCAACCACTGGGCTAAGAGACTTCCACATCTCGGATCATGTTTTAGTAAATAAATAAATTGATTGGTATTTTCATTTATGCATGAAGTATATCAATTATTTAGTCTTAAAAATTTACCACATGATGACCTATCTTCAGTTTGTATCGGAAAGGAGAAGAAAAGATTTACGGTATTATAGAGTGTCATATACAAAAATATGAAAAATCTCTAGTAACATCAGACGCTAGTAAATCCTATATTTAACTAGTATTTTTCGTTTAGTCTAGAACAATTCACCACCGAAAAAGAAGAAGAATTGGTTAGAGAAACTATTAAGAAATTGGTTAGAACAATCCACTGGTTACAAATTATTAAAGAATGGAGTAAGCATTAAGAAACAAATTGAATTTAGGGTGTGGCAATCTCTTCTTTATTATTGTGGGTCTTTTGGACGTTGTGTGGTGGTTAAGTAGTCAACCTTGTATTTTATTATAACAAGTTTACTATGGAAAGATAAAGGGAACTTAACTTGCATGGTTCACGATTAAAGTGTTTTTTTTTTGGTGAGAAATTGACATATATGACACCCTTCCGTGTAAAAATTAGATAATTGTTGAAGACAAAATTATATTTTGTGAGTTAAGTTTAATTCTACGTGTTTTTGGTTTAAGCGAAAATTTTAGAGAAATTTAGAAAATTGCCCCACATAAAAAATGACTTTGTCCCAATACATCTTTCTCATTTTTTGTCAATTTTTACCTAAATTGCCCTTAAAAAAATAAAAATAAATAGAAATAAACAGTTTTTAAATTTTTTAAAAATACTATCATTACAAAAACGTAAAATATAGGCATTTCTATGTATTCAAATATTTTTAAAGTTCACAAAAAAGCAAAAAAAAAAATATTATATTTTTCTTCTACGCCTTCCAGAATGTACGTTCTACCGCTAGTAGCTCTACGAAGCCGTAGATTGTCGGTTCTACCTAGCTTATTAGTATCTACGGAGAAGTAGAAAATGTATTCTACTGAATGGTCTGTCATCTACGTCTACGCAGAATGTTTCTTTCACCGTTTCCAATATCATCTACCATTTCTAGAATATACATTCTACCGTTTTGTCTAACATCTACCATTTCTAGAATATATATTCTACCGTATTGTCTATCATCTACCGAACGTAGAATGTACATTCTACTAAGTTAGGTTTAAATTTTCTTAAATCTAGGGATCTTATTGAAGTGAATATTTGGTTTTAAGAACCTAGAATCTGCGACTTCTTCTTCCTCGGTTCGCGACTTCATCTTTTTCTTCACGACAACTTCTTCTTCTTTTGATTATGTTGCATGTTTATGTCACATGTGGTGAATGGATATCATGCTCCAGTAAAGGATGGAGGAGGTAGGTTACTTGCTTTGAAATCTACAACTACTCTTAAGGAGCTTAAAGCTATGGTTTTAGAGGATTACGGAATCGAGCAAACTGATACGATCGAGTGCAGTTATTTACCTGGGGATTTGATCAACAATTTAGGATCTCCTCCAGTTTTCTTATCCAGTGATCGTCAAGTGAAAAATTTTGTTGGCTACTTAAGGAAGAAATCTTCGATACAGTTGTGTGTGTCTTTAAACCTATATTTGACTTTGATTTGAATCAAGAGCCCACGAAATCAGAAAATTTAGAAGGTGTTATGGCTGCCATATGAAAAGTTATGTCAATCTGCCATTGCCCCATCGAAATCATTCTTCTTTCGATCCACCAAAGTAGATTTGATGGGTGCAAAACACATCCGAGCATGACTAGGGTACCTATTGAATTCAAAGCTTATTAGTTACACACAATACCAACATCAAGACAAAATCTTTACACACTTGATTTTTAATTTTAGCAACATGACCGAGATTTGATACCATTCTATAACAGCATAGGTACACAACATGAAGCTTTCAAGTGCCAGAGGCTAATTAAGTAACCAAACCATCATGAATCTTTCAAATAACAGAAACCAGGACTTACATGACACCGGTCGGCTTTAACCATCGGTCACGAGCCCATGTTTTATTGTTATTTTTAAATTTATTTTAAAATTAAAGATCAAAATATTTTTTATTCATAATTAAAGGGTAAAAACGAGTTTGAACATAATTAAAGTCTAATGGGACAAAACTATACACTTTTAAGTGTATTGGGACAAAGTCATGTTCAATGTGGGGTAATTTTCCAAATTTCCCAAAATTTTAACGTTATTTGTGTAATTGGTGGTTTATTAGACCGAATCTTAAAAGATATTTGCAAAGTGTTTAAATTAACAATGATTCACTGGGAAAGCTCATGAACTTGAATGAAGAACCACTGAGAGAGCACGCATCGTTGGCATGATTTGGCTTGTGAGGCTCTGTTCTGGGAAAGTTCATTGACTTAGAATGAAGAACCACTCTCATATTTCGCAGGGAGAGAGTGTGTTTGAGGGTTTTGAGTTTCTAGGCCATTGACAGCTCGGTCTCGGGCCTCCTTTGAAAAGCTTCTAAAGCTAAGTTTCATCGCAGCTCAGCGGTCACAATTTGCAGTCGCTCTTCTTCTTTTGCAACATATCAGAAAGAACAATAAAATCGTCATCGCTTCATTTAACTCCCGTAGTTTCAACGTTATGGTTGAGTGGATGGACCAAAAACTTTGGTTAATGTTTTTATCCTTTTTGCCATAGGACCATTTGGTTAGATCTATAATCATCGATTGTAAACCTAAACTGTTTTCATTTTAATGAAATATTTAGATTTTAGCCAAAAATAAAAAATGATCCAAATATTTTGATGAGTAATACCGCCTTTAGTTGACTCCCGTCCCAAGTAGCACGGCTACAGTTCCAGCCCTAGTGTATCTCTTCTCTAGCCGCTACTACCTCTCGATTTTGGGGGTTATTGTCGCTGCTATTTAGTTCTGGACTTCCGGTTGTAGTTGAAAGATGTCTTGGTTTTGTTTTGTGGCCTGCTACACTAAATGGGCAATGTTACGTGCCCCGAATCGACCATTTAATTATATACTAGGTGAATACCAGTGCTACGCGCGGGTTGTATTCCGCAAATATTTTAGTTTTGTTGTTTACAAATTTAATTTTTTATGTAGTTCTATTTGGTTTATTGTTATAACTTTTTAAAATTCATATGTATTTTTTGTAGGCTGATGACTGTATATATATTAAAAAAAAATTGGGTTAAAATATGTATATTTTTATTTTCATTTTTGAAAATATATTTTCTTAATTTTTATATGAAAACAAATATTAATTCTTGTGTATAGTTGGACATGTACTATAAGTCTATATGTATAATGTATTGTGTACATAATTAAAATTACATATACATAAGTACATAACCTATATCGACACTGGAACCCTACATGGTTTATCAGTGAAACAAGTTGCATGTTACAAGAAAACTTCATGTTTCTATATGTTTTCTTAAAGTTTGGAATAAATATAAGTTCTCTTTTATAACTGAAGCTAGTATTTAGCAGAAGTTCATAAATTAATAGTAAGTTAGTAACTGCAAGTGTTCAATGATAGCTAACCTTTATTGTAAGTTGTCTAATGATCATAGTAGCTCTCAAAAGTGAAAGGAAAAAAACATAATCTTTCCCATTACAGAATAGAGAAAGAAAAGAAGTTGGATGTAGTAAATGCTTCCATTCTCTTTTAATACGGTTTCTGTGTCTCTATTGTGTTGGTTGGTCAGTCGCTCATCATTTCCTAAAAACCTTCTCATATATACCATTCTTGATCAACAATATTCATGGGAGAAGCAACTATGCAACCATATTGTTTTGTCTCTCTTCTCTTTCTCGGCTTCTCCACTGTTTTTTCTGGGACAGAGCAACGTAAACATAATTTTTGCATCATGCTTGTCTTCTTCCTCTGCATCTAAGTCCCAAAATTATTAACTCAACTAATAGGATTGACAAACAGAGATTTTGGTTCTTAAATACACTTCGGTTCAAGACAATTTACAAAGCTATGATATTCCGGGCCTTCAAGAGATTAAACTCAATAATTAACAAAAACGGTCAGGAGATTAAACGTACATAGTCTAAACATGTGATCGTACAACATATAAGAAAATCAAGCTTACCAGAAATTATACCGATTCGATATCCAGAGATTGTGTTGGAAAAGGTCTTACATCTGAGCAAAAGAAAACTTATATAGTAATTGCTAACCTCAGCAACTAACGTTTTTATGATGATCTTGTCCCTGAGATCGAGATGCAGCTAATCAATGGTCCTTGAGCTTTCTTCTTGTCAGTACTTATAATTGACCACAACATCCTCATCGAACACAACTTTGGAGGTTTTCTTCATAAGAAAGGTTGAACAGGATAGTTGTAAACTTTGATTTGTGAAGTTTGAAGTCCAGTTTTCAGTGGCCTTCTCGCCAGCTCCATTGATGGGCAATAACATCCCGTGACAAACTTATCAAACCTAATTCAAAGATGAAAACATACAAGCACCATAACGTTTTTACTGCCCATGGATTTTGTTTTTGGTGCTGACTTGAGGATTGACACGAATGAGAAGCATGAACGTTGAGATGTGACTAACTACGTTGGATGGGAAGCCCTGAAGCCTGTACCAACTGTGGTGAAAGACAATGTCTTCAGCAGGTCCTATGATCTTAGGATGCAGAGTGTGACATCTTTGCATGACCGAACACAAATTATAGTGTTCCGTTTGTATCTCTTCACTCCTGCATATTCCCTGTCAGTATATACGAAATTGAACACCAAAACAGATTAGAGAAAGTAAGATTAATGAAATGAACTGACTGGCTCTTGCAATCAAAGAGAAGGCAAATATAAACCTGGTCACTGTCATTATTCTGAATAGGATGTTGGGTGATGCTTTGGATCTACGGAAGCAAACAAAATATATATATATATAGGAACTTGATTCCATGAGATCATCTACACAAACATTACATTTCAAGGCATGAAAGCTTACCTTATAGCTGATAGAAGCAACTTCACCATTTTACATACATTGTCAATAGGAGCTCCCTGCAATGAAAGAATTTAAAATCCAATCTCTTAAACACGAATGGAAAAACAAATTTCAGAAAATGCAGAGTATGAAACCCTAAGCTAGATCTGAAATCTTGAAATAACATAGTTTACCTAAATTAAGGATGATAGTGAATCGAGATGTTAATCTGGCCGGGCCGTTGGAGGATGATTTCTTCAAACTTGAGCCTGTAATTTAACAAGAATTCAGATTTGGGAAACTCCGATGGTTGAGCCTGACGTGGTAAAAGCCGATGGTTGCAGGTGGAGAAGGCGTTCTTGTTTGGTGATATGGGCTCTTTGAGAATGGGCCAAGACCCAAACATTGTATCGTAACAAAAATATGCATACGTGTCGTTTTTTCGGTGCTGACGTGGCGGACTCTGGAGAGATCCCTGATACTTTTTATATAGTAGATTTATTTATACCCTAATTAGCATATCTTTATAACTCTACCAATAAAAAATATTTGAAGATTGAGCCTCGTCGGGAATTGGTCACACATATCTTATCTATTACATTTTTTAGGTTTTTTAATTGACCTAATTAAACTAAATGGGCCTTATTACTTGGTCCAATACAACACCTAATTAATATCTTTATAAACTCTTCCAGTTACACGGAAATCAAAAACCCAAAAAATGAAGATTGAGCTTGTGTTCATACCTTCGCCGGGAATTGGTCATCTCCGATCAACCGTCGAGTTAGTCAAACAACTCGTCGGAATTGACCACCGTCTTTCGGTCACCGTACTCATCATTCCTTATCCTTCCAGAACCGACGCCAATGATTCCGCTTACATCGATTCCCTCTCCACGACGGATCGCCTCCGCTACGAAACAATCTCCGTCGCAGATCAACCAACCGGAGATCCGTTACCGACTCAAGTCTACATCGAGAATCAGAAGCCACAGGTTAGAGACGCAATCGCGAAGCTCGTGGACCGAGTCGACTCGCCGAAACTCGCTGGATTTGTCGTCGACATGTTCTGTACATCGATGATAGATCTAGCTAACGAGTTCGGTGTTCCGAGTTACATGGTTTACACATCGAACGCTACGTTTCTCGGAATCACGCTTCATATCCAGTCGATGTACGACGATAAGAAGTATGACGTCAGCGAGTTGGATGACTCGGTCACTGAGTTGGAGTTTCCGTGTTTGACTCGTTCTTATCCTGTGAAATGTCTTCCTTATCTCTACGTTTCAAAGGAGTGGTTACCTTTCTTTCTAGCTCAGGCTAGAAATTTCAGAAAGATGAAGGGTATTTTGGTAAATACAGTAGCTGAGCTCGAGCCTCACGCTCTGCAGTTTTTCTCTGGTGGTGGTGATGGTAATGATCTTCCTCGAGCTTATCCGGTGGGGCCGGTGTTGCATCTCGAGAACGATGATTCCAATAAAGAGAGACAATCCGAGATTCTGCGGTGGCTGGATGAGCAACCGCAGAATTCGGTTGTTTTCCTCTGTTTCGGAAGCATGGGAGGTTTCAACGAGGAGCAAACCAGAGAAATCGCGGTTGCCCTTGAACGAAGCGGACACCGGTTTCTCTGGTCACTCCGTCGCGCATCGCCGAATATAATGATGGAGCGTCCTGGTGATTACACGAATCTTGAGGAGGTTTTACCGGAAGGATTCTTCGATAGAACATCGGGAAGAGGGAAGATAATCGGATGGGCTCCACAAGTGGCGGTTTTAGCGAAGCCCGCGATAGGAGGATTCGTCACTCATTGCGGGTGGAACTCGATGCTTGAGAGCTTATGGTTTGGTGTTCCGATGGCGACTTGGCCGCTCTACGCGGAGCAGAGAGTAAACGCGTTTGAAATGGTGGAGGAGCTTGGATTAGCGGTGGAGATTCGGAAGTACTTCAATGGGGATCTTTTGGCCGGAGAAATGGAGGTTGTTGCGGCGGAGGATATAGAGAGAGCCATAAGGAAATTGATGGAGGAAGAGAGTGACGTTAGGAGTAGAGTCAAGGAGATGGCTGAGAAATGCCACGTGGCGTTAACGGACAGTGGATCTTCCAAGGTAGCTTTGAGAAAGTTTATTCACGACGTGGCAGAGAACGTAGCGCCTTGAGTTGACGATGGCTCGGTCCCAAAATGTTTTTTGTTTTTTGTTTTTGAAAGAATCGGTCCCAAAATGTTATAGTAGTATATTGTTAATTTGGTATGTATGCTACGTTTTTCCAAGGTAGGGGTAGGCAAAATATCCAAACCCGATTCAAAATTAATCGAACCATACCAAACCCAACTCAAAATTATCTGAACCGTATCGAACCTGGTTTTTTAAATTGTCTGAACCGAATCCGAACCAAAAACTGAATGGATATCCAAATTATCCAAAACATAAATTAACTCAAAGATATTTAGATATAAGGTCGGATATATTCATATAGCTTAGACAATTCCGGTTTATTTTTTGATCAATTTGGGGTATCATAACTATATTTGGGTAAAAATAACTAATTTAGTTATATAAACTTTATAATTGTTGTTATTTTTCGGATAACTCGAGTTAAAAATAACAAATCTAACTAAATCCAAAAAAATTGGGTAGTTATGAATATTTTGGATAACTTTTAAATATTTTGGGTAACTTTTGAATATTTTGGATAACCAAGACCCGATCCCCAAAATAACCAACCCTAACCTTATCCGAAATTTCTAATATCTCGAATGAGTATTATATTCATATATCCGAAAATCCGATACTCGAACTAACCGACCCGTTACCCGATTGGGTACCCGAATACCCACGCTTATTCCAAGGTATCAGAAATTAAGAAACTAGATGATGATATGTAATTTTTTTCTCAAAAAAAATGATGATATGTAATATAGTAATATATATGTGCATGGGACACTCAATTGTTACGTAAAATTGAAAGTTTTTGTTACTGATTATTTGGAGGTTTGATTGGTAGACACCAACCATTACATACCAATTATTGAAACCGCTTCTAACTGTTTTCATTGATTTCTTTGTTGTGTATCACTGAACCGCAAGTTCCCTCCACCTGCAGCTACTGTTAGTTCTGTCTCTTCTTTGGTATGTGGTCTAATCGATACGAATTTCTGGCTAAGCATTTAGGCATTTTAATATTTAGACGAAGATATATCACATCATGTTTTCATCTTACATGATTGGCTCTCTTGCATCATGATTAGAATGATGTGGACATGGCTTTGGCGGATTCTTCTTGTGCGGCTTGAAACTACTGAGTCTCAATTCTCTTCCTTCAAGATTGGGCGCGTAATCATTTAGGAGATACTGAAACTGAAGGTCCTATTAAATCCGGAGAAGCTCCTGGTTTGGCCTTGGTCATAAGATCATATAAGTACATTCACAAGTAGGTCCCTAATATATATGATATTTTCCCGATATTTACTATGTTTTTAATAGTTCTTTAATAAATAAATGAATAAGTTTTGGGATTTAAAAACTAAATTTAGTGCTTTCATGGTTTTGAAGTCTATATTGGAAATTAGAATATTTTGGATATAAAAGGAATGAAATCAAGCATTTTCAAAGAAAGACAAAACATGTCCGACAGATGTTTCACCACAAATGAAGATTTTTCCACCGTCGGATCAAACTCATATTTTGTCTCGAGATAGAGGAGGATCTAAGCTTCAAAATGAATATTCGATCAGCAAAATCCAACGGTTAGATCTTGAGATATTCGCAATCTATTAAAATCTATGCGCGTGAGATACAAAATAGAGGCGGCTTAGAATATTCACCCGCGTTCGACCGGACACCTACAGGCGATCGATCACAAACTACTGTTTTTGACGGAAAAGCCTGTTCGAAGAAAGAAGAAATTTTCTTTTTGAAGAATATCTCATAAATCTTTTGGAATATATCCTAGCCGACTTCTCCACCTATAAAAGCATTAAAGAAGCCACGAAAATCAGAAAGCTCTCCATAAACACTTTCAGAACTCAAAGATTTACAAAAAGCTCTCAAAGTCATTCATCTCTTTTACTTGTTAACTTTATATCTACGATAATGTAATGTAGTTTATAGTTTGTGTTTGCAGCAAATACCATTCTTTGTTTTCTCAACGGGACAAAGCTTTGATAATTGACTTGCCATAAGATTTCATTCCATGAATAACATTTTTTTTATGGGTAAGATACTATTAAAGTTAGAAATTTGACCCATAATTAGTTGATCAAATAACTTCATATCTACCATGAGGTTGATAGTGTGGATCATTGGCTGTTTCTAATTACTACGTTGAAGATATGTGATAACTTTTGGTTATGTGTCACATTAATTTCACCTGATTTGTTTCAAATTGTAAAAATAGCTAACAATTATTTTGTCCTAATTAATTATATTGTTGCTTAAAATGATTGGTCAATGTATCAAAAGTTACAAACTTAACATTACCCGTAGTGTCCAAATTTTCAAACTATTTTACTAACGTGCATATTTGAATTTGGAATTCAATCTTCCACATAATCCAGCCTTGATAATGAAACGTGAGCTCGACTATGAAGAGGTTGAGAGAAACACAAACAAGTTCGCGAGAGTTATCGGGCGAGGAGGGTTCGGAGTCGTCTACAACAAAGTTTTAGAAAGCCAAAAAATAGAAGTAAAGCTGTTAAATATATGATCTAGCCATGCATAAAACCATTTTATTGCTGAGGTATATAATTTTTTTGAAAACAACTATATTGTTTGAGAAATTATTAGTTATGAGGAAGGTAATTTATTTTTCATGTTGGCATCATCTTCAAAGTCCATCACATAAACTTGATGAGACTCATTGGAAAGTTTTTCAAAATCAAAGAAGAAAAAGAAAAAAATAGTTAAATATGTTATCTAAGATGTAGGAAGGAAACAATGTGTTGGAAATGTAAAATAATTCGTACAGAGAAAAAGATATGAAAATAGGATGTATATCTTGGATCAACTAAAGTGTGGTTTATATTGTCAAATGTTGTAAACATATCATAACACTAAGTAAAACACAAAAAAAAAAATGAGGGCTTTAACTACAGAGTGAACAATAAACGGTCAACTTGTTCATCCAAAATTATGTTTAGTTTTCAGTCGGTTGTTTGTAACTATTGGATATTTTATTGTGATCTTTACCAACAAATGATTTACATGATTAAACTTGATGAATGAAGATTGAATCAAACTCTGAGTTATTGTACTAAATACTATTCTTGCAAATGTTCTCTATAATAATTTGATTCAATTTTTGTTACTATGATTTACAATAAATGTCACAATGCACCATAATTTTACTTAGAAACAATTTTGATAATAAGTAATTAAGTAGCGTGTGAATGTAACATAAACTTATGTTTATGCATAAGTAATTAAGTAATTAAGTAATCTAGTAATTAACATAAACTAGATTCATATAAGTTGAAAATAATCATTTTCAACTTATTTGATATTTTTGGAGTTCCATTATATGTTATCATTTCTCTTAACTTATTACGACAAATTTGTAAAAATATAAATTTACGAAGCAATATGGCTTAATTTCCATATTCATAAGGTCTGGTGATACTGATATTTGATTAACACAATTTTATTTTGAAAAATACATGTTCCAACATAAATGTGTAGTTATTAATCTACTAAATTTTTTTTATTACAAACACATACTTGAAAAAGCGTCGTGTGTATACACAAATATCCGTTTATTATAATTAGTTATGGAAGAAATTGATGAACAAAAGAGAGAGAAAATGTTTATTTGATTTTGTTTTGGAGAAATTAAAGAAATATAATTGAAAATAGAGTAAACATTAATTAAAAGATGAGAACATAAAATAAGTGTTTAGTTTCAACAATGCCGAAAGACATTTAATGAATAAAGGGTTGTAATTTAGAATATATAAACATTATGTTATGTTTTGTTTTTTATCAACAACATTATATTATGTTTTTCATATACTTTTTGATGATTATATAAATATAATCGAAGAAGTATATCGAGTAAGTGTTTATATAACATTTACTTTATGATATATATATTATAGATATTTTTTATATTTGTAAGATAGAAAAAGTATATGAATTTATGTTTATATATAACATATATTCTTTCGTTCTTTAAGCAATTCGACCTCATATATATTAGAGTTTTCAAGATCTTTTAGGTATAACGTAATATATAGATATAATCAATGTTTTGTTTCATGAACAAAAGAATGATGGTTTGACATAATTTTATATCGAAATTGAATTTGACCTATTGTACAATTGTTTTAGGTAAGATAGCAATGAGTCCATTAATATCTACAATGAGTCCACTAAATACTAATAATATTAGAACTTTATCACTTTAATTAATAAAATAACTTCATATCTATCATCTATATAATATAGTTTATCGCAAGTATATTTGCATCAAATGTCATTTAGTGTTTAGTCAACAAGACAAAAATTTAATGATTTACACATTTTTTTTAAGCGAATCGACTTAAACAATGAAAACAAAAATAATCTCCCTCCACATAAATGGATTTACATTAGTTTTGGTTCAAATACTCATATATTTCATTGCAATTATTTCAATGTGGCAGTGAAAAATAATTTCAATTCTGTAGGTAACAAAATAAACTAACACTCTTAAAATCAATATTATTAAAGAATATAAAGTTAAACTTTTTTATAGTTTGATAAAAGTACATTAAAAATAACTAAAGCGTAATTACTATATTGTTGATGATTTGAAATTAAAAAATATCATCATACTCACTCATAAATAAGTAAATTTGTATATTTAGTAACAACATTGTTTATAATACAAGTATATTTATAATACCCAAATGGATGGTTCCATAATTAATCAAGAGAAATTAGGTAGTATATTAGCCTTTCAACATATAATTAACTGTTTAACAATATGTAAAACAAAATATACTAATTAGCATCTAACCCACAAAAATTTCTAATTTTACCATTTTGTAATTATCTAACTTTTTATATTTAAGAAAATAAACATAGCCCATAACTTTTTTTTCACGCTTCCACCAGCGACGTCGGCTCTCGTCGGCGTCGTCTCTCGCCGGTGTCGTCTCTTCGTTGCATTTTTCTCCTCCCAAAAACTATGGCTCACCTCTTTCCCCTCCCTCAACCTCAATGACGACAATGAATTCTTTGTCTCTGCCATCTCCGTTTTCAGCTAACCGTAACCGGATCCGAACCCCTCTCTGGTGGTTTTCTTCCCATCGTTTTCTCTCTTAAAGATCCGAGCCATGTCGTCGCAAATTTGTGCTAGTCCAAGGTAGAGTTTGTTTGTGTTGTTATCATGAGATTTACCTCTGTCAAGCAATACGACTCCGACAAAGCCTTGAGGAAATCATCTCCAATTTGGCTTATTGTCGTGTTTCAAAGAATCCAGAGGGTTTAATCCCTCGTTTTTCAAGGCCACTGAAGATCGACATAGTTAATTATGTTCGAAAACCAATATAATAGGTAACTATGTTTCTTATAATAGGTAACTATGTCGATCTTAATTTTTCCATTATGCAAACTATAATAGTTAACTACGTTCAGAACGTAGTTAACTATGTTTGTTTAAATAAGTAACTATTACAATAACATTTTCATGTAGTCAACTATGTCATGAAATCAATATAGTATATATAAATATACTATAAAAATAGTTAACTATATTTGTTTAAATAATTGACCATTACAACATTTTCAAGTAGTTAACTATGTCTTAAAATTAGTAGAATAGATAAATATGCTATGAAAATTGTTAACTATATTTTTAAATTTACAAATAGTGTGATGCAGTTAACTATGTTCTAAGATGTTTCGGAAATAGTTAACTATGTTATTAAATAGTTAACTATTACAACATTTTTTTTTGTCATCTTCTGATCCAATTTGTTTTTTGTGCAAAACGCACATCTACTTTTTGCAGGGATACAATCGTAGTAGCAATTTTTCCAGGGATTAAATCAAGAGAAGATTTTTAGGTATATATATTTACTTTAATTATAGTTGTAAGGGGAATTTTGTCTTAATTTTATTTCTCTCTGCTAGTTTCCTAATTATATTTTTGGATATGTTACTTTCTAATTATATGTTCCAAAAATAATATTCAGCTAATTAACCCAATAAAAGGAAATTATGTGGTATATTAGCCTTTCGACATATATTTTTGGATATGTTACTTTCCTAATTATATGTTCCAAAAATAATATTAAGCTAATTAACCTATTAATCAAATAAAAACATTTAAATTACAGTATGAGTGATTTCGACCACATAGTGATAATAACACGGAACACAGCTTAAAAAACATATTTTCTCTCTCAAAACCCTAAAGTGCGGCCTCCTCCCCTCTTTGTAGATCTAAAATTTGGACCGGCAGTTGGTGGCTCTGTAAGCACCGATGTCTATCCCCCTTGCTTTTCTTTTTCCTTAGTTTAAGTTTTCTCGCGTGCGGTGTGGTTTGTGAAAAATTCGCAGAAGATGAAAGAGGTTTCGATTGGAGATTTGTTCAGATCTATGTATGGGCTTTGGGTTTGGAGTCACCGGATCTATGATTTTAATGAGAGGATTCTGCCATTAGTGACCTCGTGCTCAAGGTTCATGGCTTAGTTTGTCTCTGTCATCGTTTAAGAAGGCTTGCTCCTCGCTGTCGTTAGGTTTCGGTTGATCTGTTTCAGTTGTCGAGTTGTGCTTCTCTCCAGTTTTCGCAAGCTTCGAGGGCTTCGTCTTCCTCTGTTCATGCTTGACTTTGTTGGTCCGTATTTGGTCTTCTCATTTATGTCTAAGTTATGTTTGTGTTTTGTTTGGATAGGTTCTGGTTGGAGTTTGTTTCTAAATCTATTTGTCATTTCTTGCAGATCTCATTCGTCTGTAGCCAGCCTTGGGTTCTAGTCAGTCTTGTTCTGTCGTTGATTTTGGTTCGCTGCTCTCAACTCCATCTGGGTAGTTTATGTTTCGCTCTTTGTTGCTACTCATCAGATCGGTTCAGGATCTGGTCTTACATTTGGGTTCTAATCGAGGTGTTTAACGATCGTGTTTGACTTCGCCGTCTCTGGAAGCTCATTCGTGGTACTTGTTTGTGCTACTATCTTGCCGGAGTTAGAATCCTAGGTGTTTAAGCTTGAAGAGGTAGACCTTATTCATTATAGGAGGAATATGTGGTTCGTTGGTTGGATCTTGGTCTTGATTCCTTCAGTTGTAGATTATTTGTAGGTTTTGGTGTTTAGCTAGTTTTAGGTTAAAATCATATTGGTATGCCTCGTATCCTACTTCGTATTCTACCCTATATCCTATCTTATATTTTACTCGGTATTCTACCATGTATTATAATTGTTTTTAATGAAATTATCGAATGACGAAAAAAATAATAATAATAATAACACGGATAAATTTGTTGAAATAATGTAATCACAAACACAACACACTGATATACCCTATATTTTACCACTTTTACTATTTATTTTACTATGGTTTTTATATATATTAATAAAGCTTTTGGACCAAAAGAGGTAGTTTTCTCGTATATGTAGATTTTAAGGTCTTAATAGGTTTTATCATCAAAAGGATGTAAAATGGAGCAAAAGGAGTATCATCTATGATGCAGCTACTCATCCAAGTCAAAGGAACCAAGCCAAGTCATTTTATCTTGAAGATAATACACATTCTCAAACTGGACAGAACATATACGCCAGAAGTTCGCTGATAAACGGAAGATGAAATCAATTGGAAATTTAATGAAACTTGGTATGGAGATATTCATTTGAGTTATGTTTCCAATGGAGTTGTAATTTCATCAATTAGAGCTGTAATTTGGAAGATACACCCGAAACACTGAGGACATGTCAAACTGCCCTCGAAGTAAAGTGAGTGCAGAATGGAGCCAAGCACCGGGCCAGCCCATGGGCCGATATCCAGACTTTTTCCAACCTTCTAGAAGCGTCATAGAAGCTTCTAACACCGGTCATGCAACCCGTCCGTTATTTGGACCGATATTGCCTCAGTTTCGACCAAAAAGACGTTTTTGCCCGAAGGAACCCTAGCCGACTTAAGCCTCCTTAAACCCCTATATATACTTGCTTTTAGCCTCTCTAGGAACTCAAGAAGCTGGCCTTAACATCCTAAATCAATACCTAAACAATGTATTTCATTTTTCTCTTGTTCTTCATGTTTATTTGATTCTAGAAGCCTTTAAGGATAGATTGACTTTGCCCTATTGCAAAGAGATGAGATCTAACTCCTTAAGCTTAGATAGATCAATAAATTATACTGTCTATGTGCTTTACTCTTGCTGCTACGTGTTGCAAAACATGTTAGAGTATTAGCTTTGATTTGATTTCTATGCACTTTCTTAATTTTATGTCTGTACATACTTAATCGTTTAGAGTTTTATTCTAAAATTGATTCTTCATCTTTATTTATACTCAAAGCACGAATTGGCTTAGCTACCCAAGGAGTGATCTTAGTTTGATATACTCTCCAAAAGCTTGTTATATCTCCGGACCTAGTATTCGATGAGCTAGGCGTCTTAACAATTCGATAGGTTAGTTAAGGAGTTTAGTGAACAATCAATCTTGAGCATAAAGCATGTTTTCACCTTATAATAACCTACGATAGTTGAGTCTATTAGGATGAAAAACGTAGATGGTTAGTTACTTCACGATAGTGTGATGACCTTACCTTAGTGATATGAGTTCTAGAACAACTAGTATTAAAATCCTAAATCGATTGCTTGTGTTTTGCATATGTTTTGTGAATAGCTTGAATTCTAATCTTAATTTATTTCTATCCCTTTACTTTATTGCTTTGTTACTTGCTTCCATAAAACCCCAAAAACCAAATAATATTATCCCTTAGCTTAATCCGAATCATATAGGTTTGTAGCGCATTCATCACTTAATCCTCAGTGGAACGATCCCTAAGTACTACAATTGTCTTAACTGTGCACTTGCAGTTCCCTAGGGTTATAAATTTAAAACCTAATTGCATATAAACCCTACATCGAAGTTATATGCACATCACACACTTAATCTCGACATTATCTGCTAAGTTCTTAACCCGGAAAGAAAACCATAAAACTTTCGCGAAGCTTCGAGCGACTAAAAATTCGACTTCGTTCGATCTCTTTCCAGCCTAACTGGAGCTGTTTAATCCAAATTTCTTCCCATTTCATTGTCAATTCTCGTCTTATCAAGTTTCTAAAGATATGGAGTCGCAAAAATCGATTTGGGAAGCTCTTCAGGGACTTTGGCTTGGATCTGAGTGAGAGCAATGGGATGTCCATAAAGATGCTCAATCTCAGTTTGCGATGGAACATCAACTTTGCCTTGTCGCTAAGGGACTGAATCTACAACATCAAAATCCGGCGGGCATTAAGAAAGTTCTAAAGGATGCGTTGATGCGAAGGTGAATGATGATGGTACTGTTAATTTCTATTTTGCGAAGGAGTATCAATTGATGTCAATCCTTGAAGGAGCCCCGTATGAGTATAAAGGATGGATGGTAGCTATTGATAGGTGGTGTCAAAGACAATCTCCAACCTTTCTTCAGCGGATTCCATTTTGGGTGAAAATTGAGAAGCTTCTTGAAGTTTATCGACGGGATCATATTGTCCGTAGCATAGGCTTAAAGATGGGGCATGTTGATGAAGTCCGAATTGTCGAGCCGAACCTACGACTGAGCAAGCCAGCTAAATTTGGGTAAGAGTTACTATGCCAAGTGATAGTGAAATTTCTCTGGTTAGGACTTTCCAGTTTACGGAGCTAGGAGAATCTTTTGAGTTGGAGTTTAAGTACAAGAAGCTCCAGAAATTCTGTACCTCTTGTGGTAGTTTGCAACATGGTTATGATCTCTGTCCTAAGGCTTCAACTCTCTCTGCGACGGCTGGTGCTTTAATGGAGATAGAGAATGCTCCGTTCATTACTGCGCAAGAGAGGCGGGCTGCTATTGAAGGTCTTAACACAGGTCAAGATTTGGGTGATAGTTCCAGTACTTTGCAATCTATGCCGCAAATGTTAGCACGTATCTCTGCCTATTTGATTGATCATGGTCTGGGACAGCATGATGAAGGTGGCGCGGCTAATAGAGAGGATGTGGTAATAGCAGATGCTGACAGTAGGAAAAAGAGAAAGTTGGATGATATAGAAGCAATGACATCCTCTTCAAAGCGACCATTTAGTAAGGAATCCAAGAATTTGCTATTGGAGGAGGCTAATTCTGGACAGTCTAAAGATGGCGACCCCAATGCTTCTCAAGGTTTGGTGGTTTCCCTTAAACCACCAACTCAACCATGAAACTTATGCATCTGAATTGTCAAGGGTTGGGGAACGACTTGACAATTCAGTATCTTAAGGATGTTAGGAAGTCTTCTACACTGATATCATGTTCCTCATTGAAACAAAAAACGGTTATAATGTTATTGATAAATTATGTAAGGATCTTAACTATGCCCACTCTTTTGTTTTGCCAGCTGATGGGCTTTCGGGTGGCTTGGCTATTTTTTGGGATGCACATATCCGCTAAGCTTAGTTTCTACGCCTTCCTTGTATCAGAATGATATGTACATTAATGATGGTAATAAATGTTTTTGTCTGTCTTATGTTTACGGTCATCCAGTCGCTCAACATCGTAACATGCAATGGGAGGATATGATTGTACAAGTAGGTATGGGACGGCATAGCAGTATGCCTCGGTTGGTGCTAGGAGATTTTAATGATATCAAGTATCCATATGAAAAAGAAGGGGGCGTAAGCAGGTCTGAGCGTTTTTTTTCCCTTTTAGAAATTTTCTATCTAAATGTGGTCTTCATGATGTTAAAGGTATAGGAGGTTCATTTACTTGGGTTGGTAAAAGGTATTTACATACTGTTCGTACTAGGATAGATAGAGTAGTAGCTACTTGTGACTAGTTTGATCTTTATCCAACTGCTCTAGTACAGCTCCTCCCATGGGCATGTTCGGATCATAGAGCTTTAATAGTACATACTGAAATTGAGTTATGGAAAAGGAAGAAATTGTTCAAATATGATCGTAGATGGCGGTTTGAGCCTGAATTTAATGAAAAGATCAGCTACATTTGGGATGAACAGTGCAAAAATATTCCTAGTTCTCATTTTAGTAAGGCACTGGATATCTGTAGAAAGGGCCTTGCAATGTGGCGTACTAAAAATGTTACTAATACTCAAAAAAGGATTAAGGAGCTTAAAAAAGCATTGCATGAGGCTTATGAACAGCCAGTCATTGATTCTCAGATCATTGGTGAGCTTAAGTCTGCATTATTGTATGCCTACAGGTTAGAAGAAGAGTTTTGGAGAGCTAAGAGTAGAGCTCTTTGGTTGAAAGCAGGGGATAAAAACACAAAGTTTTTTCATGCAAAAACCAAGCAAAGGAGAGCTTTCAATCGCATTCTATCCTTATCAAATGCCTCTGGTCAATTTGTTTTTACACAGGAAGCTATTAATAAGCTTATTGTTGAGTATTTTACGGATATCTTCACTACTGATAATCCCATGATTTCTGCAGACTTTCTCCAACAAATTAAGCCTCGAGTAACAGATGAAATGAATCAATCATTAATCTGCCCAATTACTGACACATAGGTCCATCAAGCTCTTCAAAGGATGGATGTGGATAAAGCTCATGGTCCAGATGGCCTCACTGTTGGTTTTTACAAAGATAATTGGAATACCATAAAGGAGTCAGTGGTGATTTTTATTCAGCATTTCTTAGCAACTGTGGAATTAGATCCAATGATAAATCATACTCACATATGTCTAATTCCCAAAGTTGAGAATCCCTTTGAAGTTAAGGAGTACAGACCAATTAGCTTAGCTAATGTTGCCTATAAGTTATTATCTAAGGTGTTGGCAGAACGGCTCAAGCCCATTTTGCATTCACTAATTTCAGAGGATCAATATGCTTTTATTCCTGGTAGATCTATTACTGAAAATGTGCTTATTGCTCAAGAGATGTTACATTCCCTGCATACTAGAAAGCTTAAGTCTCCTTACATGGCTTTAAAGTTGGATATTAGTAAGGCTTTTGATAAAGTAGAATGGCCTTTTATAGATGAGATGATGCATAGATTGGGTTTTGCTGATACTTGGTGTAAGTGGATTATGAAGTATATTACTTCTGTTACATATGCAGTTTTGGTTAATGGTTCTCCAACACAAACAATTATACCTACAAGGGGTATAAGGCAAGGAGATCCTCTTTCACCTTATATATATATTATGTGTACATAAGCTCTATCTTTTCTTCTAAGTCAGGCTAATGAAAGAGGCCATATTTCAGGTTACCAAGTTTGTAAAAATGGCCCTACTATTACTCATCTTCTATTTGCAAATGACTCATTGTTGTTCTGCAAGGCTAATGAGGAGGAATGTAATCATCTTTTGGATTTGTTAAGGGTGTATAAGGAGGTTTCAGGTCAGGAAGTCAATTTCAGTAAGTCGGCGGTTATGTTTTCAAAGGTATTTCCCCTGATCTGCAACATCATATATTGCAGGCTACAAACATTAGTAAAGTTGGTGGTTTTGGGAAATATTTAGGATTGCCTGAGTTTGTTGATAGGAATAGAGTGGATATATTCTCATATCTTGTTCAAAGAATGGTCCATAAGGTAGAAAATTGGTACTCAAAGTTACTTTCTCCTACTGGTAAAGAAGTTCTCATAAAGGCAGTCCTTACAGCTTTGCCAACTTACTGTATGTCTTGTTTTTTGCTTCCTAGAAAGTTGCTAGACAGATTAACATCGCTTATCATAAGGTTCTTTTGGTCTGATCACCAGGATAAAGTAAAAACAAGCTGGATCTCTTGGACTAAAATTACACAACCAAAGCAGCTTGGAGGGCTTGGTATTCGTGATCTTGGGGATTTTAATGTTGCGTTACTAGCAAAGCAGAGCTGAAGATTACTTCAACATCCTGAGTCCTTATTAGCCAAAGTTTACAAGGCAAAATATTATCCAAAAACAACATTGCTGGAGGCCAAACAAAAATGGTCTTCAAGTTATGCTTGGAGAAGCATACTTCGAGGCAATAGGTTGTTAAAGAAAGGGATCAAATTGAACATTGGCTCGGGTGAGAATGTACATGTCTGGAAAGTTCAGTGGATTCCTACAACTCCTTTTGTCACACCAATTCCCCTACATGCTAATACGAACCAGGACCTTAAGGTAAAAGATTTTTTCCTTAGAGGCACTACTGTTTGGGATGTTGACAGATTGAGATCCTTAATGCATCCTATAGACATTCCTTTAATTCAGACTCTAAGGCCTTCGTTGACTGGAGCGCAAGATAGAGCATCATGGATGCACACGACTACTGGTAATTATACATTGAAGTCAGGATATAATCTATTACGACCAGACCTAGGCCAGTCTTCTAGTACGCCAATCTCTTTATTCAAGTCACTTTGGAAGTTTCATTTACCTTCTAAAATTAAGCACTTTTGGTGGCGAGTTTTGCATAATGCTATCCCAATAGCTTCTAAACTTACATAGAGGAAAATCATTAATGATAGCATTTGTGCTGTTTGTGGGGAGAAGGAAGAAACCATTAATCATCTCCTCTTCCAGTGTAGAGTGAGTAAAGAGATTTGGGATCTAGCTCCAGTTAGGAGACCTAGTGAAACCATAACATTTACAAATGGTTTAGTAGAAAATTATGTTGCTTTTTTGGAAGCCACTCAAGCATTAACTGAGCAAATTTCATTGTTTCATTTCTTGGGTTGGCGTATTTGAAAACAAAGGAATGAGATTGTTTTCCATCACAGGAGATTGCCTCTCCCATTGATTATTAATAAAGTAATATTGACCAAAAGCTATGGTTAGAAGCTATGGAATATGATCAGGGTTCTGATATTTGTATTGGCAGGCCGACGCAAGCTGATGAAGGGTCTGAAGCAATCCCAAAAACGTTGAACCATGTATTTCAAAGGTGTCAGCAAAGGTTTTGTCTTGTGGATGACTCTTGGATCTCTCATACTGAAAATATAGGCATTGGTTGGTGCTTATATGATGGTAATCAACAACAGGTGCTAAGTGGTTCAGGATCCTGTAATCCTACACAATCTTCAGAAGTGGCGGAAGTGGAAGCTTTGAGAATTGCTGTCATGGAATTACACAAGCTAGGCTATAGGGATGTAACTATTTGCGGAGATCTACAAAAAGTCTATGGTTTGCTTCTGAGAAGAGATTTGAATATACAGTCCGAACAAGTAAAGTATCTTCCTTTTAGTATCCCGTTTTATGATATTATTGAGATAGCCAAACTGTGTAATTTCACTTTTCTCTGGATATCTAGGCAGGCCATTACTCATGCTGACAGTCTAGCTAAGCAATCGCGACATCTTTTTCGAAGCTTTGTTGTAAAATGGCCAATGTAACATTTGATAATGTAATAAAACATTTCACGCCAAAAAAAAAAAAAAACCTCGACATTATCTAGAAGGTCCGACATTTACACCCCGACCCAAAACCGAACCGAAATACCCGACCCGTAAAACCGAATACCCAGTTCACTGTAGAAGAACACAACTTCGCCTTTCTACTTTCCGAAGAAACCTAACCGTCGACTGAAAAAAATACTCAGAAGAAATGAATCAAACGAGACGAAAGAGACGACCTGATTCTTCTCTCTCTAGGCTCGATTCTCTCTCGCCGGAGATGCTATTTCCGTCCAAAACTCCGGCGTTAACCTCTGCTCGTGTCAGAATCATCATCATCTTCTTGCTTCTCACCTTTTGTTTCATCATCTACATCTTTTTCTCCTTTAGTACTTTCCGACGTGAACAGATTTCATCGATCGCTCGTTCCTTTTCCGTGTTTTCCACTCGCCGTCGTCACTTACTCTTCTCGATCGCCGCCTCTCGTGACTCTTGGCTCCGACGTAGCTCATATGTTCGTCTTTGGTACTCTCCTGAGTCTACACGCGCCGTCGTGTTTCTCGATCGCGGTGGATTCGAGTCCGATCTCAGTCTCCCTCCAGTAATTGTATCTAAAGACGTCTCTAGGTTTCCTTATAACTTCCCCGGTGGTCTTCGATCGGCGATCCGTGTGGCTCGTGTTGTTAAAGAGACGGTGGATCGGGGAAATAAAGATGTCCGGTGGTTTGTTTTCGGTGATGATGATACTGTATTCTTCGTGGACAATCTGGTGACGGTTTTGTCCAAGTACGATCACCGGAAGTGGTATTACGTCGGAAGTAATTCGGAGTTTTATGATCAGAACGTTAGGTATTCGTTTGATATGGCTTTTGGTGGAGGAGGATTCGCCATTAGTGCTTCGCTTGCCAAGGTTCTGGCTAAGGTTTTGGATTCTTGTTTGATGAGGTATTCACACATGTATGGAAGTGACTCAAGGATCTTCTCTTGCTTAGCTGAGCTTGGTGTTACATTAACTCATGAACCTGGATTTCATCAGGTACAATAGGAAGGATCCTTTCTCTAACATTTTGATGTAATGGAATCTGAAGAAATTGATAGTTCACTGTGACATTGATACTGAATGCTGAACAAGAGAGATTTCTGTATTTGGAAAGTTTAGCTCTGTGAACAAACTTGCCTTATTTGGTTGATATTGGATAGTGTAGTTAGTATGTTCCTTTCTTGTCTCTAATTTATATACTTGCTCTTTTCGTAGATCGATGTAAGAGGGAACTTATTCGGACTGCTATGTGCGCACCCTTTATCTCCATTAGTATCGCTTCATCACTTGGACGCAGTTGATCCATTCTTTCCGAAAATGAACCGGACAGAATCTGTGGCTCATCTTATCAAGGCTGCAAGTTTTGATTCTGGAAGGATTTTGCAGCAGAGTGTGTGTTATGATTCTTTAAACACAGTGACTGTTTCTGTTGTGTGGGGTTATGCGATTCAAGTTTATGAAGGCAATAAACTCCTTCCGGATCTCCTCACCTTGCAAAAGACATTTTCTACATGGAGAAGAGGGTCAGGGGTGCAAAGCAACTATATGTTCAGTACAAGAGAATATCCCAGGGATCCATGTGCGAGACCGCTAGTTTTTTTCCTCAACAGTGTAGGATCAGATGGAACTGAGGGAACATGGAGTAACTATAAGCTCCATAGTATCCGAAATTGCCACAGAGCAGAAGCTGTTAAGCATTTAGAACACATCCGAGTTCTGTCTCGTAAGCTTGAACATGTTGAACAGGTATAATTTTTATATACACCTCACTTCTCAGTAAAGTATAACTATATAATCTTTCATTTTGGCCTAAAAATTCTTCTTTTTTTGGTACCGTGAAAAAAATTGCCAGATGAATCCTCCCCGCCGCCAATGCTGTGATATTTCGTTGCCTTATAACAAATCAATGGTCATTAGTCTAAGGCAATGTATACCGGGTGAGCTAATCGCCATGAACACTTAGCATTTATCGATCATCGGCCATTTCCCTCAAAAATATCAGCTAACCAAAGCCAGAGCCAGTCATATGGTTCTTTTGCTAGAAACTAACGGCGGAATCCGAGGTAAATTTCTTTCTGCTTCACAATTTTATTGTGCAAGAGAAGTCTGCTTTAATGCTCATAGAACCTATTGTTTTCTTTGTCTTCTAGCTTGGATTAGATTTTTCGGAAAGTGTCTCCTACAAGACCTGAGTTCAACAAACACTACGGAAACTCGTGCGGTTTTGCATTTCTACCACAAGGAGAAGAATAAAACTCAGATCCCTCCTTATGTATATGATTGTCCAGGCTTTGATTTCTCTCTCACTCTCTCACATACTACTTACTGTATACAAAGTTTTGAGTTTTGAGTCGCTGGCTTTTTTTTTTTTTGGGACAATTGTAACAGTTTTGTTCATAAATTTTGGAAGCTTTCCTTTTCTTTTCTCTACAAAATCTCACTTCTAAATACCAAAATACAATTTGTCTTCATAACCAAATAGAGAAAAAAATGTCAAAATCACTTCTTTTGGAAATTGAGTTTACCAACGCAGAAAGCGAAAAGAGATGCCAAGAGAATAGGGAAAGCAATGAGAACAAGAGCTACAACAGTCAAAGAATCATATCCATAACCAAAGTAATCTTCCAAGAAAGCTGAAACTTTCTTCTTCTCTCCAAATGCTAATATCTCTTTCTCCATATCTCCATACTGTGATGTGAGCAATCCATTCAAAACCCACGATGTCGGACTCAAGTAATACATCCAAATCCACCATCTCGGAATGTTCTGCATATCGACAAAACTCCCAAAAATGTCATATCTTGACGAGTTTTGAAACTGCTCTACTCGCATACTTTCAAAATTAGACGGTAAGAGAGACTTACAGGTTTTGGCATGACATAACCAGCAAAGAGATTGACGATGGAGTAAAAAGACGAACGGAGAGTAAAAGCAACGTGGATGTTTGGGGTCACCACGACTAAAAGCATACCGAAATAGTTGAAGATGAGCAATGAGCAGAAGATTGAGTAGAAACTCCAAAACACTTTGTAGGCTGACCAGTGATAGCCAGCCATAGGGTATACGATTATCACATATACAATGGATTGGAATAATGAGTATGGAATTTCAACCAACACCTGCAAAAAACATCAAGGCTTTTAATTCAATGCGGGCGGCAGTTTTATTTGTTTGTTCGTTTAATGGTTTTGATTAAGAAAATGTTTTAACCTGAGCAAGGGAATACGCCCATGAGGTGTACATACGAGCAAATCTTTCGCGGTAGAAGACATTTCGTTCGGTTGCAACACAGAATAACACTGTTGAGCAATTGTTTATTCCAGAGAAAAGAACCAATGTGAACATTGAGCCAAATATGTTGAAAAGATCTTGCTGATTGTTTCTGCAGAATAAAAATAAAAAAGCTTGAAATCGTTTCTAAAGCCATTTTCAAGAGAAAACAAGTCAAGAAAGATGGGGAAGAGACGAACATTTCCTTAGCTTTTTGCCAGAAGAGAAGGCCACATAGCATAGAAGTAAGACACATGAAGATGATGCGAGTGAGATTGTAGGAAGGGTTTCTCCAATAAGAGAGATGTTGTTTCCAGAGACATGCTTTGAATTGTTCCCAACCCGTTTGAGCATATCGCGAAGAGGAGATTAACCCTTCTGATCCCAAAGATATAGACCTCATTTGCTCAATTACTATTTTGTTCTCCCTAAATCAAAAAGACGAAAAGCAAATGAGGGATTTTTACAATAACAGTTTCAGGCACAAGTATTAAGTAATACTTGTTTATAGACTTACTTAAACAAAGTCGATTCCTTGTACATTTGTGCAAAATCAACACCAAGTTTGTCTTCTGATGATCTAGAAGTAATGTCTAGTAGCCAAGTTGCTGGATTTGTGTTCTCTTTCATTTTAGGAATTCCAGGAATGCTCTACAGTTTGAATTTTTTTTTTTTGTTGTAAATAAAGAAGAAAAAACATACTATATGCAATAGTTTCTGTATTATATAGAAACTGACCATAAAGTATTCAATAACTTTGCTTGAATGTTGTCCAAGAGGTCCATAATAGATAATCTTTCCTCCATTTTTCATCAGAATCAGCTGCAATTGAAGTGTCACATAATGAACTTTAAACAAGACCGAGACTTAAAATGAGATGAATGTTAGAATTTACCTCATCAAATGCTTCGAAAATATCTATGCCCGGCTGGTGAATCGTGCAAACAACGGTTCTGCCAGTCTCGGCGATGTTCTTCACAGCTCTTATTACAATTGCAGCAGCTCTTGCATCTAATCCTGTGGTTGGTTCATCCATAAATATGATTGAAGGATTGGAAACAAGCTCCACAGCTATAGTTAGTCTTTTGCGCTGTTCTGTTGTTAAACCGCTGAGTCCCGGAATTCCTACTATGGAATCTTTAATCTCCTCGAGCTCTATCGTCTCAAGAACTTCCTCGACTATTGCCTGAAAGCAAAATCAAGAAAGTACTCAGACAATGAAGCTAAAGGACGGAAGAACTTCTGTTTTCCAAATAACAACTTACGTGTTTCGTTTCTGAATCGATGTTAGAAGGGAGTCGAAGCCATGCAGAGTATTCCAAGGACTCTTTGACGGTTAAATTGGGAGAATGAATATCAAACTGTTCGCAATAACCTGAAACCCGTGCAAATGTTTCTTGAACCTTAAGGTAACCGCCTACTTGGATCTGTCCTTGAATGTCACCGCGTGTTTTCCTTCCAGAAAGAACATCAAGCAGAGTCGTTTTCCCAGCTCCACTCACACCCATTAGAGCAGTAAGAACACCGGGCTTGAATGCGCCTGTAACGCCAGAGAGAAGCTGCAGCTTCTTCCCCTAACAGAAAATGAGAGACAGTACACATCTTAACTCTGTGTGCTGTTTAAAAGGGTTCAAGAAAACTTGTAACTGATCTTAGATACTCTTTCCACCTGAGGGGTCTCGATGAAATATTGAACGTCTTGAAATGTGAAAGTTAGGGGCTTGAAAGGCAATGCCTTTTTGAGTTGGGAAGAAAGTTTAGAACTTGATTGTTCTTCTGAATTTTTTTTGTTCTTCTCATGAGAAACAATCGCACGAGACCTCTGTGAAGCTGAAATTGCAGAAAAAGTCAATCCTCATTGCATATACTAACTTCATTAAGTCACATCTAATATATACATCTCTTGTGAACTTACTCTTCAGAAATGTCAAGGCCAGCGCAAAAACAATATTGAAGAAGAGTGCGAATCCAATTAAAGCGCCAAATGCAGTCCAGTAAGATTGACTACCAAAGTTCAATCCGCGAACATCTAGAACTTGTTCCCCCAAAGTTCTGTTTTCAGATGTTGTCTAATGGTAATAAAAAAAGATGATAAGGATCAACAATGAACTAAAAACTTAGCTTGAAAAATTAGAAAGTCATTGAAGAGTTCATTACCTTCCTCCACCGTGGAGCGAAAAATTCATTTGCGGTTAGACCAATCTCAGCATATGACAATGGAGAAAACCAGAATCCCCACTCAAGCCAAGCAGGCATGGAGGCTGAAAAGTAACAGAGCAACCATTTTACAATGAAACCTTCGGATTCATAGATTTTTAGTTCAAGTAACTAACTTACGTTTTCGAACAATGAAACCCCCGAATAATGAGAGAAGCATTATAGAGATGGTTCCAATGGTTGTGGCAACAACAAAATCACGAAAGATGGAAGCTATAGCACGGAACATGGATATACATGAAAGGTGCAAAGCAAAAAAGATCAAGAACTGGCGAAAGAACCTGAAAAGAAAATAATTTGGTTAAAAGTGATATTTCTTAAATTTGGTTGTTTACATTCACCAGTGAAAGCATGTTCCAAATTAGTACCTGTCTATCTCTGGACTGTAACCAATAACATAATATGTCAGTAACGTCCAGAGGAATGCTTCGAGAAATGATATCGGTATCTTCAGAATAGCTGAAGGAATTGCATAAGCCCAAGCAGGATAAAAGTATAACTCCTTTTGCTTGCAGAAAACCGCAATCCTTGAGATTGTCAATGTGAGTTCTGGAAGTCCATCAGCAAGAAGTTTAAAGAGAGAAAAGAATAAAGAACCCATAAGATAATTAGCATGAAGTGCATCTCTTGTAGACCCTGTCCGTAGATAAACACTCATTGCAATGAATCCAATGAAAATTAACTGCAGAAAAATGTTAAAATGTTTAGAATGTATTGGTAACAAAAGTCTAGTAGCTTTCGGCAAACAAACTTACGAGTCCAGACTTGAATACGTAAACAAAAGAGTTTCGTTTCATCATAAGAAATTCTCTTCTCGAGCAAGCTATTAGCATCTCCCAGTTACTAAGTGAGTACTTTCTAAAGCACAGTGCATCTTTTTGAGACTGAGATCTTTCAGAAGTCATGGAGAGTTCATCTTGTAGTTGTAACCCAAGATTAGACTTTTCAAATTTCTCTATAAATGAGTCAATGGAGACATAACAATATGGTTTTTCCCTGTGAAACCAATACTGTTCCTGGTCTTTCCTTGAGATAACCTGCAACACAAGAGTGTGATGATCATCAAGGTTTCAAATCTAGCAGATCATCACTATCATAATCATACCTCTTGAAGGAATTCAGCAACAGATTTCCTGTTTGGACATTTAAATCCACAATCCACAAAGAAACTACATATATAATCCCGTGGACCGTGATAGATTATCTTTCCTTCTCCCATAAGAATCACATCGTCGAAAATCTCAAACGTTTCTGGTGCAGGCTGAAGCAGTGAAACCATTATGGTTCCTTCTGATAGACTTGCAAACTGTTGGAGACATGACAGAATCTGGAATGTCGTTGAGCTATCCAAACCATTCGATATTTCATCCATGAACAGAGTTTTTATTGGACCTACAATCGTCTCACCTGCAGAAGATTACAGTTATTATAAACCAAAAATATGAAAATCTGTTAGGAAGATCATAAATCACTTTGTAAAAGTTACAAGTACCTGTAGTTAATCTTCTCTTTTGGCCACCAGATACTCCTGGTCTCGAGGCATCTCCAACGCGTGTATCATCACAGATATTGAGTCCTAGGATCTGAAAACACAAATGCATTAATTAACTAACTTCTGGTAAGTGAAAAAGTTAAAGATGATAAGAAAAAACAGCAACTTTGAAAGCAGCATTACCTTTAGGATATAGTCGGTTTGCAGATTAGTTTTCAAACCTTTAATTGAAGTAGCCTGTCAAAATCATGTTTCAAATGGATTTCTTTGACATTTCCATGTTACAGATATGTTTCATATTAAATATCCACAGTATGTACCTTCATGAATGCATCTATATCAGGATCTGGAACTATCGCTTCCAGTTTCTCCCTTCTACTAATCTCTTTCATCATTTCTGTTGAGTACCAGTGGTTTTTAAGGTCAAAGAAGTTCAATGAAACAAGATCTCAGCTCCGGAAACATAAGAAATTAGTATTGTCCTTACCTAAACGGCTTTCTGTGCCTTGAAAACATCCGGAAAAATCGAGTGTCTCTCTTACACTTAGCTCTGGAATATGCAGATCGGTTTGACTTACGTAACTCGATGTTTTCTCGGGAACAAACTCCGAGAATAAGTGACCGTTGTAACGAACTTCTCCTCTCGTCTGTAAAGTGGAAGCAAATCCATATGATTTCTGAACAAACTATACACGGTTAAACAATTCATTCTTTAGCCAAACCTTTAAAGAAGGGTCGAGTCTTCCAGATAGCGCGAGTAGTAGAGTGGTTTTACCACAGCCAGGAGGACCAAGCAACAAAGTCATTCTACAAGAAAATTCATAAATCTTATAAAACAAAGCACAAAATGATTGGGAAACTAATCTCCGCTTCAAGATTCAAGAATCTACCTTTTAGGCCTTATGATGCCATTGACGCCTTTAAAAATGTGAATCTTCTTTTCTTGCTTTGAACACATGAATCTCTTTCAAAATCACCATCATAAGGATCAAATCTCAGAAGAAACTGAAAATAGAAAGAAAAGTTACAGCAATTGAGTTGACACTTACAGATAATCTGCTTGCAATAGCATTCCAAAGAGTTGGAATTGGCTTTCCATAAACTACCTCACACTCTCCTTCGAGGAAAAGATCCCTAAACCTCACTTCAACCGTTGGTAACTCGATCCCAACCCTGTGATTGAAAGCATTTACATTTCAAATCTATAAAGAACATATAAACAAGAATCAAGAAGCATGACTTACTCATCAATCCTCTTCCTAATCTTCTGCAACAAGCGAAGATTATCATTCTCAACATGTCTAATGAGCTCATCGATAAAAAAATGTCTATCAAGATCCTTAAGCTTAGAAACATCCGTGACTCGACGTCTTCTCTCTCTTCTCTTCCCATGTTCATCTCTTTCACAGAACAAAACAGTAGTGATCCTTTCAAATGTTGGTAATCTCTCAATAGCAGCCCATTGATGAGACTGAAGCTCTTCATCATCATCAACATCACCATTTTCATTGTTCCTATAAGCAAACTCAACTTCACCTGTTTGAGGCATTGTCATTATTGGAAAAGAAAAAAAAACCAAATTTCCAAAAAAAAAAGGACTCAACTTTACAGATTACAGAACAAGCAACCAAGTGGGTTATTTTTCACAATGTCAAAGGTCTTAATGCGAAGTCCCCACACAAGCATGGAGCAATGAAGATAAGAAAATGGTGTTGCTTTCAAGAGACATGGAGATTACAATCATTACGTAGGCATTTCGTCGAACACTTTTTGACCATAAACCATATTTTGAAGAAACAGAACAAAACAAAAACCCAGAGCCGCCTCTGAAGAATTTTCCTGATATGTGTAAAAAAGATTCGATTTTTCTTTCTTTTTTGGAATCAGTTCTTACAGTGAAAGCTCTTGATCATCAGATTATAATGAAGTTCTTGTTTGCTTCATTCAATGACAATAACCATCATCGTTTTTTTGTCCAGAATCGGCTTTTCTGGTGAAAAGTCAACGCCAAATTCAGAAAACGGAATCAACTCCTCGAATAACCCTTCATAAATGTGAGTTTCTTTTTTATTTATTTTTTAATACAAAAATAAAGAAAATGACATAAATTTCATTATTTACAGATCCAACCCAAATCTGTAAGATCAATTAATAAAATTAAAAAAAAAATAGAAATCCCTAACAGAAATCTCTAATTCTTCTTCGTTCTTCTTCGTTCTTCTTCGCTCTTCTTCTTCTTCTTCCTTCTTCTTTCTTTCTTCTTCTTCCCGTACATTATTTTTTTCGATGTCACTTTTATCTGGGTCCTTGTCGATCTCGTTATCGATTTCCAGCAACACTACCACATAATTGGGCTTCACCATAAGAGAATTCATGGTAGAATTTTAGAAGTCTTACAGACTGTGTGTGACAAATTTATGAGATTTCCCATTTCTTTTACTACTTATAAATGTTTTATTTCATGGATTGGCATTATCCAATTTGAATCGTTTTCTCGTTTTTTCAACTTGATTCCATGTAATTGTAAAAAAAATGGCGAGACACCTAAATCAAAATTCCATGAATCTAAAAATTGAATTAGATTTACTGGGTACAACTGTGAAAAACTGTTTGTACTACTGGTACAACTTGGTAAAACTGTGAACGTTTAGTTGTACTACTAGTACAACTAGATAAAACTGTGAAGCAAATTGAAAATTATAATACAAAACAAGTTTGAAGCAAAATATAATACATACATTAGGGAATTATAAAGTCATACAGACATTAGGGAATTATAATACAAAACAAGTTTGAAACAAACCCATTATTTATCCATACGTGAAAGACATTATACATTATTCAAAAGTGGATCGATCACTTCTTCTGTGCAGGTCGATCCCCACAAGGACCGATTCATTTAACATTAAAATATCCAATTGTTTGTACTACTGGTACAACTGGGTAAAACTATGAACATTTAAAGCCTTACAAGCTGAATCATGTTGGGACCCAGTATCGAACTCGCCTAATATGACGCTCTCATGGTTCCAACGACCCATGTTTCGTAATAAAAAATGGAAACGGATACCCAATGGAAACTATCGGAAACTGTCGCCGGAATCGGATCGCCAGAATCGAATCACCTGCAAACCCTAGATTTTGGGGGAAATCAGTTTTTATGGTTTTTTAAAAAAACTTTTGATCCGTTTAATATTTGAAAAAAAAAATTGACATGTGTGCCGTCAAATGGGTCTAACCCAATCAGAGAATGACACCTAATTAAGTCATGTGGGCCGTCATTTAACAGTTAGTAACACCAAGTTACACTTAGTTTTGCCCAGTTTTTTAGTTGTGCATATTTGTTAATAGTTGTATTTTTGGTGATTTAGATAATTTTTAGTTTTACCATACTATAAAAAAGAAATTTTTAGTTTTACAACTTATTTTTGTTAATAGAAACATATTTCTTTAGTTACCATGTCAAAATATTTTGAATATCACAATTCCTGTCAGTATTTGCATCATAAGGTAACCAACACTATCAAAACATTCATAAAAGTGTAATGTAATACATGAAAGATTGTGAAATTTGTATTCGACAATTCGTTTTAAATTTACTTATCTTTGGAAAATTAAATTGTAGATAAATAACAAATTAAGTCTTTTAAATTATGTCATTCCATATTTTAATTTTTATGATATCAAACAATATTTAAAATATATTTAATAAACAAGTATATTTCAAAACTAGTTTTAATTTACTTATATTTGAAAAATAAAATTGTAGTGCAATAACAAATTAAGTCTTTTAAATTATGTCATTCCATATTTTAATTTTTATGATATCAAATAATATTTAAAATATATTTAATAAAAAGCTATATTTCAAATTAAAAGCCATTTCGATATTTTAAATACTAATTTACTAATTTTCCACCATTCCGACATTGTAGCTATATTTAAAATTATGTCATTCCATATTTAATATTACTAGTTTTCTGCCATTCCGACATTCCAATCGTAGACTAATCCTCTACGATTTAACAACTGTGAGTCTAAATTACTTGATATTATCGACCCATCCCTTATACTATCGCTAACAAATAAGATAATGGATCCAATCCAGGAATCCATTATATTATTTGTTAGCGATAGTATATGAGATGGGTCGATAATATCAAGTAATGTAGACTCATAGTTGTTGAATCGTAGAGGATTAGTGCATTTCGGGCAAGAATTGAAAAATGCAGACTTAGAATTGGTTCTGGGTAAAACTGGTACAACTTGGTAAACTGGGTAGAAATGGGTAGTACAGATTTATTGAAAACACTGAGTACAACTGGGTACAACTGATATGAATGATTTTGTTATTTTTTGTTTTTTCAGGAGACAATGAGCACAAGCCTATATTTTGATTATGGAGGACATTATGTAAAGAACAGAGATGGGTAAGAATGGATTTCAGCAGAAGATCGCATGTACTCACTATTGTTCAAGAGATTATATGCAGAGGAGATTAGTTATTCGATGTTATTGGAAAGTGTTTACAAGAAGGTTGGGATAGATTCAGCTACGATAGAAACGAGATAATGTGTTTAACTGTGCACTACTAGTTTGTGTGTTTGAATTGAGATTTATTTGAATTGTGTTGAGGTTATTATCTCCAATTTCTTACAAAATTGTGGACCATTTTTTTTTAACGCGATTGGAATGTCGGAATGGCGAAAAACTAGTATTTAAAATATGGAATGACATAATTTTAAATATAGCTACAATGTCGGAATGGTGGAAAACTAGTAAACTAGTATTTAAAATGTCATAATGAAGGAAAACTAGTTTTTAAATATAGCTTTTTATTATATATATTTTAAATATTATTTGATATCATAAAAATTAAAGTATGGAATGACATAATTTAAAAGACTTAATTTGTTATTTATCTACAATTTAATTTTCCAAATATAAGTAAATTTAAACTAGTTTTTAAATATTTTTTTTATTAAATATATTTTAAATATTATTTGATATCATAAAAATTAAAATATGGAATGACATAATTTAAAAGACTTAACTTGTTATTTATCTACAATTTAATTTTCCAAATATAAGTAAATTTAAAATGAATTGTCGAATACACTTTTCACAATCTTCCATGAATCACATTACATTTTATGTATGTTTTGATAGTGTTGCTTACCTTATGATGCAAATACTGACAAGAATTGTGATATTCAAAATATTTTGACATGGTAACTAAAGAAATATGTCTCTATTACCAAAAATAAGTTGTACAACTAAAAATTTCTTTTCCATAATATAGTAAAACTAAAAATTATCTAAATCACCAAAAGTACAACTATTAACAAATATGCACAACTAAAAAACTGGGTGTTACTAACTGTTAAATGACGGCGTACATGTCCAAATAACGGCCTATATTTTGATTATGGAGGACATTTTGTAAAGAATAGAGATGGGTAAAAATGGATTTCAGCAGAAGATCGCATGTACTCACTATTGTTCAAGAGATTATATGCGGAGGAGATTAGTTATTCGATGTTATTGGAAAGTGTTTACAAGAAGGTTGGGATAGATTCAACTACGATAGAACCGAGATAATGTGTTTAACTGTGCACTACTAGTTTGTGTGTTTGAATTGAGATTTGTTTGAATTGTGTTGAGGTTATTATCTCCAATTTCTTGCAAAATTGTGGACCATTTTTTTTTAACGCGATTGGAATGTCGGAATGGCGAAAAACTAGTATTTAAAATATGGAATGACATAATTTTAAATATAGCTACAATATCGGAATGGTGGAAAACTAGTAAACTAGTATTTAAAATATCATAATGACCGAAAACTAGTTTTTAAATATAGCTTTTTATTATATATATTTTAAATATTATTTGATATCATAAAAATTAAAGTATGGAATGACATAATTTAAAAGACTTAATTTGTTATTTATCTACAATTTAATTTTCCAAATATAAGTAAATTTAAACTAGTTTTTAAATATATTTTTTTATTAAATATATTTTAAATATTATTTGATATCATAAAAATTAAAATATGGAATGACATAATTTAAAAAGCTTAACTTGTTATTTATCTACAATTTAATTTTCCAAATATAAGTAAATTTAAAATGAATTCTCGAATACACTTTTCACAATCTTCCATGTATCACATTACATTTTATGTATGTTTTGATAGTGTTGCTTACTTTATGATGCAAATACTGACAAGAATTGTGATATTCAAAATATTTTGACAAGGTAACTAAAGAAATATGTCTCTATTACCGAAAATAAGTTGTACAACTAAAAATTTCTTTTCCATATTATAGTAAAACTAAAAATTATCTAAATCACCAAAAATACAACTATTAACAAATATGCATAACTAAAAAACTGGGTGTTACTAACTGTTAAATGACGGCGCACATGACTTAATTAGGCGGCATTCTTTGATTGGATTAGACCTCTTTATGTGTGGATAGTGTATATTTCCTTTTTTTTGCAAATATTAAACAAAGGTACAGTGTTTTAAAAACCGTAAAAACTGAATTCCCCCAAAATCTAGGGTTTATCATCCCTCGGATTCCGGCGATGGATTTTTGATAGTTTCCGATCCGATCCGATTCCTGCGACGGATTTTCGTTAGTTTCCATTTTCGATTACGAAACATGGGTCGTTGGAACCATGAGAGCGTCATATACGACGAGTTCGATACTGGGTCCAACAATAGCAACTCATCAGATTCAGATGATGAACTCATCCTCCCCAAATATGATTATATGGCAGAAATCAGTCCACCTTGATTTCCTCTGACACCTCTAACATGGGAGCCCTCACCTATTGGCATTCCGACCATATCAGTATAACCTAAACATTCACAGTTTTACCTAAAAGTACCAGTAGTACAAACATCCATTCACAGTTATGAATGATAACATTATAAAGAAATGGAAGAAGATAAATGAGAGATACTGAAGAAGCATGTAAGGCTAATGATAATATCAGTATAAATCATAACTTGTACGAGATAACCTAAACGTTCACAGTTTTACCTAAAAATACCAGTAGTACAACTAAACGTTCACAGTTTTACCTAAAAGTACCACTAGTACAAACAGTTTTTCACAAGTTTACCAAAAAGTACCACTATTGCGAACACAAAATCTAGTTTGGAAACAAAGGTAATGTCATAAACAGAAACAAAGGTAATGTCATAAACAGAAACAATGGTAATAGATAGTTTAAGAGGATGAGCATGCTTCTCGGATCTTTGATGTACACATAGTACTAAGAAGAAGCATCCACATGCCCATCGACTTGTGGTTTCTAAGCTCAGGCATGTGGAAGAAATGCTTGAACTGAGGATGCGCTTTAAACCATTTCAGCTCCTTCTTGGTAAGCACTATTCTTAACGTCTTTAGTGTGTTATATAGAGAACACCTCGTTTCAATCTTAATGGCCTTCTTATACTCCGTCCTTGGAAAGAACATGTCCTTTAATCTTTAATCGACATAAGGAGTAATCTTTAATCGGAATCGAAAAGAAAGACAACATACCTTAGAGAAGAATTGCAAGTTAAGACAGATTGCAAGTGCGATTGTGGGCTTTTATTTGTAAGTTCCGATTGTAATGGATTGTGCGATTTTGCGATTGAAATTTGATTTTGTAATGGATTGTGCGATTGAAATCGACAAGTTCTGTATCTTTAGTTTTGCTGGGTTGTGCGATTTTTAGAGAGAATTTCTGAAATCGACGGTTTTGTTTTGAAACGGATGAGGAAAGAAGAAGGTCGTGGGTGGTGGATTTGTTGGGTTTGTCCGATTTACACGGATTCGGGTCGGGTAATGATGGTTAGGTTGGTAATTTAATTAAATTTCTTTGGTTTTTTTGGTTTTTCAGCCAATTTTGAGTTAATTAAAAAAAAAATTGATTTTTTTCGGTTTATTTGGTGAACCGAGTCACTCTTTCGGGTTATTTGAGGTTTTGATCCTCTACCAGTTTCTACATATCAACTTACCAAAAGAAAAAATATTCAAACTTGTAATTGGATACAAGATAAACAAAATTGGTGGCTCAAGTTGTAATGTATCAGACCAATGGTGAAACTATTTCTTTTGGAAATTGAGTTTGCTCATGAAGAATGCGAAAAGAGAGGCCATGATAATGGGATAAGCGATGAGAACAAAGGCTACAACAGCCAATGAATCATGTTTGTAACCAAAGTAATCTTCCAAGAAAGCTGAAACTCTCTTCTTCTCTCCAAATACTATTATCTCTCTTTCGACATCTCCGTACTGCGAACTCAGTAATCCTTCTAACACCCACGATGTCGGGCTCAGGTAGTACATCCATAGCCACCATTTTGGTATTTTCTGCGGGGAAAAAATGTTGAGGAGTCTGAAACTTCATTTCAATCCAAGCCACAATAATTTATTTCTTTCTTTACATATATATCTCATACTATATGTAAAAACGGCATGAGATAGAATGGTGCTTACCTGTTTTGGAATGACAAAGCCAGCAAACAGATTTACCATTGAGAAAAAAGACGAGCGTAGAGTCAATGCCATGTGAATGTTTGGTGTCAAAGCAACCATAAGCATCCCACAGTAGTTGAAGATGAGCAACGAGCAGAAAATGCTGTACCAGCTCCAAAACATTTTGTAAACCGACATATGGTAGCCGATCATAGGATATACGATTATCGCACATAAAAGAGACTGAAGTAGTGAGTATGGAACCTCAACTAGGACCTGAAAAGACATTAAATACCTGGATCATGTTGAGAGAAATTTGGCCAGTAGAAAATTATAGGCATCTAATAGGAGTAGAAGAAGCCTACGCGATTTGCTATAAGATCTATTTCTTAAAAAAACCAAGCTTTGATGGAAATGTTTTTAAACCTGAGAAATTGAATATGCCCATGAGGAGTACATCCGCGCAAACCTTTCACGGTAGAAAACATTACGTTCGGTTGCAATGAAGTTCAACACTGTCGAACAGTTATTTATTCCAGAGAAGATTACTAGAGTGTACATTGAGCCAAATATGCTGATAAGATCTTGCTGATTATTTCTGTAGAGTAGAAGGAATAAACAAATATGTCATATTATGCTATGTATCACCCATCATAAACAAAACTAGAATTCCAAATATGTTTGCTAAATTACTTTAGCTTGAGCTTTATCCCCAAACAAGAAAAACTGTGACTTACATGTCCTTAGCTTTTTGCCAGAAGAGAAGGCCACATAACATAGAAGTGAGCAATATGAAAACCACGCGAGTGAGATTGTGTGAAGGGTTTCTCCAATATGAGCAATGTTGTTTCCAAAGGCACGCCTTTAGTTGCCCCCAACCTGTTTGTGAAAAACGCGAAGGAAAGGTCAAAGCTTCCGATCCCAGAGACGCAATACTCAGTTTCTCAACCATCATTTTGTTCTCCCTGCAAGTAAAAAAAAAAACCAAACAACCAGTACTGAGAACAATGGTTTTTACGTGCACATGCAAAGAATTACGAGGACTGCATAAAGACTCACTTATACAGAGTTGAATCCTTGTATGCTTGTGCAAAATCCATTCCAAGTTTGTCTTCTGCAGATTTACAAGTGATGTCTAACATCCAAGTGGCTGGATTACAATTCTTTTGGATCTTTAGAACTCCAGGAATGCTCTGTCATTATTTACTACTCCAAAACTTATTTGTGGAACCAAAAACACAGAGCTGCAAAAACCAGTCTAGTATTGTAGAGAAAACTGACCTCGAAATATTCGATAACCTTACTTGAATGTTTTCCAAGAGGACCATAGTAGACAAGCTGTCCCCCATTTTTCATCAGGATCAGCTGAAATTAAAGGAATAAGACGCTGTTAGGTGCGTCAAAGTTTAGATTATGTGGTTAAATCAACGATTTCAGCCATTTTACCTCATCAAATGACTCAAAGATATCTATGCTTGGCTGGTGGATTGTGCAAACAACTGTTCTCCCAGTCTTAGCAACATTTTTCACAGCTCTCATAACAATGGCGGCGGCTCTTGCGTCCAGCCCTGTGGTTGGTTCATCCATAAATATAACGGAAGGGTTAGCAACAAGCTCCACGGCTATAGTCAGCCTCTTGCGTTGTTCTGTGGATAAACCACTAATCCCAGGGAGTCCCACCATGCAATCTTTAATATCCTCAAGCTCAACTGTCTCGAGGACTTCATTGACAAGTTCCTGAAGCCAGATCCAGAATATAGTCAGATTAAATTGCTGGCAATTTCTCCTTGTAGATTCTTTTTGAGAGTATGGTTACTTACGTTCTTGGTCTTTGAATCGATGTTATACGGGAGTCGAAGCCAAGCAGAATATTTCAAAGACTCTTCCACCGTTATATTAGGTGAATGAATATCAAACTGTTCACAGTAACCTGATACTCGTGCAAATGTTTCTTGAACCTTAGGATACCCGCCTACTTGGATCTGTCCTTGAATGTCACCGCGTGTTTTCCTTCCAGAAAGAACATCAAGAAGAGTCGTTTTCCCAGCTCCACTGACACCCATCAGAGATGTGAGAACTCCGGGCTTCAATGCGCCTGTAATATCAGAGAGAAGCTGTCGCGTCTTTCCCTAAGAAGGAACGTGAGTCACATATAAACTTGTGTTCTGTTTTAGAATTTAAGCGTCTCAAAACATTCATACTGATATTAAACAATGTTCACCTGAGGAGTCTCGATATAATACTGCACGTTTTGAAATGTGACAGTGAGGGGCTTAAAAGGCAAGATAATTTTTCCTGTGCAAAGAGAATAAAAGATGTGAACTGATGGCGGTCACTAACCTGCTAAAAATAGAAAGATGATAAAAAGAGATACCTGTTTTAGCTCGAGAAGTGATTTCAGGGCACGGTTTAAAGTCTTCTACTGAGCGGTGAGAGTTCTTCCCATGAGAGACAATAGCACGGGATCTTTGTGGATCTTAAGTTACGGAGACAAAGTTGTCAATAATTTTTTTTGGATAGCATTTCATAAAGTAAATTTATTGTTATTTGTGGTGAACTTACTATTCCGATATGTCAGGGCCAACGCGTAGAGTGCATTGAAGAACAATATAAACCCGATTAGACCACCGAAAGCTGTCCTGTAAGACTGCCTACCAAAATTCAACCCACGGACATCTAGCACTTGTTCCCCGGCCGTAGTGTTTCCAGAGATTAACTATTGCCAAATATAAAATGAGTCAGGATACTAGAGTTACTAGCTAAACTTGTGTACAAGTCTTCTGAAGAATCATTACCTTTCGCCACCGTGGAGCGAAAAATTCATTCGTGGTTAGACCAATCTCAGCATACGACAATGGAGAAAGCCAAAATCCCCACCCCAGCCAAGCAGGCATGGACGCTGAAAAATAGACTATTGTTATAAATGGTCCGTTAACGAATCCTATACTAGATGCCTACCAATCCTCACAAGTGCATCGTTATATAATCAACACTTAAACTTGCTTACAAGTTACAAGAGAAAGACGCCAAAGTGATTTATATGTGAGACTATGATAATAATATTGCATGTATGCGTAAATAATATTTCAGAACTTGATAAAAGAAACAGAATCTTACATTTCGGAATAACAAAGCCTCCGAATAATGAGAGTAGTAACACGGAGATAGCTCCAGTGAGTGTGGAAGCAACAAATGTGCGAAAGATTGCCGCTATAGCGCGAAACATTGATACACACGAAAGGTTGAATGTAAATAAGATAAGAAACTGCCGAAAGAACCTGAAGGAAAGTAACACTTACCATCAGAAGCAGTTCACTCAATTGAATTTGGATTTGTCGTTTGAAGGTATCTTTAAAATACAAATTATTTACCTTCCGACCTCAGGGCTGTAACCAATGACATAATATGTCAGTAATGTCCAAATGAATGAATCGAGAACCGAAAGAGGTATCTTCAAGATAATTGACGGAATTGCATACGCCCAAGCAGGATAGAAGTATAAATCTTTCTGTTTGTAGAACACTCCTAATCTGGAGATAGTCAAAGTGAGTTCTGGAAGCCCATCAGCAAGAAGTCTAAAGAGAGCAGTGAACAGAGAACCCATAAGATAATTCCCATGTGGAGCATCCGTTGTAGCTCCAGCTTGTATAAAAACAGTCATTGTGACTAATGCATTGAAAACTAACTGCATAAAGAAAGAGGTCAGAGTACAACTGTAAACGATAAAGAAACGTTGGCAGAGTAAAGAAATGTACCAGTCCAGATTTGAACAAGTAGATGAAATAATTCCGTTTCATTAAAAGAAATTCTCTCCTCGAGCAAGCTTTAAGCATCTCCCATTTACCCAGTGAGTATTTTCTAGAACATAAACCATCTTTACGAGTCTGAGATTTATCAAACGGCTTTGAGAGTTCCTCCTTTAGCAGTAACCCAAGATTTGATTCTTTAAACTTTTGAATGAATGAATCAACAGATACATAACTGTAGGGCTTGTCTCTGTGGCACCAATATTGTTCTTGATCTTTTCTAGACATAACCTGTAGTAGAAGAATGTGAATGAGAAGGTTTTCGATCAAAATAGATATGAGAATAATCCCATACCTCTTGGAGGAAGTCAGCAACACCTTTCCTCTCTGGACACTTAAAACCACAATATTCAAAGAATCTGCATATATCAGTAAGTGGAGCATGGTAAACTATCTTTCCTTCCCCCATAAGAATCACATCGTCAAAAAGCTCGAACGTTTCTGGTGCAGGCTGAAGAAGTGAAATCAATATGGTGGCTTCAGCTATATGCGCCAACTGTTGGAGATATGACACTATCTGGAACGTAGTTGAGCTGTCCAAACCATTCGATATTTCATCCATGAACAGAGTTGTAGCTGGACCCACAACGATTTCTCCTACAGTAATCGACACCAGATATTTAAACGCTCTGATTCAGACGAGTGTCAATGGCTGCAAGAAAGTGAAAGTACCTGTTGTCAACCTCCTCTTTTCGCCACCAGATATTCCAGGTCTCGTGGCATCTCCAACTCGTGTATCTGCACAGATATCGAGTCCCAGAATCTGAAAGATGGATTCATAAAGTTAATATTAAATGCAGAACCTGAATAAACGATCAAAAAGATTAGAAAAGTAACCCTTGAAGCAGAGAGCATGCCTTTAGGATATAGTCTGTTTGCATATTGTTTTTCAGACCTTCAATAGATATTGCCTGCCAAAGCAAAAGGTAAAGAGTACAAATTGAGTTTTCTTACATTTTAAAAGTGTTTCAAGAAGAAGTTCAATCTTTCATTAGCAACCTTCATGTAAGCATCTATATCAGGATCTGGAATGATTTCTTGGAGTTTCTCCTTTCTACTGATCTCCTTCATAATTTCTGTTGAATGTGAATTGAGTTCAATACACACAAAAAAATATCCTCCATTTAGAATGAACTATCAGAAATTTGGTCCTCACCCATACGGCTTCCTATGCCCTGGCAACACGTGGAGAACTCAAGCGTCTCTCTCACACTCATCTCTGGAATATGCAGATCGTTTTGACTTATATAACCGGACGTTTTCTCAGGAATAAACTCTGAAAGTAAGCAACCATTGTAACGTACTTCTCCTCCAACCTGCAAAGTACAACCCTTGTGATCTCAAATATACTATTTGAGATGAACAGGCTTCTGTTTTTACTACCTTTACAGAAGGAACAAGTCTTCCAGAAAGTGCCTGTAGCAGAGTGGTTTTGCCACAACCAGGAGGACCGAGCAACAACGTCATTCTGCAGGAAAACCAATAAATCTTTGAAACTCGGTGATAATATCTAAACAAGATAGCCAATCACCCTTTGTTTCATCTTCCTTGCAACGTAAGGGATAAGAATAATTTACCTTCCAGGCCTCACGATACCGCTCACACCTTTCAAGATGCCTATCTTGGTTTCTTTCTTTGAACAAATGAGTTCCTGTAAAAGCCATCAAGTTTTTCTTTAAGCACAAAGCCAAAGGACGATAGGTAAAGATTAAAGAACATGGAAGCAGCAAAGCGCTCCATATCCAAATCGATGTAGCAAATACATTTGATGGTACTTACAGATAGTATGCCCTTGATAGTATTCCAAAGAGTTGGGATAGGCTTTCCATGAATTACTTCGCATTCCGCTTCAACAGAAAGGTCACTAAACCTCACTTCCACCTTTGGTAACTCTATACCAACTCTACAAATTACACATTTTACAACAGATTAAAAAGGTTACGAACATGCACATGGAACACTATAACCAGGAACAAAAAACAGAGATTATGACATGGAATTTAGAGGCATGCAGTGGCTTACTCGTCGATTCTCTTCCTTATTTTCCCGAGTAAATGGAGGTTATCAGCCTCGATTTGTTTGACAAGCTTTTCAATTAACAAGCGTCTATCAACAGCCTCAAGTTTAGTAACATCAATGACTCTCCTTTCATCTGATGTTTCATCTCTTGATCTTTGGAACAGAACAGTTGTAGTAGTCCTTTTAAAAGTTGGTAATCTCTCAACTGTAGTCCACTTCGACCGAAGCTCCTTCTCATTCCCAGAACCAAACTCAACCTCCAGGGACTTTGCCTTGTCGCCATCAGCACCTGTTTGAGCCATTGTCAGATAAAAAACCAAAGAGAACTTAACAACAAGGAGAAGAAGCAAACTTCACATTAAGAAAAGAAGCTATTGTGAAGTCAGAGACTTTAATATCACGTAAACTCCACGTGTGAAATGAGTGGTCATCCATAGAATCCGGTCTTGCACAGAGGAGAAAAAAAAGCTGTACAAAAGAATGAATAAACTAATAAAAAAAAAAAAAACTGGTAATCGTTGAAAATATGATCTTGTGATTAATGTAAAAGATAATGAAATCAAGACGAAATCTTTTCAACAAAAGTCAGCTCATTTAACAGTGTAGGTATCGATACCCACAATGTGGGAACAGAATCTGAGTATTCATACTTCCATACAACTTTCTCTGAGGCATTTCATCGAACACTTTGTCCACGTTTATATGAATCAACGATAATATACAATACTTGGTCGGTATCTTCTATTTCCTGAGATTTCTCAAGTAATAATTTTTCCAGATCGAATCGAATCAAATCTGTCAGTGCATGGACAGAATCACGTGGAATTTCTTCAACATCACGTCCTTAGAGAAGATCATCGATATCACAAAAAATAATTGATTCATGTCGGAGGATAATGTGAGATAGGTTTATTTAACGAAAAAAACTTAGCTTGCATTGCAATTAATAATACAGGGACAACATTTTGGCAACGAATCGTTGTCTGACGCGTTTACAGTGATACTCGCCGACAATAGTTGATGACGCAAATTTTTTAATAGTTATAATTTTTATATCTTGGAACAGTTTATGGGCCAAGGCTTAGGCCCATTTATTACTCTTCAAAGAGCAAGACAAGGCAACTTAAAGGTTATTGCCTTTATTGGTAACTTGGTGGACAAATTATCTGAAAAATATTCAAACGGATCAACTATTATTATGGGCTAGATTTTTTTGATCCACGTCAAGCTTAAAGTTAAATAATTAAATATATATTTTTTTATCGATTTTAGTATTTAAATATGTATGACAAAATATATTATTTCTAATATTTATAAACATATAAAAATAATATGTAGTATGCATAAATGTAATAAAGTTAAATTTTGATCAAGAATATTTTGATGTTATTAGTTTTAATAATTTTATATGTAAAATTGATCAAAACATATATAAATATTATTTATTTTAATATATTTTAAATATAAAATTAATTTTTATTATTCATGTAAATTATAAACTATACGATAAATCATATAAATTTTAGATTTATATGAATTTGTCGAACATAAAAAAAATATATATAAATTTTTTACAAAATACCACATGTTTCATGTCACTTTGCAAAAATGTCACACTTTAACATTGGGTGTGATTGGTTAGGCTGCAGAAAGTAGTTACAGCCCTAAAAGTTACCAATCCGTCTTTAGATTAGTTTTAAAAGCTAAAGTCAAAAAATTTTTTTTTTGCTGTAACACCTTTATTTCCTACAACCATATTTTGGTTGCCGTAGAAAAAATACAAAAGGTTGTACACTTGTACTTTCTTTTTCGCTTTTTATTTTTATTTGTTTCAGATTTATTTTTTCTCCTTCATGTTTCTCTCTCCTCTTAGATCTATATATATATTATAATATTATATACAATACACAACACATTTTATTATAAAATGATTTGTGTTACGTAATTTACAATTTTATATACATAGTTATATACAGATATGTTATATATATACACACAATTTTTACACTAATTTATATAAAAAATTAATATATATACTAGTTATACAAAATATTAATATATATGTACTACTTATATAAAAATATTAATATATATGCATATTTTCTTTTAATTTTATATAGAAACAAGATTATATTAGTTAAATACATTTTTCATATAAATATCAATTATACCTACCAAAAAGAAAAATATATATATTAATTTATTTATTTTATAATTATAATTATAAAAAAATTATACATCATATATCTACTACTTACCAATCATACTTTAACTTTCGAATAGTTACATTAAAAATTCTAAAGCTACAGCAAAAACGTCTACAGCCCAAATTTTACAGGAATTAATCTACAGCTACAACCCAACCAATCACCCCCTTTGTTTGCAAGCATGTCACTATTCATTAAACAAAAAATCAAATTTATTTTTTTTCCTTTTTTTTTTCTCTTTCCTTCTTTAATCTTTTTCTCCTTTTTTTCTTTTTTTTCTTTCTCTCTCGTGAAAAAACAGATATTATATTTTTTTTTTCTTTCTCTTTCTCTACAAAAATAGTGTGATGATAAGATTGAAGAAGATAAAATCAAATCAAATTTTTCTTTCTCTTTCTCTTTAGATCTGAGATATCTAGATATGTTTTTTTTTTTTTTTTTTTTTTTTTTCTATGCAAAAATTGTGATTGAAGTTGAAGAAAATGAATAATATCTCTCTTTCTCTCTCTCATCCAGTTATAGATCCAGATCGAATTTTATCATTTTTTGTTATTTATTTGGGTTTTGATTTTGATTTGTGTTAAATCTAAGTTATTGATTCTAATTATATTACATGTATAAGTTTTTGTTTATTTATGGATAATTTTTATAAACAATTTATATAATTTTTAAACAATTTATAAACCTTGTAAAAAAATTCTTATAAACCTTGTAAAAAATCTTTATAAACTTTTTAAAAATTTTATAAACCCTGTAAGAAATCCTTATAAATTTTTTAAAAATTTTATAAACCTTGTAAAAAATCTTTATAAACCTTGTAAAAAAACTTATAAAATCCTTAAAAAAACCTTATAAAATCTTTATAAACCTTGTAAAAAAACCTTTTAAAAACTTTATAAACCTTGTAATAAACCTTATAAATCTTTATCATTTTTTTGTTACAGATTTGGGTTTTGATTTTTAATTTGTGTTAAATCTAAGTTATCGATTCTAATTATGTTACAGATATGAGTTTTTGTTTATTTCTCGATAATTTTTTAAAAACAATTTATATAGTTTTAAAATAATTTATATACCTTGTAAAAAAAACTTTTATAAAATCTTTATAAACTTTTTAAAAAAATCTTATAAAATCCTTATAAAAACCTTATAAAATCCTTATAAACCTTGTAAAAAAACTTTTTGAAAACTTTATAAATCTTGTAAAAAACCTTTATAAATTTTTATAAATCTTGTAAAAAATCTTTATAAATATTAAACTTTATACACATTTTAAAAAGCTTATAAACATTGTGAAATAACCCTTATAAATCTTCTAAAAACTTTATACACCTTTTAAAAACCTTATAAATTATTATTTCAATTGTTCAATTTTTAAAGACATATACAAAATTCTTATACAAAATTCTTATTAACTGTTTAAAAAATTATAAAATTTAAATAGTCTAACAAAACCTTTAAAAAACTTTATAAACCCTTAAAAACTTTATAAATTTATAAACCTTTTAAAAACTGTAAAAAAACTTTATAAAAAATTTTCAAAACCCTAAATTAGTAAGAATAACATAAAAAAATTCACCCAGAAATAATTAAAAACTCAATTATGTAAGTCAAATCGAACAAAAACCTTAGATTTGTAAACAAAATTGAATCAACAACACAAATCAAACAAACCCAGATTTGCAAAAGAAAAATTATGAAATCCGGATCTAGATCTATACGAGAGAGAGAGAGAGAGAGAGAGAAATTCAAATCTAGATATGTTGTTTTCTTCTTCAACATCGTAACCACCATTTTTCCATTAAAAAGAGCTTGAGAGAGAAAAAAAAAGATCTTTTTTGTTATGGAGAGAAAGAGAGAAAGAGATAAAGAGAGGAGAAAAATCAGATCTCGTAGAGAAAGGGAAAGAGAAAAAAAAAAATAAAAGTTTTCTTTCTTTAATGGGTCAAAATTGTCTTTTTGGACAAAAAGATGGCAGATTTGCAAAAGCACACACAGAGGTGGCACGCTTGTAAAGTGTGTTTTGATTTGTGGTATTTTTGCAAATCCCCAAAAATATATATGTTTTAAATAATAAAATATATAAATATTTGTAAGTGTAGTTATATATGTATAAATGAGTTTATGTTAAAAATTAGAGTATTTGCATCCCATATCCATACGTTATATCGTATTTAGGTGAGTAACCATGAGACTGTTTCATTATTCATAAACCGATATTAACCCTATTAAAGCTAAATTATAGGTTATATAAGTGTAGATTACATATAGTATATATGTATAGAAGATGTCAGAGATAGAAGATGTCAGAGATTTAAGTTACACATTTTTTACTCCTTTCGCCTATACATATAACATATAGATATATACTGAAATTTTCATTAGATTTTACATAAACCTATAACGTATAGAGATAGCTATATCCGGTGATATAAAGTATGTGTATGTGTATGTATAGAGAGAGCTAGAGTTTTCGCCGAGGATGTTCGCCGCTGGTAAAGAACCACCGGCGAAAATGTTTATTACAAGATAAAATTATTATTATCCGGATAAATAATATATTATCAACCAAGCATAAGTATAGCCGACTAACATACACTGTAAAGCGTTGTACATAGGACCAAAAAAAAGTCTATTATCAAATAAGAAATTAGCCGTATAACATTTATAACGAAGGCTAATTTATTTTTGTCTAATATATTAGCCGTCTAACATTTTGGTTTAGGGTTTAGATTTAAGGATTAGGGTTTGGGTTAACTATTGTAAAATTAGAGTATAGATTTAGGGGTAGGGTTTGGGTTAACTATTGTAAAATTGGGGTATATATTTTTCGGTAGGGTTCGGATTTAGGGGGTTTGGCCTTTGGCCCAATTAAACATGTAGCAATGAATATTATGAACAAATAAAATGTTACCCGCTATTACATATGCTGATGGGATAACACTGAGTTTAAACGGCTAAGGATACTTCTTTTTCTTCATTGATTCGAGAACTGCTTCCAGTGACCGTCACACACCACTGGATCCGTTACTACTTTCAATGGATCCGTTGGGCTTTTATTGGATATGTCACTGCTTTCACTAACAGCCATGTGCTACCGGATCCGTTGGTGCTTCCATTGACCACCACGCTCCACCAGATTCATTGCTGCTTGGAGTGGATCTGTCGATGCTTCCAATAACCGCCACTATAACCATCACTACTTCCATCACCACCATTTTTACCGGATTCTGATTTTCAAGTTTGTTTGAGAGAGAAAGAGAGAGAGAGAGAGAGAGAGAGAGAGAGAGAGAGAGAGAGAGAGAAAGAGAGAGAGAGAGAGAGAGAGAGAGAGAGAGTGTGTGAAGTGTATTTTACAAAGATTTTGTAAATATATAAGTACAACCATACCTATATATCTTCACCGCCTAGCTACAAATGCTACAGAAACCTACGATATATATCTTGTGCGACTATAAGATTTTATGAACTTCCCAATGAAGCAAAACAAACAACCGAGGTCAATTGCGTCTTTTTGTATGGCTTGTGTCAGATTTCTTTACCATTTATGCTTTCTCACTGCTACTCTCTCAATTAGTATATCTCTCAATTAATATATTTGCTATGGTTATGTGATTCATTAACTCTAAAAATTAATAAGAAGATGTAGAGAACTTCCACCATGGCACATATTTTTAATTGAAATGTTTTGATTGGTTAAATTAAATGATGTGTTCCTTAAATTGCTCATTGATTAACACCTATGATTTTTTTTCTCTAGTGTCTCCTCAATTAATATATAGATGATACTTATAGATTTTAATTATGGACTATTGATAAATTCATATCTTTACACCTTCGATGTATATAATTGCATTCCATTATCTCTCATTAAGCATCATCTGTATCATTTAGGAACCCTTTAGTTATAGTTTAGTTTAAGTTTGCATCTTAGGGTCTTAGGTTAGTGTTTGTACATATTTCTCTTCTTTTACCCTTTTCAAGTGGTATCAGTGCTGAACAAGAGTTATCTGGCTTATTAGAGCCTGGAAGATTGGAGTGAGTTGCGGAGGAGTGGAAGCAAAGGGAGGTTGCAAGGTTCTGGAGTGAACAGAGGAAGCAAGAGAGTAGAAATCAGTCATCAATCATCAAGACTCACCGATAGGAAGCACCTAGAACAGCGGAAAGATGGAGTCTCAACAAATCTATTAAAGGTCGTAACTTAGGTCGAGAATCAGGAGGTCAGTGTCCTTAAACCAGTGCACAGATATCCCAAGTTATCTCCTTGTTACGATGGAGCATCAAAACTCTCCGACTGTTGGACCAAGCGCGCCATATCAGCTGAAGAATAAGCTGAAGAAATCGATATCCCCTGATATCGGCACAAACCGATGAAGAAGACCGATAACCTGCACCTAACGAGGACGTTGTGTCACGACACAATGGCTAGATGGATCGCTAGATAGGCACCAGATATCGGTCACTTCCCTGATATGGAGTGACTGATCTTACTACATTTTGTTGACTTTTTTGGGCCGACTGTTGACTTTAGCGGAGTGATCTGTTTTCATTCCGGGTTGACCCGGGTACTGTTATTAGGGGCTATAATTATGTTCTAAGCCCCTGAGAAAAATCTAGTCTTGTTTTTCTTTTCTTTATTGTTTTCAAGCTTTCTTTTTATGTTTTAGTTGTAATCGATCCTTAGAGCATTGAAACTTTGATGTTCTAATTTCTTTTCTTTATAAAGTTTTAGTCTTTAACTTAAAGTTTCAGTTTTTGTGTGTGAATCACTTTTATTTTTGCATTTTACCATACTCGCACCACCCGAGCTCGGTAATAGCTTGTTCCGTAGCCATGAGTGAGTAGTCTCCTTGTTGAGCTGCGGGTTGGTAGATTTAGGAGCTTTAGAAAGTGTCTAACATCGTTTCGGGTCACAAATGAAGTGTTCTCAAGCTTAGGTTGAGCTTAAAGCTCAACTTTTGAATCATTTCTTGGATCGTGTTGTTAGGCATTTTTCTGCCCGAAAGGTTTATGTGGGAATGCTTGAACGATCTTTTGCTTGGCTTAGTGACCCTCGTTCATGAAAGTGCTGTTGAGGTGCTAAATGAGCTTATTGGGGCTTGACCATTTATGCTTGGAGAGTACTTTTATCTAGCAGCGAAAGTTAGTTAGATCCTTGTACTCAACAAAGTGATTAGTGCCATATGAAAGTGGACTGGTTTGATTTCGTGCCCCATGCTTGTAAACTGAACCTTCATCTCAAATCCCTTAACTTTATTAGCCATGATCTACTGCCCCTCTATTATTTTCATCTTGTTGCTCAATGCCTTCATCATCCTTGCATTCACATCTATTTCTTACTCAGCATGATTCTACGTTTTAGTAAAATCTCTGTTTAGTTTAGCTTACACAATCAAACCCTTTATATATGCTTTAGCTTAATGAGATTTCTCTATGGTCTAGTACTCTAAGTCCTAGTCTTCTTTGTGTTCGAACCCTACGCTTGCTACAATTGAATCATGAGTTAGGTTGTTAGCTTGCTAGGTTTTATTTGGTAGGTTTGCATGATAAATTGCTAGAAAACCACTCATCAGTAACCAGAGAAGTGAAAATGTTCTTTGCATCATGAGAAATGCCTCCGGAGTGGAACTATATACAGTTATGTCTACTTCCCAAGATCTCAGGCCCAACGTAGATGAGTGACCTCAGACCTATCAGCTTATGCTCGGTGAGCTATAAGATTATCTCTAAAATCTTGGTTAAGCATTTGCTACCATGGTTACCTTTGTTAGTCTCTCCCTACCAGTCGTTTTTTGTAGCGAAAAAGTTGATTTCTGATAACATTTTATTGGCACATAAGGTTGTTCATGGTCTGCATACTCACCCTCTGGCCTCTAAAAAGTTTGTTGCTATGAAGACTGATATGTCCAAAGCTTATGACATAGTTGAATGGAATTATTTGAAGGAGTTGTTGAAAGCTTTGGGATTTCATAACAAGTGGATTGGATGGGTTATGAGTTGTGTTACAACAGTTTCTTTCACAGTTCACATGAATGATCAACCATATGGTCTGATTAAACCTTCCAAAGGCTTGAGACAAGAGGATCCTCTTTCACCTTTTTTGTTTGTGCTATGTACTGAAGATCTCTCCCATCTCATGTGTAAGGCAGCTCAAGAAGGTGTCATCAATGGCCTTAGTTTTTCCATTAATGGACTGACTATTCATCATCTCTTGTTTGCAGAAGATATTCTCTTTGTTTATCAAGCCTCAACTGTGGAAGTAATAGCTCTCTAAGGTATCCTAAAGACCTATGGAGATGCTACAGGTCAGATATAAACCTCAACAAGTCTTCTCTTACCTTTGGTAGATAATAGATGAGGATTGTAAGGTAGAATTAAGGAAATAACAGGGATTCTTAGTGAAGGTGGGGCTGGAACTTATTTAGATCTCCTTGAGTGTTTTAGTGGATCCAAAATCGAGATGTTATCACTTATTCATGAAAGGATGAAAACCATAATGTCTAGGTGGTTTGCTAGAATTTTATCTCAAGGTGGGAAAGAGATTCTACTGAAAGCAGTGGTAATGGCACTTCCGGTCTATGAAATGTCGTGTTTTTAAGTTGCCAAGGACAACATGTTCTATATCTAATTTTTGGTGGAATTCAAGAGAAGAAAAAAAAAAGATTCATTGGGTTAGTTGGAAGAAACTCTGTCTAACCAAAGAGTACGGGGGAATGGGGTTTAAATTTATTGAATGGTTCAATCAAGCTTTACTTGGGAAACAAGTTTGGAAACTTTTGTAGGAACTTTTGCTTGCCAAATTTCATAAAAGTCGATACTTTGATCATTGTGATTTTATGGAGGCTGGAGAAGATAAAAGGCCTTCGTATGGTTGGAGGAGTATCATTCATGGGAGGAAGCTTTTACAAATGTGCATTCAAAGGAAGGTTGGAAACGGTAACTCTACCTTTGTCTGGTCTGAAAAGTGGATTGAGGATGAGTTAATGCGTCTTCCCTTGATGAAGAACCCTTTGGTAGATCTCAACCTTAAAGTGAGTGACTTGATTGATCAAAGAGCCAGAAGATGGAAAGGGCACAAATTGAAGGATCCGTTCTTCCAAAAAGATATCGACAAAATCAAAAGGATGAAACCGGTGGTATCAAGAAATGATTTCTGGATCCGGAAGTACAATAGAAGTGGAGCCTATTCTGTGAAGTCATAGTATTGGTTGATCAATAGAGTGAATAATGCAGTGTGTATTCAACAGGTTGAGATGGGAATGGGTTGATGGTTGAGATTTGGAAAATGCAAACTAATGCCAAAATTAAGTTTTTCCTCTGGAAACTACTTAGTGATGCCTTGCCGGTTGTGGACTTGATCAACAATAGGGGAATGTCTCTTGATACAAGATGTTAGGTAGGTGGTATGAAAGGAGAATCCATTAACGATGTCATCTTTGCTTATTCTCTAGCTAGACAACTCTGGGCAATGTCAGATGTCCCTTTGCCTGAAAAACGGGTTTGATAGTAAGGCTGTGTTCCCTAATTTCTTTTTTGCTTAAGACCTATAAGAACAGGCTGGTTCCTTTGAAGATGAGAAAACTCCTTCTTTGGTTGGTGTGGTATATTTGGAAAAATGGGAATAGCTGGCTATTTGATGGAAAGTTGTTTTTGGCCACAGATGTAGTGACTAAAGCTTGTGATGAAAGAGATCAGTGGCTGGAAGCTCAAGTAGTTGAAGACTCTATTCAACAAGTAGAGGAATTGGGGATTCAGAGCATGGGCCACCCTTGGAAGAAGCCTCATGATGCTTGGGTCAAATGTAATATTGGCTTCTCTTGGTCTAAAAGAAAACGTTTATTGGGTGCTTCTTGGGTTTTAAGAGATGAAAGAGGTAACGTTCTTCTTCATAGTAGAAAATGCTTTCAAAATCAGGCAAGGCTCATTGAGGCAAAAATCTTGGTGGTAATATGGGCAGTGGAAAGTATTCGATTTCATAAAGTCAACAAGGTCATATTTGCATGTGAATTCAAAGGTTTAGTTGGTGCAGTGACTAGGCCTATTGCTTGGCCCTCCATTTGGTTTCAATCAGATGAAACTTTTAAGGCTTTGGAAGGAATGATAGAGTGGATATTCATATTGGAGAAAAAGAAGCTAAGGAGGAGAGACTACAATCCTATGTCTCGATAAGCTTTCCCCTTTGGCTTGCCGAGTTCTTTGAACTTGAGAGTGCTTGATCCTCTTTGGTTAGCTTGCTTTCATTTTTAGTGTAAATAGTAGTAATGGTGTGGTCTGTAGGACTCTTTGTTCATCTCCCTGTTTTGACCCTCCCTCTGTTGTGTGGGTCTCATTTTGTTTGTGGAGTAAACTTTCTCGTTGATTAATATAAATGTTATTCAGATGCCATAAAAAAACCCATTGAATTCTGAAACAACTCTGAACCAATGTTTTTAAAACTCGACCGGCAACCGAACCAGAGAAGCATTTGGGCTGTGGGTCAATGTGGTTTGAACGGATTCAACCTGGTTTGATGATATTTTGAAATTACTAGTATACTTAATCTTATACTTTTCTAATATCAAACAAAACACTTGAATAATTTTAAAAATTTCGAAAACCTAAATAAAAAATACACATAAATATTAAAAACCAATTAATTATAGTATTTTTTGGTGATTTAGTCAAAGAGCTAAGACAACAGATGTATGATTTCTCTAACACATATCTTATATCTTGGTTTATAGTGTTGACTATTGAGTTTTAGAGTCAAATACTCAATTTCCGAGTTTAAATCAATTTTCAGAACCGCCGACTATTGAGTTTTTGGTGATTTAGTCAAAGAACTAAGAGAACAGATGTATGATTTCTCTAACACATATCTTATATCTTGGTTTATAGTGTTGACTATTGAGTTTTAGAATCAAATACTCAATTTCCGGGTTTAGATCAATTTTCAGAACCGCCGATTTTCGGATTTTTGCGGGTTCAATTCGGTTCAATAACCGGGTTAACTTAATTTGGGTTTTAGAGTTAACCCAACCCCGATCAGTACGCGGTTCGCAGTTGAACCCAGTTAGACCGCCAATCCGGTATGGTTTTCAAAACGTTGCTTTTACCTTAAAAACGACGTGGCATGCTTCTCTTATTAATAATAGAAGAGGGTTCCCCAATAGTTTTTTTTAAAGACTATCATTAGCGATAAAAAAATTTTGGTCCAAAAGATAATGAACGAATGTCAGTCAAAAATAATAGAAGAGGGTTCACCAATAGTTTTTGTGGAAAAAGATTCCCCAAACAAAAAACCAAAGACGAAAAAAAGAAAAATCAAATGTACTTAATTGAACTCACAAAAAGAAGAAGAGTACGAGTGGTAATCAGGAGGGTATGCAGCATAAAAATGAAGAAAAAAAAAGTGACAAAGTCTGAGTACACAACAATAGTCTTTTACACAAAAAGTACTCTTATTTTTCATCCCGAACTCGATTTTTTTTTTAATAAATTTTGGAAATTCTGGATTTTGGATCCATAATTTTTTCCGGTGCTAGGGACCAGCCGTTGATAATATCATATTTAAGGCACAAATCATCTTTTTCAAATAAAATTAAACTAGTAATTTTGAACATAAATATTTACTTTTAAAATTACTAAACCACCATCCACTAAGTATTTTTTTTGTTTACATTCTTTAAATTGATTACAAACTCTAGTCCTATACTCCTATTAATAAAAATATCGCTCTTGGTATAATCTTTAAAGATAAACATAATCTCTAAACTATAAGTGTAATGTGAACTTTGTAACAGAAACTTTTGGATATTCAAATTTGTATGTTTAATTACCTGAAAATAGGTAAGAAAATTCGTATGTTTAATTTGTATGTTTAATTAACTTATATATCCCTAATTCAAATTTGGGCGTATTTTACTAATCAAAATTTGAACGGTGACTAAAAGCAAATAGTTTAACTGGTAAAAATCTCTTAGGTAAAGCTTAGAGGTTGATGATTTAAATGATTTTTGGGATAAAATTAATATTATATGTTGTGATTTTAAATTTGGAAGATTATAGATTTCGGCTCCGAACCTCCTGTTAATATAAAAAATATAATAAAAAATTTGAACGGTGGATACAACATTGAAAATGATCATTTGTATTTTTTCCACGTGCTTTAAAAACACATGAATAAGGAAAAGGCAAGACAAAAAGACAAAAAAAAAAATCGATTGTTTTGAAATTGTTATAAAAAAATGATAATTTATTATGTGGATAAATATAAATAAAGAAAAAAATTTTATACCCATTAAAAAACGGAATATTGGGAAATATAAAAGAAAAAGCAAGAGATTTTATCACTCGTATAATTGAGTTGTGAAGTTGTGATGATTTATAAACGGATAGAATGCATCCTATATATAGAAGTAAAAAGCAAAACTTACTGTATGAATAGTGATGTGGGCTCCACATTTTTAATTTATCACGATTTACTCGCGTATGTTTCTGACATTTTGCAAGTTTTTTTCTCTGACTTTCATAACACTCCCTTTTGGAGACCAGTGTCACTATTATATCTTGCTTTACGTATTAGTTACCTTATTAAAAACCTTTTCCAGGAAAACCCAGTGGGAAAAATCATAGTAAGGTAAAAAGAGTACAACCACGTAAGCTCTCCCTCGAATGATGGTGTCAGCTTGTAAATCTCGTTGATGACGCATTCCAATGTTATGGACATGTTTCCTGAACGTAGTGGTAGGTAGTGACTTTGTGAAGAGATCAGCGGCATTGTCACATGATCGAACATACTTGACTTCAATGACTTTAGCCTTCTCAAGCTCCTGAGTGTATAAAAAAAACTTTGAAGGAATATGTTTGGTTCTATCACTTTTGATATATCCTTCTTTTGTTTGGGCGACACATGCAGTACTGTCTTCATATAAAACGGTTGGTTTCATATTTACGTGGATTCCACTGCTTGATTGGATGTGTTGGCTTATTGATCTCAACCATACATATTCTCTACTTATCTCATGGAACGCAATGATTTTAGCATGATTTGAAGAGGTTGCCACAAGTGCCTGCTTCTGAGAACGCCAAGATATAGCAGTGCCTCCGATCGTGAAAACATATCTAGTTTGGGATCGGGCTTTATGTGGATCTGATAAATATCATGCGTTTGCAAAACCGATCATTTGACCGTTTGAATTCTTAGGTTAGAATAAACCTAAGTCAATAATCCCTTGAAGACAGCGGAAGATATGTTTAATCCCATTCCAATGTCTTCTCGTAGAGGACGAACTGAATCTTGCCAAAAGATTGAAAACGAATGAAATATATGGCCTTGTATAATTCGTAAGGTACATAAGAGTTCCAATGGCACTAAGATACGGTACTTCGGGACCAAGTATCTCTTCATTCTTCTCATGTGGTCGAAATAGATCATTTTCGACTATAAGTGATCTAACGATCATAAGAGTACTTAGAGGATTTACCTTATCATGTTGAATCGTTTTAGTACTCTTTTGGTATATGTGGATTGATGCACAAATATACCCTTTTGAGAATGCTGAATTTGTAGGTCAAGATAGTACTTCGTCTGTCTGAGATATTTCATCTCAAATTCTCCTTTAAAATAATTTGAGGTATTTTGTATTTCCCCGTGAGTTCTTATTATATTTAGATCATCAACATACACCACGTTAATCACAAATCCAGATGTTGTTTTCTTGATGAAAACACATGGGCATAAAAGATCATTTACATTTCCTTCTTTTGTTAGATGTTCACTGAGACGGTTGTACCACATGCGTCCAGATTACTTTAATCCATATAATGATCTTTGCATTTTTATTGCACATAACTCTTTAGGTTTGGAACTTAATGCCTCTGACATCTTAAACCCATATGGAATTCCCATATAGATATCAGTATCTAATGATCCATATAAATATGTTGTAACGACATCCATGAGATGCATCTCCAGATTTTTGTTAGCTGCTAGACTCATTACGAATCTAAACGTGATTGCATATATAATTGGGGAATATGTTTTCTCATAATCGATCCCGAGTCTTTGAGAAAATCCTTGAGCCACAAGGCGAGCTTTATATCTCATAATTTTGTTTTTTTATTTTGTTTCCGAACGAAGATCCATTTGTATCTAACTGGTTCCACGTCTTTGGGTGTGAGTGTAATAGGTCCAAACACATTTCGTTTATTAAGCGAATCAAGTTTGACTTGTACAGCATCTTTCCATTTTATCCAATCATGTCTGTTTTGACGTTCATATACAGACTTTGGTTTTGGATCTTCCTCATCAATTTCCCTTGACACAAGGTATGAGAAACGTCATCGACTACATTCATTTGATTATAATTCCATATCTTTCCATGATGAATGTAGTTTATAGAAATCTTATGATTTCCTTCATGATGCTCAATATTGTCGTTACTCTCATGATTCGGTTCTTCCAAAATACTTTCAGTGATTTTAGGATCATTATGCTTCTCAGCTTCCCTTCATTTTCTAGGATATTTATCCTTAGAACCAAGAGGTCTACCACGCTTCAAGCGTGTTCTAGACTCACATGTATTATTTGTTCTTTCATATTCATTTGGTATCTCAATTCAAGCAAGAGCATTTGCAGCCAGTATGTGTGATTTTGTTACCGTTTTGGTATATGCAAATGCATCGGGTAACTGGTTTGCTATACTCTGCAAATGCATAATTCGTCAAACTTCTAGTTCTGACTATCTTGTAGAAGGTTCAAGGTGTAGCAGAGATGGCACACGCCATTCTATATGTTTTCCTACTTGTTTAATATATCCCCCTAGAACCGGGAATATTTTTTCATCGAAATGACAATCGGCAAATCGTGCCGTAAAAACGTCACCAGTCCATGGTTCTAGGTACCGTATGATCGATGGGGAATCATAACCAACATATATTCCCATTCTTCTCTATGGTCCCATCTTTGTACGTTGTGGTGGTGCTATAGGCACATTTACCGCACAACCAAAGATTCTTAGATGGAATATATTTGGTTCTCGACCAAAAGCTAATTGTAATGGAGAATATTTATGATATGCACTTGGTTTTATCCGAATGAGTGATTTTGCATGCAAGATGGCATGTTCCCATACAGAGGTTGGAAGTTTTGATCTCATGATCAACGGTCTTGCAATTAATTGCAGGCGTTTAATTAATGATTTAACCAAACCATTTTGCGTATGAACATGAGCTACCAGATGTTCAACTTCTATTCCCGTAACCATACAATAATCATTAAAGGCTTGGGACGTGAATTCACCAGCGCTGTCTAGTCTAACTTTCTTAATGGAGTAATCAGAAAATTGAGCCCTTAGTTTGATTATCTGAGTTAGAAATCTCGCAAATGCCATATTTCGAGATGATAATAGACAAACATGTGACCATCTACTAGATGCATCAATTAACACCATAAATAGTGGAATGGTCCACATGATGGATGTATTGGTCCACAAATATCGCCTTGAATTCTTTCAAAGAATTTTAGTGATTCTTTATCAATTTTGGTTGGCGATGACCTTATGATCAATTTTTAAGAGAAAATGCAATACATGTCATTTTATTCCCCTGATATATCTCTTGGATTTTCAGTGAATGACCACGTGAGTTCTCAACGATATTACGCATCATTGTAGTGCCTGGGTGACCGAGGCGATCATGCCATAGTGTAAAATCTTCTTGATTTCTTTTTATCACTAGATGCGATTCGATTGCACTTATATGAGTATGATGCAATCCTGAAGGAAGTTTTGGAAATTTTTCCAGTATCTGCCTTTTTCTAGATTTATCGGAAGTTACATACATATACTTTTTCCATTCTCAGTTGCGGACTATCATATCTTTGAAGGTATATGTCTTTGAAACTCAACAAATTCCTTTTAGGATTCGGAGAATATAAGGCATTGTTATGGAAAACTTGGTTCCATTAGGCAACATGAAGTTGGCTCTGCCACTTCCTTTAACCAAGTCTGTAGGACTTGATATTGTATTGACAGTAATGTATGTCGGTTTTAAGTTAGAGAAGTATCTCTTATCCTTCAGAATAGTGTGTATTTTTCCACTATCTGGTATACAAATTTCTTGACCCATTTCCTTGGGTATCGAGTCATCCATTTCTGAAATTAAAAAAAATTAGATAATAGAAATAAATTTTATTTATTAGAAAATACGCTTAATAATTATGCATTACAATATTACCAAAAACTAGATTATTTATTGAAAAACAGAAATACATAATAAGTAGATATGGCATAACTGGAGACCATTTAGTAGTCTCATTACAAGCATTTTTAGTTATCCGCCATAGCGGTCTCGTTAAAGTCATTCGCAAAGTCGAGAGAATTAAGGTACGATGTACCATCAAAGTGTTCCGTGAGGTTCACTTCTTTCCCTTTGCCTTTGGCAGACTGTTGGTATAGCTTGCAGAGATGTTCGGGAGTTTGACATACATTGGACCAATGTCTTTTGGACCCGCATCTGTAACAAATGCTACCAGGCTTTTGCGCGGTAGTCTCTTGAATATCTTTTCCTTTGGGGGTTTGTTCAGAACGAACCCATTGGAAATAATTTCTCCCACGTGAACTGTAATTTCTTCCACGTTCGCGATTGAATTTGTGACCACGACCCCGATAGGTTTGAATTTTCTTCTCCGGATTCTTAACATCTATTGCATTCACTTCAGGAAATGCTCTGGCTGAGAAAACCTTGTGTATTCAATTAGGCGAGAGTTGTGATTCTTTATGAGAAGATCATTGGTTTTTTTTCTACGATTATGAGTGTGACAATCAACTCAGAGAACCTTGTGTATCCGCAATTTCTATACATTGCTTGTAGGACACTGTGTTCTTTGTGGAATTTGAGGTATGTCTTTTCGAGCATTTTTGCTTTGGTGACAGGTTTACCACAAAATTTTAATTGTGATACAATCTTCAACATTGCGGAGTTATATTCCTCCACTTTCTTAAGATCCTGAAACCTCAGGTTTTTCCACTCTTCCATCGCATGAGGATCTCCCTCTGATTATCGAACCTTTCTTTCAGAGTTTTGCACAGCTCGCTGGGTCTCTAATCTGCGCATAGTCATGCGTCACATTTTCATCCAAATGTTTCTGCAGCAATATTATTGCTTTTGCCTTAGCTTGGGCGGATGATTCATTTTCTTCTATGATGGTGTCGGATAAATTTTCCGCTTCCATATATAGTTCTTTATCGGTTCTCCACGCTACATAATTAGTTCCAGTAATTTTGAGAGCTGGAAATTTAAGCTTCTCAACGGTGGCCATTTGATTTCTAAAAAAAAATAAAAAAAAATATTATTATTAGAAATATAATATGATTTTAGAAACCGTTTACATTAACCATAACAACAATTACAGTAAACATTAATGCATAAAAAAGTTAACCAATATTTATGATAATTTTTTCGCGATTAAATTCTCCAGCGAAGAGACCATAAATAGAAGTAAGAATTACACCGATAATAAAAATCAAAAACTAACGAAACATTTTTCTTACAAAATGAGAATCGAAAATATTTCTTGTAAAAGTGTTTGGAAGAGGATAAAATGTTTGAGTGATTTTAAAGAGTGAAATATGAATGTATTTATAAATTGCAAGTAATGTTCATAGCCGTTTGAAAAGTAATAAATTTTGAATTTTTTTTTGTGACTACGTTGGGGGTAAAAGATTAAAGCAAAAATCAATCTGAAATTTTTTAATGAGCAATCAGTTAAATTTACCAATTTCAGATAAAATATTTATATATAGGTGATTGAACCTCCTTGTATAATATTCATAATATAGATAAAGATTTAACAGTGATACTGTGGTAACGAAATCATCCACATAAATCTAGTATATAAAATATAAGGCGGTTTTAGCCGACCAATGAGTATATAGTTATGGTGCATTGAACAACCATGATATAAGAATAGTAAAATAGTACCGAGGCGAAACCGCCTACAGTAAAATCAAATTAATTGTGGTGTTTTATACAATCATTGAAAAATAATATATTATTGTAGAGGCGATATACCATCTATTATAACAAATTATACAATATAATATATATACATAAATATTTAGCATAACCATAGAATGATCGTGCTGATAACGTGTTATAAAAAAAATTTATTATGTCGATAAATATAAATAAAAACAAAAATTTTATATTCAGTAAAGAATGGAATACTAGAAAATATAAAAAAAGAAACGAGAGAAATTTTATACTCGTATAATTAAGTTGTGAAGTTGTGATGATTTATAAACAGACGAAATGCATTCTTTATATATTTATAAAAAACAAAAGTTATTATATACCAATAAAAATAATGATATGGCTCCATATTATTAGTTTACCACGATATGTTTCTGACATTTTGCAAACTCTGTTCTCTCACTTTTATAACAGAAATCATAATCTATGTGCTGCATGCAATAATTGAGAATCTCACAAATTGACGAAAGAGGACAAAGAAAGACGACAAAAAACAGAGGGTAAAAATGTCATTTAATCATAAAAATCCATCAAATTGACGTAGAAGATCAGTGCACCACTCATACTAACAAACCACTCACAATGATACTGAAAATATCTTTTGCTCCTATAAAAACAGCTCGTGAGACATGAACACTTCACCTATTACTACTAGGTTCCTACAACAACTACTTAGCAATATTAAAAAGAAAAAAAATTGCACTTTCTTTGTTTGAATTTAGAAGAAAATGGCTGCAAATTACGACGAAAAGCTTCTTCTCAACTATGTTCCGGTCTACATTATGCTTCCGGTAAGTGATCATCGGTCTGTGGTTGAATTAACCTTTGGCTCTGATACTATCTTATGTAGTGAAATGTAAAAAATCTCAGTCTAACTAATCGGTCAAAAACTATGCAATGGTGCGGTTTATATATATACAAGACGAGACGACAAAGCAAACCGGAAGAGAATAAAAAAAAAAATCGAGTGATTTATAGGATACCAGTTTACATAATGAACTTGGACACAATATATTATACGACAGATACATTCTAACATCACGATTGACAATAATTTGACTAATAATTTAAGAGCTCGACTATATTGCATGAATTTATTCTATTTCGTTCTGGATTTATGCTTAATAAATATATTGATCCGAGCTAGACTTGAAAATACCTAAAGGACAAAAACTGAAAAAGACTCTTCCACTTAGGGGTAGAATTATTATCCGGGATCCGAATGTATCCGTTTGGATCCATTCCAAAATTAGGATATCCGGAGAATCCGGAGCCGGATAAGGATAGTAAAATCTAGAATCCGTGAAAAGAGGATCCGGATCCATATAATAAAATTTTAAAATCCGAATTTCCGGATCCGGATCCGTAAGCATTAAATATATCAAAAACATATATATTTTACATATATTAAGCTATTTTTATATAAATAAATGTATAAAAATTGATTTTAGTTCTTTTTATAATATATTATATTTATTATGAAAAAATATCATTCAAAATTTTAACTAATAGTTTTTAAAAATATATATTATTTATTTATTTATTATTTTAATTATTTTTAAAATATCCAGATCCGTTCCACCCTTATTTTTTAGGCATTGTCATATTTATGTATTTACATTTATTTGAAACAAAAATTTAGATGTATGGTTTTTTTTTGTAATATCATTGGTAGAAGCAAGTCCGTGCCTACAGTATTAGGAAAAATGTATTCGCCTCGAACTCCCAAATAATATATAAATTTTGAGGCCTCCAATTCCTAAATATTAGTCATATCTATAAAAAGAGAACTAGTTCAATAAACTATTTATCAAAATTTGATCAAAAAGTTCATAGAAAAATTTTTTTGTTATAGATTTCTTTATTGTTAACGTTTTAGTATTTATTTGTTGGTATACTTTATTTAAGTTTTTTTTTAAATAGTTTAGAATTACTGTTAGAAAATACCCTATTTTTTAACTCGCCTTGAGTCTCTAGCAACAGCATTTCTAAAACGTTATATAACTACGGTATTGGGTGTTGTATTAATTACCTGTTGGTGCATTTCTAACTTCGTTTTCTAAACGAATGTGAATTTGCAGTTGGGAGTGGTGAATGTGGAAAACGTATTCGCTGATCCAGAAACGCTTGAGACGCAGCTCAAGCGATTGAAAGAGGAAGCTGGCATTGATGGTGTTATGGTTGATGTGTGGTGGGGAATCATAGAATCCAAAGGCCCTAAACTATATGACTGGACCGCATACAAAAAGCTATTCCAACTAATCGCGCGTTTGGGACTCAAAATCCAAGCAATCATGTCATTTCATCAATGCGGTGGAAACGTTGGCGACGTTGTCACAATCCCCATCCCGCAGTGGGTTCGCGATGTCGGCAATAGCGATCCGGATATCTTTTACACTAACCGTAAAGGAACAAGAGACATTGAGTATCTCTCAATTGGTGTTGACAATCTTCCTCTCTTCGCCGGAAGAACCGCTGTTCAGGTGACAAATCTCAACATTTGCATTACTAGAAAACATGGATCAGTTTAAGTTCTGGATTTTTGGCTCATAATCAATTTTCTGTCAAACAGATGTACAGTGATTACATGAATAGCTTCAAAGAAAACATGTTGGATCTTTTGGAAGCCGGTGTGATTGTTGACATCGAAGTCGGACTTGGTCCGGCTGGAGAACTTCGTTACCCTTCTTACCCAGAAAGCCAAGGTTGGGTATTTCCCGGCATCGGAGAATTTCAGGTTAATTTCGTAAAAACTAACCACACATGTTTGTCTTTGGAAGATTTTACGCTTGAACAAAACAGTGAGTTTTGGTGATTTTCCAGTGTTATGACAAGTACCTGAAGAAAGATTTCAAGAAAGCGGCGGCGAAAGCAGGCCATCCTGAGTGGGATTTGCCGGAAGACGCCGGAGAATACAACAACAAACCGGAGGAAACTGGATTTTTCAAGCGTAATGGGACATATGTGTCGGAGGAGGGCAAGTTTTTCTTGACTTGGTACTCGAACAAACTCATCTTTCATGGAGATCAGGTCTTAGGAGAAGCCAACAAGATCTTTGCTGGTCTTAAAGTTAACTTAGCTGCCAAGGTATTACTAAAACATTTTTCAAAATTAACTTGTCTTGCAAGGTAACTAGAATATGAGTCTTAACTGAGTATATATGTTAATGGGTTTAGGTTTCGGGGATTCACTGGTTGTACAACCACCACAGCCACGCGGCGGAGCTGACTGCCGGATATTACAACCTTTTCAAGAGAGATGGTTACCGTCCGATCGCTCGGATGCTCTCAAAACACTATGGCATTCTCAATTTCACTTGCCTTGAGATGAAAGATACCGACAATACAGCTGAAGCCCTAAGTGCTCCTCAAGAACTTGTTCAAGAGGTAATTATAAACTGAACAAAGAAAGAGATTAATATGTAAGCAGTTTATTCAATGGTCTCTAATTTGATATGTTTTGGTGATCATTGGTTTAGGTATTGAGCAAAGCATGGAAAGAAGGCATAGAAGTTGCGGGTGAGAACGCATTGGAAACCTATGGAACCAAAGGTTACAACCAGATTCTTCTCAACGCGAGGCCTAATGGGGTTAACCGGAATGGTAAACCAAAGCTGAGAATGTACGGATTTACTTACCTTAGGTTATCCGATACGGTCTTTCAAGAAAACAACTACGAGCTGTTCAAGAAGTTTGTGAGGAAAATGCATGCTGATCAAGTAAGTATTATTATATACATAGACTCTCTCTTTTTGGTTTATGTAACATAACTTATAATAGTTTTTTGCAATGGGAACAATTTAAGGACTACTGTGGAGACGCAGAGAAGTATGGTCATGAGATTGTGCCTTTGAAAATGCCGAATTCGCAGCTCACGGTTGAAGATATTGTCGACGCTGCGCAGCCAAGTGGAGCATTCAAGTGGGACTCTGAGACTGACATGAAGGTCGATGGTTGATCCTTCGCTTGCTATACATGGTCGGACGTCTACGAATAAGCACTTGATAAATTCAAGCAAATAAAGGGAAGTGAGAATAAAAAGGTTTTTGTAACTTTGATTATATATATGGCGGTTACAAACTCCTTAAATTAGTGTGAATTTCGTACGTTTTGGGTTTACCAGAAGGAATAAAATGTTTTTGCTACGTATTGTGTGAAGTGAAGTGTATTTCTGGTTGAAGTTTGTGTAAGGTTGAATTAAGTTTGTGTAATAAATAAAAAGTCTTGTAGCATCATTATATACATGTTTCTAGTGAGTTTAATATTTTTATATATGTTAAATAAATTAATAGAATGTCTAATATACTTTTTCAATCATTAAAAAACGTAAAACAATATTTTTCTAAAACAAAATAATATATTAAACAAAACTTATTTAAAAGTTTATTAATGCTTCTATGCAAAGAGATCTGGGGTTCGAATCCTAGAAAATGCGATCTTGATCTTTATTATATTTGCATATTAATGGAGAAAAACTTGCAGGAGAACTTCAGCGTTGGACAAAGTAAAATCGTTTGGTGTGGATCAAAGTGGTAGACTTGTCGGTTATAGAATCGTCGATGTAACATTTCTTATAATTTGTAATAAAATAATAATAAATCTAGACGTTAAAAAAAAAAAAAAACTTATTTAGATGAAGGAAGTATATATATACACTTCGTTGAATACTAGAATACATGAAAAAATGATTTAGGGAAACAACATATAGATGATGCGAGTCATAAATATAGAAAAATTAGAGATTGTTCACGCGTTGCGTGGATTTAAAAATTAATATAGTAAAATATGCAATAATTCTAGGTTATTAGTTATTTATTTAATATTACAAAAAATTATTGTTGTAGTAAATAATTATATAGGTTAAAAGATTAAGCATTTTGAGCAAATTGTTGGACACATACAATATTATATATGAAAATAAATAGATTGTTCATTAATAAAATTACAGTGTATGCATATGGAAAATATTTTCTTTTGCATAAATCCGCAACGTGTATATTTTTATCAATATTCACTACGGTTCTCTATAAAAATGATTGGTCGTCTTTTTCTTGCTTCAAATACGTTTGTAACAAAAATCTATTGATCAGACAAGTTTTAAAATGTTTTGCTTGTATCGAGACATCCACATCATCTCAACGGAGATGTTGGAATGCATCTTTGTATTTTATTTCGTTGGAACCTTAAATTATAAGAAGAAAATAATTTATACTTAATTATATTTTTTTGTCTCACTTTTTTATCGCTTTGCTACAATTTTTATCTTTCACATCGATTGATTGGCGAATTATTATGTTTTTCTGGATTCATAATTTGTAATGGAGTAAGATTTTATTTTGAAAGTACTGGTTAAGAGATGATTGACAACTTTAACATTCTAACAGTTCTAAAATTCCTAAAATTACTTATTAATTTTTTCACATTATTTTTTTATTACGATTCTTTTATTAAAACTTTTTGTAACTATTTTTTGTTATTACGATTCTTTTATTAAAGTTTTTTATAACTTTAATGAACTTTTTGTAGTTATCTATCTAAAGTTAGCCACCTACTTAAAGCACCTTTCTCACACCTTTTTTTTGTTAATACTACGACTCTAACAACGGCTTGCCACCTAAGCACCCTTCTCCATGACACATCAACCTTCTAAAAATTCATATTAACTATTTACAAAAAAAAAAAAAAAAATTGTTAATGCACATTCTTTTGGTCAAATCGTTAAAGATATTTATTCACCTACATTACTTTGGTCAAATCGTTCAACCTTCACCCTTAATACACATTCATTACTAAAACTAATTCAAAACAGTTTTCACACTGGATTTTTTGTACAACTTCGGATGAGAACAAAAAAATTGTCACTTTCACGTCAACCGGAAATCCCATCGATTTCGTTTCTTTTTTTCTTCCTAATTCGAGTAACCCATTCCATTTTTTCCTGAGGTAACAAATCCTTGAATATGATTAGTTTGTCGCTCAATGTCTTTCAATTTGCATCTTCTTGCCTAGGGTTTCAAACTCAAATGGTTTCAAAGTAGCTATCTACCGAACCGATTAATTAAAATTTTCATTGAGTATGATATTTCCATTTTTATTGAATTAGCTGCATTTGATCTTCCTGATGTGTTGGTATCAATGTCCTTCCTTAAGATTAAGCACGTTTGTGTCTCTAAGGTCTTTTCATTATCTTGGTTTGAAATAAATCGGTCTTATGAATGGAATAATCTAACACTTAAATGAGGTCCATTTTTTTTACCTTTCTGAGCACAGGAAAAGTTAAACAATATAGCTCTAAGATGAAAATATTCATTAGCTAGTGACATTTCAGTTTGTGTTATTATCTACTATAAAGTGTGAGCCATAGTTGATAAAGTTCAGAAGAAGCATCATGGCTAAATGTAGATATCAACAAGCTCGGAAGAAGTAAGCTATGGTTAGCTTCATCTTTACTTTTTGTTTCTTCTTCTATTAACCTTTGTGTACATGTATTATTCAGAGCAAAAATTTTTAAAGAATTATAGTTACTTTGATGATGAGAAAAGCTTTCTAAGACTACTATTCAACCAATTTAAAAGTTGTCACTTGTCATGGTATTGTGTTCGAACGATTGTGCGAAACTCAGTAAAAAATCAAAATTAGTAGAGGTATCATGGTTGGAGTTATGGTTTGTGGTTGCGGGAGGTTTTTTACATAGAAGCCAAGAGGAAATGGGAGCGAAGGGAGAATGGAGATTTTGTTTTTATGGTAAAAGGATTGTGCAAGTGCCATGGAAGCAGAGGAGCTACTGGTGTGGGATTAGTAAGATTATGCCACATTTATGTGCGTAGCAAGGTCTTTATGATTAAAGTCGGGAAGAAGGATTTTGTACAAAATTTTATGAGCTTTAATTTTCAATGTAAATTTCAAATTTTAACCCTTTGAATGCAAAAAAGAAGTTTTTGCAACAGGAAAAAAGTTTGGTTCAGTTGGTTTCAAATGACAGTAAAACTATAAATATATAACTATTGTGTTTATAATCAGATTTATTGAATGGTATTGTTTTCAAATAAAATTTGTTTGGTTTGTAACTGTTCAATGTCTTAAATAGTTTCGTTCAAATCAAATTTGACAAAGACATTTTACAAACAAAAACTAGCGCATAGGTGCGGGCTCTCACCTAGTGATTTATAAAGATGCAGTGGAATAGACAAATATGTGACATATCAAGAAAATAATTTGGAGAAAATTCAATGGAATATAGATTTTAAAAAAACTTTTAATTCATTTTAAACCCATAAATCATAGACGTAATTGCATGTTAATTAAAATACTAATTTATATATATACAATAATTTTCTTTACTATTTTATCATTTTACATAAAAAATGTAGGATGATTTAAAAGGAATAATTGTAAAACACCAACCAACACTAATCTTATAACATTTGGTAGAATGTACTGAAATTCAAAGCTTAGCACATTATATTCAGATTTTAGATTTATCACTTTTTATATTTAATATTATTATAGATTCACATTATAATAATAATAATTTTAGATGAGATCCTGAACTTTTTTAGGATGAATTTCTCAACTTAATTTATAATTTTGACTAATTAAAAATATACTGCGGAATAGTTACAAAACATCAAATTAAATTAAATTTTGCATGAAAATTAGAAGAAAAAATATCGAATGAAACAATTTTTTGTTTTCTCTAAAACATCTAATATAATCATCCGAACTCAATATATAATTTATACATCGGTCTAAATTGTGCTTTTCTTGTTATTTTCTTACATTCAACTTTTGAAGTTAACAATGGTGGGTTTTACGATAATCATAAGACTATTTGATATGAAACCATTTTAGGAATACTAGGTGATATACCAGGCTACACCCAGTTATGTTGTTTATAGACTTGTTTGATATTATAGTCATAATAAAATGAGATTATTGTTGAAATAACTTCAAATTTGAGGTCAATTGCAAATGTAAACCCTTCTTTCTCTTTTCTCAAAATTTGAAATAACCAACCATAAAATTCAACTTATTCACGGAAATGCCATTATATTTGAATTAATTTTTTTTTTTTAAATCAGACATTCTAAACTATAAAATAAACAACCAGATATATTAACTTATTTACGAAAATTTTCCTACCACCATGAACAACCAAAATGAACCTCTAAATGCTTCTCCAACTAATTAGGAAAGGATAACAGCTTCATTTGTGAGCTCATAACTTCTTCCTTACCCATTTCCTCTCCAATTTCATCTAAAAACTAACTAAATTTGGTTTTCAAAATTCTTTCTCTCATAATCTATCGATTTTTAATGGTTCTTTCATAAATGACGGCTGGGCTTCTTTGTTAACGGTCATATTAGAAGTTTCAGGTGCTTGAAAGAGCTGAAAACCGAGCTCTACGTGTGAAAAAGAACAAAAAACAGTGTTTTCCGATTTTGTAGACTGCACCAGAAGTCTACTAGTCAACGAAAGGTTAGATTTGCAATTGACCTTTTTTAAAAATATTCAAAGTAGACTGCACGTGAAGTCTACCTGTTTTCCTTTGATAAAAAAAAAAAAACACTCGTAGACTTCACGAGCAGTCTACTTGAAAATGAGTTAGTTCTGTATTTGACGAAAACTTTAGCTTTAAAGAGTAGACTTCTCCGTAGACTTCTCCAGTAGACTTCTCCAGTAGACTGCAAATAGAGTCAACTGTAAGGTTATTTCTGGCATTGACCACATTGTTGACTTTTTGTGTAAACTGCATCAGAAGTCTGTTATGTACGGACGGGTTAGTTTTGCGTTTGACCAAAATCTCAGACATTGACCAAGAAAAACATTTATCTGTAGACTTCTTATGCAGTCTACTACTTATTAAATAAATCAGTAGACTTCTTAAATAAATTAGTAGTAGATTGCATGAGAAGTCTGCCGATACATGTTTGGTCAAACACAAAACTAACCTTTTTTAGAGTAGACCTCTGGAGAAGTCTACTCAAGAAGTCAACAATATAGTCAACTGCAAATGTAACCCGGCCTTTTGAGTAGACTTCAGAATGAAGTCTACCTTTGTCGTTGTTTAGGTTGATTACCCGATGGTGAGTCAGGGGTCGCCCTTGTCGTTCTGCTGCGTATGAATGTGCCCGCGCTTGCTGTGCTGGTCGGGGAGAATCCAGCTGTTCTTGAATAGCGTGGTGTGCGTTGGACAATTCATCCAGGCGAACGCTCGTTTGTCTGAACAGATCGTCCTGCTGATCGAAGCGTCGCATGAGGGAATTTAGCATCATGGTGAAGTTAACTTGCTCGTTCGCAGCGGTCATGGGTTCGCTAATCCTGGGCTCGACCGCGACGGGAGCAGCTTCTTCTTGAACCGATGTTTGATTAGTGACCGCTCCTCCTGCCATTGTTAAGGCGGGGGTTATTTGACTTATCGACGCGGTCTCTTGAGCTGTTACGTTGTCGACTTGCAGACTGGTCGATGGTTCCGGGCTCATAGTTCCTCGCGTTAGAAAATCTCCAGTCCCCTACCTGGCGCGCCAATTGTTGTAGCCCGAATATGGGAACAATGAATTTGTAGTAGGTAAAGGTCGGTGAATTTCGTGTATTGAGGACTGAGCGTTTAAGCTAAGTATATTACAGAGTGCTTCGGGGTTGACAGACCGGACAGACCCGGGCTGTCAAATCGTTATCAATAAAAGAGAGAATGGTACTTAGACCGCTGCGGGCTGATTCTTGAGAAAGGGTTTGTAGCTTTCTCTGGAGAGAGGCGATCTCCTGAAGGATTCTCTGGGAGAATTAGGGACCCGGGGCGATCTCAAGCTCCCAAAAAGATGTCTTGTCACATCACCTCATTCCTCTATTTATAGTACAAGGTTATGAGGGTACATCCTAGGTTTTATTAACCTCAGGTGCTGAATCTGACTCCACACCTAACCAGGCCGCGGTTAAGTGTTGGGTTGGGCTTTTATCAGCTTTCTGGGCCTCCAGATCGCATGGACCGCAGGTATAGGCCCTACAGTAGCCTCCCGGTCAACGAGCGAGATGGGCCGAGTTTCGTTGTTCGATAGATTCTCCGATCTGGAGCCTAGATGCCACGTGTCGAGATCTGGATGGTCTGTTGCGTGATGTTCGCGGTGTTCGAGGTGCGACGCTTCAGCTTCCGCTCTGGGTCTATAAAAGGAGGTTTTCGCTTCCTTCTTTCGCATTCACTCTACTTGCTTCTCTCTCTAAGGTAGTTTTCTGCTTCTCACTCTTGTTTTTGCTTTTAGTTATTTTATGCCTGTCTCGTCAGCCCATCTTTAAATTCTCCGATCTATCCTCAAAGAGTCCACCGTGTTCGTCTGCCCTATGTCTTCGTCGGCTCAATCTGATTCCCAGAACGACTTCTCCTCTCCCAACGCTTCCACTAGCTCGCCTTCAATATCCTCCTCGGACTATCGTACTGCGTCGGGGGACGAGATTGAATCTGAGCCCGTCAAAATTCCTCAAAGGGGGCTCGACCACGATAAGGCCGGGACCTCCGAGCCCGCCGATGCTAAGTTTCGCAAGGCAGGGCGCCAGCACTCTGCTCGCGGTCCACCTAGGGGAGATCGGATCGGGGAGGAAAAAAACTCCGATTCCTTTGATTTATCGGATTTTCCTCAGGAAGGAATGGATTCTCCGGGACCGGGGCTAGGTCGCGGTATCGTTCTGAAACGCTTTGACGATTGTGGGACATTATCTGATGAGTCCTCGCTGTCGATTATGAGAATGGCCCGGAGTTTGCCGGACAATGTTGAATTTCGGGTTCCGGGCGACCGTGACCGTCCTTGGTCGCCTCCGGAAGGATTCATGTGTCTATACGAATCCTTCTTTTCGGAGAGCGGGCTGTGGTTCCCATTACCTCGGCTACTGGTCGAATATTGCGCCCGATGTGGCATAGCTATGTCTCAGCTATCCTACGCATCAATTCGTAATTTCATGGTGTGCATGACGTTGGCCGCCGAGCACGGGATGGAATGCGACTGTGATTCGTTCGAGGCGATGACTCTTTTTAAATGGCGGAAACCTGCGGGTCATTTTTATATATCGGCGCGTCCAAAATTTAAATTGATAGACCCGGACTCCCACAACGACAAGTCCGAGAGCTGGGAACGATACTTCTTCTTTGTGAAAATCGATGATGCGTCGGTCGGAAATCCGAGATGGCCTATTCGGGCTGGCTGGAATCTTAGATATAGTATGTTTAATCCCCGATGTATTTTGAACTCTCCCTCCGGGCTGACATCTAATCTTCTCCTTTGTTTGCAGATTCGGTTTTCCCTAGGATCCTTCTTCCGCCGAAGCCTGGCGAAAATTTGCTGACCGACGTTCTGAAAAACTTGCCGCCTCAACTTTGGCCGGAGTTCCTCGAACAGCGAATTCAGAGGTGTAGGTGTCGGATTCTCACAGGTCAGCGTTCTACTTTTTGCAATGTTTTGATTTTGACCGGGCTGTTTGTTGATGTAACCTAAGCTTTATTGAAGGTTGTTTTGACTTGGAACTCGCTCCTCTGCGTCCTTACACTTATCCTCCAATTAAACCCAAGAAGGCTCGTCTTCCGAAAGAAGTGAAGATGGTAAAGAAGAAGGCTGCGTTCAAAAGGAATACTTATACTGACGTGGTCGGGGGGTCCGGCCTCGAAGGGTCCACGGGCTCCAAGGAGGTTGTATCCGTGACCAAAGGGGTCGGTCTCCCTTCGGGTGTGCAGACCGGGGGAGCTGCTGATGCGGAGGTCGGGGCCCGTCTTGCAGAAAAAGTCTCCGGGAAGAAGGTTGCAGCGGTCTCCTCCGAGATCGCGAAAGAGGTCTCGGAGAAGAAGAAAGAGGCAAAGAAAAGAAAGTCTGCGGATGCTTCTAGCGGGCAGACGAAGAAGGCTCGTGTCGAGGGAGCACGGGAAACGGAGGTCGAGGCTGATCCTTCTACTGAAGTCACGCAGGCCTACGATCTGACCTTCTCCTACAAAGGGGAAGAACACATCAGAGAAAACTTGCGAGCGTCTGCCGATCTTCTCGCCAGGATTCCCTGTCATGAAGAGCTCGATCTCCCAAATGTGGATGACTTGGTGGAGAAGAACGCGTATCAACTCTGGGCGGGGAGCGCGATGGAGGTGAGCTCCCTTTCATCTCTCACTTTGCAGTTATCTGCTTTGGTAGATGGTTACTCATACGAACCTGCTTACCCTAAGGTACGATCGTCGCGTTCGAAGACTTGCTGACAAACTCAAGGGTTTCCCGGCTATAAAGGCGGAAGCCGACAAGGTTGCTGGGCTTGAAGAGAAAATCTCTGCGCACATCCAGGCCATGAAAGATGTGTCCGCGAAAGCCGATGAGGCGAGGAAAAGGGCAAGACTCGCTGAGGAGGAGCTCGAGGAGGCGAGGAAGAGGGCGAGATTCGCTGAGGAAGAGCTCGAGAGAAAGAGTGCGGAGAAGGATTCTCTGCAGAACTTTTGTGATGCTGAGATCGTTCGCTTGCGAGCCTCTCGGTAGTTCGAGGTCAATCAGATTGTCATGAAGTGCAACGACAGGCTGAGAAGGATCAAGAAGTCGATCGCGGACAACGATGAAGTGAACAAGCTTTCGGGCTTGATGAACCAAGCAATGGCGATCAAAGATTACCTGTCCATTTTATCGAAAGAGGGGATTGCCATTCCTGTTGACAAGCCAGCAGATCTCGAGGAGAATTTCAAAAGGTCTGAGACTCAGCTCGAGGCGTTAGAAGTCGAAGAGATAATCGAGGAGGACTATGTGATATCTCCTCCTCGCTTTATGCGGGCGATCCCTCCTCGGACTGACACTGAGGCTCCTTTCGATGAGTACGGGACATATATGACCGCTGAGGACGAGGAGGACATCGACCCAATCGGAGGAGATCTCGATGCAGCTCCCAGGGATGTTGCCACGGGTGAAGTTCTCGCTCCTCTTGATGGAGTTCCGGTTACATCGGCGGTCTAAAATTCGTTTCCCTTTTTGCTTATTTCCTCCAGGCCGCTTGTGGCCTTGGTATCTTTTGCTTGTAAGGACTTAAAACTTTATTTTTTGCCCGGACGGGTTCCGAATGAGACTCTGTCTTTAGTTGTATAGAGTTTTTGTGAGCTCGTAGATTATCGTTTAACTAAGTTGGCGGGGTTTAGCCGGCTTACAGACTTAGAAATTGGTAGGTTGTGTTAAAACTCTGGGTTTTTACAAGTATTTCCCTTTTTGCCTGCGACTCTGAGGTTGGCTTGTGGCAATGTCCGTTTTGTGACTAAGTGTGCGAGGCGGACTCGGCTTAATGTTCTTAGTCGTTGCGGGACGGCCTGACTGGCCCCGGCTTACAGGTCGCCAGTGGAAGTTTTAAACTTTGGATCTGACGATGTGGTTGATCAAACCACTTTTGTTCATGTGCAACGTAATTTGGTCAATTGCCTGGCCGAGGCATTGACGCAGAATGAGCTCGGAGCTTTTCGGGCTGGCAAGTCAACGCGCGAGATGTGATAAGTCGGAATCATAAGGAAATGAGTAAAGTTTAACGAACTAGATATGTAAAAAAAAAAAAAAAAAAATTTATATTAATAGCTGTGCCTTTTTATGGGCTGCCTACGTACCCTTTGTGATAGGGATCAAGCCAATCGTAGTTCATTTACAAGAGTAACAAGGTGAGCTCGTAGAGCCCCTTTTTTTTTTTTTTTTTTTTTTAGTAAGGGTGCCGCGATCTGTCGAGGCGGTCTTCAGATGTTATTCGCGCCAAGGAACTTGGTGTCGTAGTAGTACCTTTTGAGGTTCATGGAGTTCCAAGATCGTGGGATCATTTCACCGTTAAGGGTCATCACGCGGTAGACTCCGGGTCGGATGATTTCAGTGACTTGGTAGGGTCCTTCCCAGTTCGCGCCGAGTTTCCCGGCCTTGTATTCCGCCGTATTTTCGTAAACTTTTCAAAGGACGAGGTCGCCGACATTGAAACTCCAGTTGCGGACTCTTTTGTTGTAATACCGCATTGCGAGTTGCTGGTAATTCTGTATCCGGGCTAGATCTTCTCCCTGCTCTTCTTCGATGTGATCGAGGTTGTCGACAAGCATCGTGTCATTGAGGGTAGGGTCTTCGGTCATCATTACGCGGCGCAAGCTATTGACGTTTACCTCGGCTGGTGCCATCGCTTCCAATCTGTAGGCAAGGGAGAATGGTGTTCGGTTGGTCGACTGGCGGGGAGTGGTCCGAAATGACCAGAGCACGCCGTCGAGTTCGTCTGCCCAGAGTCCCTTTTTGTCCTCGAGTCGTTTTCGTAGACCGTCGATAATTATTTTGTTTGACGCTTCCGCCTGTCTGTTGCCTTGTGGATATCTTGGCGTTGATTTGCTTAACCGTATCTTCCACTTTGCATAGAAATCTTCAAAAGTTGTCGAGATAAATTGCGAGCCATTGTCCGTGACGATCTCGTATGGTAGCCCGTGACGGCAGATGACAAATTTCCAAACAAAATTCTGTACGTCGGTTGCTCGAATCATTGCGTAGGCCTCGGCCTCGACCCACTTGGTGAAATAGTCTGTTACTACGATGATGTACCGTTTCTGTCTTGACTTTGGGAAGGGACCCATGATGTCCATTGCCCAACGCATAAAAGGGTAGGGTGCTGTCGCTGTAGAGAGTGGCTCTGTTGGGGAGTTGATCATTGGTCCGTGGCGTTGGCACTGTTCGCAGCAATAGGCGTATTCGGCGCAATCTTTCAGCATTGTTGGCCAGAAGAAACCGAGACGTTTAATTTTGATCGCTAGGGCCCGACCTCCAAAGTGACTGCCAGCCGCACCCTCGTGTGCCTCAGCCATGACTCTGTAAATTTCGTCGCCAGCCAGACATTGGAGTAGTACATCAGCGGCGTTCCATCTATAGAGCTCGTCTTTAATGATAATGTAGTGCGCGCTGCGGGCCTTCAGTCTACGCGCCGCCCACTTGTCTTTTGGGAGTTCAACGGATATGATGTATGCGATAATCTCTTGTCGCCAGTCCGTTGTAGATTAACAGGCGGTCTGTGGGGGAGACGTTTCGGTGGCGTCGGATAGATTGCCGGGAATGATGTTTATGCGGCAAACTCCTTTGGGCAGAGTAATGCTTGGCTCTGCGATTGATTCAATCGGAATTACTCGGCGTAGGTCGGAGTCCGAGCTGGATCCTAGAGAGGCGAGTGCATCAGCCTGAGTGTTGTCCGCCCGTGGAATCTTTGTGACTTTGAAGACGTCGAAGTCTTTGGTCAATTCACGGGCAAGTTTTAGGTATGCCTCCATCCTTTTGTCTTTGGTATCGTACTCCCCGTTGAATTGATTAGCTACGAGCTGTGAATCGCAATATGCGTGGATCTGCGAAGCGTCGACCTCCCTGGCTAGTCGTAGTCCGGCAAGTAGAGCTTCATATTCGGCCTCGTTGTTTGATGCTTTGAATTCTAGCCGGAATGATTGTTCCAAAATCTCTCCCGTTGGAGATTCGAGACGGATGCCGATGCCCGCTCCGTGCCGTGATGAGGATCCATCAACATGAAGTGTCCACTCGTGACTGATTCCATCGGACTCTGCAGAAACCGGTGGTAGCTCGACGAGGAAATCGGCCAGGACCTGAGACTTGGCGCTCGTTCGATTACGAAACTCTATATCGTATTCGCTAAGCTCTATAGCCCACTTCGCCATCCTTCCGGACACGCTCGGGCTGTGGAGGATCGTTCTCAGGGGTTGCGTGGACATTACTACGATTGTGTGAGATTGAAAGTACGGTCGTAGTTTGCGGGCTGAGATGATGACCGCTAATGCGAGCTTCTCGAGGAGGGGGTAGCGAGATTCTGCCCCGTCAAGAGACTTGCTGATGTAAAAAATTGGTTTTTGTTCACCACGGTCTTCGCGTACGAGCACCCCACTGACCGCTGCGTTGGTTACCGAAACATAGAGATACAGAGCTTCTCCTGGCTCAGGCTTGGCCAACACAGGGGGTGTAGATAAATAGGCTTTGAGTTCTCCGAACGCGGCCTCGCATCGATCATCCTAGAGGAAGCCTTTTTCTTTGTTTGTCCGTAGCAGCTTGTATAACGGTAAGCTTCGATCCGTAGATCGAGAAATGAATCTGTTGAGGGCCGCAATGCGGCCTGTGAGTCGCTGGACTTCTCTTTTATTTTTAGGCGAGGGTAGGTTGATGATTGCAGCGATCTGCTTCGGGTTGGCCTCGATCCCGCGCTGTGTGACGATGTAGCCCAGGAACTCGCCCGAGGTGCCCCAAAAGTACACTTGGTCGGGTTAAGCTTCATTCCGAATTTGTTCAAGACCGCAAAGCAGTCTTCGAGGTGGGCTATGTGATCGTCGGCCTTTCGTGACTTGACGAGCATGTCGTCGATATAAACTTCCATAGTATCACCGATCTGATTAGTGAACATCTTGTTTACTAGACGTTGGTAGGTCGCGTCGGCGTTCTTGAGACCGAATGGCATTACACGATAGCAATATGTGCCGCGATCTGTGATGAACGCTGTTTTCTCAGGATCGTTGGGATGCATCATGATTTGGTTATACCCCGAGAAGGCGTCCATAAAAGAGAGGAGTTCATTACCAGCTGTCGTCTCGACGACTTGATCGATACGCGGAAGCGGAAAACTGTCTTTCGGGCACGCCTTGTTCAGATCCGTGAAGTCGATGCAGACTCCCCACTTGCCACTCTTCTTTTTGACGACGACTGGATTAGCGAGCCATTCTGGATAATGAACCTCGGCGATCGATCCTGCCCCGAGCAATTTGGCGACCTCATCGTTTACTGCCTGGGCCTGCTCCGGACCGAGCTTCCGCCTCTTTTGTTTGATCGGTCTGTACGTTGGGTCGACGTTCAGCTCGTGAGTTGTTATGACTGGGTCGATCCCTTTCATATCCTACATCGTCCACGCGAAAGTCGTAACATTCGAGCTCAGAAATCGGATCAACTGCTGTCGTAACGGTTCCTCGAGCTCGGAGCCAATCCCGACCTGTCGTTCAGGGCGTTGCTCATCAATGCTGACTTGGATGACAGTTTCCTGCTTCGGGCTAAGGTTCGCGGGCTCGGTTGGTTGGCTAATGTTGCAGGTGACCCTACGCATTTGTTGCTCCGTGACGAAACACGACCTCGCAACCTTTTGACTTCTGCGGACTGTGAAGACTCCGGTGGGGGTCGGGAATTTGACACACTGGTGATAGGTTGAGGACACCGCTCGCAGGGAGAACAGCCAGGGTGTTCCCATTATAACGTTGTAGACCGCTGGTTTATCGACTACGACGAATTTAACAATCTTAGTAATACCTCCTGCGTAGACCGCCATTTTGATGGTGCCCAGTGTCATTGTCGTTACTCCGTCGAAACCGGTCAGAGGCTTCGGGCTAGGTTTTATTTTGTCAGCCCCTATGTCCATCTTTCGTAGTGTTTCGAGAAAAATGAGGTCAACCGAGCTTCCTGTATCGACCAACACTCGAGTGACGTCGCAGTCCTCGATTTTCAGCTCAATGACTAGTGGATCGTTGTGTGGCATTGACACGTTCTTGGTGTCAGCTTCGCTAAAAATGACCGACATATCGACCTCGGCCTGCAGGCGACAGTCTTGTTGCAAAGATGCTTCCTTCTCGTGCTTCTTGAGAGATCGGACCGAATTGGAAGGAGTTCGAAACCCGCCCATTATCATGTAAATTTTTCGTTTTGACGAGGGCTGGCCTCGACCAGAGCCATTACCATCGTCGGACTGTTTCGGAGGGAGTGGGAGATCGACATTATTATCTGGCTTTTGCTCGTGCCTTTTTTTATGCTCCGCGGCTTGTCGCTTCTCGGACTGGTTAGAAGGTAGATCGAGCCGTACTTCTCCGCTGTTGAATTTGGCCATCAGTTAATCTTTTAACTGCCTGCATTGGTAGGTCGATGATATGCTCAAATTTGCCCTAAGCTACTCTCTCAAATTAAGAGATCGATGTAGTACTTAGGGGTCGAATCCACAGGGAATCAAATCACACAATTAACTAATGAATTCAAATTTTGCTAAGTAAAAGTGTATGAATGAAGTAAAAACAAAAAGTAAACAAGTGAGAGACGATAAAGTTTCAAGTAATCAATTGGACAAGGAGTTAGGCAATGGGTTGTTCGCAGGAATGATTCGAAATTGATCGTGTCGATCGACACAAATGTCTGTGTCGATCGACACAGAGATAAAAACGTTAGGATTTGTTAAGTGCAGTTCTAGAACATAAACACAAATGTAAAATCAATCAACTCTCGTTGCAGAGACTATCTATGATTAGATTCCTAAATCCCAAATTTCTTTGCAAACCTAGAGAATTAAATCAAGCTTTATAGTTCAAGTTTAATTGCTCACGAAATTCCTAAACCAAATTTCTTTGCGAATAGATAATTTTGCTCATCTAAGATTATGTCCGGTTGTTAATAATACTTTCGCATCTATTAAACAACCTATGATATCTAATTTTAGTTGATCAATCCTAAAATCAGAGTTATACCAATCTAGATGAAGAACATAAAGATAAATCCTAACAGGGTTTCAATCCTATCAATTTCTCATCAAACCCTAAAACTTCCCAAAACCTAACAAGCAAACTACTCAGACATAAATGATGAAATCATAATGAATGAAATAAATTGCATTAAAGATAGAGTTAGAGATACAAAAACGGTTTTGAAATCTCTGAAAGTCTGAAGTCTCCCCCAAATCTCTCCTCCTCCAAGTCTCAATAGAAAACAAGATGATCCCATGAAAACCTAAGGAAAAACTATTTATATTGTCTAAAAATCGGATTGGGCCTTGGTGTAAACTTCTGGGCTTTTTGGGCCAAACTGGAATTTCTTCAAAACTTGAAGTCTTCACGTGTCAGACGGGCATGTCGATCGACACACAGGTCCATGTCGATCGACACAGCCTTGAAAACTCGACTCCGACTTGATCACTTTAGCTCTTCTTTCCTTGATGTTCCCAAAATGCTCCAAAAGCTCCCATAAAGCTCCAATCGTCCAATAACCTGCAAAGACTCAAAACAATTCGAAAAATACCAAAAAGACTCTATGAAAATGACTTATATCATGGTCGAAAATGGGTAAAAACCATGATATATCAGTCGAATGACCATAAATTTGGTGGTAGTCGCAGAATGATCTGGTGTCAGACTCCTTTTCTTCTCCGCGAACAAATTTGAATGGCCACTTCTTGGTTTGGTTCTGAGCCGGGCTAGACGTTTGATCTGCCTACTTGCGACCAGGTTAGTCGTAAGCTTCTTCTTGGTGTCTTTGAAGTCTTGGTCGAGGTGTTGTCGGGGTTCAATGTAGTCATCATCCACGAGCTCTTTTGCTCGGGCTTTTTGGGCTACTGGCTTAGCGGAAGGATATTTTCTAGAATTAGCTGCCCGATCTTCCTCCAATGCGATGTAACGCGTCGCTCGGTGCATGGCATCTTCAAGGGTGAGGGGTTTTTTGAGGACCAGGTCGGTTCGGAAGGATGATTCATGCCACAGGCCGTTCTGTAGAGCGCCGATGGCAGAAGCGTCGTGGATGTCCAACTCTGCCAATATTACCTTGAAACGAGCCATATAGTAGCGCAGGGACTCTTTAGACCCTTGGGCCAACGCCCATAGGTCGGCATCCGACGCGCCGTCCTGAATGTACATCGAATAGTGTTTGAAGAAAGCCGTGCATAGCTGGTTGAAACTGTTGACGGAGGATGGTTCGAGACGAGAGAACCAATCGAGCGCAGACCCGGTTAGATGCTCCACGAAATACTGACAGTAGGCCGCATCTGTTTCTTCCGGGGACAGTTCAACTCGCCCCATCGCGATGGTGAAAGCGGTCATGAAATGCTTTGGGTTGGAGTTTCCAGCGTAGGTCTGCAGGCGAAGTTTTGACGTATGTCTGAGTGGGGTGGAAGTGATTCGATCCGTGAAGGGTGTTCGCTGAGTCTCTTCCAGCACGCGATCGATCTCGGGCGCCGAGCTGAGAGCCCGGTGGACTTGGGAGTTTACTTCTCGTAGCTTGGCTTTCAAGGCTGCGATCTCGGCTCCTTGAAACAAATTTTGGTCGGACGGGGGTGGTTGGCCGAGCTGAGCGCTGATCGGTGTTCGGGATGGTGTGTTTAGGTTGATTACCCGATGGTGAGTCAGGGGTCGCCCTTGTCGTTCTGCTGCGTATGAATGTGCCCGCGCTTGCTGTGCTGGTCGGGGAGAATCCAGCTGTTCTTGAATAGCGTGGTGTGCGTTGGACAATTCATCCAGGCGAACGCTCGTTTGTCTGAACAGATTGTCCTGCTGATCGAAGCGTCGCATGAGGGAATTTAGCATCATGGTGAAGTTAACTTGCTCGTTCGCGGCGGTCATGGGTTCGCTAATCCTGGGCTCGACCGCGATGGGAGCAGCTTCTTCTTGAACCGATGTTTGATTAGTGACCGCTCCTCCTGCCATTGTTAAGGCGGGGGTTATTTAACTTATCGACGCGGTCTCTTGAGCTGTTACGTTGTCGACTTGTAGACTGGTCGATGGTTCCGGGCTCATAGTTCCTCGCGTTAGAAAATCTCCAGTCCCCTACCTGGCGCGCCAATTGTTGTAGCCCGAATATGGAAACAATGAATTTGTAGTAGGTAAAGGTCGGTGAATTTCGTGTATTGAGGACTGAGCGTTTAAGCTAAGTATATTACAGAGTGCTTCGGGGTTGACAGACCGGACAGACCCGGGCTGTCAAATCGTTATCAATAAAAGAGAGAATGGTACTTAGACCGCTGCGGGCTGATTCTTGAGAGAGGGTTTGTAGCTTTCTCTGGAGAGAGGCGATCTCCTGAAGGATTCTCTGGGAGAATTAGGGACCCGGGGCGATCTCAAGCTCCCAAAAAGATGTCTTGTCACATCACCTCATTCCTCTATTTATAGTACAAGGTTATGAGGGTACATCCTAGGTTTTATTAACCTCATGTGCTGAATCTGACTCCACACCTAACCAGACCGCGGTTAAGTGTTGGGTTGGGCTTTTATCAACTTTCTGGGCCTCCAGATCGCATGGACCGCAGGTATAGGCCCAACAAATACTAGGTGATATACCAGGCTACACCCATTTATGTTGTTTATAGACTTGTTTGATATTATAGTCATAATAAAATGAGATTGTTGTTGAAATAACCTCAAATTTGAGGTCAATTGCAAATGTAAACCCCTCTTTCTCTTTTCTCAAAATTTGAAATAACCAACCATAAAATTCAACTTATTCACGGAAATGCCATTATATTTGAATTAATTTTTTTTTTTAAATCAGACATTCTAAAATATAAAATAAACAACCAGATATATTAACTTATTTACGAAAATGCTATTATCATCAATATTTCCAACCACCATGAACAACCAAAATGAACCTCTAAATTCTTCCCCAACTAATTAGGAAAGGATAACAGCTTCATTTGTGAGCTCATAACTTCTTCCTTACCCATTTCCTCTCCAATTTCATCTAAAAACTAACTAAATTTGGTTTTCAAAATTCTTTCTCTCATAATCTATCGATTTTTAATGGTTCTTTCATAAATGACGGCTGGGCTTCTTTGTTAACGGTCATATTAGAAGTTTCAGGTGCTTGAAAGAGCTGAAAACCGAGCTCTATGTGTGAAAAAGAACAAAAAACTGTGTTTTCCGATTTTGTAGACTGCACCAGAAGTCTACTAGTCAACGAAAGGTTAGATTTGCAATTGACCTTTTTTAAAAATATTCAAAGTAGACTGCTCGTGAAGTCCACCTGTTTTCCTTTGATAAAAAAAAAAAAACACTCGTAGACTTCACGAGCAGTCTACTTGAAAATGAGTTAGTTCTGTATTTGACGAAAACTTTGGCTTTAAAGAGTAGACTTCTCCAGTAGACTTCTCCAGTAGACTGCAAATAGAGTCTACTGCAAGGTTATTTCTGGCATTGACCACATTGTTGACTTTTTGTGTAAACTGCATCAGAAGTCTGTTATGTACGGACGGGTTAGTTTTGCGTTTGACCAAAATCTCAGACATTGACCAAGAAAAACATTTATCAGTAGACTTCTTATGCAGTCTACTACTTATTAAATAAATCAGTAGACTTCTTAAATAAATTAGTAGACTTCTTAAATTAGTAGTAGACTGCATGAGAAGTCTGCCGATACATGTTTGGTCAAACACAAAACTAACCTTTTTTAGAGTAGACCTCTGGAGAAGTCTACTCAAGAAGTCAACAATATGGTCAACTGCAAATGTAACCCGGCCTTTTGAGTAGACTTCAGAATGAAGTCTACACATTTCAGGAGACTTCTATTGCAGTCTACTGGTAGACTTCCTAAGAGAAGTCTACCAGTAGACTGCAATAGAAGTCTACTAAATAAAGTCAAACTTTAGTCAAATGCAGAAATAACCTTTTTTCAGTAGACTTCTCTAAGAAGTCTATTTGAAAAAGTCAAATTCTAGTCAAATTCTGGTCAAATGCAAAAGCAACCTAATAGACTGTTGCTGAAGTCTACTAGCGTTTGTCGTAATTGCAAAAATAACCCATTACGTAGACTTCTCGATGAAGTCTACTGGTAGACTTCTCTAATTTCATAGAGAAGTCTACTAGTAGACTTCAGAGAGAAGTCTACTGATTTAATTTTCTTATAATTGCATTTATAACTTATTTATAATAAAAAATTTAGATTTTCTTTCTCCCACATGTGTGTTATATAATGTGTTTCCTTCTGTGTTAATTTGACATATTTAGGTTCAATATTTATTGTATAAATCAAATTTCTTGTTTGAGTAGTACCTACATGTTGTTCGTAGACTTCTCTGTGAAGTCTACTAGTAGTCACTTAGTAGACTTCAGTACGAAGTCTACAGCAGATGTTCGAGACCGAATGTGTTTTCTATTGTTTTTTTTTTACAGAGAATGGTTCATTTAGTTGTTGTCTATGGAGAATGGGCTATTCAAGATAAGGCGTGGCAATTTGTGGTTGATAATCCAAAAGGAGGAAGACTGTTCTTTTTGAGTGATGATTGCACCCATTGTGATCTTCTTGAGATGGCCAAAGATGAATATAAGCTGGAATCAGACTTGGTGGAGATCACTTATTCACTACCGGAATCAATGTTGCAACTCTCGGATCCGCACCAGTGACACTCGCACTCTGGCCATCTTGAAGGATTTCCTTGTTAAACATTTTACTCTGCAAGTAGAGGATCAAAGTCGAATCATATACCAAATAGAATATATCATCCAAACAAGAAAGGGAAGAAATGTTAAAATGTCAAAAGAGATTACAGAATCTAAACAAGATTACGCACTGACCCCAATATCAGGAACAGTCTTGTTCTCATCAGCAGCCGGTTCATTGGAGACCCCCACATGAAGAGCTGGGGCAATTTGGTTGGATTTGGTTTGCTCTTCCTTTCCAGTTTTCATAGCCTCTTCTTTTCCCTTTTTCACAGCCTCAATGCGTTCCAAGCGTTCCTCAATATTGTTGACCTTATCACCAAGGAGTTTGATATTGTTTTCACAGCGTTTAAAACCAGCATCAACCTTCTCTGACAAGTCCTTAAAATGCATGTCAAAGTGTGCTTGTATGCTCTGTACCAATGAAGGTAGTTTCGCCGTGTAACCAGACTCAAATTCTTCTCGACTCCTCTTTTCCGGTAAGCTAACAAGGCTAAGGCTCATGCTGCTTTCATTTTTCACACCAGGCTTCACCCTTGACTTCACACCCTGCTTTCTTGTATCATTAGCGGAATCAATCACACCCGTCACTTGCCAGTGATCATGGGTCCATCTCCAGCCTGGTTCAGAAATAGCTGAGATTATGTTAACTATCTTCTGGTCGTAAACATCATCATCCCACCTTAGGAACATATCTTCGTACTCATCCTTCATCACACAGCTTAGGACATTCACCTACAAAATAGACATATAAGACGTAGACCGATTAACCAGAGAAGTCTACTGGATAAGAGAAGTCTAGTAGAGAAGTCTACTGGAGACTTCTCCAGTAGAAGTCTACAATAGAAGTCTACTGGAGAAGAGAAGTATAGTAGAGAAGTCTACTGGAGAAGTCTACAATAGAAGTCTACTGGAGAAGAGAAGTATAGTAGAGAAGTCTACTGGAGAAGGAGAAGTCTACGAAGAGAATGAGAAGTCTACAAAGACCTGTTTGTACATGTTCTCTTTCATGTATCTCTTGCCTCTGGATCCCTTGAAAGCCAGTAGAGGTGGAGTAGGTTTATGTGGAAAGGGACCACCATATTGGGCTGCATAATCCGGTAGAGAATAGTACACCCATATTTGGAGAACATGTACGAAGCCTTCCAGTGTATACGATAACTTTACCAAGTCTTTCTCCTTCACTAACTTGATGAGTAACTTCAATGCAACCCTACCCCATGGGTAGTTCTGGAAGGCAGTGATATCCATCACAAGCCTAGCAAGGTTAACATTGATGGGTGTTGTCTCCTTTTTAGCTTCAATGTAACCGGCGTATATGCATAGATATCCCAACCTGATGCGGTCCAACCATGTCCACTCTGCACATAAACCACAAGCTTCTATTAACTCGTTCACAGTTGGACCCCTGTCCAGATCAACTCCCATAAGGGTCCAAAATTGCCGCGTTTCTTCAGTGACCTCTACATCTGGGTTATCCAAGTTCGGATCGTCGCGGCAATTCAGACCGGTAATCTCCTCAAACTCAAGCAATGAAAACCTCAACGGCTTGTTACCAATCAGACTCCATATCTCATGGGGTTTCTTGCACTCTAGCTGAGCAGTTAGTATATAATGAACCATCCTCGATGCCCAGCCAAACTCGAGAGCATGGAACCGTAGCACCACACCTAATGGAGAGAATAAAAGCTCTTCCCACTCATCTTTCCTTAAGACGTTGCGTAGAGATTCAAACAATTTTGTATTTCCAGCATAGTAGTGTATGCTTTTACCCGCTTCAGGCTCATCTCCTTTGGAATAAAGCCTTGACGGAAAACTTCTTGCATCCATATCCATCATCGCATCCATATCCACTGTATTTCGATGAAGTTAAACCGAATTCGTACTTTCCGGCGGCGGCAGATCGGCAAAGAAGACTGAAAAAAGAAAGTCAAAGCTCGAATCAGATAGAGAAATAGCGAGTAAGAGATAGTAAAATCAAAAAGAGTTGAGAGAATGAAAAGAAGGCATGAAGTGTCCGACGGTGATGATGGAGACGGAAGGTGGTAGATCTCTTGTTTGGAGACGAAAGGTTGTAACTTTAGGTTTTAAATTTAGGTTGTAAATTAACCGCATTTTTGTGGTTTTAAAGGTAGGGTAAATACATTGGTTAAGTTCGGTTAATTTGGATGGGTAAAAAAATTGGTTCAATTTGGTTCAGCTTAACTACACGATTTGATGAATGTTTAAGAAATTCAAATTTTTAAAATGTTTTTTAAAAAATTCAAATTTGCCTCCTCATGTTTAGTAGACTTCTAAATGCGATTTAAATCTACTGGAGAAGTCTACTGGAGAAGTCTACTGGAGAAGTCTACTGCAGAAGTCTACTGGAGAAATCCACTGGAGGAGTCTACGGGAAAGTCTACTGAAGAAGTCTACTGGAGAGTCTACTGCAGAAGTCTACTAGAGAAGTCTACTGTATCCAAAACCAAACATCGTATAAGAAAATAAAAGCACAGAAACATAGTGAAGACCTTCGATTTGGAAACCTTTGATTACTAAACATACTGAGAGATGCAAACAAAAACACATCCTCTCACAAACCTACTGGGCTTCGATGATGCAAACAAATACACATCCTCTAAATTAAGTCTACTTCACATAAATCGATTATTTTCAATGATTATTCGAAACCCTATACCAAAACTTTCAAAACGTATAATATATTCACTCAAAAGTTAACACTTTTATGCAAATTTGACATTTTAAATATAAAAATGATAAACCCTAACTTTAATCCTAAGTGTAAAAACATGTTTGCAACCTATGATGTACCTTATTTGGTAACCCTTTGTTTAGTATAGTATGTATTTCATTCATAACATAATTTGTCTAAATATGTTTAATTTTGTGAAATTTTATTTTTCACACATCACAATTGTTTATAGTCGGGTCATCAATCAAAATTTTTTATCAAAATATTTTTTGTTAATTTATAAATTTAAATTTAAAATATAATTATATAGTAGACTGCTGTAGTAGTCTACTAAACCACAAAAGTAGTCTTCATAACTTAATTTGTCTAAGTAGGTTTAAATATGTTTAATTTTGTGAAATTTTATTTTTCATACTTCACAATTATTTATAGTAAGGTCATCAATCAAAATTTTTTATCAAAATATTTTTTGTTAATTTATAAATTTAATTTTAATATATAATTATATAGTAGACTCCATGAGAAGTCTACTAAACCCCCTCCAGTAGACTTCTCATGGAGTCTACGAGTTGATTTCGTAACAGAAGTCTACTAGTAGACTTCTACATTACTTAGTAGACTTCCCTAGGTTAAAACAGTCATTATGCCTCCGTTTTATTGTTTGGTCATAAAGGACGTAGTTGTAATTTCACTACCCCTTTGGATTATTTTTCTCAAACATAGGATATATGAGTTACATTTGTATTTTAAATCAATTTTAGGGTCATTTTTTGTAACCACGTCTACTAAAATTGTTTGTAGTTTTGTGAAAATTTATATGTTTATCAAAATATAGAATAGATAAATGTTAGGTTACTAAACATTAAAATTACAAAATTTAAATTTAAAATTAACTAAAATATATATACAACATAAAATTTATATGAACTATATATACAACATAAGTTAATAATTTTGTTTTTGGCGACACATATTTTAGTTATCCTTTAGCTCTTTTCTTACTAATAGTGTTAACATTAACTGTATAATAATTATACCTTGTAGCTTATTATTTACCAATAATTTTAAGATAGAATCAGTCTAATTGTTTGCATATATTTATGCATGTCTTGTTTTTCAAAAAATATTTGATTCATCGACTATTTGAAATTCGATAATATCAAAACATTAATTTCTTTAGTTTAAACACAACTTTGAAAAGTTAAATTTTCCATTATTTATTTATTTATTTATTCACAAAACTAATAACTAACAATATCTATTCATACCGATTGAACTATTCCCTCGAGAAAGTGTACAATCAAACGATTATTTCTCTAAAATGTCTTCTCCAACCTCAAGTGCATTGCATCAAATCAATAAGATTGGAAAGAAATCAATTTTAATTTTTTATTCATAAATTGAAATAACATGAAAATTTAACCAATATTGAAAGTAAAAGATATAATGTTTTCTTTCATGAAGACCAAATATTTTTGCTAAATCTTATTTTCCTTTATATGAGTCTCTTCTCCATCTTTAACAAAGTCGCTCCATCTATAAATTAGTAACTGTTTTGAAGATTTTAAATAAACATGGACAATATGGAAACCATTATAATAAGGGTTTTTAATAAAAAAAATTCCCTCAATTATCTTCGGATCATGAAAAATCTCCTTAACAATTTTTTTAATTAAAAACCCCCTCAACTATACTTCGTTAATGAAATCAATCCTCTGTCTACAATAACGTTTAATCCTAATATAATTGTTGTATTTTGTTACAAAAACGACAAAGCGTCTCAAATATTGACCAAACCATCAAGTTGTTTACAGGAAAACAACACAAAGTGAATCTTATGACAAAAAAAAAAAGTGATCGTAGGTGTACTGTAAATCGTGATTAATGCTAAACTCATTCAGAAAATCAGCCGTAATCTTAGGTGCACTGTAGAGATTCACCATACCTATTGAGTAACATATATGAGTTTCGTTGTCGGATCACACAACCATAGACCGACTGTTATTGAACCATATAATCTCCAATCAAAGCGATCTTGAACACAAGTTGCAGCTAATTTCTTCTTTGTGCACTTCTGTTGTTGTTTTCCTGTAAACAACTTGATGTTTTGGTCAATATTTAAGACGTTTTGTCGTTTTTGTAATAAATGACAACAATTTTTATTGGGATTAAATGTTATTGTAGACGGAGGTTGATTTCACTAACAAAATATAGTTGACGGCTTTTTTTACTAAATAAATAGTTGAAGGAATTTTTCAAGATCCGACGATAAATGAAAGAATTTTTTATTAAAAATCCTTATAATATTATAGGAAGCACTCATGTTTGTCTTATGGAGAGCTTACTCATTGGCTTCTTATTAATGCAAGTAAAGTTATCCCTCTCTCTTGACAAATGCCTTTAGATATTTGCTCGTGATACATATACACAATGTGCACCACCATTTGTAAACGTGGTCTATCTTAGATGTCAAACCAATAGGTAGAAAGGCTCCATCTGATAATTTCATTTGTTTTACCAAAAGCAATGAATGGTCTCTCTTTTCCAATATAGGTATCCGATAACCATCACATGATGAGGTATTGCAATAGTATGTGTATATGATACAAAATTTTAAAAATCTATCATCATCATATATGTCCATATCTCTAATTATGTTTTCCATATCTTATTAAGTGAGGGATGAGGCTTAATCTTTACAAAAATTAAAATATATTATGATATAGAAGGAAGTTTCGAGTCTCTGACATTAGATTAATAATCATGTATAAATCTAAGTATCTTTTGCGAATTGTTTTTATACGGCTTTCATGTCCATTTATCACTTATCCTCATATGAGTCTAAATCTAAACCTTATGGTCGCTAATTATCACTTATCAACCTGCATAGGCATAATTCTACATTTATTATGCATTAAAACTTCTTTCTCAGGTTTAGACCTCACGTCTCTCTTCGCCACCGCTCCAAGTACATTCTATGTCTCGCCTTTAATCTTGTGTAGAGTCTGATTAGATGATATGTTCAAATTTGCCCTGAACTACTCTCTCAAATTAAGAGATCGAGTAGTACTTAGGGATCGAATCCACAGGGAATCGCAAATCACACAAACTATTATGAATCCAAATCAAGCTAAGAAAGTATGTATGAATGTAAAGTAAAAGCAAACAAGCAGATTTGTTCTAATAGTCAATTGGACAAAAGAGTTAGGCTATGGGTAATTCTCAGGTATTAATTGAAATCGAAGAATAAAAGACAGTTAGGATTTTATTAAGTGCAGCTCTAGAACTCAAAACACAAGTGTAAAACCAATCAACTTTTGTTGCAGAAATTATCTATGACTAAACCTTGAATTCCAGATTTCTTTGCAAATTCAATAAATAAAGTCAAGCATTAATGTTCAGGTTTTGATTGTTCACAAAATCACTAAGCTAAATTTCTTTAGGGTTGTTAATAATACTTTCGCATCTATTAAATCAACCTAGGGTTTCTAATTTCAGTTGATCAATCCTAAAATCAGAGTTAAAGCAATCTAGATGAAGAACATGTACATAAATCCCAGCAGTATTCAATCCTAGCAATTTTTCATCAATCCCTTGAATCCCCAAAACCTAATAAGCAAACTACTCCGACATAGATGATGAAAACATTATGAATGAATAAAATTGCATAAAAAGATAGAGAAGGTGATACAAAGGGTTCGAAATCTGATAAGAACAAGTGCGGATTTGTCTCCCTAAAAGCTCTACAAATCAATCTCTTTCTCTCTAAATCGAAAACAACAACTCCCAACTCTAAAGTTAATCTAAAACTATATATAATCTGGATAGATCGGTTTGGACTTTTCTGTAAACTTCTGGGTTTCTCGGGCAAAAAGTGGAAATTCTTCAAAACTTGCAATCTTCTCGTCAGACAGATGTGTGTCGATCGACACAACTAGTCTGTGTTGATGGACACAAGCTCCGAAATTCAACTTTTTCTATTGTCAGACACGTACGTCGATCGACACACATGGGTTGTGTCGATCGACGCAAGTCTCCGGCTTGTCACTTCGGCTCTTCTTTCCTTGATGCTCCAAAATACTCCAAAAACTCTCATTATGCTCCAAACGTACATGAACCTATAAAGTAATGAAAAGACTCGAAAAACACCAAAAAGATTCTATAAAAATGACTTATATCATGGTCAAAAACGGGTAAAAATCACGATATATCATTAGACAACTCAAGATATCATTACGCATTTGCTGGCTCCTCTGCCTCCGTCTTATCTAACGTTACCTTCTTCTTACCGCCAATATTAAATCTTCATGATGATTCCTAACAACGATCTTCCGCTCTGTTCTTTTCTTCCCAACAACAATTAAACCAACCAAGAATATACTCTTCAATAGGTTTTTTTTTTAGAATGACAAACCCTTTCTAAAAATTGCATCTACTTATTAACATTTGTTCATTAGGCATTACAACCCAGAGAGAACATATGTACTAAGTTTTGATGTGAGTCTCAAATAACTGCTGGGAAATTTAGAAAATTGACTTTCATAACGTGAGAGACGGTGGAAAATTAGATCATAGACAAAAACAAACCTGATATTTACATACGGGTGACGGGTCAATATACATGTGACAGAATCTCCACCGAGGTAGCGTATGTTACTGAAAATGATTGGGAAAAAGAAATAAAACACTGTAAATTTAAGTTGCATGAAAAATCATTGTAAAGCACATAGTTGTAGAGAACATTAGATTGTAAGACAAAGCGAAAAAAGTTATTGCCTCTATCTTCGAAGCTACAGTAAAATAAGATTCAGACTTCGTATTTTGCTTTATCTTTTTCTAGGCCCTCTCCGTTTCTTGTCAAATCACAATTTCATCTAAGCTTAAGCTTAAAGGCTAAGAGACAAGAAAGAACTGAGTTGTTGTACGTTAAAGTGTAATAACAACTCTCAAAATCGTGATTTGAAAACTGTGGTAATTCTCAAAATCATAAGTTTTACAAAGCTAGAGCAGAAGCGAGAAGTTTAAAACTTGTACGAAATATAATTTTAAAAAGTTTGCTTAAACTTTGTAGAACTCCACTTCCCTTATTTTCGCTCGTTTTGACCAATCAAACCCCAAGATATATAAGCTTATTATCTTCTAAGTAGTACGTAATCAATGTCATGTATTTAATCTTCTTCACAAAGCTTTCTCTATGTAACGCTAGTCTCTTCTTGTAGTAACTTTACTTATGTAGTAACACCTATGGCAATCATCATTGTGATAAGCTTCCACGCCCATTTGTTTATCGTTCACTTCTGGGTCTTTTTTTTCTATCAATCTATTTACAATTGAAGTCCGCCTCCTTTAAGACCATGAAGACATTAAGTCCACAAAACCTGAAAACCAACTAACATAATTTATTTTGTTTTACTGAAATCTGGTTGAGTTCAATTTCTGAGAGACGTTGTTAACGAAGATATCTCCGCCTCCTTTAAGACCATGAAGACATTAACCATGTTATGCCAGCAGATTTCGCTTTGGCTTCTTCTCCAAATCACATTTGCATATGCCACGATTTCCTTTTTATTGGATATGAATTCTGCTGGGTTCTTTTGTTAACACTTGGTTTAACTTGCACCTATAAATCCCAATATTAATACGATCTCTGGCCACTGCATATAGACTTTTGGTGTTTTAAAAAGCTCAATGGATGGATCATACATATATTCTATAAAACTTTTCCACAAGTTCTCAAGGCCAAGTGATATCTTTCTTGTATAGACATAAGATAATTTAGACTTGAAATATCACAAACACAAAACATGTTATCTTGTGGGTTCCAGTAGATCGGCCCTCTAGATCTATTATGATCTAAGTCATCTGACTCTTGTCTCTGGTTGGTGTCCTCATCTCTTTGCAACCTGACTTTTGCCTCTGGTTGCTACTAAGTTTAGTGATTTTTCGCCCTAGCTTTCCTTCTCTTCTGCTCCATCCATTTGCCTTCTTCTCCTCTTGGTTATTGCGTTTTATACCATAATCTACTTTTCCCATATCTGTTTTTCCGATTTTGAAAAATCAAAGGCCAAAGTCTTTCACTTACATAACGATCATGATTATGTAGTAGGAATATTATAGCATTTGAAATTGGAAGAGAGTAAAGAAATACCTTACAATGATCCATTGGAGGATTCATGGCCTTTGAAGGAAGAAGAAGAAGAAAGGGGGATTAAATATGGTGATCTTAGAGTTTTTGTGAGTAAGTGAAAGGCAAGGAAGCGAGGGTGATAGAGAGTCTCCAAGGTTACCGAACGAAGAATTAGAAGAGTCCCTCAGTTTTAGGTGTTAAAGTGAGAGTGAATTTTGGAGATTGGGGAAGCACAAGATTAGTAACATGCGGTTGGTTTATATAAGCTAGAGAGGGGAAGATCATGGAGGAGTGGGTTGTGGCAATTGATTTGCGACAACGGGAAGGACAATGTAACAGTGGTCGAATTCATCAAGGTTGGGAAGAGGGATAGTAAGAGATTCAAAACGTGTTCTAGGTCTTGCTAGGGCTCGGCGGAAAAGGGGAATCGTGAGGAAAGAGACAGTATGTGACTGTTACTATAATGTTAATAATGTTGGGATGCCATTTTTGTTATCTAATATGTATATAGACAAAGTATTCGTGAGTTTGTTTAGAGAATAGTCTGCTGACGTGGCAAGATTTTAGAGCCTCTTTTTTGCTTTAGGACTCCCAATCATTTGATAAAATCTTACAATTTTCATTGGTCATAATATATAGAAATGTAACCCAAAAATGTTAATTAAAAAGCACCCTTCTCCAATAAAACAAGTTACTAAGAAATATAACCAAATTAACAAAAAAGATATACTAAAAATTATCTTTCGTTTTCTGTTACTCTCACAAGTCACGACATCTAAAAAAAAGCTCCCCTTCAAAAAATAAAAAAATTCACCGAAAACAGAGCTTCTCTTTCGTTTTCAAAATTTCAATCTTCTTCTTCTTCTACACCAATTTTTTCTTTTCCCGTTTTGTGATTCCGATTACTCAGCGCCGTAGAAAAGCGTTTCGGACGGTGTCGGAAGCTTTTCTGCATATGGCGGTTTGCTTCTCGGAAAAGAGAATATCATCAATCTCTGCAAATTTCTCCGTCGCTGTTCCGCAAAACGGAACTGTTTCTCGGTGTTTCTGTGAAATGAGAAACCGGAATTAGGTTTTTTCTTATGGGGAGATTGAGAACAGCTTTTCTCGCGATCTCAATCGTTGCTTTTGTTTGCGTTTCCCAAGAGATTATCGCTCGTAACGGTGCGAATCGCTTACGATTCTCCTCCGTCTCCGTTAACCCTAATTCCATCGATTACGGCGACTCTCACGGTGGCGATGTGGTAAATTCATTGTCATTGTTAGTTTTTCCCCCAAACTTATGATTGAATCTAGCCTTAGATTTTGCTCGAAGTTTCGATTTATGTTACATATCTGGTTATTGTTTTTTGACGACGATGATGTCAATTTGTGATAGGCAGAGCAAACATGGATACATTGTAGAAAAGATTGTCTTCACTATATACAAGCAAATGAGTACTTGAAATTAACAAGATATCGGTTTTCGAATCCGAGGAACGACCATTGGTTCAGCGATTGGTTTCGACCTCTAGGCGAAACTACGAGCTATTATCCGAGAAGGAAATTGATCAGTAGAAGAAAAAAGTTTAGAGTATCTGCTCCGAATTTCGGACTTGGTCCTGCGCCAAGTTTCGCACCAGGTTACGCGCCAGGGCTTGCTCCGAGTCCTCGTAGTTATGATTTGGTTGCACCTTCAAGCTCTCCATCTCAACATTCGTATTCGCCAGTCGAGTCACCGGATGAATCAAAGTCCGGTCCAAGTAAGAGAAAACCGAGTGTTATTGCTCCTAGTCAAAGTGTTCCAGGTCCTCCTCCTCCTCCTACACAAGAAAAAAAGATTGATATCCTAAAGGAACTTATTATCGCCGTTGCATCAACTGCTGCATTGACGTTCGTTCTTGTTGCGTTGCTGTTCTGGTGTTGCTTTAGACGCAATCGTGGTAACGCGGTTGGTTCTAGAGATGGACCGAGAGATGAAGGACCACTATTACATTTAGTTGATTTACAAGCTGGTATGGTGCTTTTTGTCAAAAGGGTTCTGGTTTTTAATTTTTCTTCTCTTACAAGAGAATGTAACTCATTTTTTTGGTCTTTTCGATCTTGTAGGATCTAATGAGAACTCTCCCACTGCCGCCGCAACCACTAGCAGGAAAATGTTCAGTGCTAGTTCCAAAAAGAGGTCGTTTCTTTCAAGAGTATCATTTAAGAGACATGGTAATGAGTTTTCGACAGGTGAAGCGTCATCTTCTGGACTTCCTCCTTTGAAGCTTCCACCTGGAAGATCAGCTCCTCCTTCAGCTCCTCCTCCTGCTCCACCTCCAAAGCCGCCGCCACCTCCTCCTCCTAAAGCTCAGCCTCCTCCACCGCCTAAAATTGCTCGTCCACCACCTGCACCACCGAAAGGTGTGGCTCCAAAACGACAAGGACATAATTCATCCGGAGATGCATCCGATGTTGATTCCGAGACTGGAGCTCCGAAAACGAAACTAAAACCGTTTTTCTGGGATAAAATGGCAAACCCTGATCAGAAAATGGTTTGGCATGAGATTAGCGCCGGTTCATTTCAGTAAGTGCTGAATTTGCATCTTCTTTCTTAACCTTTTTTTTTTTCTGTTTCCGGACTTGCATTAATCGCATTCTCTGCTTTTCAGGTTCAATGAAGAGATGATGGAGTCTTTGTTCGGTTACAATGATGGTAACAAAAACAAAAATGATCAGAGGAGAGATTCAGGTCGAGACTCTCCTGTCCAATATATACAGATAATTGACACAAGGAAAGCACAAAACTTATCGATTCTTCTTCGAGCTTTGAATGTAACAACAGAAGAAGTCGTTGATGCCATCAAAGAAGGTTGGTTATATTAATCTCACCATCTCTTTTCTCTAATTAGCTATTATACCATTAGTTGTTCGATATTTGAAATGTAATTTCTTATTCTGTTCCTAAGGTAATGAGCTCCCGGTCGAGCTGCTACAAACATTGCTAAAGATGGCTCCAACTCAAGAAGAGGAACTCAAACTTAGACTATACTCAGGCGATCTTCACTTACTTGGTCCCGCGGAACGATTCCTGAAAATTCTTGTCGATATACCTTTTGCATTCAAACGTATAGAGTCACTTCTATTCATGATCTCACTTCAAGAAGAAGTCTCTGGTCTCAAAGAATCACTCGCAACGCTCGAGGTAGGTCACTCACAAAAACCCTTAAAAAGAAGAATCTACCATTATTATTACCTTCTTCTGTACAAATCTCTCTTGTGTTCTGTCTTGTCTCAGGTGGCTAGCAAGAAACTGAGAAACAGCAGACTGTTCCTAAAACTACTAGAAGCAGTTCTCAAGACAGGGAACCGAATGAATGTCGGAACTTTTCGTGGTGACGCACAGGCTTTCAAACTCGACACTCTCTTAAAACTCTCTGATGTCAAAGGAACTGATGGCAAAACCACACTTTTACATTTCGTTGTTCTTGAGATCATTCGTTCTGAAGGAGTTCGTGCTCTTCGCCTCCAGAGATCAAGCCAAAGCTTCTCAAGCGTTAAAACAGACGATACAATCGCAGACTCAAGCCCACAATCAGTCGAGCGTTATCGAAGCACGGGTCTTCAGGTCGTTTCGGGATTAACCATAGAGCTCGAGGATGTCAAAAGAGCAGCAATCATAGACGCAGATGGATTAGCTGCAACATTAACTAATCTAAATGGCTCACTTACGAATGCGAGAGAGTTTCTGAAAACTATGGATGAAGAGAGTGATTTCGAACGCGCTTTAGCGGGATTCATCGAACGCGCAGACGCTGATATCAAATGGTTAAAGGAAGAAGAAGAGAGAATAATGGCATTAGTGAAAAGCTCTGCGGATTATTTCCATGGGAAAGCTGCGAAAAACGAAGGGCTACGTTTGTTCGCTATCGTACGCGATTTCTTGATAATGTTGGAGAAAGTTTGCAGAGAAGTTAAAGAAACCACGATAAAGACGATGAATCAGTCTAATAAGAAAGAAAGCGAAATGAATTCGGACAGTAATCAACCATCACCGGATATTCGACAACGTTTGTTTCCGGCAATTGCTGAACGGAGAATTGATAGTTCGGATGATTCAGACGATGAAGATGATGAGAGGAGTCCAGCTTCTTAGTTTTTGATATTCCGGCGAGCTCCGGGAAGAGATCGATCGCCGGAAAACGTAGTAAAAGAAGAGAAGGAGGAAGAAGTTTGAAGTTTGACAAAAAGGCGGGGAAATGTCTTTTCCCGTTACCAGTAAGTTGTTAGCTAATTTGAAAATCAAATTGTTCGATATTGTTTTATTATACATTATATATATATATAATATATATCGTATATTTGTAACTAATTTCTTTTTTGTGAAGAAAAAGATAGATACATGCATTTTTTTCAATCGGAGATTCAGATTCTTTTTGCTATTTGGTCTTAAATCTTGTGTCAAAAAAAATTATACTGATTATTCTGATGGATTTGAATTGGTAGTTGGAAAACAGATTGGTAACAAAATGTCTCAAACAAAAAAAAAAAAAAAAAAAAGTCTCGGATAATTAAGATTATACATTTTCATTTATTAATGGCCCAAACATGGATTGCAAGCGATACTTTAAGATTGAGTTTCTTGAATCTTATCTGTATTTTTTAGTTACCACCAGGCACCAGCCAAAAAAACTCACAAAAACAAAAAAAGTTACAACTTCCAAGTATACAGTATTCCACCATTTCATTTTGCTCTTTTTTTTGTTTTAAAGCCAAGCTTTAATTTTGATTTAGGAACAAGAACACATGAACTACTACTATTATTATTATTATTAAGGTAACAAAAAAAAAAAAAGAGACAACCTAGTCAAATGATTTCTCTGTGAGCCTAATCTAACGAGAATAACAATGGCCCTAACCCAAAGTTATTATCAAATTTTCAAAATCACATATATGGCAAAGCTATACACAAGAATGATGGTGGGAAAGCTGAAGGACTTGCACCGATTTGCTTTGGTCATCATGGATAAGAGGAGACTGTATATAGTAAACTGTGTGTTGCCCCGACCGATCGCTTTCCCAAAAGGGGAACCTGCTAAATAAAAGGAGAATGTTTTTTTTACCTAACTATCCCATGTCGGTTGGAAGACATGCCGTCTGTTTCTTAGCCACTGCAACATTTCTCTATCTAGTGCCGAGTTATTGAGGACAGCATCGAACATTGGGCTGCCAAATACTCTAGGAGCGCTTTTGAACGTCCATATTTTGTCCTTTGGCCACGGTTTTTGAGGTTGCTTAAACTGTACACACGAGATAAATGAACCATGTCATGGACAGTGGGAAGACAGATGAAATGCATTTCAGAGGTGGATTAAGTAAGAAATTACCATCTGTGAAATCATTGTTTTCACCGTCTTTGGGCCATAAACACGTTGCTTCGATGGTTTCTGGGCCTTGGCATAGAAGGAAGCAATATCGGGTAAAGACAAGCAACCTCTGGTTGTTCTCACCAATGTAAGATCTGGATCGGTATTTGTCTGGTTATACCAGTAAATCAGCTGCCCGAGACAATAGTTCTCGCCATAAGTCTTCCGGTACTCCTTTATACTCTCACCTAACTTGTCAGCATACTTGGCCCCCAAATCTAACGGACTAATGTGTACAGGAGAAGAGATAAATGACTTATATTCCTGTGACATATCAAGATCCATCTGTCAGAAGAAATTCAACAAGATTCCTTCTTTAGTCACTCAAATTATATGAAAGAACTTACCCGAACTTTGAAAAAACACTTCGTATAGGCATATATGTGAATTAAATCAGCTGCAGCATCATTCCGACACTTGTATGTACATGGAAGATCTCGGATCTCATCTCTCAACCTTGACAGGGAAATATTCTTCGATATGAGGGTACTATTTCATAAGAACGTTTCAAGCATAGGCAATATAATAGATGTACTCACCAAATTAATGATCTCTGAAGTTCCTTAAGGACATCCGCAGATCCAGATGGATCATGGGCACGAATCTTGGATCTGAGCTCAATAAGAATGCCTTCTTCCACATGCGCAGACAGGCACTGAAGAAGCTCATCAACTAAGGAGCCATCCCCGTTCCATACATAAGAGACTGTTTCTTCAGGACCAAGCCTCTCCAGCGGAGGAGGAGCATTCTTTGGATCCCCAAACACGCGTCTCATAACATATCTTACCTGTGTATAACATTAATCAGAAACTACCTTGGTTTGGGAATACTTACACAAAAAGTATGAAAGGCAAAGCACATAACATTAATGTTTGCTTTTATGAAGAGAGATTCCAATTACCTTGTCAAGTGTAACAGCCAAATTCTGAAGCCTCTGATTGTAGACACCCTCTGCCTGTCTCGTTAAAGTTATAGATAAAATAAGCATAGAAGAATTGGAGAAGAAATCAAACCACTTTTTACTACATCCCCAAGCTAACAAGTAGTTCCGTGGCACAAAAGCCATGAACTATCGACAGTGACAGAACCCACATAAGGTTAAAAAGAGTGATAGTCTCACCTGAACCTCAGCATCACTTTTCTCAACATCAAGGTGTATATCTGAAAAATATTTTCTCTTTTCTTCCAGATTGTGCTTAAGAATTTCCTCAGGAAGCTTAGTTCTCTCGAAATTGATGAATCGCACCTTTATGCACAAGAAATTTCGGTGAGAAGTTATTATCCCATGATTTGTACTGCAATAAACTAACATAAACTGTTCAAGACTAACCAGACGAGCAGAATACGCAATCACCCAATCTGGCAATCCTCCAAGTAAACAACTTCCCAAACCAGCTCTTCCCAGCTCAAGATAATCTTCTTCTGAAACTGAATTCAGTATACAAGCTTCCAGCATCAGTCTGTGTCGTTCCAGTAGACCATGCCATTCCTTCAACACCTGTTACAATATGATTCAGAAAATTAAATCGACATTCAAGGTTCAAAAGAAAAGATTTATTAAACTTTGGTACAAAGGAACTAATTAGCTTATTATTGAACAAGGATACAACAAACTTCTGGCCCTTTCAATTCCATTAACAGAGTTGATAACATAAATCTCACAAATCTTTGATACCAGTAAATATAATCATATACTCTGTTAACAGTGGAAATACCTTCAGAAATGCACCTTCACCAGTGAGATTCAAGTAGCTGCCTCGGCATACTTGGCTACCACACAAGCAAACAGACGCTTCATATTCTTCCTTACTCTGTCGCATACGAAAGCACCATTCTTTAATCAGTGGAGTGGAAACATAAGGATTAACCCAAGTAAATAATACTTTCCTACAGTAGAAACTAAATAAAAGAAGGGAGCGAGAGGAACAGACCTCAGTAACAGAATTATAATCAAAAGTTATCTCCTCGCCATACTCAATAGAACGTACTGAATAGATGCCAATCTGATAGTGTCCATCCACTGCAGTAACCCTGGAAGCACCAGATGACAGAGAGGAAAAATGAGAGAACTGTTTATAATTGATTATGCATGTATCATGTATGAAACGGATTATACCAACTGTCACTTAGTTCTGCTCTCTGAATTCAGAATTCTGGAGGAAATGAATGATTGCAGAAGGGAAGAATTTAACTTACTTAGCTTCACAGTTAGGTCGGCAAGAGTGACAAATTCGACTCGCATAATTAGCCTTGTGCATGGCATCAACAACAACTAAATCATATCCATCGGCATCACCCTGCCATGCAAAATCATAAGTAAGAAAATGGTATAAAATATTATATACAAGCCCAAGCATCATATTTTCTTCATACCTTTGGTCTCTCAAGATATATATTGTAGAACTCTGGTGCAGGATCAGTTTTGTTTTCCTGTAAGGAACGAATCCCATCTTGCTTCTCAAACCATTTCCAAACAGGATAGACCTACAATATCCAAAACTAGTCAGCATCTATGTTTGGTGCTTCCTCTCAGAGAATGTTTCAATATCTAAGCACAGCAGGATAGTAAACTTCAGAAAATGTTTCTGCTGCAGCTGAGCAACTGGAAAACATAATACTGAAAAGCTGCAGACCCACCTCTCCAAGAAATTCAACAACAAAATCTTCTTCCCCAAAACCACCTTGTTTGTTGCACACAACACCGAGGCCCTACTTGGACAAAAAACAAAGCAGATTAGCAAAAATGTCCTAGATAGAATGATGGATTCTATGAATGAATGATAAAGCTATACCTTCCGATAAGAAACATAATTATCATCAGATCGACTTTCTATTGCCTTTAAGACGCCTTGACACATCCTCAGTGTTCGTATATCACACTCTTCACGAGCAGTCTCTTTAAGCTCTTCAATCACAGGCCTTAAAGGGAATACCATGGGGGTGTTTCCGGATCCAGTGAACAGCCGAACTTGCTTGTTCAGGGTACGTAAGACTACATCTTCTATAAATGAATGTTTATCCTGCAGTGACCAGTCCAGTTCTCTGGGCATCGAATCAAGTAAGAGATTATGGGTGTAAGGATCGATTCCATAAACCTCTTGCTCTAGAACCTCATCGCCAAGAAGCTTTCTTGGTTTATACTCCTTGACTTCAGGAAGTTCCATATCTAACTCTTCAGTGCCATTTCTTTGCGCATTAAGCTTCTCACCATAGTCCTCTGGCAAAGAAACCCGCATCTTTCGTTGTACCTCCTCCTCGTCCACAACAATTGCGTAGTTCTCAATCACTTCATATTTCCTAGTGACTGGTGGCACAAGACCAGCTTTGGTCATACGTGCACCCCATTCACGATCTTCGGTCCCAGAATCAAAGGATTCTTCTGCTGTGAAGTATCTTTCGACGCGTGAGTCCTGTGACCGGCCTTCTGAACGGATGTCTGATTCACTTTCTGAAGCTGAAGCTGAGCTATAATTGTCACTTTTGCCATTGTCAGAGAGCTCAGAAGATGTTTCACTTCCCGAACCAAAGGATTTACGATTCAGTTTAGACAAACGCCTTTTGATTTCTCGGTCAGATGCATATTCTCCGTAATCAGAAGCACCATTTACACCAAATGTGTCACTAGTCCTGCTCATGTATTTCTTTTCAGTTACTGTTTTGCTCAACTTCTTGTTGTACTTCGAGGCTGATGAGAGCCCAGAGCCATCTTGCCATGACTTCATTAATTCATCTCTTCCATACGAAGAAGTAACCATAGAGACCTCTTCCAAACGTGTGGCAAGTTGAATAAATAGTGCGATGATTCGGTTCATGTCTTTGGATCCCCCCCTATTCCTCCCTCTGGATACACAAGATAGAGTCAGAAGCAAAGTTACAAAACCAGTAGTAAGGAAAATGAAAAATGAGCTCCTACCTTTATACAACAGATTACTTTAACTACTACGAGTCTAGGAAAGCAAATATTCAACAACAAGACAAATGTTAGAAATAAGCAAACCTACAGCTTAACAAACGGAGGGCCAGAAACCAAGCACACAGCAAGAAAACGATTATTGACTTGAAATACCCATAACCCAGAAAGGACATTAACAGTCATTCAACAAATTGTTTGGCAAGCAGAGTTGCAAAGAACTTATCCATAATTTGCAAGAAAAAGATTGAAGTGTTATTGGCATAATCATGTACTAAAAGAAGCCACTGAGACAGAGAAAAAGGAAGCCTACTTAATTGCTTCCCTGCACATCCGGCTTATATCCTCCTTGACAGATCTCAAACCATGACTAACGTAGTAACCGTTTTCCATTTTTTCCTCGATTTGAGCAACCTGGTATTTAAAAATATATTAAGATTAATATCTAAGAGAATATAAAGAAAAGGTAGCAGACATAATATTCAGCAGACAAGAGTACCAGAAAGCACCTTTAAAGCAAAGAAATCAAAAGTATTCTGCTTCATGATACCCCTAAGGCTTGAAGCAAGAAATTCCTCCACTCGCTTATACCCATGTTCTGACTTTTTAATCGCCCATCGCCTGATACGAGCATCCCTGGATAGTATGGCCGATGACCTCCTTGCATCGTACAATTTTGAGCGTTTGTACAAGCTTCTTTGAAATAACTGATTGGCTGAGTCCCGCTTTTCTACTCGATCAAAGTAATCCTTAAGGTTACCAAAGTCATCTGTATCGCCCCCTAAACTCTTAGACTTAGCAACATCTGTAATCTGTTTGAGACTCCTTATCCTGGAAAGCAGTTCACCTGACCGAGGTTGCTGGCATCTGAGCCAACTTACTTTTTTATAGTTCAATGTCAAATCTCGAAACTGGGAGCAGCCTGTGATGTCTACAGAAGATATATGGGGAAATGAACGAAGAATTTCCTCAAGCATGCTGGCAGTCACGTTTGTACAACCAACCAGAATCATAGAGTCTATCTTCTCCTTGTTGTAAGTGTTCTGCAAGAGAATGTCATGTGAGAACAATGAAAATACTAGATTTCTCAAATTCTGTAAACAGAAAGCATAGAGTGTTCACCATGATACTCCAGAGTCTAGAATCTGTGCAGTAGGGACCCAAAGAAGATAAGTAAACCTGTCTTGAAATATCCTTGTATGAATTAACAGTGGCCTTCCAATGTCTACAAGTCATGGAAGCAAACGCAAGTGATTTTACATCATATCTCAACATATGAAACACCCGTGCTAATACACGACCATCCAACAGATCCCAGTAAATCCCCACGGTGCCAGAAGAACCACTTCCTTCAACATGGAAGGTAGCATCCCCACATAGATTCTCAAATGTCAACTCATCCTTCTGGTACATGTGTGCATCTTCCACTTCAGAATCCTCTCCACTTTCACCAGACATCAACCGAGCTCTTTTCGTGTAGCATGAATCAAATTCTGAGGTTTATAAACAAAAAATAAAAGAGAAAAACGGTCAAAAACATTTAAAAGCACGAATTGAGTATTGGTATAGCCAGAAGGAAAGAAGATAGCAACCACCCAAGTTCAGAAAACAAGAAACTTGAAGGAGAGAAGAAGATAGCAAGCACCCAAGTTCAGAAAACAAGAAACTTGAAGGATGCTGACCAAAAAAAGTATGAGTCATAAGATGATTGGAATGAGGTTTAAATTCTGGTAGTTGTGTCATACCTGAAGATTGGTACATGAACTTTTCACTCTCTTTCTTTGGCTGTCTTGCATGGATCCAAGAGTCTAAAACATCGTTTACGGCAGCAGAAAACTCCCGACTCTTGAATGTTTTCATAACCAATTGATGGAGTTTCCCACGGAAATAACCAGGAAACTGAGGGTACATACCATGGAACGAGCTTAGACTTGTGTCCATTTCAGAACTCTTGAAATCCTGCGACTCTGAGACAACAAGGCTTTGACAATCTGAAGGCAGAGCTGGGCTTTTCCCTCGAAGCTTGGCAATAATTTCAGGAGTTTTTGTGATAGAAGTAACTGGGACCCAGATTTTATCAGATTTCCTAAAGACACTGCTGTGGCTCTTTATCAAGCCCTTATCCACCAATATCTGGAGCTCTGAAACTGTCAGAGGTCCTTGTTCTTGCCCAGACCCATCCATGTAGAACCAATCACCCAAATGCAATTGCAAATCATCAACCGTACACAAACGATCCCTAGGGGTGTTAACAGATGCATCAGTTCTCCAAAATCCCTGCAAATCTTGACCATCACAAGCGGTTGATTGAGAATGACTTTCAACTGATTCCCGCTTGGAATCACTAGATGCAGGGGATGGACGAGTAGGCCTTGAAGAGCACTTCTCCCGACCACGAACTTTAACACGGGGATCAGGAATTGATGAAACTTGGTCATTAATGACCAAAGAGTTAAGCCTAACTACCGACAGCACACTAGCCTTTACTCCCCGCGCCTGATTTCTCTCATCCACAGCAGAAAAGGCCCACGGGGGAAGTTCAAGCCTAGAGTTACTGAGAGGATAATACAAACTATCCTTGTGATGCCACCGAGGATCCTCATGACCAGACTTCTGCATCAGGCATAATGGGAAACCATCATTCAGAACAATTTTCTTTTTGTAATTTCTGTCTTGTGAAGCTTCATCATGTCTAATCCAGTCCCCGCCTTTGCAAGACCAACGACCTGAAAACCAGCTGCCTACCTCATCGCTCTCAGAACCATAAACATTTTCTGACTTAAATTCTTCAGTTGCCCTTGTCTTGGGCAAGGAATGTCCTAAAAACTCCTTAAGCAGTAGATCCCACTGCTTTGGCTCTTTATCGTGACGCCAGGTGATACCTGCAAATCCCAGAGTATAACTTTTAAACAGTGTTATGCAAAACATGCAGTTACACAAGAAGCTATGAGTATTCAAAGTTAGTGTCGTCTAAATGGATCTCCATTTCATGCAGAAACCATCATATGGTAATAGGCTATTACATGTCTAGCAAACATCAAATACTCCCTAACACTTTTTTTTGTGCCAAACACCCTCATTGGAATGCAAACACTAAAGCGATCTAATAGATATGAACATATCTACCATAAGTACATATAAACATGTTTCTCGTTCTGTTTTCTGCTTGCAGAAGCTGGCAAAGTTGGGAACGGAAACTGCCAGGAAGGAACAGAAGCAAATAGAAAGAAAAAAAAATCATATCATGCTACAAAAGTGCAAGTGGTGCCAATAAAACAAACCTTCAGATGTCACACATCTTCTGGTCTCTTCAACCTCAACTTTAACCTGCAGAGCCTCTGCAGAGTGATAAAAAAAGATAAGCCTATGTTAGGTACGGCATAGAAGCCTCATGATGCAATCAACTAAATATACTAAGAAATTTTGGGCTGGAAAATACAACTATATGTACATCTATTACAGTACCTCCAAGTATTTCAATTTCCCTGCCAGAAGTGATAGTATAACCCTCCAAGAGATTCTCGATCCTCTTATCAATCTGGAAATCTTCACAATGTTCTACCAACAATTCATTAATATCTGGTGCAGACACTGATTCACGCAAGGAATCTCCAGTTTCGTGCTCCATACAAACTGCTTCAGCGGTATCTGCAATGTCTTCTAATAAATTACCAGGAGCTTCAGGAGGATTGACAAGCTGTGTCACTGCATCTGACACCACCGATGGAAAATCGATGTTGACATCAGGAGATGTTGCGTTTTCAATAGTGACCCACCTATTATTATCTGAATGTTTAATCATATGATCGGAGAAAAGAATGCCTTGCTCCATAAGAGCTTTCAGCTCAGATAACCTTGCAGGCCCATGTTCCATGCCATGGTAATCAAGATAAAACCACTTCCCCAAGGATGAATCAGCGTGATGGCAACTCTTGGGTAGGGGATTCACCAGCTCATGAGGTGGTGTGTCACAAATGTCCATATCTACCTCCATTGATGACAACTCTTCGGTAGGGGGTTCACCAACTTGCACAGGCTCTTTTCCCTTTGCACATGGACTTGGAATCTTGGTTGGGTCACAGACAGAATTTTTCTCAACCACAGGATTATTGTTGTACAAATTGTTTTTACCTTGCAATTCTTTGCTTGAAGAGGTAGACTCTATTCCATTAGAATCCTTATTTCTGTGCTTATTCTCATGCTCCATACCAGTCTGGGAATCCCTCCACTCCCTAACTCCATTTTTCCTGCTTATTTCTCTGTAGCCATTACGCCTGTTACGATCGCTCTGGGTATCTTCCATATAGTTAGGAGTACAGTCCCTGCGGTCACTGGGCCTAGAGCGATCATGAGGTGACCACTCAGAGTAACTTGGACTTCTTCTATAATCATGGTGACGGCTGCGGTCACGTGGAGACTTTTTACGAGCATGTGAAGACTTTTCAAAGATGTATGGCGACCTCTCCCGGGCATATGGTGACCTCTCCCGGGCGTATGGGGATCTTTCCCGAGGAACTGGACTTCTGTCCCTGTGTTCATGGTACCTGGACCGGTCGTGTGGGGACCGGTCAGATCGTGCAGGGCTGTGTCCATGTCTGTCTGTAAAAGCCCTGGCCGGGAAAGATGAGTCTTGATGCTTTCGAGGATACTTTTCCAGAGATGAAGGTTTTGATGAATATGAATCTCTGTACAGTCTCTCACCGGAGTGCTGTGAATAGTGGTCTGCGTGAAGAGAGCGGGAACCATCATCTGAAAGTTTTCTAAATTTGGAGCTCCCATAATCCCCGTAATCAGTATATGAGTGTTTGCGCTCAAAGCTATCTGGTTCAGCTTCATGTCGCTTCAATTTGTTCACAGTAGAAGAGTACTCCTTCACAAGATTATTGGGATTGTTGTATTCGTTCTTGTGTAAATTTTCCTCTATTACAATTTTAGAACTGATCCTCGTAGACCTGTCATGCCCACTTCTGAACTCTCTCCGGCTGTAAATATCCTCATTCGCAAACCTTCCACTGGGCGGGGTAGGCTCATACTCATATTCATATTTCCACGTTTTCTCTCTGTCTACTCCATTCCTACGAGCTCTGTTGTAACTGTAATCATCCACTTTATGCCATCTGTCTGGTATGAACTCCCCCTTCTCAATCTCATCACTGGGATCTCTCCATGATCTGAAATCTCTCTCTTCTTTCTCTCCTTTCCTGCTCTTATCTGCGGAAAACTCCCTTCTCTCCACATACCCTTTATGATATTTAAGATAACTAAACTCTCCTTTCTTAGTTTCATCTTTCTTCCAACTCTCCTCGACAATCTCGCCCTTTTCGATCTCACTCCTCTGCAATGACTTAACTGGCGAGATTTCACCGTTCTCCAAATCCCCAGGAGGCTTTATTGTACCTAATTCACCTTCTTCCACTTCATCCTTAAACCCAGAGTCTCCACCGTTTTCCACTTCTCTATTACTACTACTAGTACCACCTTCTTTCCCCAGTAAAAATCCACTCTTCTTATCTTTCTCCTCTTGCTCTTTAAGCTTCAGCTGTGATTTTGCAGGGAGTTGCACTAACTGCTGTTTCTCCTTCTCCTCTGCTTGTTTCTGTTGTTGTTGTTGTTGTTTCTGCGGCTGCTTTGGCTTCCTCACGACAACTTTACGAATTACCTTAACAATTCTCTTCTTCTTAACTGGTTGAGACGTTGAGGTTTTAACCGGTTGAGACTCAGGAATCTCAGTTGTATGACCATTATCCGAAGTACCAACACTTTTACTATTATTGCCTCCACAAAGAGTCGTCTTCTTCTCCACAATTGGAAGCTTTTCCATGATATTCAGTAAAGGCATGCATGCGACTCCCCCATCGCTCATGGAAACACAAAATCTGTAAATCCCAAAAGCTTTCCCCTAATTCTCCCCTTTCCCAGGGAAATCAATACTCATGCTTCAGAATTCAACAAAACCTGCAATCACGAGCTATTAGTAAATGTAGGGTTTTCCCCAGCTTCAAGACAAGACCAAAAGGGGGAAAAACGAAAATCTCAAAACCCTACAGGAACAAAATTGATGAAATAGAGAAGACGTGGAGACGCGAATTGGAGATGGGAAATTTACCGGGAAGATAGCGAAATCTAACGATACGGATCAAGAACCCTAGAATAGAGCTGGGAAGAATATGAATGAACGTAGGGAAGAATGAGAATTTTTATCCAGAACAAAGAGAAATAGATCGAGGTCAAAGAAGATAAAATCGAGAAGAAAACCCTAGAAGCTCTTTCACTAAAATCTCGAATCTATATGTTCCCGTTTCGCCGGAAAATCTCTCTGTCGCCGCCGTGAGTTTAATCTCTCTGCGACCTTCGCTTCTCTTCTGTATCGTTGTGCTCTCTTTCTCTCTCTCTCTCTTTCTCCGTTATGTTTTTTTCTGATGAAAGAAGAAGCCGTCGTGTTATTACATTTTTTCTGTATATTTATTTTCCTTTAATGATTTTTTTTTCTCACATACTTTTTTTTTTTTAATTTTCTCAACTTAATTAATTCGTATATGATATTAGTGTAATACAAATTAGAATAATGGCAACAGAACAAAAAAAAGATGAGTAAATAAAATGGTAATGAAAGATTTTGTATTAGTTAATAGAAGGGATAAGTTATTTTTAACGATTTTATCTTTATCATTTAAATATTATAAGATTGATAACTTTTATTGTTTTTACGTGAACATTTTAACTTATCATGTGGATTTTCATTATTAATATATCAATATTAGTAATATAGTCATCAACAAAAATAGTAAATAAACAAAAAATATATATTTTAAAAAAAATAAAGTTTCTAAATAGCAAAATATAATGCCTTTTGCAAAGGTCAAATAGAAAAGAAAAAAAAAGGATTTGGATGAAATATTTAGTAAGTTTTCTTAGCTAACTAGGTTTTGTACCCACGCTACGTGTGGGTTTGTGTTACCAATATACGCGTTTAATATATATATTTGGATTTGCTAATTTTTAAATTAGGTAGACGTAGACATTTACGAATACAAAAGTGTTATGGTAAAAAGTGAAACAATCGTAAATAATTAATTATTAATTTACCATAAAAATTAAAAGAAATTTTAAAGAATTGCTAATTTTCAAGTGCCACTTTTAAAAAATGCCACATTTTCAAAATATTTGCAAAAATGCCACTTTTTAAAACTATATATTCATTATATTATTTGTGTTTTGATGGTATAAGGGTAAAAACATTTTTAGGGTTTAGAATTTTAAGATTTAATCTTTTTTTTTTTTGGTCAGAAGATTTAATCTTTTAAAATTCATAATTAGTGGCATTTTTGTAAATGGACAATCCAAAATAGTATTTTTAAAAATGTACACACCAAAAGTGACATTTTTACGTAAGGGTTCACCTCTTATGATTGTGGTCATATAAAACTGAATTTTCACCGCTAGGTAGTATAATAAAGAGGTAGTACTAATCTTCCAATTATTGCAGCCATAGGATTCTATTTACAGACACCATACAACCTGTCACAAAACGATGTTGCTGCTAAGTTAGCATCAATGACAAAATATATCAATCAATGAGAGAAAAAAATGTTGAAAAAGTAATGATTTTACCCAAATGCAACCAAATAGACTCGAAAACCTCGTTAAATATAACGGTTTTAAAAATAGTTTATTAGAGAGGCTTCGTGATAGAGAAAGAGATGTATGTGTTTCACTAAAACCAACCTCAATTTTTTTTTTATTGCCAATTTTTGTTTGTCACCCCTCTTTTCTTTTTGGTTGGTTGAAACGATGATATTTTATTATTACATCAAGCCCGTCGACAATCAAGAGCTGAAAACGCTCTTTTAGATAACGAATCCGCCAACATATTGGATTTTCGTAGAACAAAAATAAATAAAAGTTGCCTTAAATGGGTAGCTTACATACTAATCTCGAAAAGAAGGTAATGTATCTCCGTATGTGATTTCTTCTTTCGAAGGAGGTTAAACAAAACCTGAGAATCGGAGCATACGTGTAAGGTCTCAAAACCTTTTTCTCGAGCCTTCTGTAGTGCATTGATCACAGCCCATGATTCGACTGCGAAGACCGATGGAACATTTGATATGGAGTCGACATATTCCTCATTAATGTTCTAAGTTTCATTCTTGAAAAACCATCCTAAGTCTGCACTTTCTTTCTCTAAGCAGCATCAGTAAAGGAGACCGTACTGTTCCCTAGCATATTCTCATTGTATAAAGCACGGAGACACTTCTCTTTGGCAGCTCATCTTGAGCAGCTTGCCACTCTTTTACAATCTGCAATTTGCTGGAAATTCAGCAGTTTGTTTTTAAATAATCATGGGCTAAATGTTTATCCAAACGCTCTCTCAGTTCCTCTTCATCACCAATTTTTTTATACTTGTAAAAAGTTGATGACAATCAAGAATCTTCTTCTTTCAAGAAGTCATCGTCTTTCAAGAGAATTTTTTCCAAAGTTCTCATTTGTGTACAAACATGTACCTTCAATTTTCATGTTCAAATAGCTACACAAAAGTATAGTTAACTACCATTCATACTTAGTAGTAGAAACAATTGTTTAAAACAAAATCTAAATAGACATAACACAATGTTGTTCCAAAATGACTTCCTTAAAATGTAATTTCTGAGATAGACTGTGTGGGAGAAAAATGGATTTGCTCCTTGTAAAATCCAAAGGAAAAAAAAAACAACACGAACTTCAAAATTGCATATATTCAGAAACCAAAGTCAAAAAGGTTTATATTCCTCTCATTCAAGCATCCATACTTTCTTTGAATGAATTTGCATATGCTTCTTTATGCGGATCTTGCTTTAGTACACAAATCAATTTCAGTACAAAAAAAATTGAGTATCATAGAAAAAAGGATATCATAGAAAAAAGTATATTATCTATTCTATTAAATTTCATACATCCCTTGTGTAAAACCTTGTTTCTAAGGTCTCGTTTTTCTGTGATGTAAGGATATGTTATTGTCGTAAAGAATAAAATATAATATGAAGAAAGATTTGATGAATAATTTGATGGCTAACTAATTAAGGAACTTGAAGATCATGTAAATAACATTACATGCTTAGACAAACCTCGCCTCAAATAACTAGAAGTACATGTGACCCTATTAATCGCAAAATCCATCAAACGAAGCAAATAAATCATCGCACGGTGGAACAAATACTTTACTTGATACATGTAATAAAGCAATAAAATTGTGTCGATATATCATAAGATAGAACAATAGCATATAAAAAAAAGAATGACTCGCATATATTACATTCCATCTTTTTCAGTTTCTTGTAAAATTTTCTAATCTCTATTGTAATAATATTATTTTTTGTGGATCGTTGGGAATTTTTCCTAATCTCTTTTGTAGTTAATTGAGAATGAATGTAATATCCTATTTTATTGGGATAATAATTGATTAGAATGTGATATTAATTTTGCCTTTATAATAGGACATCTATACTTTTCCTAAATTTTTCGTAAACTTGAAATAATAACCTTTTTTACTATTTAAGATTTTTAAATTAAAAAAATTTCCTAATCTAATACAACATAATTAACCTAAACACAAATAATATAATGAATATAAGACTTGGAATTATGAGCTAATGATATAAGAAAATCATGTCTTATTTTTCAATTATTATCAACAAAAACAAAATTAACATAATTCTAAATATTTGACGTGTCATATCACTATTGGTTGAATTAAATCTTATGTGGACGCCTTTAGGAGCTAATAACTTCAACTTTTATATAGTATAGATTAGAATATCAAATTTTCAATTTCTAGATTGTCAAGATTTGTAGGTCCTTAATATAATACATGAACAGGGTCTGTATAATATAATACTTCTTTATGTTACATTGAATTTGGTAATTGTGAGATTAAATCATGATGTCAGTATATGCCATTGGTACGAGACTATATATTGGGGTTGTATCAAATACACACAGATGTCTTTGTAAACATGTTTTAGGATCACTAGTTATTCAAAATCTCGTCTCTCTGTATTTTCTAAAATCAATTTCACATAATTGTTTGATCTCTACTATCTAATTTGCAGTTTTAATCGGATGATTTGTGGTTCTTGCAACTGGTTTTCTTATCAGTTATAACAATGGTTTTATTGGTGCGTGTTTATTTACTCTTCTCTTTAAAATTTTAAAACCAATCGAATCAAAGACAAAAAATCCATCAAAACATTAACTAATTGAAAAATATGGATGCAAATAATTGTTGTGGAATGGAGCATTCCACTTGTCTTACACAAAAATAATTAAACGGATGTCTTTTTTTATGAATGGAGCGTAGCACTCCACTTATTTCAAGAAAAAAAACTTACCATTTAGATCTTATATTTTTTTTGTTACTCTACAATGTAAACTTCAATGATTTGATCCAATATTTGTTCTATTATTCTGACTAGTTAGACACATCTGACATTTTACGATGTCAATAAGCATTAAGACTAGCCCAAAGTAAGGCCAATTCTGACATTTTACGATGAAATCCGTTTGGCGCTCAATACACTTTGAGCGGTAACATTTTCACCGTTAATAAACAGACCGAAGACTCTAATCAACGTGACCGAAGCTTAAAGAGATTCTGATTCTCTTTCATTAAAAGAGCCATTAAACATATTAAAAAAAACAACAACTTAAGTACTCGTTATTTCTATAAATATTGTGGGCTTTCTAATGGGCCCGTCGGTGGTTGCTCATTCTTTCATTGAATAACTTTCTTTACTTTATTCAAGAAGCTGAGAAAAATCCAACTTCATCTTTAGAAAATCTTACATATGTTAATTAAAGAGACAACGATAGAAATTCAAGATAAAAATTTGTGTTTTTCTATGAACAAATTACTAACACACCATTTCATCAATATAATATCAGCGAGATAAGTTTTATTTCTGTGGTATTTTAAAGCATTTCTCTACTACTCTTTTCTTCGTAGTTTCTTCCTTAATTTATCATTTTGACTACGAAAGATTTGTGGAGAATAGACAAAGATTTGCAGAATTGGATATTGATTTCTGGAGAAAAGACAAACAAGATTTGCAGAATTAAAAGGTTCAGATTCGATTCATAACAACAATGTAAATAAACCCTAACGATAAAGATCTACAATCACATTCATGGCATAACCAGAGTGGTAATTGATTTCTGATACGATCTCTTCAAAAGAAAGCAAATGGAAAACTACAACACAGAAATGTCGAATACCTTACCCGGCAGGCGGGTAAAACCATGACCAGTTTCAAACTTATGAAGTTTCTGCAGCTGGTTGCGTAACACCGTGCTTCACCAAAAGCTTAGTAAGCGACTCGGGCGAGTGGACATGGTACTTAACATTCCCTGATGGAGTCAGAAACACCTCAGCAAGCTCGAGTTTCTCAGATGTCAAGCTCGTGCTGTCCATCGTCTTGCTCAAAACCTTGAGAGCGAGTTCAACCACCTCTTCCCTAGTTGCATCATCCTTGTAGTCTTGCTTAAGAATAGACTGAGCCGCTTGGTTATTTGCTCCAACAGCTGCAGCTTTCCATCCACCGTAGTTTCCACTCGGGTCACTCATATACAATTGAAACCCGTGGTTCTTGTCCCATCCTGCAAAAAGAAAAGAAACCCCAAATGGACGTAGACCGCCAAATTGTGTGTATCCTTGTTTGGTATCACATAGAGACTGAACAAGCTGCTCAACCGGCATTGGCTCTTGGTACATAAAGGTGTAACGCTGGGCTTGGACTCGAGCTGTGTTGATGAGTATATTGGCATCAGACATTATACCAGCAACTGCACACGCCACATGGTCATCGATCTTGTACATCTTTTCAGTGGAGGTAGAGGTTTGAAGAAGTTTAGATGTGACTTTCTTCTCACCGATCAACACAACTCCGTCTTTGGCCAGAATCCCAATAGCAGAACCAGCATTGCCAATGGCTTCCATAGCGTATTCAACCTGGTAGAGACGACCTTCTGGTGAGAAGATGGTGGTTCGACTATCATACCTCCGAGACATTCTGAAACCCCGAGAAAACAAGAAAAAGATGAGCCGAAGTTTCAATCTTTATTCGTAATATGATAATGTGTGGCTTCCCAAAGAAATTTGAAGAACAAGAGAAAAGCTCCTTCCCCTAACTCATTGTTCAATTTTCCTCCTCTATTTAAGCATTTGACAAGGAAGATAAGCCATCGAAAAAGCTTTGGGTCAAAGTGAATCTCTGTAGATTGATTAGATGAAAATCCATTAACTTGGTCACTCAGACTCAAAAATGGTCACAAAACAACCCAATTGCTCGAAACCAAATATTAGCTAGATCCAAGACGACGAGAACTAAGAATCACGGCGCAAATACATTATTACAAATTCAGTGATTTCTGAGTACTGGCAAGTTCGAACAAAACACCAAAGAATCGCGTCAATAATAAATCAAGGAAATCTGAAGAGTCACCCAGATTCTACACTAGGCACTCATGACCCGTAACAAAAACTAGATGCTATCAAGGATAAAAAAAAAAAACACCGAATCGGTTGAGAAACACAACAGTGAGAGAGAACATACCTCAAGAAATTTTTCTTCTTCTCGGTTCTCGATTCCTCTGGGAATTTCGCCTCAATAAAACAAATAACTTGTGAATTGTTCGACAAGAAAAAGCAAAACTTTATTAATACATTTGGGCTCGCAGTTTATAAGAATGGGCCAATACATTAGAATCCAACCTTAATACATTAGACATTTTTCTTATTTTTTCTTTTCTGTCTTTTTTCAATCTTTTCGCATTATAAAATTAGGGTTTAAACCTTAGTATCCATCCATCAACTATTTTTCTCAAGCAAACTGAACCACAAACACAATGAAACTAGTTTTATGTGCTAAACTACTAGTGTACGACACCCATAATGTCTTCTTCAATCTTTTGTAAAGAGATAAAAGATAAACTCCGATAGAAAAAATGATTCTATATCTAGTAATGACTTGATATAGAATGATGAGTTCATTGAGTTAGTTTGTTACATATTCATACTATGAACTACATGCATTTTTTTCTCATCATCATTTCAATAATAACATGTCCTGTTACACAAAAACAAATCCAAAAACAGAGACCATAGCTAACGTAAACCGAGAAAACAAGGTCATGAAGCCACGCTAGACCGATCCAAATCCAAATTCAACGAAGGCCATAAAACAACAACAGTCATTACCTTGACAAGGGAAGCTGAATATGTTAAGTCACAGCCAAAATTTGTTCCAAAACTACAATCATATTCTGTTAAATGTAATTCAGTTTCTTCTTTGTCTTGTGTTCTTCGAATCTTTTCCTTTTCTCTTCCATTTTTTACTCTGAGCAGCTCTGTTCTTCTCCTCGATCTCCCTGACTTTACGCTTCCTGTAACAAAACACAAACACAATCGCCTAGTAAACATTACATTCATCTTCTTAACTGTGACATTTCAGTTTTCGCGCAAAATTCTTTTGTTTGAATCAGTAACATACTTCAAAAGTAAAAACTAATGTTTATCATAGCCCCTTGACAGAAACGTAGCTTTCTTGCAATCCATGGGTATGAAACAAACAATAATCTTACAAGGGCTCATCATGTAACTTCTACAAATCAACACAGGTCCAATTGCATTATCAAATTTGGGCTATTAGATGGATTTAACTTGAAGTTTCACAAACTAAAGGTTTTACGATCAACTAGCCTCAAAAAGACATGCACTTTTTTTTCTTTTTTTCATGATACAGAATCTACACATTTCTTTCAACAGCTTCTTAATAGACAATGGAAGTAACTTACCTGTACTGAGAAATTTTGGGGTCTGACACCAACTCATCAGCAAGAGTTGTTTTTCTATTCTTCTTTGTCACTCTATCATAGTACTCTTCAGCTGGTTCAATTACTGTGCCAATCTGGTTATTGACACAAAGCATTGGTGTAAGACAGAGGACGAGACAAAAGTTCTTGTCTTGATCTAGTATACTGTTGTTCTGAAACTTGCCTGGAAATATTTTTCACCTAATTTTGACCGGGACACAGATTTCTTGTAGTGTATGGAACGATCCATTACAGGTCTCAACTGTAATTAATACATAAAAAATTAGAATGGTGTTAGAACTTTGAAACCAAATACAGACAAACAACACAGCCAAACAAAAAAGAAGAAGAACCCATTACCTTAAGCAACTGAAGATCCCTTTTCAACTCGGGAGTCATCGTTGGCGCGGGCATATCAAACCTATCCACAGTTGCAAGACAATGTGATTCTCACCGGATAATTCGTAAATAATTCAAGTGAAGAGGAAAGCAAAGTTACCAGTTTGATCCAGCGGTGTCTTTGAGTTGTTTTCTAATCATTTTGTTAATCTTCCTTGGATCAGTAGGTGGAAGACAAAGACCATCAACAAGCTCTGACTCAGACGTCCAAAGCAAACCTATTTTGCTTGAACTGGACACATTTTTCGACTCTAAAGATAAGCCTGGAAGCCTTGGTTCCCATTTAAGACCAATCAACGGTTTACTCTCTGCCATTTGCATTTATCTCTGTGGAAAAAAAGTAATCAGCAACGGGTTTACTTTACTACTCTCTGCCATTAATATACTCTAGGGTTTCTAACAAGAAGCCTAACAAGTTGTCACAAGGTTCAATTATCCTCTATTTAAGCATATAAGTCATCTAAAAGGAATGAACTTTCTCACTTCTCAGACTCACAAACTGGTAAAAAAAAACAACCCAATGGTTCAGAAAAATTGGGATTTTGGCATGAACAAGATGGTCTTCACAGTATCAGTAGAAAAACAAGACGAGAACTCTAACGAATCGAGTCAAGCTAGGGTTTAATCATATGATCAAATCAAAGAAATCTAACGAAGCACCCAGATTCTACAGTAGGCATTCATGACCAGAAACAAAAACTAGATGCTATCAAGGAGAAGAAAAAAAAACACCGAATTGATTGAGAAAACAATAGTGAGAGAGAGAAAATACCTTGAGAGAGAAATTTTCTTGCTAACTCTTCTTCTCGATTCTCAATTCCTTGAAGAAAAATAAATGAAAAAAAAAACCCTTTAATTTTCGATTTTCTCGATTCGGCTTGCAGCTCATAGAGATGGGCGGCCTAACCCTAAATAGAGCCCATAGGCTCGTTTCAGGTAACAAACTTTTTTTTTTTTTTTTGTCTTCCTCTTATTTTGTAAAGATATGAACATTTCCAATGGGAGTTTCTAGAATCAATTTTAATTTGTCTTAAATAGATAAAATCTATTCCAATATGTCCCTCTTATAAAAACTATTTTTTTTTTCTTTTAAATCGAAAAAGTGTGGAAAAACAAGTAATTTTTGAGTTTTTAGAATATTTACGACCGAACCAAGTTAAATGTGTCATTTAGTTGGATCTATCTATCTTATTAAAAAACTAAAAATTAAAAAACCCAAAATCTCATCGAATCAACCGATTGATCTTCTCTTTGTCTTCTTCTCTCCTAGCGATTTCGGCGACAACGCTCTTCCTCTCTCTCGTTTCCGGCGACATCGCTCTTTATTCTCTCTCGATTCTCTCTCGATTCCGGCGACATCTTCAATGTCAATTCCAACGACTCTTTCTTCTATCTCGATTATGGTGAATTTCCTAACTCTTCTTCTCCTTCCGCCGACTTTAGGGTTTCTTCTCCTTTCGGCGACTTTTGGGTTTCTTCTCCTTTCGGCGACATCCTTTTGGGTACTCTTCGTTCTTTGATTGATTTTAGGAGTGAACACAAGAGTTGAAATTGATTTTAGCTAATCCTTTAGGAGTGAATACAAGAGTTGAAATTGATTTTTGTTTTGGTGATAACATGTATTGTTTTTGGGTTGTTGTTACAGGTTCATATGGTTAAGACTAGAGGAGGAAAAACTATAGGAGAAGGAACGACTAGAGGAGGAAATACTACAGATGGAAGAACTACTAGAAGTACTAGTAGAAGATTAGAGATGGAGGATCTAAGAGATGAATTAGCTTCGTCTCCTGTCCAAGGTGTTTGTGGTGCTGCACAAGAGGTCCTTGAGGTACAATTAGGTTCATCTTGATTTAGTTTAGTCGAGTAATACTAGGTTCAATTGCGTAACAGTAGCAAATGATAATAGGTACAACTGCGTTATAATAGGCACATGGTAATAGGTATAACCGAGTACTACTAGGTACGACTGAGTAATAATAGGCACTCAATTTGTGTTTGCAAATTGTGTTTGTATTGTAGGAAACAGAGATTGATGTGTGTATAGGACAGAAGATATTGAGTCTCAGCATGGTTATGATTTTCACAGTCCATTTCCTGCGTGGAGATCTGAAGAAAATCAAGGAGAAGAAAGAGGAACAGGAAGAGATGAAGCAGAAACCGGAGGAGAAAAAAATGAAGAAGAAACCGGAACAGAAAAAAGAGGAGAAGAAGCTGTAAGAGAAAAAGATGGAGAAGAAGCCGGAGGAGAAAAAGATGTAGAAGAAACCGGTGAAAAGAAAGATGGAGAAGAAATTGGAACAAAAAAGAAGGAGAAAAGACAGTGGCATGCAAAGAAGGAGAAGAAACCGGAGGAGAAAAAGGTAGAGAGGAAACCAGAACAGAAAAAGGAGGAGAAGAGGGTATAGAGGAAACCAGAACAGAAATGGCTGCAAATACAACCGGAGGATCTTTCAAACTTCTTCCAAAGACAAGGGCTTATAAGAAGTGTGGTGTACGTTCTAAGAAGAGGCTGCAAATGCCATCAAAACATGTGACTGAACCTTTCACGCAAGAAAAGAACAAGAAGCAGAAGAAGAAGTAGAACATGTGACAGAACCTTTTGTTTATTTGGATCTTGTTTAGTTTCTGTTCGGTACGTTTAGGTAATTGAGAACTTTGTTTCTGTTTTGTATTACTAGGTACAACTGGGTACTACTACGTTTCTGGGTTATGTTTGGAACTTAAATTTTTGGTACTACTATGTACTACTGGGTACTACTTAATTTATGGGTTACAAAAAAATTAAATAAAAAAATATAGAAAAGGAATAAAACAAAAAGGCGCCGTCATTCTGGAATCATGAATTAAATAAGAAGTTAAAAATAAAAAAATGCAGAAAAGGAACAAAACAAAAAGACGCCGTAATTCTGGAATAATGAATTAAATAAGAAATTAAAAATAAAAAATGCAGAAAAGGAATAAAACAAAAAGGCGTCGTCATTCTTGAATAATAAATAAAATAATGAATAAAATTTTACACATAGTTGTTCAGTTGTACTCAGTTGTACTAAAATATACATAGTTGTACTTTTCTTGATTATAGAGTTTAATCATTTGTTCTCGAATGCAAAACATTGTTTTTGAGTAGAACCAGTGATGCTATGTAATTAAAGTATGTTATCTATGTTTGTATATGTTTATTTTTAAGAAACTAGTATTATCGGATAAGGTTTATATGATATGAATTCAATCCTACAAAATAACAATGGAAGGATAAGATTTATATGATATGAAGTTGAGAAACTTTAGAAATGATATGCATATATATGTAACAATATTGTTTAAATTGCATTGTTCTGTTGTTTTATAAGTTTTGGTTTTGGTTTTGGTATTGGTTTTGTTATTAGTTTTTTTTTTGTTTTTTCATTTTCAAAAATACAATAATTTCAAATAATTGTACATAGTAGTAGCCAATTGTACATAGTAGTACCAAACATAATCCCATATCTGTTTCATAAACAAACAAACGCCATCATTCTGGAAAACAAATAAAACAAGGCAATAAAACATAGTAGTACCAAAAAACACAACGAATCATTTTCGAAAAATCAATAATCAACATCAAGTTTCACACACCGATCAAGTTTAGGAACCACTAGTACCAATTGTTCCACCACCACTATTGTTAAACCATTCGTACCACCCTTGCGGCTTCTCTTCTTTCCTCTATGTTCTCCAACAGATGGGAACCTTGTTTCTTGATGTCTTCCTACCTTTATTTCATAATCCGGCTGTAATGCAAACAAAGCTTTTATCTCCTCAGGAACATTCCATTCAGACATATGAGGAACTGGATAAATCGTCCTATGATATGCCAAAACCCAAAGCTCCATCCAATAATATTTTGAACCCAAGTCTTGTAATTGGATGTCCGGTGCTTCTTTCAACTTTGCTTCTCTAACAGCAGCTATTGCATGCACCCATGGATATTTATCTATATCAAAACGCTTACAGCTGCAAGTTCTGTCCATCAAAGCAACCAAATACCTAATCCCATCACGTCCAATCACAATATACTCAAGTCGGAAACTATTTAACACATGCACTACCAAAGGTTTTGCTTCCTTACAGCTTAAGTGGAATTCTTTCTCCACAAAAGAAACAAATTTCTGTCCATTCGGTACTTTTTGCAGAAATCTTCCTATATTTGTTAAACCATTTAGCCAATTTCTCGATAATCGCATCTATTATTGGTAATAGTGAGAGACCCCTTGCTTCTCTAAAAACACCATTAATAGATTCAACACAATTAGTGGTATCTATATTGTACCTTACGCCTGGAAAATAACATCTTGCCCATTTTCTCACATTCGAACTTCTTTTGAGATATACATCTACAGCAGGAAACCTAGACACTAAATCAGCATAGAGCTCCAGGAACTCAGCCTCAGTATAAGCCCGTGAGCATGCCATGAACAATTTTGCAACCTCTTCTTTGTTTACTCCAAAAACATATCCTTTCACATTCTGAGACAAATGAAACATACAATGACCATGTTCAGACAACGGGTACATCTCACCTATTGCTTTTATGAGGCTTTGGTTTTTGTCGGAAATAAACACCAGCTCAGAAGAATTCGGTATAACCGATTTCAGCTTATTGAAAAACCAAGACCAACTTGCATTATTTTCACCATCAACTACACCGAAAGCAATCGGATAATGATGATGATCAGGATCCTGAGCTGTAGCAACAATTAGCACTCCACCTTGTCCATTCCTAATGTGGGTTCCGTCCACAATTATCACTTTTCTCATGACTCGGAAGCCTTCAATAGAAACTCCCAACGCAAAGATTAAGTACTTAAACTTGTGTTCCTTATCCACTTCCACATGTGAAACTGTACCGGGATTTTTCTATTGTAACATGAACATGTAAGAATAGATAAGCTTATAACTTTCTTCTGGAGTACCCCGAACCGCGCTAGCAGCTTCTTTCTTCCCTCTCCATGCAGTAGAGTATGAGACCGCAATACCCAATCTTCTTTGAACCAAATCGATTAGATTTTTGGGACTTGGCGTGTCAAATTTCCCCGGATAATCTTTAGATATAATAGAAGCAACTAACCTTGGTGTCCATTTCCTTCTTCTTTCACTTGTAGATGTAGTTGTCCGAGAGCATGTATGCATATTCATGTGAGTTCTAATAGTGTAACACACGGACGTAGTATTCCTCGCAGCTCGTATATACCAATTGCAACCATTTTTTACCTCAGAACATTTTACCACGTATCTCGTCGGCTCCGACTTCATTAAATCATACTCAAAACTATTTTGATGTCCAGCCTTTTCAACTAAAGTATGCAATGCGTCTTTGTTGACAAATTTTTGGCCTCTAGTAATATTTAGACCATCTTTCCATGCAACACTTACAGATTCATCCCTTTCCACACAAATATCTTCAAACGTTTCATACTCATTCACATTCTAATCGTGTCCATCATACTCCACCACCTCATTTTGCCTAGATGGTTCCCCTACCACCACTTCATTTTGCTTAGATGGTTTTCCTAGAGAATGAGTAGTCACGATAACACCATCGCTAGCATTCACTCCATAAGTTGGACGAATCACTTCATTACTTGAAACACTTTCCTTTACTTTATCATTTCTTGAAATATTTTCAAATTCGTGATCTTCCTCATTCTCCATATCTTGAACGACAATATTGGTAACCTCCATATTCAAAACACTTCTAGCCCCTTCATTATCCATTTGCATTAAATAACACACAACGTCTTCATCATCCCGAAGCACATATGTTTTCTTCAATTCTGAGCGTAGCAATAGTGCATAGTAACTAATTTTCAGCTTTGTCGTGGCCTCATCTACCTTTGTCTTGCTGCATATTTTTCTAACTAACCGAGAATATGATACATCACCAACAGATGTCTTCATCACCATAGAATATAATTGATTTCTTGAAATTCATCGTTCATCTATTTCGCTTGAATAATATTCATCATAATCAAAGAATATGACTGAGGAACTACTATTTTTGGATCTACTCTTTTTCATTATCACCTGAAAAAGAAAGAAAAAAAGCATGCATATAATTTATCATTTTTCGTACTTGACCAAAAACAATATAGTTGTACCCAGTTGTACCAGTTGTACTTTTTTTCTTAGTTGCCCAGAAACGTAGTTGTACCCAGTTTTACCCAGATATACTTTTTTTTTTAATTTCCCAAAAACATAGTTGTACCAAGTTGTATTAGTTGTACCAAATCGAAAACACTGACAATCCGCAAATTTTTCGTATTTTACCTACGAATTGATTGAGCAATACTCATCCATAAATTACCAATGTAACACAATGTTCGACTAACAAAATAAGATTACTAACCAATAAGCATATAAATCGAACAAATCTATATTTATCAACAATTTTCCTTTTCAAATCTTCAAATTGGGCAAATTGAGATCCCCAATATTAGTACATATAGCATCTATTATCTACTGATATTGTTCTCAAATTTAAGCTAACTCAGAGATTATGAGAAGAAATTACCTTCAAGACATCAATATATTGAGTTGCAAACAGATTGCTTCAAACCGATGAAGAAGAGGCAGGATAGGCCAAATTCAGAGATTTTGTCGAAGAAGAAGAAGAGGAGAGGACATTAGGTTTTTATGATATTAAAAAGGGATTTTAGTTTGATTAAAAAGAAAAGGGACATTGAGATTAAATAGGGATAAGTGAGATTAGAGTTCATCCATTTAAGACAAATTAGAAATTGATCCGAAGTTCTAAGAGAGTTTGGAAATATCGTCTGTCGTAGATCTAATAGGATTGGAGTGAATTGACCCTATTAGATTCACTAAGCATTTTAGACTTAAAATATATTCTATTAGACTTTCATATTATTCTTACAAACTTTTATTGTTGGCAGTCTGATAATAAGTCGTGTTAATTTGAAAGAGATTTTTCCATCCATCTATATTGCTGACACTAGAATATACTGGAATATACAAAGATAAACTGGAATGGTTCGACAAATTCAGCTAAGCTCCATTGAATCAACAAAAACCTTACAAAAAAATTTCAAAAATTAAATATATTAAAAAATATTATTTCGTGGTTATTAATTTCTAATGATGTTCAATTTGAATTTAAGTTCAATTTTCTTTATATGAAATAATATTTTTTTCTTTTCCATTTGTTGGCACTAATTATATTTTCATTAATAACATTGATAATAATTTAGTAAGATTGAATTAACAAAAAATAATTGAATTGGTCATTAGATCCAATTTTATATTATAATAATTAGTAAGATTTTGTCGTTTCTAAAAGTTTATCCATTTCTATTGATGTTGTAGTGTCAACTTTGTCTTTAGCACATTGTCCCATACTACTACTACTGTGTGTGTAAATTATTTTAAAGTTTAAAAATTTGATAAAACAAAACATAACATATTGTGATCACTTGTTTTCAATATCCATTTGGTTAAACCCGTGTGAATTATTCTATTTTTGAATAACAATATCTAAAAAGAAAATATCCACTATAGATAATATTGTATGGTTTGTTTTTGGTTTGTGTTTTTATTTTAATTAAATATCTTTTAATCGAATAGATCTTAGATCAATATTGTTTTTTGTTAGATTTAATAGTGAATTTGGATATTTAGATAAAGCATTATATTTTTAATTTTACGTAAATTATAAAAATATTCATGATATTTAATTATTTTATAACTTTACATATAAAATATGAAGTTTACTATAGAAATAGAAATAATTTAGAACAATAGTTTAAAGAGTACTTATTTGTTAAATAAATATGTACAACTCATATTTATTTGAATTATATCATAAGTATAAATTATGTTAAATTTGGTTTGTCCGAATATCTTAAGTAGAATTTATAATACAAAACAACTTACCAAATGTTTTAAAACATTAAAATATATAAACATAAATTTTATGATAAAACACGGATTAAATGTTTTTTTTGTTACTTTTGAATTAAATAATATTGTTGTTACTTTCAAATTGTCTTGGGTTACAAACATTTCAAAAAAATAATTATATTTGTTGTTATATATTTGGGAAGTTTTTCATAAAACATATCAAAATTTCTTTTAAAAATTTGGTAAGTCTTTATTATTAATTTTAAAAATAATATATATTTTATGAAAATGTTCTAGAATTTGATTATTACAATAATTAATTTCTAAACTATTTTTAAATGAGAAACAAAAATTTATATATAATTTTAGAATAGAAAACGAAAATTTGGTAAATTCAAGTAGTTTTGTGAGTTTTATTTTCGTGGATATAAGGTTTAGTGGGTTCATTACAATAAAAATTTAATTGGTTTTCTCGCAAAAATTTATGTGGGTATAGTTTTTGAGTTAGTGGGCTAAATTTAAGTAGTTTTGTGAGATTAAATTTCTTGAGTATAAGTTTTAGCGGCCTAAATAAGTTAGATAAATGTTTGATAAATTTTGTCATGTCACATTTTAGAGAATACCATGTCACAATAAATTTTAGGATAATGATTTTAGCGAAGACATATAAAATTTTTTGGAAGAATCACTTCCAAAATAATGTATAAAGAATTATATTTAGAAAATACGGATTTGATCGACATTTAAACATTTTCTTAATTATTTCGAATATTTCTAAAGATTGGTCTTGTGGAGAATTTATTAAAGATTTCAATCTGTTTTTTTTTTGTCACAAAGATTTCCATCTTTTGAAATTGGAATTGAAGGTGCAAAAGTTTCGGATAATTTTTCTATCTTAAATGGAAATGTATTATAATAAATCGTATATTTAAGAATATTTATTTTGTAATGTAAGTAGACTGGTTTTGTGGAGATATTCTTAACGATTTCCATAGTTTAAATATTGGGAATAATGGTACATAAATTTCGGATCTTGTAAGCATCCATCAATTAATCAGAATATGATATTTCTTATTTAATTCGAATACTTTCACAAAATCGTTATTGTGGACGTATACTTTAAATTTGGAATTGATGATACATAAATTTCAGACCATAATCACGTCGACTAATTAATCAAATATGTAAAAATATGAAATTTATTTTTGAAATCGAATATTTCATTAAAGATTTCCATACTTGAAAATTAGAATTAATTGATGTTACATAAATTTCGAATCTTTGAAACTAATTCATTTATATGATAGATATTTTTGTAAGCAAATTATTGGTTATTCTTTAAAGGGTTAATTAGGTGAATATTATGTTTTAGACATGTAATTAGGTAACTAATATGGAAAGAATATAATTTAGGTGACTAGCATATTGTTAATCAAGATGGACAAAAATGCCCTTATTAATGTTAGAAAAGAAAATGATTAAAAAATAAAATCTTTAAAAATTTCTAAAAATCTTGATTGATCATGATTAATACAAACTTGATCTTGAATCATATCTTAGGTTAATCAGATTGATTTGTAATAAAATCTCCTATTTTTGGTATAAAATAGATACTACTACGTGTCTTGCTCATCATAGGTGTTTACTACTAGATGTTGTAACTCAACATGATGTTGTAACTACCGAGCCAGGAAATAATTAATTATTTTAGAACCATAGTGATGTCGCTCCATAGTTCACTATTTTTGAACCATGGCCAGTAAATAGTTAACTATTTTCGAACTATATGAAACAAATAGTTAACTATTTTAGAACATAAAAATTGAATAATAGATTAAGGGTAAAATGGTCATTCTAGGTATGGTCAATGTTAGTTATCTAATTATAATTTAAGGTATTTTAGATGTTTAATTATTGGTGTAAAGAGTAATATACATGCTAATTTTTCTTCTTTAAAAAGTTTTTTCCGAGATAAGTATATTTAACAGATTTTTTGTTTTAATTCGAAATAACATGTTTTGGCTTCGTTAGGTTTCTTGAAGGTGGTAAAATGATAATCTCCATCATTAATAGACTTTTTAGTGAGCTTTCGTACTTTTAAATTCGGTATAATTGAGTTAAACTTATGAACTTGCTAATAAATAAGGTAAGATCCATTATTGATGTTGTAAAACCAAAAAAAACATTATTGTTTAAATGTAACAATGACTAAAAAAATTATGAAGCTTACAACACAAGAGACACATAATTACAAAACTACAAAAAGGGTGTTTGATCAAATGAAAAAAGAATTTTTTTTTATCTTTGATGGAAATCTCCCTGTATACGTAAGATTAGTTTGATCGTTAATATCATACTCATCTTCCAAAACTATTTTTAAGAAAATCAAATTGTTATAAATGTGGCCGATTTTCTAAAATTATTGTTGGGTGTTATTATCATCTCCCGTTTATAGTGGAGGAGGCTCGGTATAATTATGATCAGTGGGCTAATTATTCTCTTAAAAAATGTGGCCGATTGATGATAAACATATTGAGTGGGCTAAATTAATGAGACAAATATTTGATAGTTTTGTCCTGTCACATTTAAGAGAATGTCATGTCATAATAAAATTGGTGAGAATGATTCTAGTGATGACATATAAGCAAATTTGAGAAAATCATTTTTCAAATAATGTATAGGAGATCATATACAACATTTCAAGAAATATCTTTATCTAAAAGTTTTCTGCAATTTCAGTACAACTATGAAGAGTATTTGAAGCTTGAGGGTAGTTATGAGAACAACATTAACAAAATCCAAGTACTATATTTTTGTAAATGATTGTTTGTCTATTAAGTGCAGTGTCATTGGTTGATGGTAATTAAGTGTCCCTATGTAGAGGCTGGGGTGGAGGCCCCCGACAATTCATCACCCCTGTTTAGTACTACAAAAAATATTTTCGATTCTATGTTTATATACCTTCATTGTCTAACATTGTTGCCTTGGGGAAATTTTAGGTTTGCCAATTGTTTCATGCTCATGCTTTTTAGGAGAAAAAGGACACCATTTGTAATTGATTTTTTTATGTGCAATGATTAAAAAGTTTCATTCAATAATCATACTTCCTCCGTTTCATTCTATCCTTATTTTTTTGTTTCAAATTAGTTGTCATTCTGCAATTTCAATGCACATTTATGACTAATTTTTCCATTTTTATCCCTACTTTTAAACTTATTAATTACTCATATCAAATAAAACATTGTATTAATTAGGGGTAAAATAGACTTTTAATATATTTTCTTAATATGTGTGAAACAACCTAGAATGACAACTATTTTAAAATAGAGGGAGTATTAATTTGGTTTGAGGCCTTTCGTGAGTTAATGTTAGAACAAGTCCATTTATAGCTTGAGTCTAAAGTTTATGTTGTGTTTACCATTACCTAGACAAGCTTGTTTAAATTTATTAGTCTAGATTAAATGGCCATGAGCAAAATGCTTTGTCTTGCTTTAATCTTCTACACTTGTACCCATCAACTAGAAGTTCATAAAGAGAGGACGAAAACAACAAGGATGCTAGCCTAATGAACGAATTAGGAATGGTGAGTCGCTACTTTGGCCCACAATAGGAGTATTGAAGCTAATGTTGTTTTCTATGTCACCACCTTGTAGTTCTCAAGCTCTAGGATCACGCAAACTTTGTTAACGTTTATAATGGTCGATTTAGTCTGATCACATAAAGGTACTTACGTGCGTACAAACGGAGATGGTGATGATCAGTGATCACCACATTCTATGTGACACAAACTCTTAGTTATTGTACGTTTGGAAATTGGAATATAAATACGAAACAGGACCATAATCGTTTTGTTGGTTTCTATATATATTTGGGTATCTATATCTATATGTATGTCTTTTTTTTTTCCTTTTTATATATACTAGGTGATTACCCGCGCATACATGCAAGTTTTTATTGTATAATACTTTGTTAAATTGTATTTATATTTTAAGTGTCATTTATTAATAAATTATGATAGAATATTTACTTTTAAATTTTGATACAATTTTTTTGTTACTATTTTTTTGTTTTATTTTATTCAAAAGGTGTTTGATCATTAATATATATAAACATCAGTTAAATAATTAGTTTATAATTTTCTATTGCAAGATGTTTTTGGGTTTTTTCCCTTTTTATTGAGGATGATAACAAAGAGTTTTAACCCTAGAAATATCACTGCAAGTGCACAGCAAATGTTGTAGTATTTTAAGGATCGAATCTACGAGAACCAAGTTTTACACTTCAAATTATAAGAACTGAAATTAACCTAAGACAGAAAATGATGGTTGATTGCAATATGAAACTAAAATAGCAAATAAAACGGTTTAAACTTATGGCTAAAAAGCGTCAAGCTTTAGGGATATTCGCAGAAAATTAGAGTCATGAATCAGACAATTATTCAGGAAACAGTTAAGCACAGTTTCGAACTCAAACATGAATGTATAACTAATCCACTGTCGTGGTATCAGAGAATTTATCTAGCAACCTAAAATTCTAAACTGTCGTTTGAACCTATAATTTTAGACAAGCATTAACAAGCAGGTTTGATATGTTCACAAATTGTCTGAGCATCAGCTTTCGTTGGCTAAGGACAATTTGCTCACCTATGTTCTAGCAAGAAATGTATAGCACTTTTGATTAATAGATTAAACCCTAAATCAAAGACTAAGTGATCATCAAGTTAGCCTAAGCGATACGAACAACAATAGGTGAAAACAACAGATTGATAAATCCCTATCTATATCTGATTCAATGAATGATTCTTTTGAAACCCCTAAAACCTAACTATGGATCTACTCAGCCATGGAAGAAAAGAAACAACAACGAAATGAAGAAAAACTCATTATCAAATAAAATATAAATCAAAAGGGGTTCAAAAATCTTCTCAAAAGATGTAGAGTCAGAGATTCATCTCTCCAATTTTAAAAAAACTCCAAAAGCTAAAAGTCTGATAGAAAATAAATCATAGCCTCCACAATGGCTAAAAACACGAAATAAATAGGTCAAACACATTCTGGTTCAAATTCTCTAGCAAAACCAAGTCGAAATAGAAAAAATACTGAAATTTTCCAATTTTGACCAGTTTAATGAAGGGCTCGATCGATCCATAGGGAGAATCTGTGGCATGAAACAGTCGATCTTGATCCGTTGGTTGATCACAAAATTTACGGTAGCTTTTTGGCAGGTTAGATCGATCGATCCCTCCCTGGATTGATCGATCTAGTCCTCTTCTCTACACTTGCTTCTTTTGCTCGTTAGAATGACATGTCTACTAAAATTTTCATAACTTTCGATCGCACCGTTGTAATGACCTCAAATTTCTTCTAGATGAAAGATAACTCGATGCTCTAGCTTGTGTCAAATGTTCAGGTCCATCCATCGGTGTAAAGGGCTTCAACAAGTACCAAACTTCTGACTATTTTCTGCATCTTTGCTTCCATTTCTTGCTCATTTGCCTTGGACTTCATCCAAACGTGTTTTTACCTGAAATGACTCTAAAGACATAGAAAAGACTCGAAAAACCTTTGAAAACATTGATTAAAATGTGTCAAAAACGCAATACATCAGAGGCTAATGATATACTACATGTGAACATATACTCTCATAATCGTGAATTAATAAAGAAGTATTCATGTGGAAAACATAAAAAGTGATCATCTTGAATCTCGTATGTCTCTTGTTTTGTGTAAACTTGTTGGATATTCGGAGCCGAACCTGAGTTATGTAGAGCTTACCACGAAATTAAAAATCGAGGCCCTACATTATATATAAAATAAAAATACAAAGTCACTAAATAATCACGGAGTGATATAAACATCAATCAACAAACCTAACAACAAAAAACCAATCATTATCGATAAGTGCAAATTTATCTCCAGCTTGGTGAACATCTTCAAGAAGTTGATATAGAGCTATATTTTAAGCTTCCTAACATATTTGAATTAATAACACGTTTTGACCATTATCAACCAATTATGTTGGTCTAATTTTTTTGACTAATTTTAGATCATTTCAAATTTTAATCATATTTTGGCGTAAAATTGTCAGTATATGTTTTGACAATTTTGTTGGTAAAAATTTTGGTCAAAATTCTACATGTTTTCTTGTAGTATTAGAAAATGGGTGATTTTTTGTTTGTGAATTTGAGTTAAGACAAAGTAGTGAAAGTTGGTAAGTTATTGTCATTCACATAGATAAATAGAGAAACGTAAAGGCGTGCAAGGACGTAAATGGGATAAAGCATAAATTGTTCTCTACTATGAGAAAGATTTTTTCACGTACTTTCACAATGTAGATAACGACTTTCATGTTTGGTAATCTTCTCTGTAAGAACTCAAGTTCTAAGAACATAAAATATAAGGAACATACACGAAGCTCGTCTTTGGGATAAGATATCATGAAGAATCTTTGGTAAGATCCATTTGTAATACAGTGGAGAAAAAATGTTAAAATGATACTTATTATGGCTTACCTAGGGAGATTCTTAGACTATTGTGCTATTCTATACGTGATAGTTTTAGGAAGCTGATGTGACGTCACGTCACCGTAGCTTGACCCGACAAACCTCTTAACTGTTCATGTACTGCTTCTTCAATAACCGTTAGCGACTCGTCCCTAAAAACACTCATCGTTGATCCTTACATGCTCTTCCACTGTTTATTTTGATAAGAGAATGATTTTGTTATCTATTTGAATTTTTTAAGTCAACGAACTCTTTTGAGTCAGCTTATATATATCCATAATTTTTATCCATGCAAAGTATATCTACCGAGTTTAGTAGTTTAGTAGTTTGATGTTTGCGGTGGCCTTTGCATTAGCGTCCTTAATGACCATGTCCATATTGAGTAGACTCACCAATGTTGAAGGAAATCTCTTGCAACAATTCCAAACATACAGGAGAATGTTTATTTTTTTGAGAATGTTTATTTTTTTTAGAACTGAAATGTTTATCTGACTAAAACTTATTAATGATTCGAGAAAGAAAAAAAAGAATTACAGATGAGTCCATCTTTCTTTGAATCCATGACAGTTAATCATTGACAATACATTCACACCAATCGTCAAAGTAAGGTATTGTACTTGAAGTTGACATATTCCTCTACCAAAACGTCCAAATGAATCAAAATAATATACTAACATTTGTAAGAAATTGAAAACCTGAGCTTGCATGTCAAAGAGTTGTTTATTCTAATATGACATAAACTGCTTTGGGGAAAATGTACATATAGCTTTGGTATTTAGTCTCACTCTCACTACAGAAGACGTGCCAACCTCAACGCTTCGATTGTATCCTCTTTCGGTCTGTTTCATCCTCTGATGAGAAGCAGATAACCATCATTGTGCAACTGCGCATACTGCTGTGATATAAGAAATAAGGCGAGGTAGGAATTCAAGACTCCAGACCTCCTCTAGCCTCGATAAGCAACATTGGAATTCTATTTCAGGAAAAGAGCTCACCGACATGGCTCTGTTTTCTGACTCGTTGCTGCAACATCATCCAGATCATAAATCCTTACTCTTGTATAGGTTCAGGGTGTTATAGCTGTGAGCTCCTTAACACCATTACCGCATTTTTTTTGTGCACCTTATTAAGATCTTTCATATTCCTTTTTTTTTTGTGCTCGTGAAATTACTACCTTCGTAAAGCACATTGTTTTTTTTTTGCCAATGCAATTAACTAAAATAGAAGCATCCTACAATGTGACAACGAGGAGACTTCTTAAAACACAAATAAAATATCATGCAGATTATCCTAGCTTAGCCAAATTCTTTTTGGTCAAAAATCAAGACAATCGAATTGCACAATAATAGAACTCAAGGTGAAAATCTACCAATCGAGTCTCAAAGTGTTTAATTTCCTGCGTAGGTCCGTAAAAGGTATATGGTCCAGAGGAGCCCAAGCCGCCACCTTCTAATGATGGCTATGGAGATATAGCTGGTGCCCAAATGGTCGTCGTTAATCTCTGACTTACAGATCTTTCATGTGCTGCTGGTTCAGGTGTAATCACATGTCATGCCATACAACCGAAATAGAATTTGATTTCCTTTCTTCTCTAGAATTCCACAAATTTAAACGTTTTCTAAAATCAAATCGAGTAACAGAGGCTTACGAGCTGAATACAAAAGAAGTTTGACAAAAAAAAAAAAAACCTCATTCAGTTGTATTATGTAGACTAATCTAACGTACTTAAACAGAGTTTCATACATTAAAAACTTAACTAAGAGCAATAGAGATTCAAACAAATGTATTACATTTTTCTAGTTCTTACTCAGGAGTGGTCGATGAACTTAACACTTGTACACACACACTCTGTCTCTCTGTTTTTGCTTTCTCTAGAGGCAACGATATCCCATATTTGTGTATGAAGCAAAATGTTGTCTTTAGAAAAAGTTTGAGGAAGCAATCAGAAACGAAGATTTGAGAAAATGTGAAAAAGTTTCTTACATTTTTGTTGAAGCCCTCATAAACCTCTTGTCTTCCATGTTTCCGACACCAAACTATTCACAAATTAGTCTTGTCAACAACTAAATGCTTCATGTTAATCCTCAATGTCTACTTCAAAGAATAATAATTGAATTTGGAGATGGATATGAACAGCAATTGTTTCATGTTAATCCTCAATGTTAGTGCCTAGTTGATGCTCATCTTATACGGTGATACAATTTAATTCAATCATAGTCATTTAAACAAAATAGGTATTGATCTGACATCTCGTCATCTCTTTCAACATCTTCAAAAATTAATAAAAGAATCTGAGTAAAAATTACCAAAGCCATAAAAGTGAGAAATTTTATTTCGGCCAGTAGAGATATAGATTGCCATTTTTCCATTACTAACAAGCATCAAAGAGACCTTAAGGGGCAAAAATTGAAATTTGATATACAAACTATAATCAGATTCTAGTTAGCAAAAAAAGTATAATCAGATTCAGAACACATGAATAATTCAACCAACCTTTAAAATAAAATTTAAGATAACTTTCACTGGGAAACAAAAAACAAAAATGGTAAACAAAACTACTCTACTAAGTAAGAACCATAGAGAGAGGGATTAGCGGGGAGGATTGAATTCTTTCATCCATCTGTTAAACTGAGATGTTCTGAATATTATGGAAGACATATGAAGTAGCAATGATAAGGAAATTCCACTACAAGAAAACAGTGACCATTTTTTGTGATTGAAACGACCCGATCCAAAAATTTTAAAAATTTCTAACTTAAAACCCGGATTATCATTATCACAAATGATAATCCTCAACGGTCCAATCTCAACATGCGGAAAACAACAATAATCAATCAACAACAAATTCCAATTCAATAAATCTCATACTTTATTAAATTACTAATCCAGTTCAATTCAATCAAATTCCAGAATAAATCCAATGACATTAAGTTCACAATTCACTAGCACCCTAGCAATTCTAACAATCCAACCATACAAGCGAGACCCTAGATCATCTCCTCTTCCTGGCCATGATTCCACGATCACATTTTCTCTTTACCAGCAACACATGGCAAAAAGAGTTGCGTGAGTATTATCATAAATACTCAGCGACGCGGTCATCCCGTCTACAGACTATTTATACACAAGCATAAACAAAAGATACAATACTAGGATGAGCATACACAAGCATTCACGAAAACAATCAAACACGAACCAATCCAGGAACCCTGTGTCGATCGACACAACCTCTAGGTGTCGATCGATACACATCCCGTGTCGATCGACACAACCACTAGGTGTCGATCGACATACAACCCCATGTCGATCGACATACAGCCCCGTGTCGATCGACACACCACCCTGGTGTCGATCGACACGACATCACAGAACCTAGAAACGAGCGTATCCTCTCATGGCTGGAATCCGTCGCGATTCATCGAGTCTCCTGCACAATTCCATTCACAAAAACACACGAAATCCAACAAGTAATCGCATTCTACCCATTCCTTACACTTATGTAAGCCTACGGTCACACACTCAACTCGATTTCGGATTGAAAAGATGAAGAACGCGAAGAACGACTCGAACCAGCCACTGATTTTGTTCTCCCAGATCCGAAATCCACCCAGCAATAATCCCCTTTGCGTTCTAACACCTCTCGAGATCAATCCTCCTCAAGAACACTCCAATTCTCTTTCAATTCCTCTGATTCTGAAAGTTCTCCCCAAACCTTCTGGTTTCTCTCTGATTTTCGGCCAAAAACCCTCAAAAGTGACTGCTCACGCCTTTTTATATCAATCCTAGGGTTTCCTTAAACCGGCCCGCCAAACCGGATAATTAAACCGAACCTCTCGGTCCAATTTCCACTCGTGTCGATCGACACACCCCACTTGTGTCGATCGACACCCACCAAAAATCCACTTTTTAGTTCACGGACATTACAATTCTCCCCCACTAACACGGATCCGACCTCGAATCACGTGACTCCGTCTCCCTAAAGCTAACACTTCCGCCTAAAACCCGACCAGATTCTCCCGGGAACATCAACGATGCAACGCCCCCTGGTCCGGATTAGGGCTGCCCGATTGATCGTCCAACAATCAAACAAGAACATGCACGACCAACGGTTGACCCCGAATTGGACCAAATGATTGCACAACAATCAATCAAGAACATGTACAACCAACGACGCTACATATGCTACCAGGGTTCTCTGAACGAATTTCTAAACATAAGTTACACCCTAGACTCGACATCCACCACACACTCCTGGCCCTCGGCCAGCACCACTCGTGATCACACCTGATCCCCGAGCTCTATCAGGCTCACACTAGCCCCATTGCACCGTCTCACCACGACTGCAATCCTGACCCCAACCCGGTCAGCACCACCTGAGATCCACTCCCGATCCCCGAAGTTCATCCAGTCTCATGCTTACAACCACATTACATATACTATTGCTCATACTCATATCTATATACAACACTCCGCTCTCAGGATCGTCACCCTTTGAGCTCTCGAAGTATATCATACCCCTCCACCTTCAGGACCGCCGTCTATCCAGTTCTCGGTATGCTCCAGCCCCTCCCACTCTCAGGACACACAGTCCGTCAAGCTCGGCTGCAGAGGAATCACACATCCCCTGGAGAGGCTTCGGCCCCTCAAAGTATATGCAAAAGAACCACTTTCCCCCGGAGAAAACCTCACTGTCCCCTCAAGTATACCCAGGACACCCACTATCCCCTGGGGCAATCACTCTGTAACATGCATCTTAGGCACCTGTCGACTGAAATCACCTCTCGTGGTCATCCGAAATAACCCAAACACCAGGGTGTTTTCAGAGTCCCTGGAAAAGACAGTCCTAACTCACATAAGACTTCTATTCCAGACTCCCCCTTGGAAATAGGCAGGCTCTAACTCACATAAAACCCCTATTTCCCAGCGCCATCCAGGGAATCACAAGTCCTAACTCGCATAAAACCTCATCCCCAGAAAATCCTCCTAGAACATAGACAGCCCTAACTCACATAGAACTTCCATTTCTAGCCTCCCTAGCTGATAGACAAGTTCTAACACGCTTAGAGATTCTATTTCTAGCTACACGTAGAACATGAACAAGCTCAAAGCCGCATAGAACTTCTATCGCTATACCTCCACATGACATACCAGTCACCATAAATCATGACATCACCAGTCATCTCATAAGAACACACGTCTTAAACACACTTTTAATAAGGCAAACTCATCTTATTAAATTTCAAAATGTATACTCGTTACAACGACAAACGAAATATATAACAACAACATAGCAACATGCTAATACAGACTCTGAAAACTAGAAAAGAACTCAAGCCACCGCTTGCTTCTCGAACCACTTCGAGAACTTCTTCCTCATCGACGTTTCTGGTTCCCAAGTCTCCTCCTCAATACCATCACAGTCCCACACGACTCTCACCAACGGTATACTCTTCCGACGCAGCACCTTGACCCTCCTCTAGAGAATTCTCATAGGCCTCGCCACCAATGTCATGTTGGGCTGAAGATCCTCTGGAATCTTAGCCAACACCTCCTCAGACTCATGTAGACACTTCTGCAGTTTCAAAACATGGAAGACTTTGTGAAAAGCCTTCATACTCTGAGATAACTCCAACCAATAAGCTACCGGTCCAACCCGCTCCACAACCTTGAACAGACCCATAAACCTCGGACTTAGCTTATTCTTCGAAATGGATCTGTTAGGACCCCTCAACATAGCTGCCTTGAGATACACCAGATCTCCCAGCTCAAACTCCAGCTCCTTCCGTCTCCTATCGGCGTAACTCTTCTGCCGATCCTAAGCCTCTCTCATGTGCAGCCTCAAGACACGGATCTTCTCCGTTGTCTCCTGAACAAAGTCTGCACCCAACATGCTCCTCTCCCCCACTTGAGTCCAGCATAACGGTGTCCTACACAACCTCCCATACAGAGCCTTATATGGAGCCATACCAATACTCGCCTGGTAACTGTTGTTGTAAGCAAATTCTACCAAGTTCAGATGATCTGCCCAATGACCACCATAATCCAGCACACACATCCTCAACAGATCCTCTAATGTCTCAATCGTCCTCTACGACTGCCTATCTGTCTGAGGATGATACGCTGTACTCATATGCACCTTAGTGCCCATCTCAGCCTGAAACGTCCTCCAGAACTCTGAGGTAAATCTCAGATTCCTATCTGACACAATACTCGCTGGCACCCCGTGTAGCCTCACTATCTCCCGCACATACTTCCTAGCCAAAACTGCCGCTCCATCAGTCTTCTTGATGGCCAGAAAGTGTGCCGACTTGGTCAGACGATCCACAATAACCCAAATCGCATCATACGTCCGTGACACCGGTAACCCCGTCACGAAATCCATGGTAATCATATCCCACTTCCACTCCGAGATAGGCAAACTATGCAATATACCACTCGGAACCTAATGCTCAGCCTTCACCAGCTGACACACGTTCCACGCTGCAACCCAGCTAGCTACATCCCCCTTCATCCCGACCGAGTGATAATACCGCTTCAGGTCATGATACATCTTGGTCGCTCCCAGATGAATCAATAACATGCTCGAATGATCTTCCCTCAGGATCTCCTGCCTCAGATCCTCATCCTTGGGTACACAAACTCGCCCCTTCACCAGTATCATCCCACTCGCGGAGACCACATACGCTGAACCGGCCGCCTTAGAAGCAGCAATCAAACCCTGATCCTTCTCCTGAGCAACCCGAATCCTGCTCAACAAATCTGCTTGGTTAGCTGTCTCTAACCCCAACGGCTCCTGTGAGATCACACACAACCTCAAGGTACTGATCTCGTTCACCAGAGCCTCCATATCCCGCTCCTGATCTGAAGCCACTCTCTTCCGACTCAACGCATCTGCAACCAGATTAGCCATACCCGGATGGTACCCAATCTTCAGGTCATAGTCCGCAACTAACACCATCCAGCGCCTCTGTCTCTGGTTCAGCTCTGGCTGAGTGAAGAAATACTTCAGACTCTTGTGGTCTGTGAATACCTGCACCTTCCCGCCATACAGATAAGACCTCCAAATCTTAAGGGCAAATATCACCGCAGCCAACTCCAAATCGTAGGTAGGGTAGTTGCACTCATGTTTCCTCACCTGCCTCGAAGCATATGTAATAACCTTTCCATGCTACATCAGTACACATCCCAGACCAACTCCCGAAGCATCTGTATACACCACGTAAGGCTCTCTCGGCTCGGGTAACGCCAAAACAAGTGTATTAGTCAGCATCTCCTTCAGCTTTCCGAAACTCTCCTCGCAAGCTAAAGACCATACAAAAGGGACATCTTTCCCTGTCAACTTCGTCATCGACTGCGCCATACTCGCAAATCCCTTGACTAACCTCCGGTAATAGCCCGCTAACCCAAGAAAACTCCTGATCTCGGTGGCACTCCTCGGTCTAGGTCAGCCTCTTATAGCCTCAATCTTAGCCGGATCCACAGAAACTCCCTCTACAGACACAACGTGGCCAAGAAAGCTCATCTCTTGCTGCCAGAAACTGCACTTACTCAACTTTGCATACAGCTTCTGCTCCCGCAGCTTCTCTAGAACTAACCGCAAATGCACCTCGTGCTCCTCCGGACTCCTCGAAAACACCAGGATATCATCTATGAAGATGATCACGAATACATCCAGATACTCCTAGAACATCCTGTTCATCAACCGCATGAACGCTGCTGACGCATTCGTCAATCCGAATGGCATCACTACAAACTCATAATGCCCATACTTTGTCCTGAACACCGTCTTCCGAACATCTGCCTCATCAATCGGAATCTGATGGTAACCCGAAGCCAAATCGATCTTGGAGAACCAAGTAGCCCCTCGCAACTGATCCAACAACTCATCAATACGCGGCAGAGGATACCTGTTCTTCACAGTGACTCGGTTAAGTCCCGGGTAATCGATGCACAACTGGAAACTCACATCCTTCTTCTTCACGAACGACACCGGCGCTCCCCACAGTGAAACACTAGGGTGGATGAAACCCTTCCCCAACAGATCATCCAGCTGCTTCTTCAGTTCTGCCATCTCTGGTGGAGCCATACGGTAAGGCGCCTTAGATATAGGAGTCGTCCTAGGCTCTAACTCAATCATAAATGGATCCGACTGCAACGGTGGCAATCCCAACAACGACTGAAACACATCATGGAAGTCCTGAACAACCCGAATATCCCCAACTGCAACCTCTCTAACAGTCTCTGGCATCACTATCATCGCCAGATACGCCTCACAGCCCTTCTCAATCAACTGCTCGGCCTATATCGTTGAAATCACGAGACTTCCGGAAGTCGGTCTCACTCCCTGAAACACCAACCTCCCTGCCTCTCGCTCAAACACCATACGTCCTCGATGACAATTCAGATGGACCCTGTACCGATCCAATTAATCCATACCCAGGATGACATCGTACAACTCCACTTGACTAATAACCAGATCTGCTGGCATCTTCTCTCCCGCCACCAGAATATCCACACCACGAGCCCGCCCGAAAGTAGCCAACATCCTGCCACCAGCAACCTTAACTACTCCCGGCTACTCTTCGGAATCGTTCCGGATCCCGTTGCCCTCCGCGCACTCCGGAGTAATGAAGCTATTCGTAGCTCCCGAATCAAACAATACGTGGAACTCACATCCGTCCACAACTAAGGTCCATGCACAAATCCCATGTGCTTTAAGACCCGACACTCTAACGTAGACTCACAGTTCCAAACAGACTAAATTCAATCACCAAACGAATTTAAAAAGAACAAGTCTGAAATTACACTTGTGATCGGTCTGGCGCTTGAACCGCCCGCCTCTACCGATGTGAAAACCCGCGACGTCACCGCATTATGAGCCAAAGGCTGGATCGCTAATGGCTGCACTGCCGCTACCGCCATCTGCTGTAGCTTTAGGCACTTGGGATTGATATACCCCGGCTCCCTGCAGTGATAACACACCTGAGTACTCCGTGTTGAACTACTCTGCGGACAACTGGCCACCTTGTGACCCATGCTACCACACCCATAGCATCCTGAACCACTATGTCCACCCTGACTGGCCCCGGAAGTGCTCTCCCACTTCCTCTTCTGACCGTGTGCAGGCTTGCCGCCCATGCTTGCACCCGTCTGCTGTTGAGATCTCCTCTGCTTCTGCTGCTGCACCGGTGGACTAACCACCACGGCCTACTCTCTGAGGTCCTTCTCAATTGCCGCAGCAGTCTCAACCAGCTCCGCCCTCGTGGCGAACTTACTCGCCATGTAGCGAGTCCTCAACTCAGCTCAAAGTCCCTCGAGGAACCTTCTCACCTGGGCCTGCTCGCCCTCCATGCCCTTACCAGCATGCACCAGGAATCGACTAAACTCCAAATCGAACTCCCTCAGAGTCCGATCTCCCTGAGTCAGGTTCAGAAACCTCGACTCCATCCGGTCCACCGCTTCCTGTGGAAAATACTTAGCATTAAACTCAGCCAAGAAATCCTCACAGACCATCTCGGCCTATACCCTCCTGGCCTCGACGCCTCTCCGCTAGAGATGCGCGTCACCATCCAGATAATGAACCGCTAGGTCCACCCGGTATCCCTCTAGACACCTGATAGAGCGAAAGTTCTGGTCCAACCTCCGCCACCACTCATCAGCCTCCTCAGGCTTGGCACCACCCGAGAAAAACCCGGTGCCAATCCTCTGCACCTGCTCCATCATCCCCAGGTAGGATGGAAGCTCCTACGCAACCGCCACACTCGGCTGCCCACCAGCCACTCCCGGTTGAACCCCAGCCACTACTTGGTGCACACCAGCCCTACCTAGGTGAACTCCCGGAGCCTGACCCGGAGCCGGCACCCCACCTGGTAATCGCTCCACAATCAACTGTAGCAAACCCGCCAAGCGATCATCTCGGTCTTGGGCCAAACCTATGGGAGCACCCCCACCTGGGCCCCCCGCACCACCAGCTACCTCGGGACCCAAACTAGTCCTACCAGCCCTCACACTGGCACTCGTAGCAGTCTCGCCCACAGATCTCTCCTAAAACGCCTGCGAGTCCGCCACCTGCTCCTCCGTGGTCTCCTAGGCCACACTCGCGGCATCTGACTTACTCACAAGTCCTCACCAGCGCCCGCCACGACCACTTCGGCCTCCACGACCCCCATGACCTCTGCCTCTAGCACCTCTAGCCATTCCTCTGCACTAACCAGCAGACTACTACGTACTAGAAAAACAGAAAATCAAATAACACATACCGTGGAATCTCATTGAAGGCTCGGAAGAGATGATCTAGGACTCTATACCCACACAGCAATTAATCAACTATTCACACAATTAGTTAATCAATCACCCGCCCTAGAACCAACCTGGCTTTGATACCAAAATGAAACGACCCGGCCCAAAAATTTAAAATTTAACTTAAAACCCGGATTATTATTATCGCAAATGATAATCTTCAACGGTCCAATCTCAACATGCGGAAAACAACAATAATCAATCAACAACAAATTCCAATTCAATAAATCTCATACTTTATTAAATTAATAATCCAGTTCAATTCAATCAAATTCCTGAATAAATCCAATGACAACAAGTTCAGAATTCACTAGCACCCTAGCAATTCTAACAATCCAACCATACAAGCGAGACCCTAGATTATCTCCTCTTCCTGGCCATGATTCCACGATAATATTTTCTCTTTACCTGCAACACATGGCAAAAAGAGTTGCGTGAGTATTATCATAAATACTCAGCGACGCGGTCATCCCGTCTACAAACTATTTATACACAAGCATAAACAAAAGATACAATACCATGATGAGCATACACAAGCATTCACGAAAACAATCAAACACGAACCAATCCAGGAACCCTGTGTCGATCGACACAACCTCTATGTGTCGATCGACACAACCTCTATGTGTCGATCGATACATATCCCGTGTCGATTGACACAACCACAAGGTGTCGATTGACATACAGCCCCGTGTCGATTGACACACCACCCTGGTATCGATCGACACGACATCGCAGAACCCAGAAATGAGTCTATCCTCTCATGACTCGAATCCATCGCGATTCATCGAGTCTCCTGCACAATTCCATTCACAAAAACACACGAAATCCAACAAGTAATCGCATTCTACTCATTCCTTACACTTATGTAAGCCTACGGTCACACACTCACCTCGATTTCGGATTGAAAAGATGAAGAACGCGAAGAACGACTCAAACCAGCCACTGATTTTGTTCTCCCAGATCCGAAATCCACCCAGCAACAATCCCTTTTGCGTTCTAACACCTCTCGAGATCAATCGTCCTCAAGAACACTCCAATTCTCTCTCAATTCCTATGATTCTGAAAGTTCTCTCCAAACCTTCTGTTTTCTCTCTGATTTTCGGCCAAAAACCCTCAAAAACGACTGCTCACGCCTTTTTATATCAACCCTAGGGTTTCCCTAAACCAGCCCGCCAAACAGGACAATTAAACCAAACCTGTCGGTCTAATTTCCACTCGTGTCGATCGACACACCCCACATGTGTCTCGATCGACACCCACCAAAAATTCACTTTTTGGTTCACGGGCGTTACAGTGACTGTTATTTTGGTCACACAAATGTGCGACTAGTTTGTGACGTTTTCTTGACAGATCTATGCCTACACAAAATATCGTAGCACAGTTGTCACAAATCTACGACGCAATGATATAGTCATAAACACGTCACTAATTGGTGACGGAACTAAGACCAATAATCGATTGATTTAAGTAGTCACAAATTTGCGACGCTTTTACGACTACATTATGACAAGCTATTTACTCAATTACAATCGTCCTAAATCTGTCACATATTTGTCACGAATGTCAAGCGTCCCAGTTCCGTAAGAAAAATGATATCGGCAGCCTAAAAATTAGTTGGACACGTGATAAACAAGTGCCACCTAACTCTCACCTAACTCCTTTTTCTAAGTGACAGAGTGGATGCAAAAGCGTCACAAATGAGTGACGAAATATTGTTCCGTCGCAAAGTCGTGACAACCATTTTGTCTATATAAACAACGACCCCCCCCCCCTCATTTCTCACAATTCAGATTTATGGGAAAAAAAAGGGGAAAAAAACAGAGAGAAGAAAATTGAAAAGGAAAAAAGAGAAAAAAAAAGAAAAAAAGGGAAAAAGGGAAAAAGGGAAAAAAGGAAAAAAAGAGAGAAAAATATTTTTTAAAAAGAGGAAAAAATGTAGAATTCATCCCGAGAATGGATGTATAACCGAATGGATCTGTGCACAAACAATATATCAACCGAGTATTTGGAAGGGGTCGAGCAATTCATCAATTTTGAAAGCCACCAGGACTTAGCTCTAAGCAGTGGAGGTAAGATATACTGCCCTTGTGTTAAATGTTAAAACTGTAAGAGTTTACAGCCTGTTAGAACCGTGTCGAACCATTTGCATTGTAGAGGATTTATGCCCGAATATCATGTATGGTATGCACATGGGGAAGATTATGATGTAGTTGGGGCAGGATCTAGTAGCCAGTACGGAAATGCTGATTTTAGTAGTAGTCAAAAAATTGATGATGATGGCGGGAATGTTTATGTTGGGATGGTCAACGATGCATTCGATGGTTCTACGCCATTTAATAATTATCATTATCATGATGAACATGGTCATAGTGGAAATGATCATGTTTATGAAGAATCTACCCATGAGGCATAACAATTCTACGACATGTTAAATGCTGCAAATACGCCACTGTATGATAGTTGTCACGAAGGTCATTCACAGTTATCATTAGCTTCCCGAATGATGAACATTAAGGCAGACCATAATTTGGCTGAATCTTGCATGGATTCATGGGCGGAATTATTGACGGAGCATCTACCTGAACCTAATCATGCCACTGGTTCATACTACGAGACAGAAACATTGATGCGAAAGCTTGGTTTGCCGTATCATACATTTGATGTATGTGTAGATAATTGTATGCTCTTTTGGAAAGAAGATGCGGAATTGGAGCATTGTAGGTTTTGTGGAAAACCAAGATATCAGGATAGTCGAAGACGAACAAAAATACCGGTCAGTCGTATGTGGTATTTACCTATCACTAACAGATTGAAGAGGATGTACCAATCAAAAAAAAATTCCAGCTTTGATGAGATGACATGCTGAACACGAATCAGAAGACGGAGTTATGTGTCATCCATCTGATGCGGCGGAGTGGAAAAATTTCAATGAGACGTATCCAAGTTTTGCAGAGGAAACGCGAAATGTTTATCTAGGATTATGTACAGACGGGTTTAATCCTTTCGGTATGTCAAAAAACCATTCGTTGTGGCTTGTGATCATGACACCCTACAACTTACCCCTGAGATGTGCATGAACAGAGAGTATTTGTTTCTCATGGTTTTGAATTCGGGACCAAATCATCCACGAGCTACTCTTGATGTGTTCCTCCAACCACTGATCGAGGAACTAAAGGATTTATGGAATAACGGAGTTGAGGCGTATGATGTGTCTTTAGATCAAAAATTCAATCTTAAAGCGGTTCTCTTGTGGACGATAAGTGATTTCCCGGCATATGGTATGTTGTCAGGCTGGACGACACATGGAAGATTATCGTGTCCAATTTGTAAGGGTGATACAAATGCTTACCAATTGCCGGCTGGTCGGAAGACATGTTGGTTTGACTGTCACAGAAGATTTTTGCCGACCGAGCATCCCTTACGGAAAAATAAAGTGAATTTCTTGGAGGGAAAGAACGCAGTGGACGACTACCCACCAACATCATTGACTGGAGAACAAGTTTTGCAGCGTATACGAAATGTCGGGGCACCAAAAATATCTGATTGTGGTGGAAATGGACATCATAGAAAACCTTATGGGTATGGGAAATGGCATATTTGGCATAAAGAAAGCATTTTTTGGGAGCTACCGTATTGGCCCGATATGAATGTATGGCACAATCTTGATTTGATGCATATCGAGAAAAAAAAATTCGATAACATCATGTACACTGTTATGAACGTTAAAGACAGATCAAAAGACACAGTGAAGGCAAGATTAGATATCGCAAGATTTTGTGGGCGGAAAGAATTGCATGTCGATGGTCGTGGGAACGCTCCATTTCCTATCTGGCGATTGACTTCAAAATCTAAAGATTCCTTACTACAATGGGTTAAGAATGATGTTAAATTTCCAGACGGCTATGTAGCGGATTTAGCAAGCTGTGCAGACATAAATGGTGGCAAGTTGTCGGGAATGAAAAGTCACGACTGCCACGTATTTATGGAAAGATTGCTTCCATTTGTTTTTGCAGAACTTCTCCCTCGTAATGTACACCAAGCATTATCAGGTATATATATATATATATATGTATATATATATATTAAAAATTTGTATATGTTGATTTCATTAAATCTTGGTGCTTGTACATATAATGAAGTTGTTTATGTAGGGATTGGAGGATTTTTTCGTGACCTCTGCAGTAGATCATTGGAGCAAAGTCGCGTCCACCAGTTAAAGGATAACATTGTGATGCTCCTGTGTAATTTAGAAAAAATCTTCCCACCTTCTTTATTTGACGTGATGGAGCACTTACCTATCCACCTACCATACGAAGCAGAGCTTGGTGGTCATGTGCAATATAGGTGGATGTATCCGTTCGAAAGGTTCTTCAAACATCTCAAAGGCAAAGTGAAGAACAAAAGATACCCAGCAGGATCAATTGTTCAATCGTACATGAATGATGAGATATCTTATTTCTCACAACACTACATTGCGTCACACATGTCTACTACTATCAGATAAAGTAAATTTATTTAATATTAATTTTAATATTAGTATTATGTTTAATTTGGTTTTAATGGTTTAGGCTAAAATTTGCAGAATAAGTAGATATGATGAAGGTGAAGTACCGGTATATCCAATACCAGTACAAGATATATTTACTACTGCTGGTCGGCCAAGTGGGAAATGTAGTGTAGAACGGTTATCCGAGGAAGATTACAAGTGCGCACATGCATACATTCTACGGAATTACGACTACTTCAGACCCCTAGAATTTTGCATAGTAATTTATAAAATTCAAATAAAAACGTAGCACATATTAACTGCTTGAAACACAGGTTGTTGGAAGCGCAAATTCGTTATGAAAACCCGGAACTATCTGATAATGAGGTCATGGCAAAGAGAGATGGAGACTTTCCTTCATGGATCCAACAATATCTATGTATTTCGATCAATGTGAATTATTTAAAGAATAATATATGTTTTATAGTATTGGCTTATACTTTTACATTGTAGGTCACCGCCAAGAAAAATAAACAAAGTTTTCCGCTTTGGGTAATTGATATTGTGGAAGGTCATATATTTAAAGTGCGCACGTGGCCCATGTATTTTACAAGAGGGTATTTGTTTCACACGCGTACTCATAGAAATGGAGAAAAAATATGAACTATGGGGTCTAGGTCAAAGGTCAAAGTTATTCTGAAGCAACCGAAGAGGATGATTTTTATGGGACAATTGAGAAAATCATGGAGGTCTAATATCCATGATTTTTGAATTTAAAGATCGTACTATTGAAGTGCGTATGGTTTGACCCAACGATCGGAAAAGGAACCCGGAGAAGCGAGGGTGGCACTATTGACGTGCTCGCGAGAGGGAGATTTCAAAATTACGAACCATTTATTTTAGGTAGGATCATATTATTTATTATATTTATATATAGTGTCTATATATAGAATTCTAATCTAATCAAGTTTTACCTTTGCTAGGGTCTCAAACTGATCAAGTTTGTTATCTTCCATATCTCTATACTAAACGTCATCGAAAATTATGGTTCGCAGTCCTAAAAGTTAATCCAAGAAATCGTGTCCAAAAAAAGTATTTGGACAAAGAGTTGGTCATCTTGCAACAGACGCATGATTAGTGCAACGGAAAATGTTGAAGAAATTCATGTCGATAGACTAGTTGACGACTCTCGTCCGGTGGAACCAATTGATTTTGAAATTGAAGGTGGTGAACCTGAAGACGAATTTCTTTGTAATTTATCATCTTCTGAGGAAGAAGATAATTATGAAGAATGTTAAATTATATTTGATTGATTTTGTAAAATATTTGTAATATGTTTAGGGTTTTTTTAAAGTTTAAATTCCCTTTTTCCATCTATTAATATATTAAATACATTACAATTTATTTAACAATGTATTACATTCCCTTTTTTCCATCTGTGTTTAATAATATATTAAAGACAATGTAACAAGACTACGAGTACTTTTGTAGCTCAGTGGCAACGTATCATTAATACTATCCACAGACTTTGGTTCGAGTCCTGGCTGCTGCATACGCACCAGATTTTTGGATTTACTCTTCAAATGGGTTTATATACGAATGTTACGAAATAAATGACATGAAATACAACTTAGCATGATGGAATAGACATTGCTATAAGAGAAACAGGTCCGGGGTTCGAATAAAGGGTCTGTCATTTTACACTTTTTGTGTTCGTGACATATGGGTCGCAATTTTGTGACGCATTACAAGTCGTCACAGCTTTCTTACTCATTTGTGACTATATTCCCATAGTTTAGCAACCCCCTATATGGATTTAGAGAAAATTATAAAGTTTGCGTATTAAAAAGTCAAATTTTAAGAATTGATAAATTAAAGTAAGAACATTATATTTACCATTACGACATTTGAAAATTTTATATTTCGAAATTTACAAAAATCTCACAATGCTTACACTACTTTGATCATAAACATCTCACAATGTTTCATCAACTTTCAATCTTACATTTTCAAATCACTAGGTTTTGATGAAAAACTTTCAAAGGTTAAATATCACTCAATATACTTTCCAATAAGATCACAAGTATATGAAAAAGAGATTGGGAAGGGATTTGGCACACAATTATGAGTTCTAATGTTTAGGGTTTAGGGTTTCGAGTTGTGACCAATACGAGGGTAAGGAAATAGTCACAAAATTGCGACGCATGAGCAACGTTATTGTGACCACTTTATTGTTGTGACTCTTTTTCAGTATGGGTTTCGAAAAATTTGGCCCATTTAGGGAAAATTTTGGGCCTTTGGGCGGCTAAATTTCCCTCCAAAACTTAATTTGTGACGTTTTTGCAACGGATTTGCGACGCCTACGATTTTAATACAGTCAAACGCAGCAACATATTTTCATTTTAGTCAAACCCCTAAAAAAACTTCTCTCTCGACTCGACGGCGACAAAATCGCCTCTCGGTCGATTTCTCCAAGATTTTCCGATCAAAATCTCCTCCTCCTTCTCTATTCTCTTTCTTTTCTTAATCGCCTCCTTATTCTCTGTTAATCGAACTCAATCGGTTCGATTTCTTTTCTTCTTCTCCAAACCCTAATTTTTCTTCTTCATCGTGATTCTTCATTCCTTTGAATCGCGATGTGTAAACACATGGCTGTTCGTAAAGGTAAAATCGCCGGCACCAACGCTGGTGGTGGAATAGAAAGAGGAACCGCCGAAAAACAAAGCGGCGAGTCTGGTCGTGGAAGAGTAGTCGTCGGAGCTGGAACCGTCGGAGCTGGAATCGGCGGAAATGGAAGAGGAACCGCCGGAGGAGGCGTCACAACTCGTGGAAGAGAAGGCGTCACAACTCGTGGAAGAGGAGGCGTCGCAACTCGTGGAAGAGGAGCCGTCAATTTTCCAAACTCCATTGGTTCTCCAGGCAGTGTTGGCTCCAAACTCCCGGCCGCTTTACATGTCGACCGTGCAGGTGGTGATCGCTCCAAACTCAAAGTCATCCTTTGTGAAGGTGGTGGTTGCAGTGGAGCTGACGTCGGAGCTTCTATATCCAATGGCAGTGATCGCACTGCTACTGTCTCTGAACAGACAACATCCGCCTCACTTTCTCAGACAAGCATTCCGGCTCAGTATCCTTCCCGTACCCTACCGTTGAACCTTCGCTCTCCTACTTCTAAAGACACTACCCAGGAGGTTCTAGAAGAAGAAGAGGATTAGGAGATGCCCCAATACGAAGAGGAAGAAGTAGAGGAAGATGATGAAGATGAAGATAGCGATGAAGATGAAGATGCTACGATTCCAGAGGATCAAGACTTTGACCAGCTCCTAGATAATCTGCTGCAGCTTCCTGGCCGAGAACAGCTGGTGCGTTGGTCTGTGGATCCAATCCCCAACGTCAATTCTATTTGGTAAGTGTTTCATTCAATATATGTTTGTATAATTTAATCAAACATATGTTTCTATAAGGTTCAATTGGGATACTAATTTGATCAATATATGTTTTGTATAAGGTTCGATCATGATAATGGTAAATTGGGTCGTGTGATCCCTGGAATTCTGCGTGATAAGTTTGATGGACCTTACTACAGCTGGAAGGTTACTCCTAGATACGTCCAAGAACGGATTTTCAGAACCTTTGCGGTAAGTTTTGAGTTTTGTTATCTTCTATTAAGTTGTTACTTTCTTTGACATATTACCACTAACACATTTTCATGTCTTCTGTAGCGGATGTACCACTGGGAGGTTGGACTTACTCCAACTATTAGGAAGCATTTTTTTATCATTGCAAAAAAGAGACTGAGAAGCATTGTTAGTCAGGCTAGGCACGACCCTAAAAGGCCATATTGGATTGGACCAAAGATTTGGAAAAGGATGAACCAGTTTTGGAAGACTCTTGAGGCCAAGGACAAGAGTGCTACTGCCTCACAGTGCCGCAACTCAGACCGTGGAGGGCTAGGCATCGCGAAGCACGTTTCTGGTCAGAAGTCGTACTTGAGAGTGCAACAAGAAATGGTAAAACCTCTATACTTCCTCTCTGCTCTTAATCTTCATATGTACACTAACACTGTACATATGACTACTATAGGATGAGGAGTTAGGTCATCCTGTATCGTGGGGAGAAGTGTTTCAAAGGACTAACACAAAGCCAGATGGAACATTTGTTGATTTCAAAGCTCAACAAGTTCATGAGGCTTATGAGAAGCACCTGAATGAAGCTATGTCTGAGGAAGATCATCAAGGGCCTGACGTTTCAGGGAATTCTTCTCAACGCTCTCTCAGCGGACACTAACCATCGAGGAAAAGAATGAGATATTCCGCAAGGTATTCTCCTTTCTCTTTTGCTCTCTGCTGGTTTTGCAGTTTCAGAAAAATTTGCTCCAGTCTTTGATTTTAGTTTGATTGCTCATGTCTTTGATTTTAGTTTGATTAGTCCTGTCTTTGGTTTGAGTTTAAGCGTTTGATTCCTCCTGTCTTTGGTTAACTGGTTTTAGAGTTTGAGTTTCATTGCTCTTGTCTTTGGTTTTGAATTATTGTAGAATTGTTGATTGGTTTACTGGTTTTAGAGTGTGATTCCTTCTCTCTTTATATTTGAATAATTGTTGCTTCTGGTTTTAGAGTTTGACTTGGTTAATTGCAGCTTCTGGTTTGAGTTTGATTGCTTAATTGCTTGCTTATAGATGTTGTGTTTTGGTTTCCTTTTCAGTGTACACAGACTGATCCGAAAGGAGTCATCTTTGGACTTGGGGAACTACCTATGATGGTTAAGAGCGGAAAGGGGAAAGAGAGCTTTACAAGCTCCACTGCGCCGGAACTCTCACATATCCAAGAGCAACTTCAGGAAGCGCAGCGTAAGATTGATGCTCAAGAGGCAGAAAATGCTCGACGTGATGAGGAGCACCGCATAGCTCAGGAAAAGATCTTCGAAATGTCAAAGCTTCTAAGGTACTTGAAGAACTCCGATCCTCTCATCGTAGAATACATGACTAACCAAGATGACTAGGAGAACAGTCCCACTGAGGCACAAGGAACCGCAGCAGAAAAAGACCCAGGCAGCACACCACTCGACCCACAACCCACTGCTTAATTCCAATCTCTTTCTCTTTGAACATTGAACTTTTAGTATATTTTGTTTTAGTACATTTTTTAACATACAATTATTTTTTGATGTATCATATTTCTATGTTCTTGTATAATATATTAATCTATGACTTTTATTGTTTTAAATTTGTTCAAAACACAAAACAATTGTCTAAATTGTGACCAAATATAAGATAAAATCTGTGACCAAATCTGTTATATATCGTCACAAATTTGTGATACAAGGGTCGCCAATTTGTGACGGAATTGTGTCGTTCTACTTAACGATATCAAAATATAAATGGATTTAAGTTGCACATTCGTCACCCTTTATCGACTAATTTTCCACCTTTAGAGTAGTCACTAATCTATGACTACCTAATACTGTTGCAAATAGGACATAACTATGATAAATTTAAGACTACCAATTACAAGTATATGAACACCTAAAACAGTCACATATCGGTCACTTATATGACGAACGTTAGCGTCATAACTTGGTCGTTTAGTTATGACTAATACACTTTGTCGCATATACGTCGCGATATTACGACTAAACGTATTCGTCTTTGTTTCGTCACACATATAGGATGAAATATAATGGTCACGGATTCGTCGCATAGAAGCGACGAAATTGCGACGACTTTATTTTACGACGAAAAATTAACGATGCTTTATTTTCGTCTCAAAACCATCGCAAAAAGCCTTTTCGCAATAGATATGTGACTGTTTTGGGTGTCCCAAATGGACAGTTTTTTTGTAGTGATCATAGTAGCTTTATATTCAAGGTTAATAAAAAAGCATAGGAAGTAACGTAAGGGAGCAGTGGAAGATGATTGGACGGTGTGTGAGAAAGGAATTTCGTTGCCACATGTCAACCAATGGAGTGCTGACATGCCAATTATATGGAGAGCCTCCTTTTTTCATATATATGATTAGTATGGGTCATGGACACACCACATGTATTCGTTGATTAATGACCACTGCGTAATGTTTTGTGCTTTAAAAACCAAATTTCAAATAATATTATTTCAACGTACATAATCACCTTACAATAACATAAAAATTTGCTTAAGATTAATTAGAGCAATAACAATATTTAGATCATTTTTTTATTACTTTTTTCACAATCGCAAAACAAAAGAACCTAGATCTTAAGGTTTTAAATCTTTTGTATTGTATCAAATGAAACACAAAAGAGATCAATGCAAAATTCAATGCAAGAGAGGAGTCCTTTTTTGCGGAGCAGGACACTTGAAGTCACGAGGTGGAGTCTTACCACAGTCGATAAGAAGCTCAAGAGCAATGGGAATAAAGAGGTCGATGTTTAGAAGCTTGGCTCTAATACTGGTGCAGAGACAAACCGCTGCGTCAAGATCCACTAAACCGCCAAGAACTGGACAACAAGTCGCCTTAGCGTAGCTTTTCCCTAGTCCGATGTGAATCAAACCACCAAGAACGTCCACACACGCACCTAGCTTAAGCGTGTCGATTGAGCAAGTCTTCGGTTTAGGGGTTGGTGCGTACGATGGAGGTGGAGGAGGACATGGGGTTGGTGGTGGTGGGGTTGCCACTGGTGGTGGGGTTGCCACTGGTGGTGGAGGTGGTGGAGTTGGCTTGACGTACGGTGGTGGAGGTGGTGGAGTTGGCTTGACGTACGGTGGTGGAGGTGGTGGTGTTGGCTTGACGTACGGTGGTGGAGGTGGTGGTGTTGGCTTGACGTACGGTGGTGGAGGTGGTGGTATTGGCTTGACGTACGGTGGTGGAGGTGGTGGAGTTGGCTTGACGTACGGTGGTGGAGGTGGTGGGGTTGGCTTGACGTACGGTGGTGGAGGTGGTGGTGTTGGCCTGACGTACGGTGGTGGAGGTGGTGGCGGTGTAGGAGTGCACGGCGGAGGAGGTGGAGTGTACGGTGATGGAGATGGTTTGGGAGGGTCAGAACAATCACAAGCGTAAGAGACGGCGAGGAAACTGAGGAGTATCACAAAGGAGAAGTTTGGTTTGTGAAGAAGACCCATTTTGAGAAAGAGGGTTCAGGGTTTAGGGTTAAAACTATTGAACAAGAGTGTGATGAAGTACGTTAAAACTATTGAGTGTCTTCCTCTTTATATAGAGTCATAGACCATATTAATCTCTCTTAAGATATTTATTTTTTGTTCTATTATAATAATGGTGTCGCTATCATCATCCGTGATGATATGAACGTGCCAAATTGCGGTTATATATATAAAATGATTGAAGTTGGACTATATAATATAAGTACAATATTTTACAACATGTCACTTGGTCGTAAGTATTAAGAAGTAAAGGCTTTTGTCAAACTTTCCGCAATTGGCGTATGTTCGTAGTTGTACATTTTAGGCAATTTTTTGGAAATTAGGTTTTTTTTCTACCTAATTAGTTGTACATATATTGTATATTGATCCGGATCCGTGGTTTCTGGATATTCGAACTTTGAGTATTCGACAGGTTATCCGAAAATAATTAAAATAACTAAAAAAAATAGAAAACAATTTTTTTAAAAACTATAAGTTAAAATTTTGAATGATGTTTTCTATAATAAATATGATATATTATAAAAAAAAAACTAAAATCATATATATATATATAGAAAAATAACTTAATACATGTTTTTAATATATTTAATGCGTTCGGATTCGGATATCCGAACCTTAAAGTTTTACTATCAGGATACGGATTCTCTTTTCACAAACTGAGATTTTACTACCATTAATCTTTATCCAAATCCGAACTTCTCAAATATCCTAATTTTTGGAACAGATCGGATCTCGGATAATAATTTCAACCTTATTGTCAATAGCAAACACACACCAATAGAAAAAAGAGAATCAATTCTAGGTACGCCAAAGCTATGTGTTTCATGTATAATCAATGTATAAAGCTATTATTTGTTATCTAATTTTCAATGTCCAAGTTTTGAAGGATGTCGGTGTTCGTATTAGTTAATTACTAAATAAACTAGTATCTATTTGATCATAATATTTTGAGATTGTAAGACAGTATGGTTTTCAGTTTTTATATGATCTAGATTCACACAACCTTAGAACGGAGATGTAAACAGATCATTCTCTCTGACACTTGAGATGAATGTAAATGTCATGAAGATTTGATCATAAAGTTTAATTGTTGATAAAAACTTCAAAAATTGAAATTAGTCCCTCCTTTTAGTAGAAGTTGAAGACCATGCAGAAATTCATTAGATGTGGTGGGAAGTTGATTAACTGCAAATGTGCGAATTCCTAAGTCCTAACTATTGAGGTTTTAACCAATTTTCTAGCTATTTGTTATCTTTTTTTTTGTCAACAAATTTACTTCATTCATTTAACCGATCAAAATACAAATGGAGAAAATTAAAAATCCTCTAAAATTACTACAACATAATTGAAAAGCAATAAAACATAAAGTAAATAGATCATCGCAAACGATAGACAGTGAATCCAAAGCATGCCTCAGATGCGTCAAGAGGGTCTTCACGGCAAAGCTGGAGAGTCTCAGATTAGTCACTTTCCAGTGTGACTTTAAAGATCCCGACATAGAGTTCGGGAATTCGACCACTGTCCAAGAGAGGGAAGAAGATTCGACCAGTCTCAAAGAGATGGAAAAAGGTGGAAATGAACTCATCCACTGGGAGTAAATTACAGGATTTGAGAATCCAGAAAACTTTGAGCTTCTCTCAACAGAATATATATCATGAACAATAAAAACTACAGGATTTGAGAATCCAGAAAACTTTGCTCTTCTCCAGAAAGAGAAGAGATCGAGCTCAACCAAAATATTGGAATTGAATACTAGGCTCTTTATTTGACCGACATTCATGGGCCAGGCCCCACACATGTCAATATCGTATTTGGACACTAATCGATTACGGACAGGATTTGCATTTGATGGACTTCTCCGGTGAAAACTCCGGCAACATCCAAAACAGTTGGTGCAGTGGGAGTCTCATAACATCGATTCCAGCTTAATGGACTGAGATTTGGGCCAGAGCCCACTTCCTTAAGAGCTTGGGCCATGGCCATTTTTAGGTAACTTTGGTGAGGGGTGGTGATGGAACCGGCTGAGTAGATGTACTTGAACTCGCCGACAAAAGAGTCTCTACCAGAGAGAGAGGGGACTTTGGAAGGACGAACGGTGTAAGCACCAAAGAGATCCACCGCAAGAGGAGATCTCGCCGATGGGGAACAAAGAGCCAAAATCGGAGCAGCAGCCGAGAAGCTCCGACAGACTGAGATGGAGGACGGTGGTGGAGATGGGAAGAGTGAATCCGGCGGATCCGGTGGCTCCAGAGGCTCCGGTGGGCGAAGAGAGTTCAGCAACGTCGCAAGGATCTTCCACTGCCACGCTAGGAAGCTGAGCAAATCCGTATGGATTGTCGCCGCGGAGGGTGAAGGCGGGGAGACAAACATTGGAACCGAGTCAAAACACGCCCTCGGTGATTGGAGCGGGGTCTCACCGGTGAAGGACGAAAAGAGCAGCACCGAATAGGGGGAGGGCACTGCAATGTCGCAAGAGGAACACCGGCGAAAGAGGCTCATTATCGACGAGCGGCTGCCTTGGGAAACGCTCCTGGGAAAGACTCACTTTAGGGCGAACGCTCCATGTTATGCCATTTGTTACCTTTTGTCCCAATTTAATAGTAAAACAAGTTTAACTAGAGTAGCCATGTAGGTACATGAAAAAGAGTTCTTAAAAAAACAAAAGATTCAAAGTTTTAAATAGAAAAACAATCATGTAAAATATATGGCGGAAGAAGATAGTGGTTTTTCTAATTCACAACAATAATATTTCGAATGATCTTTTTAATTATTGGGGTTATGGACTCAATTAATCTAAGGATTTTGTGAAAACCCGATTATTTTTATAATTTTAGTGGTATTTAAAAAATAAATATAGAATTGTGACATTTATGAAAAACAACATTTTAAAAATAGCATTTTCACATGTTCTCTAAATTATATTCATATTTGTCCCTTAGCGGCATAGGGTTTGAATCCAACAAAAAACAGTACATTTTCTTTTTTAAATGGAAATGTAATAAGAAAGAAATGTATGGACGCTAGTACAAGTTGGAGGCAAAAATTGGCGTCTAGTAAAACTAGTGTAACCCGTGAATCTGCTCTTTTAACTTAAGATCTTCTTTTGTTATTGTTATTTTTATATAAATATAACGTAAGAATGATCATACATGCGTTGTAATATTATCTGAAGAAGTAAGTGGAGCACAACAACTTAATGTTTCGGTGCTGCCACCGGCTATCTTTACATGCTTTATTGATGGATCATGGAATGAAGGAAGCCACACGAGTGGGCTTAGCTGGACACTTCAACTGCAAGATGGAGAGATTGATTTTCTAGGACTACGAGAAGTGAACAGGGGGATCTCCCTTTTACACACAGACAGAGCTGTTTAGTCTAATGTGGACCCTTCAGAGTCTGCGCTGGAAAAGACGATTTTGTGCGTTGTTTGCCACAGACTCCCAAGAGTTAGTTGCAATGATACGGCAACCGGACAAATGGCCACGTTTCAAGACTGAATTGGAGGAATGCAATGCACTACGAGCGTGGTTCCCTGACTTTACTTTACAGTATTGCCACAGGAAACGGAATAAAAAGGCTGACATATTAGCCCGGACCGCTCGACATCGAAATTTAGTTTTCTTTTTTGTTAGCACATCTACTCCACATTGATTTCCAAATATTGTGTTTGGATAACCAAAGAGTTCAGTGTCTCATGATAAAAAAAAAATTAAAAAAAAAGCGTTGTAATATTATCTATAGAAAAATTGAATCACATTTCACATGTATGGATCTCCGCATGTGAAAGTATCATTATTAAATTGTGCTGGTCAGACCTAGGGCCAGAGTATAATTTTATTTATCAAATTAGAATCCCCAAATTGTCGGGATTAATGAACTTCGTTTCCATGTCAATGTCAACTCTCCAATATAGCAATAGAACAGACCATGCAAATCATGATAATATCCATTATGTTTGAAAATATAATTTAATCTTTCTCAAGCTTTCTTGAAAATGTTCATAAAGTAACGGTTTGTATTTTGCTATCGTTTTGTGTGATGGAAGAATATTGGTTTGTTATAACTTATGGCTCGCTGATTTTCTATCACAATTGATCTATAATGTCAAGTAAGTTTTGAGTATTTGAGGGAGAATATTCTGGAGAGTGATAAAATGGATATTATAAACATAGATCAGCGTTACGTAGATGAGTAACTAGGTGTTTACATAGGTTTATAATTTTTCAAACCGAAAAAAACAAATTATTTATTTTTTCGATACGAAAATTTGAATTCAATATTTGATTTAGACCTACATTCCTCCTTAAATCTTTCAGTGGTCCCCAAGTGACCCAAACTCGTAGATGAGAGTCACCATCACAACGTTGTATCAACGTGTGGTGTGAGTGTGCGAGCCAGTGTGTTTTATGTAATCATCAGTTAGGTAAATATATAATTTTTTTTAATGTTAAATAAATATTCATACTAAGAAAATGTAAACATGAGTATAGAACAATAATCATACAACTCTAAGTCTAAACGTCCAAGTTTAACACCACTAGTAATCTTTTATAGTTTTAGCCCTAAATCGTTACTTAATCCCTACTCTAATAATTCAACCAATATTATCCATGCTCACTATTATATTTTACTTTTATTAGGACCATCAAAATAAAATAGGGATTATTTCTCCCACGGACGTACTTAACCATTGGTGTTTTTGTAACTTTTTTGTGTCTGTGTGTTTTTGTAACTTTTGTGCGTGTGTGTGTTTTTATAAATTTTGTTTTATAAATAGTATAATAAAAATACTAATAAATCATAATTATCTTAATGTATGCTGCATCAATGCATCATGAAGATGAAACCAAAATCATATATCAAAACCACTCCTTAAATTGTGATTGTTAAAAAATTTAGACCAACAATAGTGCTATTTTTTTTTAGAAAAAAAAAAACAATAGTGCTATTTAATCCAAAAAAATTGCACAACTCTTGTCACCGTCGATTGTTGAGTCTCGAGAAAGTCCATTTGCAGGGCTCGAAATTGGATTTATATTATTCAAGTCAACATAGAAGCTAATTAAAGCAGCTAACATATTCGTTAATTACTTTCCAAAAAAAAAGACATACTATTCGTGAATTACTAGTAGTAGCTTTTTGTGATATAATTTTTCCACTTTTGCCACTTCAAGTCAACTTTAGATAGTCAAAACAATTTAAACCCCAATGATTATTGGATTAATTAGTTAAATAACATATTTAAGCATGTAAATTAATAAAATAGCATGTGTAATTTGTAAATTTGGTAACTAACAAAGAGAAATAAAATGAGACTATTTTATCTTTTATTACATTCAATGAAAATTGTCACATTTAATTCATATTTAATGCAAATTTGACTTGTAATAAAAAAAATAACAATATTTTTTAGAAATAAATTTGAAGTTGACATATATAATTTTTTCTTTTCCTTCCTTTGCATTTTACGTTTGCCAAAGAAACCATATTTATTTACTTTTAAAATAATTAATTATTATTGAATAAATAAATTATATAGTAAACTATGTCACAAATTAGATATTATAGACATAAATAGTAAACTATTTCACTGTTTGAATTAGAAAGTAGTGAACTATTTCACTATTTGAATTAAAAATAGTGAACTTTATTTTAATATAATTAACTACTTGTTTGATATAATGAATTACAAGTTTCACATACTGAAAATGCATACTAACTAAATATATTTGTAAATATTTTAACCATATAAATAGTAATGAACTATATGTGAATATTTGTGAATAAAATTAGCTATATAGATAACTATTTGTTTATATATAGCTAATTATACATGGATATATAACTAATTACATTTAAATATAGTTATTTATATTTTTAATTATATAGATAATAGTGAACTATCATGAATATAACTAGTATAGTTGGTTATTTGTGAAATAATTAATTATAGAGATAACTATATTTGGATATATAGTTAACTACACATAGATATATAACTAAGTTTATTTAAATATAGTTAGTTATATATCTAACTATATATTCACTATGGTTGCTTTTAAATGATGTTTTAGGGGATGATTTCTTAATTAATGTGCAATCACTTCAAACATCATTTATACACAAACATAAGAAGTAGATAATAGCGAAATATTCGTAAATATAACAACTATAGTTGACTGTTTGTAAATAAAATTAACTATATATAAAGAAAAGTATATTTGAATACATAGTTAACTATATAATTAATATAAATGAAAAGTCTAAACGTTTATGATGCTATTATTATTTTTTCCTAATAATGCAAAAAAAGAACATTATTTTTTTGGACATGAAAGAGAAAACAATGATATGAAATAAAGAGTGTAATGGGTTAATTAGCTTAATATTGGTTTTGGGCTGCATAATTAGGTAGCTAATTTATTCATAATGAAATTTAGGTCTGTAGGAGAGAGAAAAAAACATTGGACAAAAATACCCCTGCAAAATTGGGGAAGGAAATCTCTGAAAATCACTTAAAATATTTACCATTAATCACTTAAAAAAACTTTAAAATTTTCTGAAAATATTTTTTTCAAGAAGCGAATCCCTAACAGCCGCAAACCTTTTCATCTGCATAAAAAGTCTTTGGTATGTATAGTTGACTATTCAGTTTCTTTTCATGTTGTTATTGTTAGCTACAATTATAACCGAAAATAATGAACTATTTCTTTCAGATATCAAAAGGAACAATGGTTATTATGATTGGGTAAATAGATTGATTTGGAGACGTTAGTTAGCTATCTATTCAAATAATAATATAGTTCGTTACGCAAATTGTTGTTAGCAATCAAATAATAATATAGTTCACTATATAAACATTACAGTAATCAATTATTTGTGTATTTTTTTGTCTATTTTATCAATATAGTTAGCTATTATCTCATCTTATGGTCATTAAAATAATTTACTATGCAAACGTTAGTTAGCTAACTATTCAAATAATAATATAGTTTACGATGCAAACGTTAGTTAGTTAACTATTCAAATAGTAATATAGTTGTAGAAAAAGAAGAAGGTGAATGTTTGTGGATTTGTAGAAAGGAGAAGCAAAAAGTGAACAAAGAGTTTGCCGTGAGAGAGGAGAACGACAGCGGCAGAGAAAAATAGGAAGAGGAAGAATAGATTAGGGTTAAGTTGGTTTTTATTTATTTTTTTATTATGTTTAATATTTAATTTTTATTTTTAATGGAAAGTAAAAATAAAGAATCTAGGTAAATAGACAAGGCTAAAAGTGGCCTTTAGATAGCAAAAAATTTAGATATCTAATTATATTTTACCTAGTGTTAGATACCTAATTATGCCTACGAAGACTAATATATGGCATAATTTCTCTAAATGAAATGATGATGAAATTGAGATATGAGAACACTTACCATAAATATATTATGGGTAGAATTGGAATTTCAAATAATTAGAATGCTAGTTACTATATTCATTTTATGTCATGTTAGATAATTAAATAAATGACTAATAAGTAATATAGAGCTTAATTTTCCATGATTATTATTATTATTAGTAAAACTGTACAGTCCATATACGATAGTATTATGGAGACAATAAAGCCGATGATTCAAATCTTAAACTAATTAATTATAAATTTATAACCCCTAGAATCACATTAAGTAAAACAAAAACAAACTTGCTCTTGGTGAATTTAGATTGAAACTGTATTTTGACAACAAAAAAAGAAGAAAAAGATTGAAACTGTATATTAATGTAACGTTACGACTTGAAACTATAATAAAAAAAATGTTAGATTCGTTACAAATTATATTCCTGCGCCGATCGCAATCTTGTCTTCCAACGGTAACTTTTCGGACATAAAGTCAGATATTTCAATATCCAATGATTAGCTTACACGTGTCCTAATACATGACCCCAACGGTCGTCTTTCTTCTGCATGATATAAACTAAAAACCTAAAGAAACAGAGAAAAGCAAAGGAAAACAAAAAGCTCGAAGAGGTAAAACAAAAATGGTGAATCAAGTAAATGTAGAAGAAGAAGAAAAGGAGAATTTTCCTCTTATTACAACAAAAGTAGTTGAATACTTACAACCAATAATGTGTCGAGAGCTTCTCTGCAAATTTCCAGACAACTCTGCTTTTGGGTTTGATTACACACAGAGCTCTCTCTGGTCTCCTCTCTTGCCTAGAAACTACGCAACTCCTTCCGATCTAGACTCCGACAGTTACATTTGTCGGAATCTTGAACTCGGAGAGTTTCAAGAAGCCAAGAAGAAGAACAAGTCAATAAAAATGAAGAAAAAGAGTAAGTTAGTAAATTTAAACGTGTCTTCCATGGAGAAGGAAGATCTTCCTAAAGTTGGATGCTTTGCTATTTCTTCAAAGGTACATACATTAATACCATAGATTATATTCTTTGTCTCTGCTTTGTTGTACTCGATTTTGATAGTTTTGTTACTGTTATAGGGATGGGATTGTGTGTTAAAGGTAGCTTCAAAACGCTTCAAGAAATCGAGGAAGAAGAGAGATTCAGTCACTGATGAAGTCAAGCTTCTCAATTTCTTCAAATCCTAAGAGATTAAAATCTCCACTTCAAAATTTTATTGTTTTTGAGCTATTTTATATGTATGGGGGTCTCTATGTAATCATTAGTGTTTGATGATGATTATATATCAATGATTATTTTACTTTTTGGTTGTGTTTTGAATCTTTAGAAAAATGTAGAGAGATTGGGAGAGAGAAACAAGATTATAAATGCCCATTAACTGTGGAAATCTATTAACTTTTGGGTTTTTGTATATGGAAATTTCATGAATCATCATACATAAGCCAAAACACTCTCATTTCTTTACTATTTCAACCTCTTTGTTGCTCACATTTATGCTTTTCCTCTCCTTCTTCAAACTCGTTATCGCTGGAAATCTGTTCATCATCGCCATTTGTCAGTCCATTTTGAAGCAAGCGTCGATTCTCTTCTGATTCCTGTCTCAATAGCCGGTGCTGGATCCCGTCCCTGATGGCTGTTCCCTGAGAAAAACACCACCAGATAGATATTAGCGATGGAGATAGAGACGCACATCAGCATTCAAATCTTGAGCCTGCTTACCATTTTATGACAACCTTCCTCAAACATTTCAAGAAATCCAGCAACCCAACGATCAGCGTTTTCAACCCACTCGTTATGGTGCATCCCAGCAGTTTTTGCTACGGTTTGTATCTGCAAAATAAAGATTCAGTGGAATCAGAAGTTATGCATGTGGCCATTGTTCACCATTATTATAACCGCTAAACATAAGACTCGAGTTGGAAGGATTCGTTCTGTGTATCCACTATCACAAGCCCCGGAAACAAGAAATAGAAGGGGAAAAGGATGTAAAAATGGAGCAACATCATTAACCCGTAAGAGCAGATTCCTTGAGTCTCACCTTTTCTTGCTGTTCTTTCACTTTCTCTTGTAGTTTCTTCAATCTCATGTTCACTCTTAGCCTCTTCTCCTGTTTGTTTAATAATCAAGTCCATAACATGTTAGTGTATCAACAAGGAGATAACGGTTATTGACGAAATGAAGAAAAGAGAAAATGAAGACCATGCCTTAACAAAGCTGACACCGAGTTCTTCTCTTGAATATCCTCGATCCAAATTACGCAACACATACTGATTGTAATCTTTCACTATTCTCATGATTATGTCTGATGTCGATATCCCCTCTGTTCGTTTAGTTTCTTTAAACTTCCCTATCGACTTTACCTGCAGAAATCAAGTCCAAACAGCTAAGAAACATCACAAATCAGAAGAGAAACATCTCCATGATTGATACTTACAAACTCATAGACATCATTACCAGCTCCACTAGCATCCGCATAACTAGGAAAAACACCAAAATGAACAACACACAAAACCATTAAACCTGTTCAAATTCTTGATACTCTAATCGAATAGACAACGAAAAACGATTTTTCTTACGGAAGAGCATCATGAGCTACATAGTCAATCTTATGCTTATCAAGAAACTCTTTTGTGAGAACCCATGGTGCATCTGGAATAACTTCATCAACCCACCTATTCAACAACAACACCATATAACTCATAATTTAAGCAAGCTCCAGAATCTAATGATTGTTCCACAGAATTTCAACATACTTGCAATGTCGGAGAGATTCATAACGCTCAGATTCAGTCATCACAGTCTTGCCCTTGAATTTATTCGTAATTCCGTCGTTGCAACATCCAACGAGCAGATATGTGTTCGGAAACCTAATTCGTTCCGATTCAGTTAGCAATTGAATCGTAAAATCATCAAAACAACAACTCCGGTGCCGGAAAACGCAAAAGCTAACTCTAATTTCTTAATTCCGGCGAACAAAAAAAAAGGGAGGCAGAGAGAGATTGAATGGTACTGACGATTTCTTGGCTTGTTCGATGGCGCGAGCGTGACCGAAGTGGAAGAGATCGTAGATTCCATCGGCGTAGACTCTAACCGGACGATCTGAATCGGAATTTGTTCTCTCGCCGGAGACTTTGTCGCCGTTTACGCTCATTTCTTCTTCTTATTTTCCTTTGACAGTTTTTGGTCTTTTTTTGGTTTCTTCTTCGTAAATTTGATGTTTTTGTTTCCAATTTCTATTGGCTTTCCCTCCAATCACGCATTGGCTTCTATTTTACGACTTTTCAATTTTTGCATTTGTTGAAATTTGAACCTTAATAAATTATTTATCTTCCAAAACCAAATGTGATAAGAATTTCGATTTTGTTTTGAAAAAAAAAAGATTTAAATGTTTTGGACCGAATGCGATGTTCAATTTGTCACAAAAACTAAGTTAATACACCTAACCCATAACACATACGAACCTGATTAATTCTAAATATGAGTTTAGACCGATCGAAAATGGTGTTTAGTTGGGTCAAATTCTGATTAACGCACAATCAAATTGTTGTAAATGAAAATCGAATTTAGAAAGAAAAAAATGAATTTACGCTTTGTTCCGAAATAAAATAAATATTGGGACGGTGAGCTTAGTCGGCCATGTTTGAACACATACATTACCAACAATTATTTAGCATTTTAGTTGTAATAAAATAATGTTTTGATTACAAGGAAAAAAACAAGAATTGTAGAATGGAAAAAAACAATAATAATGTTTTCTTTCTTTAAATGACGTAAAATATGTTATATCTCTTTTAGCGTTTTGTCCCTTACCAATAATGTGATGCAAATCTCTCATATTTGAAATTGTGGCCTTCCACTTTTCCAACTATTGTAAGTGTTTATATCATGTGTATTAAACCAATTATCAGAAAGCACAACAGACAAATACAAGTGGAGGGATGGAACAACTTCAGTTTCTCACTAGCTAAACAACAAACAGCTGCTTCGATGCTGGAAGTGGAATGGCATAAAGAGGTTTGGTTTTCAGGAAACATCCCTAAAAGCATGTTTTCATTATGTGGTTGGCTTGTCTAGATAGATTATCCACAAAATCTAGGCTGTCAAATTGGAGAGTTTTGGAGGACAGAACTTGTGTGTTATGTGTGATATTCGACGAAAAAAGGGACCACTAGATGTTGAATTGTCTATATAGTTAAGACGTTTGGAGATTGGATTTCCACTGCCCGAAAGCATTCCAATTTTGACTATCAATTTGGTCTAAAATTGGTCAAAAACAGCTATTTCTTACTAGTACTCGTCAAAAATCGATGATCGCAAATGGATTTTGGTAAGAAAATAATTAAAACGTTTTGACCAATAAAAAACCAACAAAGTGGTCGAAGTTTTTTACCAATCAAAATTGTCAAAAAAATTGGCTCTGACCAATGAAGTGGTCATAAGTTTTTGACCAATCAAAATGGTCAAAAAATTGATTCTAACCAATAAAATTGTCAAAATTTTAGACCATATATTCCAACCAATTTTTGACCAAAACTTAGATATTAATTTTAAAAAAAAAATTGTATTCGAAAATATTCAAACTTAAATTTAAAATATGTGATTCATAATAATTAAAATAAAATTAAATATTTTAAAACAATTTAAATAAAAAATATTTCAAAAAAATGTATTCGAAAATATTAAAATTCAAATTTAAAATATTTGATTCATAATAATTTCAAAATATTCACTCAATCAGCGATTAAAATATTTCAAAACTCAACGATTTTACGTTTACCTCATGGTAAGCCCATTTACATTTTTCACAACTGAATAAGTGTTATTTTATAGAGAAAGTCAAAGTTGCATCCCTCCTATATTGGCGATGTGGTAAATACAATAGAGGTGTTCTCCTCAATATTTGTCGATAATGTTGTGACCAATTTCTGTCAAGTATTTATTTGTAAAAAATTACTCATAAAATTTCGACCAAATTTTTTTGGTAAGAATATTTTGACTATTTACTAACCACTTGTATTAGTAAAAAAAAGTTGGATCATATTTTGACGAGTTTAAATTTTCATATTTTTTTGGCCGAAAATTTGTCAACAAACATTTTGACCATTTTGTTGGTAAAAAATTTGGTCAAAAATAACGTGTTTTTTTTACCAATTTTCAACCAATCTTCTTAGTCGCAACTTTTTGACCATTTTTTGACAAATTTATGAATCCGTTAAAAATTCGTCAAAAAATTTCCACCAGTTTTTGACTCTTATTTCATCATATTTTCTTGATCAATTTATAATGAAAATAAACATTCGTCTAAAATGGTCAAAATAGTTTCTGACCACAAAAAAAATTGATATGTTTTTCTTTTGTAATGTTCAGAAGAATTAAGGCTCCTTTTATAGGGTTTGCAAACTGGTCGGTTTTCCAGAGATGGTTAAAAAGACACTATCCCAACAAAGGTGAAGACAATCTGAGACTCCTAATGGCTCAAGCTACCATTTATTCACTTTGGAAGGAGAGAAATAACCGCATCTTCTCTAATGTGCTTCTCCCATCAGAGGTATTATTTAAGAAGGTGGACAGAGCCATCCGTGATTCTTGTATTGCTCGAAAGGACAAACCTGGTTTTATGGATTGCTTAGGAATATGGTTCAGTACTTGATCCTCTAGTGTAAATTTTTTGTAACTATTTTGCTTTCTTGGTTTATGATCGATGACTTCTAGCTTAAAGCTTTTTCTTCTTCTAATATATTGTAACCAGATTATGAATGAATACGAAGAGAAATTTATAAAAAAAAAAAAAAAATCATGTGTATTAAGAAATTTATGTAAAATAGAACTGTTACAATTTTTTTGTTAATAACTATTAACAAATGTGTGCCCGTCTATGCCTAGTTTTGGTTGGATAGTGGCTCGTTGAGGAAAAATAGCTTAGAATAGGCCAACTTAACCAAATACTCCATTTTTTTTTTGTCGTAACCAAATACTCCATTTAGTATATTATTTTGAGTATTTTTTTAGCGGTGTAGTATATTAGTCAAAGTATTTTGACGTTCAAGTAAATGTTTGAACTATGAAACTTGATCAAAAACTAGAAAAAGATTCGGAAGATAAGTTACGTACTAATATGGTTAAGGTCTAAGATCGATAAATGGAAGGTATAATCTTGTACTAAGTTATTGTAGAAATGAATTGCCAAATAAAATAATCAATATTAGAATTAAAAATAATAATAATACGGATCCTTTTACTGTGAAAGGTTTTTGTAGAGAATATCTTATCCGAATTGGATAACGAATCACACAGCTAGAAGTCTAGAACATGTGTTCTAAGATTGCATGGGGACACGTGCTTTACGTGCTTGAACTTGTCGTATACGTACATGTCATGTGTCCAATCGTGCAGTCAATACTTTCAAAGTTTAAATATTCATCTTCTGTATATGAAAGCAGAACATAGGCAAGTGAAATTAATAACCGTTTAGGGAATCACATGTCTAAATACCAATTTTTGTGGAAGCTTTTAGTTTTAAAAAGGCACAAAATTCAAAAGCCTAATACCATGCAGAATAAACGACACAAAAAAGAGTTTTCAACGAGTATTCGTCCTATTTCCAAGGCGTTTATGGTTAGGTATTCTACTTTCTTGATCGGACTGTGTATAATGAGTTGTGCTTGTCATTTGATGATGTCTTGACGAGCTAATTTGGAGTGTGTATAATGAGTTGCTCGGGCTGTCCCCATTTACTGAACTTTTGGCGATATTAACTTCGTTGAATGAGGTAATATGAGTTTTTTTTAGAGCGGGAAGAATATTAGTCCTAGTAATCTAGTATATTTGTTGCCTAACACGCACACGTGAGAACTAAAGATTAAGTACCATAAGAAAAACATAGAGAGAGAATAACACCTCAAGGATGTGAACTAATTATGGTGTGTTGTTTTTTGTGAAAGTAAGATTAAGTACCATAAGAAAGAAAAAAGAGAGATAATAACACCTCAAGGTTTTGAAATTAAAGCAGTGGAAGTTTAAAGATTTATTTTGTGGGTTGAGGCCAAAGTAATCTCACCAAATACAGATTTTCACTGTTAATTCTCTATTTGACCACTATAGACAGCCATAAATGGTAAAAAAATATTTGAAATCTTATCACTGTTTTGGAGAGAATATTTTCTTAAATTAATGATTATCCAAAATATCATTATAACTTTGGGCCCTCCATCGTGTGTTTCTAATTCTTTTTTGTGACTCAATTTATTTTTCCAATTAAACCACTTTTAAATTTGTGAGATTAATGGAAAAAAAAAAGAAGAGAAAAGCATCATCACGTGAGACTTCTTTCTTTGCATGTTGGTTGCCTACCTTCACCAACTCACTTTCCCCCCGGTTTCCGAACGAAAGGCAACGGCAAAGTAATTTATTTTATTCTTTTAATTCGTTCTTTTGAGATAATTCTTCATTAAATTGCAAAAGCCAACTAATATTTTTCTTAAAGTTAGTCACATTGAAAGAAAAAGAAAAAGAAAAAGACAATCACAACTTTTCATGTACAAGTCATATGATACTCCAAACTATTGTCTTTAACAAAAAGAAGTTCTAAATTTAATTCTCAAAAGTTATTTTCACACACTCAACCAAATCATGGATGATAGATCCCATATAGTTTAAAAAGTAATCAAGCATTCATAAAAGTATAAACCTATTATAAGATTAGTACATATCATTCGGGATATCAGACAAACTTATAAGATTAGTAAAATAATTACTTTAAAACTAAACCAATGATTATTTTTAATTAACCCTTATTTTTATTCATAAATGTATATGAATGTCCTTAACGTAACTGACTCTAGAAGTCTGAGGTCATTTATGAAACTTAGGGCATCTCCAACCATCACACTAAATTTGGTGTGGAAACACACCAAATTTAGTGTTTTGGTGTAAAAAAAAAGTTTTTCATCTCCAACCATAACATCAAATTTTACACTAAAACAATATTTTATTATTATTATATTATTAAATTTAAGTTTTTCTTTATTTTTAGTAATTGATAAATATTAATTATTCTGATAACTGATTAGTTAGAAGTTAAATATAATCTTACAATCGATAAATAAAAAAAAATAAAAAATAAATTACATCGAATTAATTCTCAGAATCAGATAATTTGGATCACAAATGTTCAATTAACGCATTTTGAAGTTCGATATGAACTTTCCGATTTTTTATTTGTTTGTGTCGAGCTAAAAATTATTGAAATCGAACATTAATATATAATTTTTAGTTAATAAACCATAATTTAATCATTATACTAAATTAAAAATACGATTAAAATAATATTTTAAAGTTTAGTGTCGTGAACAGTGTCACACTATATTTGGTGTAACACTATTCACGACACACTAAATTTAGTGTTTTAGTGTCAATTTTAGTGTCCCATTGGAGTTGAAATCACACTAAATATAGTGTTTTTGTGTATGGTTGGAGTTGGCCTTAGGACATCTCCAATCCCACTATATTTTTTACTCTAAAATAGAGTTTGAAGTTAAATTTGTTCAAACACTACTCTTTTTTTAACTCTAAAATGGGGCAAAAATAGGTTTACTCCAAATATGAAATAATCTCATTTATCACTCCATATTTTTACAATTCATTCCATTTTCTACTCCAAAATAAAGTAAAGTTGGAGTAAAACACAACTCTAATTTAGAATTATTCTATTTTGGAGTAAAAATAGAGTTATGGATCGGAGATGCTCTTACAGTTATCGCTACTCGATAGTTGATCCCAACACGAATTTAGGATACAAAATATATGTAAACTAGGAACATATTTACGAAATTTTTTAGTAAACATAATTTTTCTAAACATAATTTTGTAGTCGAAAAAATGAATATTTTTATCCATATGATCACATTCAGTTTACAGTAACGTTCCTTTTTAAATGAGTGTTTTTTACTATTGAATTTACGTTATCAAAGGTTAATTTGTTTCATAACCAAAAAAAAAAAAAATTAGTTCTAAGAACTTAACCAAAAACTTTCTATGTGACAAAATTCTAGCCATTGAATTTAGGATTCTTGGTTAAATTTTTAGTTATATATTTTTATTTTGATTATACAACAAATTAACCCTTACATCAATTTAAACTTGGTAAATGCAATATATAAACTTATTCAATATATAATATTGATGCGTATACAAAATTATTGTTAAACAAAGAGAGATCCTATGAAAAATAAACAAAACACAACTTATAAAAAATTACAATAGTCAAAGTTTTCATCCTGCTACAAACAAAGTCATTACCAAACATTTCTTCTTTTTATGTTTTTTAATTATTTATTCATTAGTACTCGTGTCCGACTCAAAGTCGACTAATTTAAAGATGAACATATTCTTTAGCAAAAGTTTTTCGCAAATTCATTTTGGATAAACCAATGTTCTGTTTACTTCTTGGAAAAAAATGTAAAAAAAAGTAATAAGAAATAATCCACAGTTTCCTCACTGCAACCATGAAGTCATATTACTATTCCTCTCCGACAGCGGAGTAGAACCTTCTCCTCCTTCTCCTCCTCCTCTACTTTCATCCGCCGCCACAAACCCATCGGAAACCACCGTGTTAGGATAACTAACGTGGTTTGACGACGACAACATGTACGGTCGCTGTACTTGTGTCAGCTCCTGATGATGAGCCATTTGGTTCGGCAAATTAGCGTATTGCTGCCAAGGAGTTTGATAAGAAGCACCGGCGGTGAGACTAAAACTCGGAGACAACGAAGAAGAAGACCCGAAAGCCACGGCGGATGGACCGCCGGTAAACTGCTGGACCATAGCTCTGAAGTTGGTTGTGTCGGTATTGAGAAGTGTAGTTGGTGTACGACGGGAGGCTCTTGACCTACGACGTGTTGGCTTCGAAACACGACGGTTCTCCGCACTTACCGTAGAATCAGCTGACGTGGCGGTGGTGGTGGTGGTGGTTGTGGTGGTGAAGAAAGTTTGGTTGTTGTATAATTGAGACCAGTCGTTGTTTGGGTTGGCCATCTTCTTATTATACGAGAAATTATAGACGAGCCCTTGTTATGTATTTATGGACTCTCTCTACGTATGATTTTTTTCTTTTTTTATATTTTATATAGGTTTTTTTGTTTCAATTGGTTCGACTTGGTCAAAGGAAGATCATCTAAAAAAATCTTAGCCGTTGCTTTTTGGTATGTTTTCTCGAACACGTGGAATTTAAAAAAAAAGCTGTGGTTGCCTAATGTTTTGATGTTGTCGATTTGCATTTCTCAATTTTTATAAACAGTCATTTTAAAAAGTAGACTGTGTTATAATAGTCAACAATAGTAGGCTTCGAGAAGAATGATTCAGAGTCAAAAGATGCGTGCAGTTTATTATTTGTGTGGAGCCCACTGTCACTATGCATGCACAGTAACTTACTTTTCATTGTCTATATAAAGAGGTTCGATCGATTGTAAATACATAACATTCATAATAAGAAACTCTCTCTCGCCTCTCTCTAATAGTTTCAGTATACTATTCCTATCGGGTATAAAAATTTCTTCTTCTTTTATATTTATTGAGATAATAAATTATCTCTTTTTATTTTATAACACGTTATCAGCACGATCACTCTAAAATTTCAACTTTCATATGTATACTTATTATACCCTATAGTGTGAGACTATTGTCTCTATAATAATTTATTTATTTATGTGGTTGTTTTACGCACCATAATTTATTTACTGCTTTATTTATGGTCGGTTAAACCGCCTGCTATTTTATTTATTTCTATGGCTGCTTATGCACCATAATTTATTTATTTACAGTTTTTAATTATTTATGGACGGTTGAACCGCCTGATTATTTATTTATTTATGTGGTTGTTTCACACACCATAATTTATTTATTTACTGTTTTAATTATTTATGCTCGGTTTAACCGCCCGAAATTTTAACTGTTGTTTTAATTATTTATTTAATATTATCCCATGGATGACTTTGTCACCATAACCTTATTATTAATTCTCTGTTTATTTTATGTGCAGTATATATAATATTTAACAATCTTTTCTAAAATTAATATTTGAACTGGTAAATTTATCTGATTGATTATCAAATATTTTCAGATTAATTTTTCCTTAAAGATTTGACCCCCAACGGTCACAAAGAAATTTTTCACAAAATTTTTCAAAATTTCTTTACTCTCCAACGGCTAGTGAACAGTATTTTCAATCTATAAATACACCCATATTTCACTCTTCCAAAATCATTCAATCATTTCATCTCCTTTCAAACACTCCTACAAAATATTTTGATTCCGATTTTGATTCCGATTTTGTACGAAAAATGTTTCGTTTGTTTTTAATTTTTATTATCGGTGTAATTTTTACTGCTATTTATGGTCTCTTCGTCGGGGACTTTACCCGCGAAGAATATATCATAAATTTTTGTTTACTTTTTTATGCTTTAATGTTCACTGTAATTGCTGTTATGATTAATGTATACGGTTTCTAAAATTATGTTATATTTCTAATAATAATATTTTTGATTTTGTTTTTAGAAATCAAATGGCCACCGTTGAGAAACTCAAATTTCCAGCTCTCAAAATTACTGGAGCTAATTATATAGCATGGACAACCGATGCAGAACTCTATATGGAATCGGAAAATTTATCCGATACCATCATTGAGGAAAATGATTCATCCGCCCAAGCTAAGGCAAAGGCAATAATATTTCTACGGAAACATTTGGATGAAAATGTGACGCATGACTATACGCACATTAGAGACCCAGCAGAGCTCTGGAAAGCTCTGAAAGAGAGGTTCGATAATCAGAGGGAGATAAACCTCCCTCATGCGATGGAAGAGTGGAAAAACCTGAGATTCCAGGATTTTAAGAAAGTGGAGGAGTATAACTCCGCTATGTTGAGGATTGTATCACAATTAAATTTTTGTGGTAAACCTGTCACCGAAGCAGAAATGCTCGAAAAGACATACCTCACATTCCACAAAGAACATAGTGTCCTACCAGCAATGTATAGAAATTGCGGATACACAAGGTTCTCTGAGTTAATTGTTACACTCATCATCGCAGAGAAAAACAATGATCTTCTCATAAAGAATCACAACTCTCGTCCTACGGGAGCCAGAGCATTCCCTGAGGTGAATGCAACGGATTTTCATAATCCGGAAGAGAAGAAAAATCAAACCTATCGGGGTCGTGACCGATTTAATCGGGGTCGTGCCCGCAGATTTAATCGCGGACGCGGAAGAAATTTCAGTTCACGTGGGAGAAATTCTTTCCAATGGGTTCGTTCTCAACAAACCCCCAAAGGAATAGATATTCAAGAGACCACCGCACAGAAGCGTGATAGCATCTGTTACAGATGCGGAAGCAAAGGACATTGGTCCAATGTGTGTCGTACCCCGGAACATCTTTGCAAACTATACAAACAGTCTACCAAAGGCAAAGGGAAAGAAGTGAACCTCACGGAACACTTTGAGGGTACATCGTACCTTGATTCTCCCGACTTTGAAAATGACTTTGATGAGACCGCTATAGCGGATAACTAAAATGCTTGTAATAATGAGACTGCTGAAAGATCTCCGGTTATGCCATTATGTATTCCTGTTTTCAACGAATAATGTGTGTTTTTTTTTTGTTTTGTAATGCGCAATTATTAAGTATGTTCTAATAAATAACATTTACTTTCTATCATCTAATTTTTGTAAATTTCAGCGGAAATGGATGAATCGATAACCAAGGAAATGGTTCGAGAAATTTGTATACCAGATAGTGGAACAACACACACTATTCTGAAGGACAAGAGATATTTCTCTAATTTAAAACCAACAAACATTATTGTCAATACAATATCAGGTCCTACAGACTTGATTAAAGGAAGTGGCAGTGCAAACTTTATGTTGCCTAATGGAACCAAGTTTTCCATAAAAAATGCCTTATATTCTCCGAATTCTAAAAGGAATTTGTTGAGTTTCAAAGACATATACCTTCAAGGATATGATACTCAGTCTGCAACTGAGAATGGAAAAAAGTATATGTATGTAACTTCCGATAAACCCGGAAAAAGGCTTATATTGGAAAAATTTCCAAAACTTCCGTCAGGACTGCATTATACTCATATAAATGCAATCGAATCACATCTAGTGGTTAAAAGAAATCCAGAAGATTTCACATTATGGCATGATCGCCTCGGTCACCCGGGCACCACAATGATGCGTAATATTATGGAGAACTCACATGGTCATTCACTGAAAATCCAAGAGATATATCAGGGAAATAAAATGACATGTGTTGCGTGTTCTCTTGGAAAATTGATCAAAAGGCCATCGCCAGCCAAAATTGATAAAGAATCACCAAAGTTCCTTGAAAGAATTCAAGGCGATATTTGTGGACCAATACACCCATCATGTGGACCATTCCACTATTTTATGGTGTTAATTGATGCATCTAGCAGATGGTCACATGTTTGTCTATTATCATCTCGAAATATGGCATTTGCGAGATTTCTAACTCAGATAATCAAACTGAGGGCTCAATTCTCTGATTATCATATTAAGAAAGTTAGACTAGACAACGCTGGTGAATTCACATCCCAAGCCTTCAATGATTATTGTATGGTAACGGGAATAGAAGTTGAACATCCGGTAGCACATGTTCATACACAAAATGGCTTGGCTGAATCATTAATTAAACGTCTGCAATTAATTGCAAGACCATTGATCATGAAATCAAAACTCCCAACATCTGTATGGGGACATGCCATTTTGCATGCAGAAGCACTCATTCGGATAAGACCAAGTGCATATCACAAATATTCTCCATTGCAATTAGCTTTTGGTCGAGAACCAAATATATCCCATCTAAGAATCTTTGGTTGTGCGGTATATGTGCCTATAGCACCACCACAACGTACAAAGATGGGACCACAAAGAAGAATGGGAATATATGTTGGTTGTGATTCCCCATCAATCATACGATACCTAGAACCACAGACTGGTGATGTCTTTACGGCACGATTTGCCGATTGTCATTTTGATGAAAAAGTATTCCCGGTTCTAGGGGGAGAAAATAACAAAGTAGGAAAGGAAATAGAATGGCGTGTGCCATCTTTGCTACACCTTGATCCTCCTACAAAACAGTCAGAACTAGAAGTTCGACGAATTATGCATTTGCAAAGTATAGCAAACCAGCTACCTGATGCATTTGCAGATACTAAAACGGTAACGAAATCACATATACCGGCTGCAAATGCTCCTGCTCGAATTGAGATACCAAATGAACATGAAAGAGCAGATAATACACGTGAGTCTAGAACCCGCTTGAAGCGTGGTAGACCCGTTGGTTCTAAGGATAAAAATCCTAGAAAACGAAGGGAAGCTGAGAAGCATAATGATCCCAAAATTACTGAAAGTATTTTGGATGAAACGAATCATGAGTCTAACGACAATACAGAGCTTCATGAAGGAAATCATGAGATCTCTATAAACTACATTCATAATGGAAAGATATGGAATCGTACTGAAATGAATGTAGTCGATGACGTTTTCTCATACCTTGTGGCAAAGGAAATAAATGAGGAAAACGATGATCCAGAACCAATGTCTGTATATGAATGTCAAAACAGACAAGATTGGATGAAATGGAAAGATGCTATACAAGCTGAATTTGATTCGCTTAATAAACGAAATGTATTCGGACCTATTACACTCACACCCAAAGATGTGAGACCGGTTGGATACAAATGGGTCTTCATTCGAAAACGAAATGAGAAAAATGAAATTATGAGATATAAAGCTCGCCTTGTTGCTCAAGGATTTTCTCAAAGACCTGGGATCGATTATGAGGAAACATATTCTCCCGTTATGGATGCAATCACGTTTAGATTCTTAATGAGTCTAGCGGCTAACGAAAATCTAGAGATGCGTCTCATGGATGTTGTTACAGCATATTTATATGGATCATTAGATACTGATATCTATATGAGAATTCCAGATGGGTTTAAAATGCCAGAAGCATTAAGTTCCAAACCTAAAGAGTTATGTGCAATAAAATTGCAAAGATCATTATATGGGTTAAAGCAATCTGGACGCATGTGGTACAACCGTCTCAGTGAGCATCTAACAAAAGAAGGATATGTAAATGATCCTTTATGCCCATGTGTTTTCATCAAGAAAACAACATCCGGATTTGTGATTATCGCGGTGTATGTTGATGATCTAAACATAATAGGAACTCAAGGGGAAATACAAAAGGCCTCAAATTATTTAAAAGGAGAATTTGAGATGAAAGATCTCGGGCAGACGAAGTACTGTCTTGGCCTACAAATTGAGCATTCTCAAAAGGGTATATTTGTACACCAATCTACATATACCAAAAGAGTGCTAAAACGATTCAACATGGATAAGGCCAATCCATTGAGTACCCCTATGGTCGTTAGATCACTCCAAGTCGATAATGATCCATTTCGACCACATGAGGAAAATGAGGAGATACTTGGTCCTGAAGTACCGTATCTAAGTGCTATCGGAGCTCTCATGTATCTTGCAAATTGTACTCGACCTGATATATCATTTGCTGTTAATCTTTTGGCAAGATTCAGCTCGTCTCCTACACGAAGACATTGGAATGGAATTAAACATATTTTCCGATATCTTCAAGGAACGATTGATTTAGGACTGTTTTATCCTAAAAATTCAAAAGGTCAAATGGTCGGTTTTGCAGATGCAGGATATTTGTCAGATCCGCACAAAGCGAGATCACAAACAGGATATGTTTTCACGGTCGGAGGCACTGCTATATCCTGGCGCTCTCAGAAACAGACGCTTGTGGCAACTTCTTCAAACCATGCTGAAATCATTGCACTCCATGAGGCAAGTAGAGAATGTGTATGGTTGAGATCAATAAGCCAACACATCAAATCAAGCAGTGGGATCCACGAAAATACGGAGCCAACCGTTTTATATGAAGATAATGCTGCATGTGTCGCTCAAACAAAGGAAGGATATATCAAAAGTGATAGAACCAAACATATCCCTCCAAAGTTTTTTTCATACACTCAGGAACTTGAGAAGGCTAAAGACATTGAAGTCAAGTATATTCGATCATGCGACAATGCTGCTGATCTCTTCACAAAGTCGCTCCCTACCACCACGTTCAGGAAACATGTCCATAACATTGGAATGCGTCATCAACGAGATTTACAAGATGACTCATGATCCCTCGAGGGGGAGCTTGCGTAGTTGCACTCTTTTTATCCTTCTATGGTTTTTCCCAATGGGTTTTCCTAGAAAGGTTTTTAACGAGGCAACAGATGACACGATGCAAGAAATATAGTGACAATTGGTCTCCAAGGGGGAGTGTTATAATAGTCAACAATAGTAGGCTTCGAGAAGAATGATTCAGAGTCAAAAGATGCGTGCAGTTTATTATTTGTGTGGAGCCCACTGTCACTATGCATGCACAGTAACTTACTTTTCATTGTCTATATAAAGAGGTTCGATCGATTGTAAATACATAACATTCATAATAAGAAACTCTCTCTCGCCTCTCTCTAATAGTTTCAGTATACTATTCCTATCGGGTATAAAAATTTCTTCTTCTTTTATATTTATTGAGATAATAAATTATCTCTTTTTATTTTATAACAGACTGTGATTTTTTTCCTTTTTTCCTTTATGAGTTTTATCTTCGTCTTTATGGATTTACTAGATGATTCGCTCGCGTATACGCGGATAACTTATTTATAATTTTTTTTTAAAAATTTTATATTTTGAAAATCTAATATAATATTTTAAGGTTTTTTTTGTCAAACTCTCTGAGGGGCTGCCACGTGTCCCCTTATTATTTACCTTTTGCGTTTTGCTTCAGAACAATTATTTGCCCATCAAATTCTCGACCCACAAATTGTTGACCTCTTCTTAATGAATTTTCGTCCCACCATACTCTTAATGTTTTATCTTTACCAATTTTTAATGAATTTTCGGCTTCACCAAATTTTTAATGAATAATGAATAATGCAGTCATCGAACTCATCTGAACAATGAACAATTCTTTTTCTCCTCTTGCCTTTTTCCTGCTCTTTTTCCTCTCCACCCCCAAAATTACAGATCGAACTCATCTCTTTGCTTTGTCTTTAATTAAGTTATGTTCTTCGTCTGGTTTTAGTTTTGTCCTTTTGTGTAACTGATTATGAATCAAGATAATTGATTTGATTTTGAGCTGGCGAATAAGCAGGGGTGGGTGAGAGAATTAGTAGATGCGGCGGCGATGGAAGGCGGTTACGAGCAAGGCGGTGGTAGGAAATTGATTTGATTATGAGCTGGCGAATAAGCAGTGGTGGGAGAGGGAATTAGTAGATGCGGCGGCGGTGGAGCTTCTAAACTAAAGGTAATTCAACAAAAATAAAAATAGTTTACGGATCCTTAAAATAAAAATAATTAATAGGAGTATTCCTGATTATGTACCTTACCTTAAACCCCTTAAATTTGGATGGAATTTTGTATCTAGATTTTCCATCGATTAATTCAAAAAAATAAATAATAAGCGTATCCCTGATTATGTGGCCTATTAAATTTGTAAGCAATAATGATTCAAAAACAAAACCAAAACGTATCTTCAAATATATCAATTATGACTAATTCAAATATATTCCAAAACCCATTATTTCTGACGGAGTTATTACCATTTAATTCCTACCAGTTTTTTCTTACCCTAAATTTGTAAGCAATAATGATTCAAAAGCAAAACCAAAACGTATCTTCAAAATTCAAAAATAAAACCAAAACGTATCTTCAAATATATCAATTATGACTAATTCAAATATATTCCAAAACCCATTATTTCTAACGGAGTTATTACCATTTAATTCCTACAAGGTTTTTTTTTACCTTATTAATGTTTCATCATCCTCTCGGTTCTTTGTCATTTATATTCTAAAAAAACAACTATTCTCTACCAAACAATTCTCTCACAATGGTATCAAAAGATATCGACTCAGCCATTGCCCCTTTTCTCCTACACAACCCTTGATGCAATAGATGAAAAACTTCAGCCCCAATGCATTGTTGTCCGTCTACTGCGCACGTGGGAAGCCCGTAATTTTAAAGAGAACAATTGTTTGCTCAGTGTCAACTGCTTCCTTGTCGATGAAAAGGTAAACATAGAATCCATTTTGATTTTGTATCTATACACTAATTTGACTTAAATGTCCACGTAGGATTGGTAATTAACATTGTGATGATATTTATAGTAACTTGGAACCGTCTGTCTTGGAATGTCAATTACATTTCTAAGTATGAAATGTTTCGTATGATCCTCTTTAAATGTATATAGTCTTTTACATTTTTGATATTCAACTCTTTGGGATTAATCTTTGTTAGAAAATCAGTGAGATTGAAATAATTTGTAGATTCATTTGGTTAAGGAGTTGACTAATATACTCCTTCCACAGTGCTTCATGACTAATATACTCTGAATTTTTCCATTGTGTAGAATGCATCAATACAGATATCTATCCACCCCCGTCGAGTACATAAGTTTAGGAATAAACTTAAAGAGGGGAATATCTTCTCCATAACCGCATTTGATGTCAAGCAAAACCTTAACTGCTACCGGTTGACTGATCATCCATATAAAACCTACTTCAATGAGCATACCGCTTTGGAAGATGTCAATGGTGACCAATACAACATTCCCCATGAGTATTTCTGTATTCGTCCATTTGCAGACCTTGAAATAATGGTAAACAAAAGAGAGCACTTACCAGGTACTAAACTGAGAAAACACTCTTACTTTGTTAATACATTTCTACGAAGCTAACTTCGCTACTTCTCTCTTATTTGAAGATGTTATTGCACAAGTGTCATGCATTCGGACTTCACAGAAGGTGGACGAGACAACAACTCCTCCTAAGACTTCCTTAAATCTTACTTTGACATGTACTTTTGACAGGTAAATAGCGGCATACATTTTTTCATACTATTTTGCTTACTCTTTATTCATATTACAATGACTAATTTCTGATACCATATGTAGTGGTGAGACTGGTTATATATCTGTATGGGAAAAACTCGCACGCCAGCTTAGTGAAGAACTTGTCCAACTAAAAGACGCACCTCTTCTTGTCATTGCAACTGGTGTGAACCCAAGAGCTGTTGGTGGTAAGTTAGATCTAATAGTTACCTAGAAGTTCTTCCTTTGTGTTTGCTAGACTACGTATAATGGATTATTTGTTGTTGGTGTGGTGCACGTTAAATCTGTTTATTGAGTAGTGAGTTCCTCTTTATTTTATTTTACGCTGAATATATTATAACAACATTTTAGTAAGATGAGAATGTTTAGGGTCTATTACTTGAGTAAGAATGTTAGTAGAATGTTTTGACCATTCTTCATAATATTACTCTTGGTTCCAGTTATCTCTTATAATATTATTTACTTAAAAGGGAAAATTATATGTATTATATTGTCTCACTATAGCTCTGACTATGCTTCTTATTTAACATTGTAAGGCCAAATATATCTCAACGCGACCGCATCGACTTGGATTTTTTTCAACCTGGACAACATGATCACTAAAGACTTCCGGAAAAGGTACTGAAATAAACATCTAGCCTTTCATAAACCACTTTTCCCACGTATTTAACTATAACTACCTGGTTTTCCCCTCCAAAATTCCAGCACATACTATAAAAACACTTTTCTCCCTACGAGCGTTGATGGAACTGCAGGGTCCATTCCTTCTGATTTTCAAAGTATTGGGCAAATTTTGGCTTTCGTCAACGACAAGGGAGGCAACCCCAAGATGTTTTGGTGTAAGGCTAAGGTGGTTGACGTGATATTAACCAGTGGGTGGTTCTTTATAGCATGCACTCGGTGTTCTAACAAAATAACTAAAAGTGGAGGAAAAATTACTTGTGAAACTTGTCCTACTGTTCCAGCCGTTGGGGTGCTTCGGTATGTACCAGAATCCCATAGTGTAACTTAGTTCTACTTTTCATCCACCTCTTAACTATACATCTACTTATTGAATGTCATAGGTACCGTATTGAGGTTATCGTGGAAGATGATAATGATACTTCCACATTTGTTATTTTCGAAAAAGCTGCTGAAAAGTTGTTGAAGACAACTGCATCTGACCTTGCTGCGAAGAGTGTAACAAATTTCATTTACAACAAGATTCTTCCTTCCCCTTTCTCTTACGTAATACTAAGCAACTGAATTCTTATGAAACAGGCTAAAGCAGAGAATGATGATTTTGGAGATAGAGTTCCCCTAGCCATTCGTGATATTGTTGGAAGAGTTTTGTTCTTTTATGTGAAAGTGTCAGAGTATAACTTCACTGCAATACCAGAGTTTTCTAGTTTATGATGTCTCACTGCCTACCAGTGTTATTACCAAAAAGGTTAGATTGATAAACTTTTCTCTCTGATTTCTATTACCTCTGCGTCATTGTGTTTTCTGTATTAGTATTAATACACTTTTCTTTATAGCGGAGCGTGACATGTGAATCCAGCAGTCAAAACAAACCTACAAAGGTAACCATCGGCACACCAAGTATTTCAAAATTGGGAATAGAATCGGAATGTCATGAGTCTAAGAAACCCCGCCTATTTTTAATATCAAAATATATGAATATTACGTTCAATCCACAAAAAACCCATTGACATTCAATAGAGATTATGTATTTAGTGATATATCTAAAAGTCTACAAGCGATCACATATCTATTCAAGTATGTCAACAACAGAATTGATAAGGCTAATATTGAAATGGGTAAGACTAAGTAACCTATCTTCTACCAACAAACCGAAAGATGTTATCTAAATTCCTTACTTAAAGATGGAGAACTTCCACTTATTCACTATCATTACAAGTTTCTTAAATTTCTTTTTCTTTTTCATAGTAATTGATATTACTTCCTCTAATCCAAACCCGTGCATCGCGCGGGCCTTCCCCTAGTATGAAAATATTATAGACATTGTTGATGATATTTTTGTTGTTGATTCTGTTTGTCAACAATATTGTTCATGTTAATAATATGAATTTTGCGGAAGTTTAGTTTCACCGTTTTATTATTTCATAATTTTATTATTTTATATACGTAAACGTGTCAAATCAAATGTATAATATTTTTAATACAGTGAAGTGCATAATCTATTACAAAAGTTGAGATTCCTCTCATAAAAGATTGATCCTCCCATTTGATCATCTTTTAAGAAAGAAACATTTTCTTCACATTGAATTCGACATCGAAATATTAAAAAATTAATATGAACAATTCTTCGTAAACAAAAAAAATTCATACAAACTAATTGTACTCTACCTTTTTCTCTTTTTTTTTTCTTTTTTTCAAACTTTTGTTGTTTTCTATTTTTCTTACGGTTAACGTCTCTTACACTTTTTCTATTTTGTTAAAAACAACGATATTTTTTATATTTGTGGGATAATTAGAAATATAAAAAATATAATATTTAAAAACAAATTTTACTCATTAAACGATTAACTATGGTATGACCTTTTTTATTTCAGATTGAACTTTTCATAATATATTTTACTAAATGTAAAAATAGAATATGACAATGTTAAACTGATTTCTTAAAATGTAAAAGTTGAATATTGGGTCTGATTGAAAAGAGTTGTAACTCTGAGATTTTGCTTGTCGAATTTTGGTTGTTGTATTTTTTGCTATAGTTGTAGTTCTGAGTTTTTGGCTGCGAGTTTAAAAAAATAAAAACTCATCTTTTAAAAGAATATTTCAGTTGTTGATCCCAAAAAATAATATTAATATATTAAAAGGTCAATTAATTAATTGTATAGATTATAGAAGTCAAAACTACACAAAAAAATATGGAGAAAGTTGCAACATAAATTTGACCACATAATAAGAGTATTGTTAAAAAAGAACATATTATCATGTGGTCAAATTCATTCATGAATCATGATAGTAGGTGTGTATAACTTTATAATTTGTTTTCTTTAGATATAATTAAAATGCAGAAATTTTACTTGAATATATTAAAAAAGAATTGATTTCTACCTTCACCGGAATGTCCTATAAAATTTAAAATTATTTAGATCTATAATATTATCATCATAGAAGAAAACATTTTAAAAGACTTTTATTTGTTGATAAGAGAAGAATGTAAAAGATTTTTTTAAAAGTCTTCTGCCTTGGTGTCCATTGTTTCGTATTCTGATTTCAAACGAAATGCTTTAGAAATTCAGCTTTTACATGAGGGTAAGATTTATTGCATTCCATCCAAGATTTGAACATAGACTTGTGAGCCGATTTATGGTCTAGGATTTCTTCAATATCATCATCATCCTGGATTTCATTTTTTTCATTGTTTTCGCATTCTCGAAGCGGATTACTTTTCGCGCTTGTGGGTGTTACTCGATCTTGACCGATGCAAATATACTTAAATAAGTACTTTATAGAACGGAACTCATCTGCATGAAAATATCGAAATAATTAATAGTGCAATATGATGATGAAAATTTGAACATAAAATGCAAAATATAACTTTTGAATGTATTTTTAATACCTATATTTTTGTAAGCATCAAGCACGAATCTTTCCTAGTGATTTGTAGAGAACTCACCAATGCTAAATATTAAATTAGGTATGGAGAATAGAGAACTCGCTATTGTGTATATATAATTGGATGGGTTTATATAGAGAATTATCAATGCTAAATATGAAATTAGGTATAGCCGTGATTTTTAATTGAAAAGGAATGGGTTTATTGGGTGGCTAATTGGACTATTTATAGTATTATTTTATTTAATTGACCATAAAGGATGACACCTAAAATTTTAGTGTCTTCTCTATTAATATATAAAGGATAGTTAGAGTCTTGCCATGTCATAATAAATGCATTGCAATGTCATAATTTTTTGATAAGATTGATTGTAGAGATGACAAGTAATCAAAGTAAAAAAAATCACTTCCTAAATAATATATAGGGATGTGATTTATAACATTTATCTTGTTTTACTTTTATCGTAGTAATTGCACTAGATGATCATATTTAGGTAAGTAATTAATTTTTCTTCCCTGGTAAAAAATATAAAAATAGTTTTATTTTGTTGGTGTTCGATGACATATTCGATTGCTTAAACACTCATGGATTTGAAACAATCTTATGAATTTATATTATATTTAAGAAGGTAAAACAATAAAAAAAAAACTACACAAGATATTTTCTTGAATCACATTGTGTGATTGATAGTGTATCGACGAGATGAAAAATCCAAATTTAATCTATTATCGTTGATAAAAGCACAAGAAAACAAATTGTACAAGATCAAAAAAGAAAAACTTACATGACACTCTCATTCTTACACTTTATGCTCTTTCTTGTAAACCCAACTGACAAACCCATCCAATTACACTAAAGACTCATTGTTAAAATGAAAATTTTACCACTAGTGGATAAGAGAACATATTTTGTTAATGCAAATGAGGCAATATATAATGCATAAAATAAATGATACAAAGAATTGTTAGATGGGATTCGTTTCCTATTTTTTTGGTCTAAGTTCATAAATCAATTTCACTAAAATCAGAAAACAAATACAACCAATTTGCAAATGCGTAAATCAAGTTACTTCTTAATTTACCGTTCTGTTCAATAACGTGAATTTCTCAGGATAACCAATCATGACCTAAACTCCACTTGAATATAGACTTGAGTCTTGTGGAATTTCCACAACACTAACACGTACGCTTAGCAACAACACACGACCATGATGACACCACCACACCAACACACTTGATCAGCTCAAGCAACATCGATATCAGCAATACCAACTACAACGGTAGCAACAACAAACCACAAAAACATCTTCTCTCAATTAAACTCTCTTTATCATTATATATATAAGAAAATAGATTAGCACAAAACAAAATTTGCCTCTCAGAAAATGACACTTTGACAAAACAGAAGTTTGACTAGTGGCGAATTTAAGAACATGACATTTGGAAACTATGTAAATATGGATAATAAAAAAATATTGAATATGCATAACAAATTAAAGGTTTTAGTTTTAAAAATAAAATAAAATGGTATAAATTTCAAAAACTAGTTCATGAATTTCAAGAATTTTGAATGGGTAAAAAAGTTGGTGTATGAGAAAGTAAAATTCCAAAGACTACAACAATATTCATAATTCATTGCCGTATTGCTTTGGATGTCTCAACAGTCAGCACGCAAACTGAATCTATCAATACAGGCGTAAAACATGATTTCCTGACATTGTGGCATATGGAGGCAATGCTTCACTACGGGTCTATGTCTAGCTGTTTTTCCAAAGATAATGTGAGGATGATATTCGTACTATGCATTGTTCCCATGGTCCAGTTTATGCATATGGAATTTCTTGCCAAAGACACTGAAAAGAGTCCTCAAATGTCATAAAAAATACATGGTCAAAATGAGATAGCAAATTTAAATTATAGAATTTCTCATTGTGAAGAGCAGTCATATATGTCTTGTTTTCAAAAATAAGAATATTTTTTTGAAGATACAGAAAAGAGTCCTCAAATAATTTCTTCCTTAGGACTTTCGAGCAATTTGTCCTAACTTCACCAACAGGGTCGGTGAGGACATGATAATTGGACAATATTTTCATTGATGCAGCAAATTCGTGGCGGAACAGCAGTCGACCAGATGCATAATGCTCTAACCTATTTCTCAGTCTTTTTTGTCTTCTTCAGTTTGTTGATTAGAGAACATACATCAGTCTTTTGTAGTATCATATCCCGAAATATGAGTCATTTTCTCTAAAAGTAGATGGAAACGTATAATTTTTTTTTGGGATTCCATGTATGAAAATAATAATGGATCGACTAACAGAGTTAGGATCAAAGTATGTATAAGTTAAAATACCACAATTTGGATATAAAATTTAAATTCATTTGTTGTACATGTATGCATTCGTATAGATCTTTCGTACATAAATAAATAATGTGTATCACACCTTCTCTGACATCGTATCTAAGATTACATGTAATGATATTCTACTAGATGTTTAGATTTGTAGGACTAAAATCAGGATAAACTTGCTTGCACAGGACCAAAATCAGTGTATTGTCATCTGACTAATTATAGTCGAATTAGTTGCTATGCAATGCAATTTCCCTAAAATATGGTAGAATGGTAAAAACACAATTAAATAGTAACGTTTTGAATAGTTACAGATAAAATAAAGGACACGTGTCAGTGTAAACACTAATCTTCTTGCGAGTGGAATCTGTGTCGTTATGCTTGCTGCTTGTGGTCACCATTTTCAACGGACAACGAAGATAAGAAGAAAAAAATGTTCAATCTTTTTCAAAGTTTAGAGCTTTTTGTTTCATGTGAAGATGGCTTTTCTTCACTGCGTCCCTTCAAGCTCCTTCCATGGCGGTCTTCATGTGGGTAGGAGCGATTACTGTCTCTTGGGTCTCTACCCTCAAACTCTTTCTTCTCCAAATCCTCGAAAAATCTCTGTTTCCATCAGGTGGGTTTCATGGCATTTGAAAATTTTCACCTTTAGATTAGGTCTCGAATCTCGATTTATTGCTTTGAATCTATGGTTCTAGATTTATAGTTGTTTGTGGAATTAGGTTTGAATCAGGGCAATTCATTCATGGATTGTGAAAAAATAAAAACCAAAGAAGATACAGTAAAAGCTTTTGTAGTAATGGAGTTTGGTTTGTGTGGGATGGACATTTTAGGTGTCAATCTACTAATACCAAAGAGCCAAAGACGAATGGTAACATTTTGGACAATGCGAGCAATCTTCTTACAAATCTTTTAAGTGGTGGAAGTTTGAGTTCAATGCCTATTGCTCAAGGCGCAGTCTCTGATTTGTTTGGAAAGCCTCTCTTCTTATCGCTTTACGACTGGTTCTTGGAGGTATATATATATATAAAGAACTCATCTTTATCCTTATTATCAACTTTGTTTGATACTGTTATTTTCTTGACTAAAGCATGGAGGAGTGTATAAACTTGCGTTTGGTCCAAAAGCCTTTGTTGTTATCTCAGATCCGATTGTTGCAAGGCATGTCCTCCGCGAAAACGCGTTTTCTTATGACAAGGTAACTGAGTATTTGAATGATTAAAAACCATTTCTTATCAGTTTTTGACCATCAAGTAACTTCTCTTGTGTTTCTTTAGGGAGTTCTTGCTGAGATTTTGGAGCCGATTATGGGAAAAGGGTTGATACCGGCTGACCTCGATACCTGGAAGTTTAGAAGAAGAGGTAAAGCAGTTTTGTAATCTCTATGTTTCGGATAATGCAGTGTCATTGCATTAATGGCTGTTTCGTTTTCAATCTGTGTTGCAGCTATAACTCCTGCATTCCATACATTGTATCTAGAGGCCATGGTCAAAGTATTTAGTGACTGTTCGGAGAAAATGATATTGAAATCTGAGAAACTCTTAAAGGAGAAAGAAGTTTCAACCGGAGAGGACACGATCGAATTGGATCTGGAAGCAGAATTCTCAAGTCTGGCTCTTGATATTATAGGGTTTAGCGTGTTCAACTACGACTTTGGCTCTGTCACAAAAGAGTCCCCTGTGATTAAGGTTTTTGATCTTAAGTCATTTTATAGTTAGATTGGCTCTTCACTAGGTTTTGAGTATAAGCTGATCTATTCTTAATTGAATTTTTTTTCTGTTACATCACAGGCAGTTTATGGAACTCTTTTTGAGGCAGAGCATCGTTCTACTTTCTACTTCCCGTATTGGAACTTTCCTCCAGCCAGATGGATAGTTCCGAGGCAACGGAAGTTTCAAAGCGATCTGAAAATTATAAACGATTGCCTTGATGGACTTATTCAGAATGCTAAAGAGACAAGACAGGTATTTCACTCTTTTTTTCTTTCTCTTGGTTCTGCTGTTCTGTCCTCATTTTGTTATTTGTATTCCAGGAAACAGATGTAGAGAAGCTCCAGCAAAGGGACTACTCTAATCTCAAGGTTTTGCGATCGTTTATCTCCCGCTAGTGTACTAAAAGAATCCTTTCTTTTAAACCCTAATTTTGAAAACCTTCTGATTGTGTTCTCTTGGATCTACAGGATGCAAGTCTTTTGCGGTTCTTAGTCGATATGCGTGGTGTTGATATTGATGACCGGCAGGCAAGATTTATCACTTTCTCATTAATAATTTTGTTATCCTCTTCTGTGTTTATTCATCCCTTTTCACACAATTGTTTCAACAGCTGAGAGATGACCTAATGACTATGCTGATTGCTGGTCACGAGACAACAGCAGCAGTTCTCACTTGGGCTGTTTTCCTTCTTGCTCAAGTATGCACTAGAGAGTTCTTACATGGACTACCTAAAAAGCTTATTATTGTACAGTTTTAGCATTCTCTTCTAAACTTGCAGAATCCTGCAAAAATTAGGAAAGCTCAAGCTGAGATTGATGCCGTGCTTGGCGAGGGTGCACCCACTTATGAATCAATGAAAAAACTTGAGTAGGTTAACTAAAAAAAATCTTCTTTCATATTTCTTTTAGTCTCTACTTGAATCGTCGACCGATTTGTTCAACACTTCTGCAGGTACATACGACTGATCGTAGTAGAAGTCCTGCGTCTCTTTCCTCAGCCACCTTTGCTCATCAGACGCACTCTCAAACCAGAAACCTTGCCTGGTATGTTTCTGATTATGGATTATGTGGTCCATAGGCAGAATTAACACATCATATCTCCAAATGACTAAGTCCAGAGCTCATATATCTCTAATTTTCCATGTATTTCTTGCATCCGCAGGAGGATACAAAGGTGAAAAAGAAGGTCATAAAGTTCCAAAAGGAACTGATATCTTCATTTCTGTAAGTGGCCAGTTTCTGTGTATTTTTATGCTTCTTCAATGGACCCCTGTTTCTTTTAATTTCCGCTTCTTTTCTTTGCTTTCAGGTGTACAATCTCCATAGATCTCCATACTTTTGGGATGACCCCCACAGTTTTGAGCCCGAGAGGTTCTTAAGAACAAAGGAGAGCAATGGAATCGAAGGCTGGGCAGGCTTTGATCCTTCTCGAAGCCCTGGTGCACTATACCCGAATGAGGTGAAAATTTAAAACTTGCAAATCTTCCCTTACTCTTTGGATCCTCAAAGAGTAAATTAGTAAAAGTGAAATCTTCTAAACACTTAGCTCTCTTATGCCTTGTAACAAGACTTGCCTCTGTATGGTGTTATGATGAGAACAGATCATATCAGACTTTGCATTCTTACCATTTGGTGGAGGGCCAAGGAAATGCATTGGAGACCAGTTTGCCCTAATGGAATCGACAGTTGCACTAGCTATGTTGTTGCAGAAATTCGACGTGGAGCTTCGCGGATCGCCGGAATCTGTTGAACTCGTAAGCGGCGCAACGATTCATGCCAAAAATGGGATGTGGTGCAAACTAAAGAGAAGATCAAAGTGAAATAACATAACTCCATTTTTTATCCTTTCTTGGTTTTGTATTGGTGAAAAAGAGTGAAACTTTTGACGTACAAGAGAGAGGGGAATCAGAATGTAAATGAGAGATAAAGAAGATTCAGATTCACATGGCGATTCATACATTACTATACGATTCAGCAAGACCACATTTTTGAGATCTTAAAAATGATACAAAGAAGATTCTGATTCACATGGCGTATTTGTATACAAGGCATGATTAGGATTATTACAGAGAGATGAAATACAGAGAAGCTTAATCAAAGAAGAGAGACAACAAGTGAAGGAGATAAAGATGAAAGTGTTTCAAAGGGAAGAAGTGAAGCTATAAGAAGAATAGGACAAGGTACCAAGTTGCCAGCTTGTGTGGATCTGCTCTGCCTTTGCATCTTCACCAGCTGCACCCATCGCAACGTGTAACGGGTAAAAATGCTCAGGCCATGGATGCGCCATTTTCGCATTCGGAGCTTTCTCTTCCCATTCATTCACATCTCCATACCTGAAAAAACATAAATGATTCTTATTACATATCAACCAGTAAAAAGATATGTAATTTTGGTACAACTCTTGTTTCTTCCCTACCTTCCTTGAAGTAGAGAATCTCTAAGCCAATGATCAAAAGCTAAAGCCCAAGGAACCCGCGTGCCATTAGCGGCATTAAAATCGAATTTCCTCAAGTTATGAGTGGCACTTCCAGAGCCAATGATAAGAACACCTTCATCTTTCAATGGAGCTAATGCTTTACCCATATTGTAATGGTAAGTCCCATTTTGAGATGATTGAACAGAGAGTTGACAAATCGGTATATCAGCTTCTGGATACATCAACATTAATGGAACCCAAGCTCCATGATCAAGTCCTCTCTTTGTATCTTCATCAACACGTTTTAATCCTCCTTCTCCTCCCATTAACAACTCTTTAACCCTCTTCCCTAATTCAACTGCTCCTGGTGCTTCATATTTCAGCTGCAAAATCCCGAAAAAAAATCAACATTTTTTACTCAAAGATTGAAACTTTATGCATCCTTTCAACGATTTACGATCTGGGTAAGGATCTATTTAGGATAAACATAAGATTGTAGAATCTGGGTAAGACCAAAGTTAGGTTTTTTTTTTGTTTGTTTTGTAAGAAAACAGAGAGAGAGAGAGACCTTGTATTGTACACACTGAAAAGATTTAACATTTTTCAATCCAAGATTGAAACTTTATGCATCCTTTCAACGAGTTGTGATCTGGGTAAGGATTGATTTAAGATAAAACTAAGATTGTAGAATCTGGGTAAGACCAAAGTTAGGGTTTTTGGTAAGAAAAGAGAGATAGAGAGACCTTGTACATGGGATCAGGGAAACCGTAGAAATCGTGGATGGTTGAATTGCGAAGAACAGTGTTGACAGATGGGAATTTGGTGTCCCAATGAGCAGAGATGACCAAAATCGATTTGGGTTTTTGGGGAAGAACATTGTTAGTCCATGATTTGAAGAATTGTCTTGCTTCCAAGCTATCGTCTATGCTTAATGTCGGAGATCCATGAGACAAGAAGAATGTTTGATTCACTTTCTCCATCCAAATGTTTTGATCAAGCTATCTCTTTCTCTCTGTTTTTTGCCTTAAATTTTTTATCTCCCTCTTTGTCAAATGTTTTCCTTCACCAAATTTCGTTTTTTTTGTCTTCTACTTGTCGGTGTCAAATGGGACCCACTCACCTAATCCAATTGACCCGGGAAAGAGTGTTTTTTCGGGTTTAAAATGACGTCATGCGATGCACCATAACAACTAATTTACTAAATCAATAAATTATATGCCTTTTTTTTTAACGATTTAAGAAATTTTATTTAAGTAAAATTGATCATTTTCAACCGTTTTTTTCTTTATTTATAGTTCTTGTGCATTGAGACGTATTTGTGTCCACCTTCATATGTTTCTTTTTTATTGTCTATATCTCTTTATAAAAATAGCCATTCTAAGAAAATTAGTATATCATAGCTTTTTAATTCCTTAAGAGACAAATGTGTTTTCGAATTAATATATGTTATTTTATCTGTAAAATATTTTTTTACAAAAAACACATAAAAGAAAATGCTATATCGATATATATATATCTATATAATATTCTGAATTTTAATTTTTTTTTTATCATTTATTAATCAAAAATTTGGTTTATCTCAACAATTATTTCAGTTATTTCACAAATTAACTCGCTAAATTATTAGATGCGTGTTATTTTTAGTCTTTTTGATTGTGTAATTCTGACAATGTGCATAAAAAAATAATTTGTATATAAAGATTATAGACACAAATCAAGGAAAAATGAAGCTAGAAGAAGTTAGCTTGAAGATTGGAGAATCTCAAGTGTTGTAAGCTTTAAGGAAAGAAGACACTTGCTGGAAAATTGAAGAAAAGCTAAGTGTTGGAGATACTCTTTTTCATTGGGAGGGTTTCTCAAATCCACTAGATCAAATCAGATGGGCTTATCTGATGAAACCAAGTGGGCCTGCGATTGGTGAATTAAGGCCCAAAATAAGTCTGGTCTTATCTTATTATGTTTACGGTTTTCTTTTGGTAACAGTTTGTTAGAGAGAGATATTGTTATACGCGAGTGACAGAGAGAGAAAGTTGTACGGTTACGGCGGTTTCTCGTCGAGATCTAGTGGATTCCGGTGAAGTTATCACTGGCGAGCTTTGGGGTCGGCACTAAGCCCCAAACTCGAGTGTGTGTGTTCTTTCTTTTATGCTCAAGCAATCACAATCAATCTCTCAAGCGATTAGGTTAGACTCGGATCGATCGTGAGTCCGATCAAGTGATAGATCGAGGCTAATCGAAGAGTAATCGTTTACAAATTGGTATCAGAGCGTCCAGGTTCTTTGGGCGAAGGGGTTGATTCGAATTGGAGATGTCAGGGACTCGAATCGACATCGACAAGTTCGACGGATCCGGCGATTACGGTCTATGAAAGAAGCGGATGCTTGCGAATCTCAGCGTGCAAGGGTTAAAGGACGTTTTAACCAAGGTGGAGCCAGAGATCGAAGATAAGGAGGCTGAGACGAAAGATCCTAACATCAAGAGGAGGCGTATCGCAGCAGAAGCATCGCGAGCTGAGCGATGCGAGAAGGCGATGAATCTTATCTTCTTGAACGTTGGAGATCATGTGTTACGGAAGCTGGATAAGTGCAACACAGCCGCAGATACTCTTGAGACTCTTGATCGCCTTTACATGACTAAGTCTTTACCTAATCGTGTTCATTCTCAACTAAATGTTTATTCGTTTAGAATACAAGAATCAAAGACTATGGACCAGAACGTGGATGACTTCTTGAAGCTGATTACAGAACTAAATAATCTCAGCATCGAAGTACTAGAAGAAGTTCAAGCAATCTTGATGAACTTAATGAAGTTCAAGCAATCTTGATGAACTTAATGAAGTTCAACTAATCAATGCCCTTCCTTCCAGGTATGATTCGCTTAAAGAAACTCGCAAGTATAGTAGAGTAGGTCTTAAGCTTGAGGAAGTAGTCAGTGCTGCTAGGTCTAAGGAATTGGAATTAAAAGATGCTCCTAGATCTAGGTCTGATGGTGAAGGTCATTTTGTTAGAGGTAGAACGAAAAATAGGAATTTTGGTTCTGATAAAGGTAAGAACAGGTCAAGGTCAAAGTCCAAGGACGACAAAAGAGTGTGTTGGATCTGTGGTAAAGAGGGACACTTCAAGAAACAGTGTTACAAGTGGTTAGAGAGGAACAAGGGTTACAAACAGACAGGGGATAGAGGAGAGTCCTCTATGGTTAAGGATGATGCAAAAGATTTGGTTGGCTTGTTGGTAGCAGAGGTTAATCTGACCACAAGAGAAGAAGATCCTGATGAGTGGGTTTTGGATACGGCTTGCTCCTTCCGCATGACACCAAGAAGGGATTGCTTCATCAACTTACAAGAAACAACAGGAAAGGTGAAGATGGCTAACTTCATCAGGACAGAAGTAAAGGGTATTGGTTCAATCAGGTTCCAGAACAGGGATGGTACAACTTTCATTCTACATAAAGTCAGATATATGCCTGGCATAGGCAAGAATCTCATCTCAGTGGGGACATTAGACACAAAAGGGTGTGAATTCAGAGGTGGTAATGGAGTTATGAAAGTGGTAAAAAACAACTTGGTTTTCATGACTGGACTCAAGAGGGATTCATTGTACATTCTGCAAGGCACTGCTAAAGTCTCAGAGGCAAATGTGGTGGAGTCATCCACTACAGGACAGGTCAATATGATGGAAGATCAGACGCAGTTGTGGCACAGCAGAATGGGCCATATAAGTCAGAAAGGTCTAGAGGTTCTAGCTAAGAAAGGGTGTTTTGATAAGGATCAAGTCACTGAGCTAAAATTCTGTGAAGACTTGTGTGTTTGGGAAGACACACATAGTAAGTTTTGGTCCTGCACAACATGTTACAAGGAATAAACTGGACTATGTACACTTAGACTTGTGGGGTTCTCCTAATGTTCCCATGAGTCTTGGGAAATGCCAATACTTCATTTCCTTTACGAATGATTTCAGCAAGAAAGTCTGGATATATTTTCTCAGGTTCAAAGATGAAACATTCAAGAATTTTGTTGAATAGAAGAAGATGGTGGAGATTCAGACAGATTGGAAGGTTAAGAAGCTTAGAACCGATAATGGACTTGAGTTCTGCAAAATCAGGTGGAGCAACTTCAGTTCAAGAGGGAGAACGAACAGAAGAGGCTACACAAGAGTTAACCGATACAGAAACCAGTTAAACAAATGTTGAATTGACTCCGGTCACTACATCAGATCTTAGAAGTAGAGGCAGAGGTTTGGGAATACTTACAAGTGAAGAAGCAGATTTAGAGGACTAGAAACTAGCCAGAGACAGAGTGAGAAGAGAGGATGTGCCAAAACCCATCAGATATGCTAATTTGGTTAAATATGTGGAGTATGAACCAGAAAATGAGTTTGCTGGTTTTGTCTGTGCAATGTCAGAAGATTGTAGCACCAAGCCTTCATCATTTGTAGAGGCCCTGTGTGATCCGGATAGTGACAAGTGGATTGAAGCCTCTGATGAGGAAATGGATTCACTTAGAAGAAACCAGACTTGGGAGTTGGTTGCATGATCAAAGAAACAAAAAGCCATAGGTTGCAGATGGATATTCAGAAGAAAATCTGGGATTCAAGGAGTTGAAAATCCGAGGTTTAAAGCAAGGTTGGTAGCCAAAGGTTATTCTCAAAAGGAGGGAATAGATTATAAAGAGATTTTTTCTCCTGTAGTGAAACATGTATCAATCAGATACTTGTTATCAGCAGTGGTCCATTATGACATGGAATTGCAACAGATGGATGTCAAGACAGCCTTTCTCCATGGCTATCTTGATGAATACATACTAATAGAACAGCCTGAAGGGTATATAGATAAGGAAAATCCAGATAAGGTCTCCTAAAGAGGTCACTATACGGTTTAAAGCAATCTCCAAGGCAATGGAACAAGAGATTTGATGACTTCATGCTAAAGGGAGGATATCACAGAAGTGAGTATGACTATTGTGTGTACTATATGAAGACAAACAAGGGTGTGTATGTCTACTTACTGCTTTATGTAGATGATATGCTAAAAGCATCGGTGGATAAGGAGTTAGTCAACAACTTGAAAGTTCTTCTCAACACTGAATTTGAAATGAAGGACCTAGGAGATGTCAAGAAGATTTTGGGAATGGAAATTGTCAGAGACAGAGGAGTTAATGGTGGTTTATGGATTTCTTAGGAGAGTTACTTGATGAAGTTATTGACAAACTTTGGTATGGATCAGTCTAAGGCAACACCAACACCATTGGGAGTTCATTTAAAGTTAAAGTCTGCTACTGAACAACAATTAGAAGATCAGTATGAGGATACGAAGAAGATTTCGTATCAGTCTGCAGTGGGAAGCATCATGTATGCTATGGTTGGAACCAGACCAGATTTAGCCTATTCTCTAGGCCTAATCAGTAGGTTTATGAGTAAGCCAATAAAAGAACATTGGCAAGCAGTCAATTGGGCGATGAGGTATATTCAAGGTAATACAGACATGAACCTATGTTACAAGAGGAAAGGCGACTTCGTTATCAAAGGATATAGTAACTCAGACTTTGCTGCGGATTTAGACAACAAGGTCGATCATTGGATGGTATATACTGGAGGAGGGAATGTTATTAGTTGGAGGTCAAGACTGCAAAAGGTTGTAGCTTTGTCAACAACAGAAGCTGAATACATAGCTTTGGGAGAATTTGTTAAGGAAGGAGTTTGGCTTAAAGGTTTGGCAGTAGAGTTGGGGTTTCCACAAGGACCTGTAGAAGTTTACTGTGACTCGCAGAGTGCCATTGCTTTGGCCAAGAATGCTTTATTCCACGAGAGAACAAAAAATGTAGCGGTCAAATATCATTTCATCCAGCTGAAAGATGGAGCAGTTCAAGTGGTCAAGATTGCTACTGCTTATAATCCAGCTGATATTTTTACTAAGGTACTTCCAGTGTACAAGATGAGAGAAGCATTGAAGATGCTTCGGGTTTCAAGGAATTGAGACAAGTAGAGATTAGCATCCGGTAAATGATACAAGGAGAGTCACCAAGAGAAGACATGGTGTGATCTGTGCCTAAGGTGGAGATTTGAAGATTATAGACACAGATCAAGGAAAAAGGAAGCTAGAAGAAGTTAGCTTGAAGATTGGAGAAGCTCAAGTGTTGTAAGCTTTAAGGAAGGAAAACACTTGCTGGAAAATTGAAGAAAAGCTAAGTGTTGGAGAGACTCTTTCTCATAAAGAGGGTTTCTCAAATCCACTAGATCAAATCAGATGAGCTTGTCTGATGAATCAATGTTCCTAAGAACACAAAGATCTAGATCTCAGTATATCTATTAACTATTGATGAATCAATGTTCATAAGAACACAAAGATCTAGATCTCACCTGCTAGTTCCTCTATCCGAGAAAAAAACTAGCAAAATGGTGAGATGATATACAGAGAGAATTCTCAAAAAGAGAAAGAATTGTTGTAAAAATCAAAGAATGAATGAATGTATTTCTTGAGCTAAATAGTGCTCATATTAATCTCTCTCTTCTCTAATCACTTGCACACATGTCCTCTCTTAATTGCCTCACATGACTTCATTTAATTCTCCTTCATTTCTTCTAGAAAATTACAAGGGCATTAGTCAGTCCAAATGGCATCACTAAATATTCATAGTGCCTACTATGAGGCTTAAAAGCAGTCTTGAGAATGTGAGTAGGACCCATTCTAACTCGATGGTAACGTGCTCTGAAGTCTATCTTGGAATATACCACTGATCCACCCAACTTATCCATCAAATCTTTTATGAGGGGAATGAGAAATTTATCCTACACTGTGAGCCTATTCAAATGTCCATAATCAACACATAACCTCTGTGTACCATCTTTCTTCTTTACCAAGACCATTGGAGAAGCTTATGGACTTGAATTAGTTTTAATAGTTCAACTAACCAACATATCCTCCACTATGTTGTCAATGTCATTCTTTTGATATAAAGCATAACGATATGGTCTTTGATTCACCGGATCAACTCATTCTATTAGTGGAATCGATCTTATGGTTGAAATGATCTCTGAATGGAGGTAAACTGGTTGGTTCCACTAAAATATCAACAAAGTTTTCTAGCAATTGCTCTATTTTTGGTTGTGGATGATTATTTTCAACTTCAACTGAACACAATATCAAAGTAGATTCAATAGAAGGTTCTTGAATGCTTATTATGGTAGCGTGTGTTGCACTCCCTTAGAGCCGGGCCTGGTCTAAAATATTCATGAAACTGATTTACTTTGGTTGTTACTCCAATTTTACTTCCATCTGCTACTCTGATTTTATTTTACACTTCAATTACGCACCTACAGCCACATCCATAAAACTGTGAGTTGAACCATAATCTATTAAAATGAATAATACTTGTTTTTTTCTTTCATGAATTTCTTTGACTCTCATAATTCTGTAATCCGACACACCTTCTACATCATTCAACTTAATTCTTAAAATAGCCATTCTTTTTTTTCTTCCAAAAAAATCCAGCATATCATGACTTCTTAATTCTTAAAATAAATTACTTAAGAAACGAATGTGTTTCCGAATGAATATATGTTATTTTACCTATAAAATATTATTTAGCAAAACGCAAAATAAAATAAAATATTATATCTATATATGTCTCTCTATATAATATTCTAAATTTAAAATATATTTTATATCGTTGATGAATCAAAATGTTATCGGTTGCCAAAAGAGATTACCTCAACCATTCTTTCTGCTTTTTCACAAATGAACAGTCAATTTATTAAAAATAAACAAGCAAAGTGCAATCAATCTTGGATATACATTCGAAATCTTGTTTAAATCACGTAAACTCTTGATAAAATGGTTACAAACGCTTCTATTTAACGATAAAGAACCCAAATTATTCAGTCAGATGCACAACATATCAACCATATCCATACATCAAAAGCAATCCCATAATATACAGAAACCAATCTTAAAAGACTCTGGTCTTGTCATTGCAACTCTCAGCTCCATGGAACATCTGTGAGTTTTCTTTCTCACGTTTGGAACATCTTCTTGCAAATTCTTCATTAGCCAAAACGTATGTCCAAAATAATCAAAAACATGTTTACTATAGCTGCCTTGATGAATGAGAACTGCCAGGCATTTGGGAAGATCTCAAATGCTCATCCTGAAAGAAAATGAAAAGACCGGTATCAACAAGCAGTTCTCATTCAAAGTAAAGCAACTTAAACTTTATAGTTAGGCAGTAGCTGAAAAACCTGTAAATTGTAAGTGAAATTTGGTGGAGGCCTGAAATCGATTTGGCCCTGTGCAGAACAATAAAACAAAAAGATCATTTGTAACACGGTTCTGAAATCACTTCGGACGGTTTTATACAGTAAGGCAAGTAAATGTACCATCCCAGGCATGGCTTGTTGATTCACGAAGAAGCTATCCTGCACTGGTGCTATGGAATTTAGTTGTCCCTGAAGTCACAAGAACCAAAAGCATATCATATCATTAACTTATACTCATTAGCACATATTTAGTTGATGGATCATCGGTGTTGTTTATTCTGACTCAAGTATCTATGTATATATATAACCCACCAGGCCTTGGATGGTTCGTTGATTTACATAGTAGCCTTCATGAGGAGGCTCCATTAAATTTAACTAAATCCACAGTTAAAACAGGTTTAGTATTATGGTCGAATAGTTAAGCCACGATTATAACAATAAAGTAAACATAGCATACCAATCCTTGAACATTCTGTTGAGGACTATAGTAACCATTGATGCTCATTCCCTCTGAGCTTATATTTTCCTGCACAAACAATAAACAAAACCGCTAACAGAATGTTTAAATTATGAAGCCATCTCCAACATATCCTAATCTTTATGTCATATTAATCAGAGAAGATCAAATCAAAGCACAAACCATTGGTTGCAAGCTCTGTTGAGATTCAAGCATTTGGCTAGACTCTGGTTGTCCCTGCATAAGATCAATTTGAGTAAGTCTTTTTCTAACCTAAGAAAATGAACGAGCAAGTCTAGATTGGAGAGAAGTTTCAAAAGAGAAACCCACCTTTCTTTTCCTAACAACAGTCTTCTTTTTTGTTGCTTTTACAGCGGCCATTACCTGATTTTCTTCTTCCTGAGCACCATTATTAAGCTGGCTATTAGACTCGGTGATGTTGTTGCTAGAATTGTTTAGATCGACACAAGTTTTCAAGGTCTCAACTAGCGTGCGCAATACAATGTTGTAGTTTTCTTCTGACACACAACCTTCTTCACTCAATTCAATGGCTCGGCTGCACAAATCGTTATAACGCTGAACTCTGGTTTGTATCTGGTTTGTTCCTTCACCAATCAACACTCCACTCTTGGCATCTTTTGTCCACCTTTTCAAAATATATCGAGGCGGGATGCTAGCGAAACCACATATCTGCAGAATCATCAAAGCATGCCGACAGAGAAACCCTTTGTATTCAAACATATGGCAGAAACAGCAAAGTTCTGACTTAGTTTTGCTCCAGGTTACAAGAAACTCGTCGTCTTTTTCACAGTCTTGAACTCTAAACGTTGCCATATCTTCATCTTCTTTTTCCTTTCTAGGATGGCAAGCGACAACCCCCAAAACCTCGACTTGAAATTTCTTAAATATTGTGTGGGTGTAAGTGGTTGCCATTTGCTTCTCCCAGGGTGAGGGAGACTTCAGTGCAGGTTGCTTGTGGCAAGTATCAAAATCTGCAACAGATTCCTCTTCGTATCTGTTCTGCAGAATAGCACCGTATTGCCTCAAAAATTCTTTCAGCGTGATTTTCTTATGGACGTACTTATCGAAGAAAGAATTCACACTCTCTGAACGCTGAGATGTAGATATTCCCGCCAGAAAAACATCGCTCATAAAAGTCGGCACCCATTTTTGGCGATGTTCATGCAACGATAGCAGCCATTGATCATCCTCAAGTCCAAATTGGCTGACCATTTTCCACCATCTCATATCAAACTGATCATCCGTCCACGATCTGAAGATGCATTTATTGAATTTCTGCAAGAAATTCTCGTGCCGTTTCATCACATGGGAGAAATATTCCGGAATCTTTTCTAACACATGCCATAACGCAAAACAATGACGAGTGTTTGGTAGGAGCTCCGAAATAGCGTCCATCAAGAATTTGTCTTGGTCAGTGAGTATAACTTGAGGAGCTCTGCCACCCATTGCTCGAAGCCAAGTTTTTATCAGCCACACAAATGTCTCCTTGGACTCATCAGCAACCAATGCACAGCCAAGCAACATAGGTTGGGAGTGATGGTTCACCCCAATAAATAAAGCTAATGGCAACTTATCGTTAAACTTGACATAAGTGGTATCAAAGGATACAACATCATTGAAACTCATATAATCATTTCTGCTCTTAGCATCAGCCCAAAACAGATTTCTTAAACGTTGCTCCTCGTTTAGGTCTATAGCATAAAAGAATTTGGGGTTTTCTTTCTTGATACGCTTAAAGTACTCAAGCAGTATTTGAGAATCTCCTTCTTCCAAAGCCAGATATCGACCCTTGTCAACCTGACTGTTGACATCGCTCTGAACAATAAGCCCATTATTCTTATATCCCCCAGATTGTCTCGACATCTCAACATACATTTTCCTGGTCCGTTCACTAACTGCGTGCAAAATGTCGATATTATTCTTCTCAGCTAACTTGACATTCCTCTGAATCCGGAAATGATAAGCAAGAGCAGGTAGAAGCTCGTGATTGTGATCTTTTACAAACTCGTGAATTATCCATTTCCCATCTGGTCTTCTCTTAACATGCATACTTGCCTTGCAATCTGTTTTTTTCACACTAGACCGTCGACTACTACTACCACTACTCTCGGTCTCAGGAGTCACACCATATCTAGAACAAGCAAACTTAGCATCGATGAACTCTTTAGTTTTCTTAGAGCGGCGGCTGTTTTTAATCGAGGTAGTAAACCCCATAGATTTTGCGTATTCTTGATAAAACAAATACGCAGCCTCGTGAGATTCGAAATCTATGCCATTTCTTGGCTCAAGATCTAAATCACCACTACAACCAATATCTCCTGTTCTGAGATCATCAACAACAATTCCTACATCTCTGTTATTCTGATGTGATGATTCAACCACAACATCAACCACATTCTCATCCCCTGCATCACTGACCTGATGATTCTCTTGCAAATCCATCATGAAGTTAGCCACATTTGGATTCACTAGAGACCTCGAAAGCAACTAACCCACCATAAGCCCCCATGAAACTGGAAACAAAAATCCCTCTAATTTACATTAGCACCTGAAACTAGCACAATCAAAACTTGATAAGAACCTGAGACACATCTATCTACAACTACAAACATCCATCAGCAATCGAGCAGTATTAATCGATGTCTGAAAATTAGAAACACACATAGCAATAGAGAAGCCAAAAATGAGCTAAATTTCACATAAAGCTGTGATTTTTTTTCCCCAAGCAGAGGAAAAAGAAACTTGCTTTCATTAGTAATCAGCAAAAAAAGAGAAACTTTTTTGTATTATAAGACACCAAAGCTTAAACCCAAAGTTGGAAACTCACGAAGAGAAGCGAAATCTGACGTGAAAAGAGCAAATAAGCAAAGAAGAAGAGGAAGCGAGTGGGGGAAGCGAAGCGAGCGTGAAGGAAGAGAAAATCTAGGGTTCCTTTTTTTGGTATTTTTAGGGATCTCGAGATTGTTTTTTTTTTTTTTTTTTTGTTTCTCACTCGACAAAGCAATTGTTTCTGACGCGATTTCTTCTAGGCGCGTTTGGCTTGTATTTTCCAAGTTTTGACGGCGTCGAGTCATTTTATATTTAAAGCTTTGTCACTTGTTTGATAGTAATTTGGTGTTATATTAATAAGATTTTTGAGTATTTTCCTAAGATACCATATTTTCAAATTTCGTTCTCAAAAATACTACAATTTCTCAAGTATTCTACAAATACCACTATTTTTCAAATATTCCATAAAATATCACAAGCACAAAATTAATTTTCAAGGTTTTAAATTTTAAATTTTTAGGTTTGGATTAACTATTGTACAGTTAAGGTATAGTTTTAGAGAATAAGATTTTGGTTTAGGATTTAGGGTTTAGTTTTGAATGTTAAAAGTTAACTTTAGTTTTGTGTTATTTGTTTAACATTTGAAAAATAGTGCTATATGTGGAACATTTGACAAATTGTGGTACTTTTGAAAATAAAACTTTATTTAATAGTTTTCGTGAGAATTACCCCATTTTTTGTCATATGAATAATATTAGAAGCTAGAGTTGTAGATTTAAATACTAACAAATGTGTTAAGTTATTTTAAAATAATAAAAAACTAGGATATTTAAATACTAACAGATGTGTTAAGTTGTGTTAAGTTAGTATAGTTTTAGATTTAGTTAAAAATCAATCTTAGTGAATATGGAAACTATTATTTGAATTCGATAGTTTTATTTAAAAATAAAATTTAATTAATGTGAAAATTATTATACAAAATTTAAAATTCGTTTGTCTATATTCAAATTTTCGATTATTTTATGTAAGTGAATGTGAGAATTATTATTCGAATTCGATAGTTTTAGTTAAAAATAAAAGTTAACTAACGTGAAAATTATTATACGAAATTCGAAAGTCGTTTGTCTATATTCGAATTTGCGATTATTTTATATAAGAATGTATTTCCCCAAGTGATAGTCAAAATATTTGAATCAAACCATCAAATCAAAATTATCAAATCCAAATTCGAACCGAATTATATAATGTCTGAATTGGAATAACAATTTTTATACTAAATTATCCGAACCAAACTTAAATTATACAAAATCGAACCAAAAAAATATTAAAGATTAGATTTGTTGTTGAGATCTATTATAAATTTTTAGTTGCTCACACATATTTTTTTTAAAAAGCAAATAATGTATTTATCTTAAACATATATACTTGTTTAGAATATATGTTTATTTAGATTTTAATAGTATTATTTAAGATATATAAGCTTTTTGAAATTATTGCTTTTGGTAAGTGTGAGAATATTCAAATGTGTGTAGCAATTGGAAGAAGAGTAATACTTGAAAATAATTGTGTTTGATAATTAGTATAGAAGAATTATATAAATCAAAAAGAAAAAATCTAAGAAAAATTGTGGTGATGACACATCATCAAAAATAGCCTCCGTTGCTTCTACTTTAATATATGAGATGCTTATTGAAATAACCTCAAATTTGAGGTCAATTACAAATGTAACCTCATCTTTCTCTCTCTTTAAAATTTTATCAAACAAACCATAAGATTTAACTTATTTACGAAACTGCCATTATATTTGAATTATTTTTTTCTTTTTAAAATCACACATTCAAAACTATCAAATAAACACTCAAATATATCAATTTATTTACAAAAATACCATTATCATCAATATTTTCAACCACCATGAACAACCAAAATCAATCTCTAAATGCTTCCCCAACTGATTTTTCGTGGATTAGAGCTTCATTGGTAAGCTCATAACTTCTTCATCACCTATTTCCTCTTCAATTTCATCCAAAAAACTATCTAAATTTGGTTTTCAAAATTTTTTCTCTCATAATCTATCGATTTTCAATGGTTTTTGCATAAACGATGGTTGGGCTTCTTTGTTAAGAGTCATATTAGAAGTTTCAGATGCTTGACGGAGTTGAAACCGAGCTCTACGGCGAAAACAGAGCTAAAATTGTGTTTTTCGATCTGGTAGACTGCACCAGAAGTCTACTAGTCAATGAAAGGTTAGATTTGCAATTGACTATTTTTAAAAATATTCAAAGTATACTGCTCATGAAGTCTACTTGTTTTCCTTTGATAACAAAAAAAATACTAGTAGACTGCACATGAAGTCTACTTGAAAATGGGTTAGTTTTGCATTTGACCAAAACTTTGACTTTATAGAGTAGACTTCTCCAGTAAACTGCAAATAGAGTCTACTGCAAGGTTATTTCTGGCATTGACCAGATTGTTGACTTTTTTAGTAGACTGCATCAGAAGTTTGTTATGTACAGACGGGTTAGTTTTGCGTTTGTCCAAAATCTCAAACATTGACCAAGAAAAATATTTAACAGTAGCCTTCTTATGCAGTCTACTACTTATTAAATAAACCAGTAGACTTCTTAAATAAATCAGTAGAATTCTTAAATCAGTAGTAGACTGCATAAGAAGTCTACTGATAAATATTTGGTCAAACACAAAACTAACCTTTTTCAGAGTATACTTCTAGAGAAGTCTACTCGAAAAGTCAACAATTATGTCAATTGCAAATCTAACCTGACCATTTGAGTAGACTTCTCTTGCAGTCTCTACTGAAAAAGTCAAACTTTGGTCAATTGCAAAAATAACATTTTATTTAGTAGACTTCATAGAGAAGTATACTGAAAAAGTCAAATTCTGGTCAAATACAAAAGTAACCTAATAGACTACTAGTGAAGTCTACTAGCGTTTGTCGTAATTGCAAAAATAACCCATTATGTAGACTTCATAGAGAAGTCTACAGATTTAATTTTTTTATAAATGCATTTAAAACTTATTTATAATGAATTTTTTTGATTTTCTTACTCCCACATGTTTGTTATCTAATGTGTTTCCTTGTGTGTGTAATTGACATATTTATGTGCAATATTTATTGTATAAATCAATTTTCTTGTTTGAGTAGTACTCATGTGTTGTTGGTAGACTTCTCTATGAAGTCTACAAATTTAATTTTTTATAAATGCATTTAAAACTTATTTATAATGAATTTTTTAGATTTTCTTTTTTTTACATGTGTGTTATCTATTGTGTTTCCTTGTGTGTGAATTTTACATATTTAGATGCAATATTTTGTATAAATCAATTTTCTTGTTTTAGTAGTACTTAGCTATTGTTGGTAGACTTCATAGAGAAGTCTACAGATTTAATTTTCTTATAAATGCATTTAAAACTTATTTATAATTTTTTTTTTAGATTTTCTTACTCCCACATGTGTGTTATCTAATTTGTTTACTTTTATGTAAATTTGACATATTTAGGTGCAATATTTCTTGTTTGAGTAGTACTTAGTTGTTGTTGGTAGACTTCTCCGTGGAAACAACGGTAACCAAAATCTCTCAATCTTCTTCTTCTTCCTCTTTGTATATCCTTCTTTAAATGCATTTAAATCTGTGTGTTTCTTTGAATGCAGTTCTTTACATCAGTACAGTCAACATGACTTCGGGGGACGGAGCCTAGACCCAGCCTGATGCATCATCAATGGCCATTTTGAAAAGGCTCTTCTTGCAATTTAACGATTGACATGTATCAAAAATGTTTATTTTCTTCAATGAATTTTGTGAGAATCGCATGGTTATAGCAGACATCAAATATTTGCGTACAAGATTTTTGATTAGTCATCTACACAAATGTTATATCTTGCCTTCGTGAAAAAATATATGGATAATACAATAAAATCAAGTTGTTTATGATCAGACCTTGATCAGTTCCTCTTGCATCTCAAGGTACTCTAGTTTCCTTCTTCGCTCAGAAACAGGGTCTTCAGATGGTAGAGAAGTAATACCAACAGTATCCACAACCTCGTCGGGAAGGGAAGAAAGAGTAGCTCGGACTGCATCCTCTGCTTTAACTCTTCCAGAAAAAGTGAATGCCCTGAATATAAACTGGTATCATAAATTTATTCGCAATAAACCCGATGGAAAAACAAAATAATGAGAAAAAGATTGTTTTGACAGTTAAATATTAACAGCTGTAACATTATCTTTACCCGATGGAGTTTGATGAATACATAACAAATATTAGTTTGATAAATGAATAACAAATAAACGAGAATCACAGAAGCGATAAGAAACATGTTGCCTCATCTCTTCAACTGAAACCAACCCTAGCATTCCCCGTTCTCTACAATCTTCTCGTAGTTCAGCTTCTGAAAGGGAATCGACACCCTCAACTCTAATCAGTTTATCATCTTCCTTAATGTTGCAGTGAAAAAGAGTAAAAATTAAACATCAAAGCAAGGTCACAAGTCTAATATCAGTGAGAAGTGGAAGCATCTTACCTCCTCAGTCTTTTTCTAAGCATATATCGGAGATAAGCATCTGTTCCAAATGGGCTAATACCTATGCTGCATGGAAACGTGGATGAAGGTGCGTTTCCGTTTCTGAAACGTTTTGGAAACGGAAACGCGATGGAAACGCGTTTCCTAAAGATTCTGATTTGGAAACGTTTTGGAAACATGTTTCCAAAGTTGGAAACGCGGCCGGAAACGTGTTTCCGAAATTGGAAACGCGAATTTTGGTTTTTGAAGCAAATTTAATAAATATTTTGAAAATATAGGGATTTGTTTGTTATTTTTAATAAGTTTTAAAACCTAATTATTAAACACTAATACATTATTTTTCTCTAATCGTCACCGTAACCTAAAATAGTAGAAGAATCGAATAGATAAACAAGGTATTTTTTCTAATTACAGTAGATTTGTTATTGATTATTGAAATTGTGAAGTCATATATAAAAATGAAGTGTTTTTTGTTCGATTCGGATTAGATTTGTGTTGTTTCAAATATTTTAAAACTATTGATAATTTTTGTTTCATGATATATATATATATACACGTTTCCAAAACGTTTCCGTTTCCTGCTTTTTAAAGAAAAATCGTTTCCGCGTTTTCTAACGTTTCGCTTCCACGTTTCCGTTTCCGTTTCCATGCAGCTTAGGCTAATACCCATATATTTGCACATGCTAACCAAGCAAGCCATTTGTTGTAGTAAAAGTACAGGTTGTGTCCATACCGATGTATTGGGTCAATCTGTTAAAACCAAAGTGCATAAAACAAGATGAGATTACGTTCAACACAAAAAGCAGTATCAAAGAAAATTGAAACTAAAAATAATCTCTAACTTACCGCTTCAAGCCAGTGTTGTAAAGCAAGCTTCTGAGCCTTTCCATTCTTTGACAAACCTTTACCAACCTTAGCTGCTCTAGTCCTCGCTCTAGACCACCTTGAAATCGCGGTTTCATGTTTCTCAATATCAAAGAACGACATAGAATTTCTCTTCAGCTCAGCAAAATCCAAAAGTTTCCACCTGTGATAGAAACAGAAACAACAACATTAGATCACCAACAAGTTCTTTCTCTTTATCCGATTTCTCCATCTCACTACTTCCCATTATCACATTCACCAACAAGTTCAAAGCTTCACACAAGAGAAGCTTAACCCGAGACCAGAACAAGTCTTGCTTATAACAACCTGAAACAAAACACAAAAACCATGAGCTGCATAGTATAAATAAAAGTCACAAACACACAGACTAGTGTTTTTCTTCTTCTTACCAAGTCGATTCCAATGGTTTCATGATTTCCCGTCCCAAATGCTAACTTAAGTTTAGTCCTTACACCATCCGTACCAGCTACAAGATAAGAATCACCTGCTCAAACAAACCCAGTTCCGATTGAGCCAAAGATCATCAATAACAAATCATATGAATCCGCAAATGCCAGCCTGGACCTGTTCATTGCCGGCGACCTGGACCTCCTCTCGGATCTTTCAGACGGAACCAGCCTCACCGAACCAGCTCCTTCGTAGTTTCTCTTATGAGGAGACATATCGGTTATCTGGGTCGGGTAATTAACCATGACCCGGTTCTGAGATTTCGCCGGAGATCTCTGTCTCATTACCTACGATTTCCTCTATTTCACTTCTTCCTCGTCTTCTCCAGTTACGATAGAAAGCAGACTCTCACTCTTTTGAAATCTGAAGAGCGATTAGCTCAGCAATTCCGGTTCCAACCTTCAGAGAGAGATAAGCGATCTCTTCCATTTTTGGAGGTTTCTCTCTCAATCTTTGAAGAAGAAGAAAAAGAAGAAAATGAAGAAATGGGCAATTAGAGAGATCAGATCTGGGGGTGAAAAGGCGATTAGGCTAGGTTAATTTTTTTAAAAAAATTAAAATTTTAAAATATTTTAAAAAATATTTTTAAAAAATTCAAATTTGCCTCCATGTGTTAGTAGACTTCTAAATGCAGTTTTAATTCGTTTAGTAGATTTCTACTTGAAGTCTACTGGAGAAGTCTACTGAGAAGTCTACCGGAGAAATATACAAGAGAAGTTTACTGAGAAGTCTACCAGAGAAATCTACAAGAGAAGTCTACAAGAGAAGTCAACAATAGAAGTCTACAAGAGAAGTCTATTGGAAAAGTCTACTGGAGAAGTCTCATGTAGTCTACTTGAGAAGTCTGCTGTAGTCTGCAAGAGAAGTCTACTGGAGAAGTCTGCTTTGGTAGTTTACTAAACCACAAAAGTAGTCTTCATAACCTAATTTGTCTAAGTAGGTTTAATTTGTGAAATTTTATTTTTCATACTTCACAATTGTTTATTGTAAGGTCATCAATCAAAAAATTTAAATTTTTTTTTGTTAATTTATAAATTTAAATTTAAAATATAATTATATAGTATGAAAACTTATGTCAAACATTCAAAACGTATAATATATTCACAAGTTAACACTTTTATGCAAATTTGACATTTTAATATAAAAATGATAAACCCTAACGTTTAATCCTAAGTGTAAAAACATGTTTGCAACCTATGATGTATCTTATTTAGTAACTCTTTGTTCAGTGTAGTATGTATTTCATTCATAACCTAATTTGTCTAAGTATGTTTAATTTTATGAAATTTTATTTTTCATACTTCACAATTATTTATAGTAGGGTCATCAATCAAAAATTTTATCAAAATATTTTTTGTTAATTTATAAATTTAAATTTAAAATAGAATTATATAGTAAACTGCTTTAGTAGTTTACTAAACCACAAAAGTAGTCTTCATAACCTAATTTATCTAAGTAGGTTTAAATATGTTTAATTTTGTGAAATTTTATTTTTCACACTTCACAATTTTTTATAGTAAGGTCATCAATCAAAATTTTTTATCAAAATATTTTTTGTTAATTTATAAATTTAAATTTAAAATATAATTATATAATAGACTGCTTTGGTAGTCTACTAAACCCCCTCCAGTAGACTTCTCATGGAGTCTACGAGTTGATTTCCTAACAGAAGTCTACTGATAGACTTCTACATTACTTAGTAGACTTTTCTAGGTTAAAACAGTCATTATGCCTCCGTTTTATTGTTTGGTCATAAATGATGTAGTTGTAATTTCACTACCCCTTTGGGTTATTTTTCTCAAACATGAGATATGTGGGTTACACTTGTATTTTAAATCAATTTAGAGGTTATTTTTTGTTACAAGGTCTTAATATATATGAGATCTTTGAATGTAATTATTCATATCTATAGTAAAAACTTTATTTAATATTTAGCATATAAAAATTTATTTTGGCAAGATTTCAATCATATATGTTTGGGCTATTGGTAGAAATTTATTTTTCACCATATCTTTGCTTTTTATATCCAAAGTTTGCTAGCTAATAATTAATAGTTTAAACCAAGGGGTAATTGCAAAAAATATCATTTTTGGTGTGTATATTTACAAGAATGCCACTTAGAGATGTCAATTTGCAAAAATGTCACTAATTATGAATTTTTAAAACCAAAAATCTTAAAATTATAAACCCTAAAAAATATTTTGATTACTAAAACCCCTTAAATCCTCAAAATTAAACCATAATACAACATAGTTAAACGAAACATAAATGATATAATGAAAAAATAATTTTTAAAAAGTGGCATTTCTGCAAAGATTTTGAAAATGTGACATTTTTGAAAAATGACAATTGAAAAGTGGTATTTTTAAAAATTTATCTTGAACGAAAGCTTTTATAGAAGTTTAACTGTAACTAGAATATGCCTCTCTACATATATTGATGACATTGTTTTTGAAGATATTGATTAAAACTTCATAATCCATGACCATCTCATTTATTAATTAAATCACATACATAATTTTAATTTCATTTCGATTAAAGTTTTAATTTTTGATGATACACAATCACATACATAATTGTTTTTGATGATGTATATTCAGTTCTTTAATTTTTTTTTTTTAAGATAATTGTTAATTTGAGATTTAGGAAGATCTCAAAGTCATTGCAAACAAACAATATACATCATCCTCCAAAGAAACCAGCTGATTTGACATTATCCAATTTATAAATATCAGGTCCCGCGCAAGTGAAAGCACATGTAATTAGAGATAGTGAAATTAGATTAAATAAACTCATATTTTATTATGATATTTTGTTATATTATATAACAAATTTAGATTGCTATTTAGCCCTCATGATTAAATCCATTAAAAATAAAAATAAAACAGTTACATCGGCGGGTCGCTCAATTTTCTTTTAATCCATCGTAGTGCTAACACCGGTGGTTCACTCCATTTTCTTGTAAAATATATCCCATCTTCTTTTGCTATCCATACGCGTAACTGACCACATCGAGGAATAAGTCTTGGTCCCGCTTTGTATACTAAAATGTCATAAACATACTCTCCTTTACTAAAAAAACATGCCCATCTTGTTAAACCGGGTATTTCATCATGGAACTGAATGATGTATGGTGTCGCATTGAAAGTCATGGTTTTGGTGCCTAGATCGTCCATATTAGAACGACAATGATATTCGAGAATTCTACCTGGACCGAGTTGGTTTTGAATTACTACACGATTTTTTACACAAGTTTCAATAAGCTCAAAAGATCCAGCAATAACCAACATAAAAAATATAAAATAATTCATGTTTTTAGATACAAAATCATTGTTGGAATAATAAATACATCAATAGGTAGTATTTATACTTTTTTTTGTGAAAGTCGATTTTCTTTTAATTAGTAAATAATCTTTTATATGGTTCTATCTAAATTAAAACATAAATAATTAATGAGATTTCTGGTTTAATAGTTGACCAATATAGTCAAACCAAATAAGGTTACTTAAGAAAGATCTTTCATTAAATTGTTGACCAATATAGTTAAGGAAATAAATTTACCTTAAAATTATAGCTGACCATAAAATTCAAAACGTTTAAGATATAACTAGGTTAGGCTTCTCTACATATATTGATGAATCAAATCTAAAGGAATCGATTAAAACTTCATAATTCATGACAGTCTCATTTATTGATTAGGTCATATATATATTCTTAATTTTATTATTTAGCTCCTTGATTTTTCTTTAGATAATTGTTGATTTGTTATCTAGTAAGATCTAAAAGTATCATCCTCCAAACAAACTACATGGTCTGCCATTTTTGTATTCTTATCCAATTTAACCTTATCAACGTTGTCCATGAAACTAATTGAAGATCAATCTGAGGCCTCATCGTTGGGCCAAACTTTGGGGTGAAACTAATTTCGATTAAATCAGGATGGCTCAGAAAAATTGCTAATCTTAGTTAAGAAGTAAAAGAAAAACAAGTAATGGCATTCAAGCTTCCAAGTGCATGATGCTTTCTCTCTTATCAAAAAGCTTGAAGAAGAAGAAGAAGAGGAAGAAAAAGAAGAAGCAAAAACCCAACCCTAATTATACTTGTGACAAGGTTCAAAGTAGAGGACAACGATGGACCATTGCCTTGTCTTAGAAATGATATATAATGTTTTTTAATACAACCATCTCTTAAGGACTTATATAAACTTTCCTACATTTATTTACACCAAAAATTTTATATCAAGGAGAATGCATAAGCATTATTTCATCAAAATCATGACTTGGCCAAAAATCTTGGTAGCCTACTTCACCATCAAAGATGATCATAGAGAGGGAAGACACTCTCACTCTCAAAGATTTCATTTAACCAAGATGGATGTTCAAAACCCACATACGAATTAACTCTACTATCTTGTCTAACACGTTGAGCAATGAGATTTGTTCTTCTATTAGCTTCCTTGAATTATTTGACTAGCTTCCAATCCCTTATTCCGGATCCGCAATAACTATTTCCGAGACTTGATAACCAAAAGATGGGTAAGCTTGAGGCCGATCCACTGCATCAACCAAATTCCCTGCTTCAGTAGCCACCATTAACCTTTGAGACCCTATGACTCTTCATACTATCAAGTGTCCAAAGTAAAATACATAACATAACTTTATCAGAAGAGGAAATGTTAGCAAGACATTTTCTACTATATATGTAGCATAATTCTCCCCTGATAGTTTCTCAAAACCCACGACCCTCCTGCAATTCCATTTCTCTTAGACCATGACACTCCAACATTGCATTTGATCCGAAGTTTTGGTGGCAGTCTCCATCTCTTCATTATTTGTGGTTCATCAATCCCCTCCACAACAAAACTGGTTTCATCATTTATGACTTGTGCCTCATTCCACTGAAGAGTCTCCTCAATAGCCTTATTAACCACTTCAATTGCAAAGAACTGTTTACCCTCTATACAAAACCCATTCCTGTTATTCCATATATACCATAGTAACCAAGGGAAGCTTCTTCTTATATTCATAAGAATTGAATTCATCTTGGAGGCTTGTAGCGAATAAGATAAATTTGGCAATATGGCCACCGGATCAAAACCAGAGACATGAAAGGGAAAAGAGCCCATACTTGTCTAGCTAAAGAGCATGCAAAGAACACAAATGCAAAGAACACAAATGATTGATAGATTTTCGCTTAGTCCCACAAACTTGACATCTAGAGTCCATTATGATCCCTCTCTTAGCCAACAGATCAACCATATGAACCGCCTCGCTGAAAGCCTTCCACAAAAAGTTTTTAATCTTGGGTTAGCGAATAAGATAACACGGTGAACTTAGCTACTCCATATTAGATTTCAGAGCATACAATAATACATAAACACTATAAATTCAGAAAATGTGATTTTAAAATAAATTATTGCTTGATAATATATTTTCGAAATAAGTTTGGAAACAAATTTATACCCATCATATGTACTGATTTTTTTGAAATATAACGTTAAGATCAAACTATCATCTTAACACAAAACATACTGATATTTTTGCCACGTATCTATAAAGACAAAAATTTTATTATAAGCAATCATATACATTAGGTCTGATATTCATTATTACATATATTTATAATAAATAGCATATATCTATAATCATATGGATATTCAGTATATTTGCTATTTTTCCGTTTTATACAAATATATTTATTTAGTATTTGTTTTGTTTTAAAAGTTTATAAATATCGAAACGGGATCTAAAGAATGTTTTCGTGATCCCTACTCCATATCAATCATAGTATAACGTTTTTTCGTTAAAAAAAAATTTCAAAACATTAAATTTGTACACTGAAAATTGTTTTGGTGATCGGAAGCGTAAAACTAAATTAGTTAAAAATATGCTGGTAAATAAAATATTATTTTTCTTTGTTATCAAGGAATGAACAAATCGAGAAGGTGCCACATTGAAATAAAACAAAATCCCTACTTCTCAGCACCAAAAAATGTGGAAGAATAAAACGAACATTCATCAACTTTTCATTTTTGTGAATTTTCGAAATAGAGTAGCCGTTGTCAATTTTCTCCTCTGATAATAATTTACTCGTAATTTTTGTCTATATTTTTTTAATCAAAAGATGAAAAAAAAAAAGATCAAAGAGCTGAAAATAATAAACACGTCAGCGAAAAACACATCATTTTGGTAACCACTTTCATTTGTCCTTCTCTACACTTTTACTCTGTCAACACTTTTTCTATTCTCTCTCTCTCTCTCCCCTTCCTTCTCCAGTTATTACTTTGGATTCCGCCATTACTGAGCTTCTCTTTTCTCAGTAAAGCTTCTTTTTTTTTTCGCTACTCGAGTTTGAAATTGCTTAGGCTCTTCTCTAATCTCGCATTTAATCATTGTTTCTCGTTTATTCAGTCTTACTTTCCTCTTTCGTCGCTTTTACTATGACTGGCCTACCATAGTAAGAGAGGTAGATAGAGATAAATAGAAAGAGAAAGAGCAGATATTTTCTCAGTTCTTTTCCCCTTATAAATATATATATATATTCTTCTGGGTTTTGCGTATCGGCGATAAAAATCTCTTTTTTTAACGATTTGCAAGCAGAGTTGTTGAAGTTAGGGTTTCGTTTTTGATTTTATAATTCCGGGTTTTGTGAGTATAATATGGTGAGGAAACATGGTTGGCAACTTCCTGCTCACAAATTTCAGGTCTTGATTGCAAAACCTTCTCTCTAATTTGGGTTTTAGTTATTTGTTGCTTTCGAATTGGGAAAAAGTTTCCAAAAATCGAGTCCTGAATGGTTCATTACGATCAAGTGTGTGTTTGAGATTTTGGTTTCTCAATTTTTGAAACAGGTGGTTGCGATTACGGTGTTCTGCTTGTTGAGTGTTGCCTACTATGCGTTTTTTGCTCCTTTTGTTAGAGGGCGTATTTGGGAATACATTCTCATCGGTGTTTACTCTCCTCTGGTATGTAATTTTTTTCCTTAACTGGTTGTTTCTGAGCTTCGCTTGACAGTTCATTGTATACTGTTGGAGTTGAATGAAATCATTGTTAAAGGAGTTAATACAATGACAAGAAATTGAAAAGGGTTTTGGGACATTGAAGATTTGATGCTTAAGCGGGTTACTTGATGTTTTCCTTTACCGTAAAGTAAACAGGACGATGCTGCCTCTCACCAACCCCTTCTACTTGTGTCATGTCTTTGCAGGCTCTCATTGTTTTTGTTCTTTATGTTCGGTGTACTGCAATCAATCCTGCAGATCCAGGAATCATGTCAAAATTCGAAAGAGGCGCAAACGGAGGGGACATGGGACATGACTTACCCGCCAAAGATATCTTGAGAAAATTTGATGAAACGGGAAGCCATTTGCAGTCTTCTCCTTCAGTTGCCTCCAGGACTTCTACCTTAGCAGCAAACTCTAGCGTGAAAGGTTCGGTAGGGGAGGCTCAAAGAGAGGAAGCTGTTCGAAGAAAGTCTTGCTATAATCCTTTGGCAATCTTCTGTGGCTTGTTTGTTTACGAAGATTGTCGCAAGAAAGAAGAGACAGATGAACAACAGGGGGACAGGGAAGAAGCTCTGTTTTGCACGTTGTGCAATGCTGAGGTATTATGCTACAATGTTGCTTGCTTCTTTGCTGCTGGAAGCTACATTTAGTTCCATGTATATATAGTTCTTTAATATCGAATTATGCTTGAAGAGCGAAAAGCAACCACTAAACTCTTTGTTGGTTATACTCTATCATTAGCTTAGACATGATAAATAGGAAAGATAATCAATGCTTTACCTTGATTCCTTCTTTATGACAGGTCCGTAAGTTTAGCAAGCATTGTCGAAGTTGCGACAAATGTGTAGATTGTTTCGATCATCATTGCCGGGTAAATTTTCGGACCGTTGCAACAATTGACTTGTTTAGTGGAGCTCTTTGACTAGAGTTTTATGGGTGCGATCAAATGACACAGCTGTATTTAAGTGCTACAGTGGCTTAACAATTGCGTCGGTAGCAAGAACTATGTGACTTTTATATCCCTGATGGCTGTCAGTCTTCTCTGGGTACGTATATGCTCTTGATATGCTACTTCTAAAGCTCATTATTTGATTAACGAGTAATCAATGAATCTTTCTCTCCGCAGCTCCTTGTTGAAGTAGCAGTTGGAATTGCAGTTATAGTGCGTGTATTTGTTAATAAGAAAGACATGGAAACCGAAATCGTCAATAGACTCGGAAATGGATTTTCTCGGGCACCTTTTGCTACGGTTGTTGTAAGTATTCTTAGTGTAAAGCAGCTGCAGTATGGTAAGCCTCTATTGTTGATTTTCCTGATGTTCTCTTACAATTTATGCAGGGTCTCTGCACTGCTGTTTCCATTCTAGCATTGTTTCCACTAGGTGAACTTTTCTTTTTCCACATGCTCCTCATTAAAAAGGTGAGTACACGAAGAAGTCAATCTTTCTTTTAGTTGCTTATAATCTATTCTTTTTACTGGTATGAATCTTTCTAAGACCGTATAAAAAGCATTCATTGTTAGACAACTACATGGTTCACTAAAAATTGAGTAGCACATGAAAATGCATTCTCTTCATAGTTGTGAGGATTGATTTTTTTTTTTTGCTTTTCCCTTTGCGACTAAGACCATATGATCCATTCCCCTAACCCGTCTCACCATATGTCTATTTCGTTTGTAAGTGGGCTGACTGCATGTTCTAAGGCAATGTGAACTCGATTTTTTTGTGTTAAATACCAACAGGGCATTACAACTTATGAGTATGTTGTGGCAATGAGAGCAATGAGTGAGGCGCCAGCTGGTGCTTCGATTGATGAGGAAATGCCTAACGTGCTGTATTCTCCCTCTGGATCTGCCACAACCGGCTTTAGTGGTGGAAGCTCCCTCGGTCTACCATACAAGGGAGCCTGGTGCACTCCTCCTAGAGTGTTTGTTGATTATCAGGTATCATTTACTTTTCCAAGAACCCTAAGTACATCAGTTTATATGTCGTTTCCACTGAGTTTCTATTCAATTTTTTGTTATGTCGGCTTGATACTTGTTATCTATGTTACAGGATGAAGTGATTCCTCATTTGGACCCTCGAATGGTCCCGTCGACCATAGATCCAGATGCAGCTGAATCAGCCGAGAGGGGCAACAAGGTTCCAAAGAGACCTGTCAAAATTAGTGCTTGGAAACTCGCAAAGCTGAATTCAAATGAAGCTGCAAGGGCAGCAGCTAGAGCCCGAGCATCATCATCTGTCCTAAGACCAATAGAAAACCGTCATGCACAAGATGATGAACTTAGTTCCAGTGGCACTATCAGTGTCATCAGTAGTGTAAGCACAGATGCAAATGGGGCAGTGTTGAGTAAAGAGACAAGAAGCAACGATCCACGGTTGTCTCTATCTAGAAACTCTTTTGCTCCAAGCCAAGGTAGCCGGGACGAGTACGAGACAGGGACTCATAGTATGAGCAGTTTCAGCAGTCCAAGTCATGTTCACGAGGCTGTCACGCTTAGTCCTCTCCCTCAATATCATACTGCTGGCCACCGCTTCACTGCAGCGGCATCATCCAATTCTACCCGACCACCTCTTAATCCACCAACCAATCAAATGATCCACTCAACCTTTGATGAAAAGATAATGCAGAAAGGAAACAACGCTGATTCATTGCTTCTCCCTGCTCCTGCAACTTCTCTTCTGAGAGATGTGAGAAGAACATCAGTTGTTTGGGACCAAGAAGCAGGTAGATATGTATCAATTCCTGTAACAACATCTGAGGCAAGAACCAGATTTTCTTCACAGAACCAGCCAATTCCTAGCTCACACATGGGTAACAGTCAGAATCCAAGACCCATTGTTCTTCCGGCTCAAGATTCTTCATCTCGAAATGCTCCTCCTCCTCCTCCGCAGCAAGGAGAGAGACTGATGTATACAGGTGACTCTATCTTCTTTGGTGGTCCCCTGGTGAATATCCCGAATAGAGATAGCCTAAGAAACGAAGGGGACTCAGGAAGAGAGGGACAAGAGAGGATGACATTGGCATTGCCTCGAGAAGCTAGATTCAGAAGAGACTCAACCTCAAACCAGCTTCCAGTGTTTGCTCCTGTGAGTACGCGTAAGTAAAAAACCATCACTATTTCAAGGACCTTGATCTTGGTGAACAGAGACTGACATAAGAAGGAAAAGTAGCTGCTTGAGAGTCAAAATCCATGGAATCCGCTTAAACGGTTGTAGGGAAAGTCTCCGGGATTGATACGATTGCGTGAATCTCTGGGATTTCTGACAGAGATGTAGGTTTCTGAATGAGTTGATGAGGTAGAAAGTAGAATCCTTTGTGAACATTTGCTTCCACGGGCTCGGTCTTTTTACATCATTGCTTCATTATTCGCTTTAGAGAACCAGTTTGTTGTATGACTCCATGAATCTTACCTCTTACTTTTATGATCGTTACTTAAGAAAATTAGCTCAGATTAATCCACTAAAACAGTCTTTCAATCAATTCATCTTTCCAATTAATAATGTGTTTTTTTTTGCTTGAGCGTCAAAGAGTTATTTGACAACTCTCGCGCAAATGTCTTGGAACTTTACATAGAGAATCCGGTTTACGCCTTCCATCGAAGACAATGTAAACAAAAATAAAATTGAAAAGTTAGACAAGTTGAAACTAGTTTTTAAACTTTTACTCAAAATACACATCTTTAGTGCTAAGTTTAGGAAGCTTGGACTTGGGGACTCAAAAACCTCTAAAATTGTCTCTAGCATAAATGTTTGAAAAGTGATTTTGGCTAAGAGGAGGTGGAGAGTTCAAATCTCAAACCAAATTTTTTTTTTTTTTCCAATTGAAAAGGTGTTGCTAAAATATAAGGAAAATTGGGTCGTATATTAGGTTTGTTAGCTATAATTGATTATCTAACATTAGCTAAATAATAATTGGGTATCTAACATTTAATCTACATGTGGAAACCTCTTTGGCCTAGTGGTTTGGTTAAGGTTCATTAATGCTTTTACACCAGAAGATCTGGGGTTCGAACCCAAAAGATGCGATTTATTTAATATTGATGTAGATTAATGGATACAAATTTGCAGGATATCTTCAGCGTGGGACAAGATACAATCGTTAGGTATGGATCAAGGCGGAAGACTTGTCCGTTGTAGTATTGTCGATGTAACAGTTCTCATAATTTGTAATAGAATGATAATAAATTCAGACGTTTAAAAAAAAAAATTTAACCTACCTAGAATTCCAATTTTACCCGTACCTATTTATCTAGTGTTTTGGTTTTTAACTTGGGTTAATTAGATTAAGGGTTAATAGTTTTTTTTTAATTTTTACATAAAAAAAAACTAATACAAAAAAAGAAAAACAAAGTCAATCCCTCTCTTTTACTCTAGCCACCGTTTTCATCTTCACAACTTCACGGCCACTCTAATTTCTTTCCTTTTGTCTTCTTTTTCTATCTTCTTCTTCTTCTCATCATCATCATCATCATCATCATCATCATCATCATCATCATCATCATCATCATCACCATCATCATCATCATTATATCATCTTCTTCTTCTTCTTTTTCTTCTTCGTTTTCTTCTTTTGTTTTTTTTATCCTCTACTCATCATCATCTTCTTCTTCTTCCCCTCTTTTTCTTATATTCAATTTCGTAATTCACTTCGTAGTCTTTTCCTCTCTCAATTGTTTTGTCTTAACTCGTTGCCATGGATCGAAATCTGAAATCATGAATTAAGATGGTGTTTCTTCTTAAATTTGAAATCGTGAATCTCCGATAAACTCCTCACCACCATCCAAACTGAGTCATCGCTGAAGATCGACATTGTTAACTATGTTAAAAAATATGTGTAATAGGTAACTATGTTTATGATATATAGTTAACTACATACGTAATTTTCCACTATAATAGGTAAGTATGTCTCTGGTAATAGTTACCTATGTTTTTTTTCATTACGCAGACTATAATAGATAAACTATATTTCCAATAATAGTTAACTATGTTTTTTTTATTATGCACACTATAATAGATGACTATGTATATTATTCTTTTTTACTATACAAAATAAAATAGTTGACTATATTTGTTTAAATAAATAACTATTACAAATAACAACATTTTTATGTAGTCAATTATGGTATGAAATCGGTATAGTAGACAAATTATGCTTTGAAATAGTTAACTATTATGCTGCTAACAATTGTAATTTAATTATGCCATATATAGTTCACTAACACTGAATCAAAATGTATTTTTTTTTTAAACAACTGGTAACATAGCTATTCATCAAACAACAAATCCACATATATATAGTTGTACAACAACAAAAACATGGGAAAATTTGCAAAAGTACTCAGCATTTAGCCTAGTATGATGCTTCATCTTGATCAGACCAAACCGCTCCAATACTTAAGAGCTCTACAATCCCTCACATGGAGGCATCAAAATGTTACAGCTAGAGATTGGACAATGGTGCACGGATTTTCCAAAGAAACCGCAAGATAAGACCCCAAGATCGTCCCCCAAATCTTTCCTCCTTTCCGTTCCAATCTGATCTCCGTACACCGAATTTCCGTTGCATACTTCTTATTATTATACAGAATCACAAGTTTTCCACCAAGATTCGCCATTCTAAAACCATCAGGCTTCTCAGGAAGTTCATCAAGACCCTTGACATGACCAAACCCTCGCGATTGGATCGAACATCGATATTTTATTCTTTTCACCAAAAGTATACAACTTGTCATCGATAACACAAGAACCAACACTCCATTGTGTGTCCACCAACATATCCTTCTCCAATCTACCTTCTTTAGGATCATACACAAAGCTACTCTTCCTATCCATTATACAAGCCTTACCACCTACTACAAAACTTCTGATCGTTTTCTCGTACACTTCCACATTACACAAACCTGTTACAGACTCCCACGTTTTCGTCTTGAGATCAAAAGCTTCGACCCAATTCGAAGACAGAGGACTACAACCTCCGATTACGTATAACTTCCCACGTGGCTGCTTCATATTAGGGAGGAATCGAAATGTATGAAATGGACATTCGACAACAAACACAGAAGAGACCAACTCGTCGTTGATGCATCCACCAATTACATAAATCTCAGAATCGATAGATACAATTGACATTCCCAACAAAACGTTTCTTGAGTTTCTTATCCACCATTGGCGTGACCAAAGTAGAATGCTTTGCTGCATTTTCTCGTCGCTCAGAAAACCACTGTGTAAGTCTTGCTCTTATCACCTCAAGCATTGGCACAATGGGATACTCTCGAGCTTCTCTAAACATAGCATTGATCGACTCGGCTATGTTACTTGTAGTTATACTATAATGATCTCCACGGAAGTAAGCTCGCGACCACATTTTTAAACAAGCCTACTCTAGGTACGTGCTTAGATTTGAATTTTGAGTATGAATCTCACGTAACAGCTCACGAAACTCTATCTCCTTGTAAGCTTTTGCTGCTTTCTTAGTATTCCTTTTTTCTAAATATTCCATTTTCTAACAACATGATGATTTATATTTTTTTTATCTTTAATTAACAATGATAACAGAAAAAAATGATTGGATACATTTACTTTTAATTTTTGTTATTAGATCATTATAAGGTGGATTTTGATTTGGATATTTGGTAATTTTAAGTATGAAAAATGTTATTTTTCAAAAAAATTGAAAGAAGGGTTAGTTTTCAAAACAAAAAAAAAATTTGAAAATATTTTTCCAAATTTCCTCGAAAAGTAATATGAAAAATGCCAAAAAAGTATTTTTAACATTGTATTTTAATTTTATACATATATATATGAAACCTTGCAGATTAGATGATAACAGAAAACAAAATTCGTTTTATGTTTTTGAATGTAGATGTTTTTGAACCAAGAAATCGTGAATATTTGGTCCATTATATCTCGTGGTGGAAGACCAAATTTATGTTAAATTAGGTTTTTTCCATTGTCAAGGTTTGAACTCTTTATACTTTTAATCGTGACCCTGAGATACAAAAATGCAAATGTAAGTGTTTTACATGTTTTTTTCATCATAGATTACATCAGTATCTTTAAAAGCTTTCAGTATCTATATATCAATATTCTTGGAAGGCACCTTAGTGGTGACCAAAGAGGTTTGACTCCGGCTGGTGTCTTTGAATTACTCCCCGCCCGTATCAGTCAGTACCCGAAACAAGTACTGCACAGTAAATGCAAATGTAGAATACGAAACGAACCAAATGTAGAATGCAAATGTATTTCCCAGATCCGAATCGTCTCATCAAACGAACCAGAAACGATCAAATTCAAAGGAGGATTGAAATTAACACAGAATACGAAATTCGTATGAAAAAGAAAAAGAAAAAAGAAAAAAAAAATTCATACGGAACTCGAGCGTCCCAATATATTTTTACCCTTGTTTCCTCTCGGTTCGGTTTGGGTTAATTGATTTTGTGGACATAGATAAATTGATACGGTACGGTTCGGATTTTAGCCGTCTGTGCAATTCACGCACGGTAGAATCAAAATCGCATGTCAAATCGAACTTCAAAGTACAGTCAACTCAAGTCAAACTCAAGACTGAAAAGTAATCTTTTTCGTAATTTAGTAGAAATTATGGGGTTCTTTTGAAAATTGTTTAGGGATCAAAATTGTAAACACCACCTCTCTCTTTTTGTTTCTCCTTCACGCTCTTTTTTTCACTTCTCTTTGTCTCTTGAAGAATCTGTCTTCTTTCTCTCAAAGTTTCAACTTTACTTTGCAATGGCTGATGATGATGATAATACTCCTCCACGTTTCTTCAAAGTTTTCATTTCCCTTTTTAGCTCAGATTCTATGGTAATTATGTTTTATCTCTAACATTGTTTTGGTCCCTGCAAAATCCTTTTATTTTCATTGTCTTTATCTACGTTGAAGTTTTTGAATAGTTATTTCTTGTCTCGTTTTATGTTATGTTTCGTCCCTTTTGGTTCTTTCCTCTGTTTTGTGTGGTAAAGTTGTTAAAAAGATTCTATTTTTACATACGAATCAGTTTCACTTGTGAGCTTTTATGTTTGAACATGGTAGTTTTATTCAGATTTTTTCCTTGATTAGTAGTTGTTCTTAAGTAGATACATATGTTTGCTTTTAGTGGCTCGTAAATGTGATTTTGTTGAAAAAAACCAAACCTTTTGTGTGAGAGATAGCCTCTGTTGCAGAGAGAGGTTTCTTTCTGAGTCTCTAATTTGTGTCTTTGCTCTTTGTGTGTTGGTTTTAAGTTAAACATTTTGTCTGCTAAAACTTGTTGTATTGAGCAGCTGATTCCCATTTCCTACTACAATGAACATTCGTGTATAATGGACACAATGTTTACGAGGTCAGTATCTTTGGCTGCGATGGATGTAAGGAGATTCGAGCAGTAAATGAAGTGAATGATGACGAAGAAGATGAAGATAGCATTTGGTCTCTAAGCAGCAAAGACACAGATGCTTGTTCTGAATCTGATATGGCCAATGCGATTCCAAAAAGCAAGAACAAAGGTTTTAAACACATTTTGTTAGCTTCTCTTCTTCATCCATTTGGAAGTTTTATGTGATTGCTTTCTATAGACAAGTTGTTTTTGTTTTGTCTCTTGAACAGGAAAGTCGAAAGAGGAAAATGTTGAGGATTCTGATGAGAGTGAGGACAGTGTTTACTCTCTAAACAGCGAAGAAGATACCGAGACTGATTCTGAAATGGAGATGGCCAATACAATCCCAAGAAGCAAGAGCAAAGGTTTAAACACAGTGTTAGCTCTTTTCATTACTTGAGATGTATTGGTGTGTTTGCTTAACATAGACAAGATGTTTTTTTGGTCTCTTGACCAGGAAAGTCGAAAGTGGAACTCGTGGAGGATTCTGATGACGAAGAGGACAACAGTGATTTTGTCTGATTGGAGAACCCGGATCTTTCTTTGTAGAATGTACTGAGCCGGCATCAGTTATTTAGAATGTGTACCTCAGGGATTCACTAGTAATCCTTGATGAACTGGTCAGAAGAATATGCACTTGAGTTTTGCTGAGATCTTCGTTCTCAAGTCTGCATGATGAACGGCTCAAGACACTGTGCGAGTATCTTTCAAGCCACCCTCGAGGAAGAAGATATCGCTGATTTGCTTATGGCACGAGCCGAGATCCTGTTGCTGTGTATCCCAAGTAAAATGACATAACTATCTATGTAGCCCGTTGGTTTGTATATATCAAATTTGTTTTCACGATTCGAGCCAATGTAACTCATTGCATAGACTGATTCAGCCATGACGAATCTGCTGGTTTAGCTGTGAGTCAACCGGACAAAAAGCCCATCCTAACCGATTGCTTAAAAGTTATATAACTCGTGTGTATTATTATTAATAAGACTTTGGTATATCCTATTGCAAAATATTTCAAGAGCATTTCTTACAAAAGCAAAGACAGTTAAGAACATTTCTTACAAAAGCAAAGAGTGGAACTGTGTTTTATACACTACTGATAGAGACACAAAACAAAACAAAACAAAACAAAAAAATTTCTATGCACTGCTATACACAATGGCAGAGAGCTATTTATACACCAACGTAGATAGATGGATCTACTAGAAAAATCAAGGTCAAGTAAGGGACTAATATACCACCAGAAAAAGCCAAGTACTTGCTAGAAATCAAGATCAATATACCACGAGAAAAGCCATTGTATCATCTTCGGTTGATCCTCCTCGCCTTGTCGTATGTAATGACAACTTCTCTCCCCCACCTGTCCTATTGGAGAAGATGCCTAGAACCGATGAGTAACGAGGCAAGAGAAGGAGGAAAGAGAGCACCTGGAATCAGGAACCTCTTGATGAGGTGCTGAACCACAAAATTCCCACGCCGGTCAGTGAGTAGAGAAGGAAACTCACGACTGATTTTGCCAACAATGAGGTCGCAGCTAGGAAGCGTAGCAGTGTCAAAACACTTTTGTACAAAATGTGTACAAGTTAAGTCAAGTCAAATCAGGACTTTACCCTCGAGCTCCATCGCTAAAGTTTCAGTTTCCTTTTTCCCTAAGACCCTTTTGGCAATTGTTCTTTAAGCTCGCCTGAGTATAAGGAGCTTTTCCATAGAAGAGTGGCCATGGCGGGTCAAACCTCAGGACCTCGAAGCCAACCCAATAAAGTAGGTGATTTTGTCTCCACTCACACACACATGCTTGATCTAGAAAATTCATCGGAAATTGGTGGTTCTCAACGAAAATCTCTAATCTCTTGGATTCCAGAATTGTTTGAGAAAATGAAAACCCGTTTTCTTTTTTCAACATTCCCCTTTTTGTTTCTTCTTTGCTATGGAAAATCAGGATGCTAGCTTGTATTTTTACAATGTCTCGGGGTTTCATTTCTCATTCCACCCAAACAAGAACTCAAGAAGAGAAAACCTAAGAGGATGTCTACCGAAGACTGTCCACAGTTCATACTTTCTTTGAGTAACAACTTGCCTACCCATAAGCGCGTGAATCAGTTTGCAAGAGATTGGACAGCGTGTAAAAAGAAAGTCCCAAAGCTTCCCAAATTGAGATTCCCTAATTCTTTCAAACTCCGGTGTTCCTTTCAACAAATCTTTGATTTAAAGTAAAATCTCAGGCTTCGAATATATGTTGAGCCTCGCGTCAGGGTATCGGTCAGTAGCAAACAACCTCGGAGGAAGCAAGTTATCCCACGCACAATCTTTGTCTGTTCCTGCGCAAATGAAAACATATCTATAACTTTACAAAAAAAGGGAAAAGATTTCAGAAACGGTGATATGGAAAGCAAAGACATGAAAAAACCCGACTGCATATTGACTTAATCGCAACCAATTCGGTGAGAACATGAGAAAGCAACACAATACTTGAAATAAATCGAATGATGAATGTTGGAAATAGATTTCACAAACGGTGATACTTCCCATAACGAGTACGATGTCGGAAATGGTCGTCGAGAGAATATAGACCACCGTAGAAGATAACATGCGGCCGTTAGCTCACCGAAAATGATCTCTCTTAGATGTCAAGGAAATTTTATGCGGCGCTAGGGTTTTCGAAAAGAGTCAGACAATAAAGGGAAAGATAGGGCTTTGTTTTTTAACAGTTTTTATCTCAGTCGTAAAAATGTTTCGGAATGAGTAAGTGAATGTATTAGAGTCATTGTAAGTGAAGAAGTGTGTTGATAGAAGCAAAGTGTCTCAAACTATAAGAATTTAGCAATAAAGTGTCTCTAGATGTAAACAAACCTTCTATTATTTGTCTTGATGCGGTCATCAAACCAGTAGCTGAACAGGAGCTCCATCAAGCTTAGCACTCGAGCCACATAGGATCCGATACGGACACATGTGCCTTTCATGGAGCCTACCAAACCAACCAGAAGGAGTTAAGAAGCAAGTAAAATTTTCCTAGAACCTTGACTCACCAGAGACTCACTAAAATTTTGAATTGGGTCCATAGGAGCTCGGACCAAATCGAAACTGAATTTACAACCCGAGTGATTCCATACTATCATGCTACTGAAGCCGATGCAAACCTATGGCCACTGTTTGATGAATTCCGGCTTAACCACAACGATTCAGGTCATGAAATCACTTTCAATAGATTTGCAACTCAGATAGTGACTCTTCAAAGTGGAATCAGTCAAATATCAACTTTCATGATGGAGTTATTAAGTTTTCAAGTTGGGTGATTTCAAACTTACCCAATTTGGACCTAATCACACTAATTGGAGGAATGCGACTAAACCAGAGAGAATTAAGCTATGAATCGACTTGTTCTTCAATCTTGGTTCATCAGAGAACCACGAAAAATTGGATTCATGCCAAAACCAAAAGTGGTTTGGAAGATATCAATTTTCTAAACCAGAGGATCCCATACTTGTCTTATTTGGAACTTTGGAGCATTAAACCACAACGGTCATATTTCTATCAACTTGTGCATGTTCTAAAGTCTTCCTACATCATCAAGAACGTTCCAAAGGCGCATCACTTCCTCCCCAAGCTGTCAAGATACAAGGAACCTCCAACTTACCTTATTTGGCCAATTGGGCATTAATTCTCCAACGGCTAGTTTCTGATTTAATATTCACGATTTGCTTCTTTTTTTAAACCTTAGAGATGTTCTATGTCGAGCCTATATAAGCTCATTTCATTTCTCATTGTAAATCACCCTTCGTCTTGAATTATTCAATCAAAAACGTTAAATTTTCTTTTACAAAAGTGTGTCTTTTGTGTTCTTGTCATTTCAAACCCTTGATGAGATTTCATTGTCTTGTATGATTGTGCTTCTAGGTTGTTTGTGAGATTCAAACAGTATGGTTCGTGTGTTGTTATGGATTCAACGAAAAAACCTCTATTTCCATTTCTATCATTATCCATCTTCCACGTGCTTAGCTTGTAAACTTTCGATCATTTTGTGAACATAAGTTTGGTAGATTCCAATCCCCTACAATCGTTTCACTTAAATCAATCTCCACGACACCACATTCCCCAATTATTATTTACTTATTGTATAACTTTAAATTAGAATAGAAAAATAATTTCGACCAAAAAAAAAAAAAGAAAAAAGAAGAGAAAAACAATTAACAGCAGAAAACCTCCTCGAAGCTAAAATGTTAATGGGTTGGACCGTTTGAGAAGTTTGATGGGCTAGTTCGTTACAAATAAGATTATTTTCGTGGTCCATTAAAAGAAAAAATATTATCGTCATTTCTTTTATATTAATCTTCTAATAAAATTCAAATGCAATTACTAACACTATCCCCTCATTTGATTAAACCAGAGATCCATTTTCCTTCACAATATACATTATTTTCCTCAAATGTATATATTCCTTGTTTTGTGAGTATGTCAAATAAGAAAAGAAATTTTGCTATGATATTCTCTCATATTTTTACAAAATTTAAATTAATGATTTAGTCGAAGACTAAGAATAAACCATGTTATCTATAATACTAAAGCCATTCTCTCTACGTTTATGTTAAAAAATATTACAAACATAAATAGATTAAAAATATATATATACTTGACTCTCAAATATTGATATAGTAAATCAATCTTTAATACTCTAAAGAAAAGTTAATAAAATGCAATTTATGAAACAAAAAATAATCAATCAAATTTAACCACAATTGTTTAAGATTTTCTGTTTTCTTTTTAGATTAAATTCTAGATATGTAAATAATAGCCTCTAAAAAAAATATTTAAAATTATCCTAAGAAATACAAATGGTATTTTTATAAAATTAAGTTTAATAACAGTAACCAAATTCTTAAATAATATAAAATTCTTATATAACTTACCATACAATATATTTAATTCCCATATTCAAATACATAAATCTCTACAACATCAATGCATTAGCATTGTAATATATCTCTATATATTTACAAACAGACATGAACAAGCAAGTAGCAACTTCACCTATTGGGAGTTCTAACCAAACAATTAAACGTCTCAAAAATGGCTTCTCTTGGCTTGATCCTCTGTTTATCCTCTGTTCTTCTCATGAGCCTTTGTCAGATTCCAACAGCTATTGAGGATGAAAGAAAGGTAAGACATTGTTGTTTCGTCTTGTAACCATATAACAATAATCTATGTTCTTAATTTGTGTTGGTCTATATAATATTCATTCATTATAACATTTTGATGTATAAATAAATAGGTGTATATTGCTTACATGGGAGCACTTCCTTCACAACAATCTTACTCTCCTATGTCTCACCATCAGAATATCCTTCAAGAAGTTATCGAATCTAGGTTTAATACTCTCAAATCTCTCTCTTAAACTTGTTACTTGTTGTTTACGTCAATTGTTAGTAACCGGTCTTTTCTTTTGTTTTTCAGTTCCGTAGAAGATTCTTTGGTCAGAAGCTATGGAAGAAGTTTCAATGGTTTTGCAGCCAAACTCACTGAATCTGAAAGAGATAAACTTATTGGTGAGTTTTTCGAAAGCGATCAAACAAAAATTATGAAACTTGTCATGATGGCTAATTCGATGATGTTATTATGTGTGATTTGAAGGCATGGAAGGTGTGGTTTCGGTATTCCCAAACACTGTTTATAAGCTTCTTACTACAAGATCTTATGAGTTTATGGGACTTGGTGACAAGAGCAAGCAAATCCCTGAGGTTGAGACCAATACAATAGTTGGTATAATCGACGGCGGAATCTGGCCTGAATCCAAGAGTTTTTCAGGCGAAGGCATTGGTCCAATACCTAAAAAATGGAAAGGAACTTGCGCAGGAGGAAAGAACTTCACCTGCAACAAGTAAACAAACATTGTCACTTTTCTTCTCCAAGTTTCTTGCGTGACACGAAAACGATAATTACCCTAATTCAAATTCTGCAGAAAGGTGATTGGAGCAAGACACTATGTGCAGGAGTCCGCGAGAGACAACGACTCTCACGGAACGCACACGGCATCAACAGCAGCCGGAAACAAATTAAAAGGAGTGAGTGTGAACGGTGTGGCTGAAGGAACTGCAAGAGGCGGTGTACCTTTAGGTAGAATTGCTGTTTACAGAGTTTGCGAGCCCGCTGGTTGCAACGCCGATGGAATGTTGGCTGCATTTGACGATGCTATAGCCGATGGGGTCGATGTTATAACCATTTCTATTGGAGGAGGTGTTACTAAGGTCGATATTGACCCTATCGCGATTGGATCATTTCACGCGATGAACAAAGGGATTGTTACCACGGCTGCTGTTGCAAACGATGGCCCTAAACTTGGAACAGCGGGTAACCTCGCACCGTGGATCATAACCGTAGCTGCGGGTTCAACTGATCGAAAATTCGTTACTAATGTGGTTAATGGAGATGGCAAGATGATACCTGTAAGAAGCTTTTCTCTTGTTTCAGTTGATCTATGAATGTGATATTGTTGTCATCAATCATGATGATTGACGTACGAATGAATATACAGGGAAGATCCATCAATGACTTTGACTTAAAAGCCAAGAAGTATCCTTTGGCGTACGGGAAAACTGCTTCAAACAATTGTACGGAGGAACTAGCAAGGTAACTTTTGACTCAAGGAATCCATAGTGACCTAACTTGTGACTTAAGCAATTAGATGAAACAACATGTTGTGGATATGTCTTCTATGGTAGGGGTTGCGCTAGCGGTTGCCTGAACACGGTGGAGGGAAAGATCGTTGTTTGCGATGTTCCAGATAATGTTATGGAACCTAAAGAAGCGGGCGCGGTTGGAGTTATACTTCATGTAACTTATGTTGATACTCCTGGTCTTGGTCCAATTCCGGTCTCAACATTAGATGATACCAACTACGAAGCATTCAGATCTTACGTTCTATCCGCATCGTAAGAAGCCTTTTATATAAACATTCTTGGATTAGATTCTGTTTAAGTTGCTTAACATTTATAGATGTGAAACAGAAACCCCCAAGGAACTATAATGAAGAGTGGGACAGTTAAGGATAATGATGCTCCAATCGTTGCTACCTTCTCTTCTCGTGGTCCAAATACTCTCTTTAGCGACATTTTGAAGGTATATAATCACTCAAAACAAAATTTCACAAAACTTTTGTTTTGAATTTACTCGACTCGATCAATGTCTTGACAATTAAAGGTGAACGAATGTATAAATGCAGCCTGATATAACAGCTCCTGGAGTGAATATATTAGCAGCATATTCACCGGTGGCTCAAACCGCGCTTCCCGGACAAAGCATGGATTACTATTTCATGACCGGAACATCGATGGCTTGCCCTCACGTCGCAGGTGTTGCTGCTTATGTCAAGACATTCCATCCTGATTGGTCTGCTTCCGCCGTTAAATCTGCCATCATGACCACCGGTAATCATCAACATCAAACAAATCTATTCCGCGAAGAAATAATTTAACTGATGTGAGACCCGAATAAATCTTGATTGTCTTGTTGCAGCTTGGGCAATGAACGCTTCCAAAAATGCAGAAGCTGAGTTTGCATATGGATCAGGATATGTAAACCCTTCAGTGGCAGTTGATCCAGGGCTTGTTTACGAAATAGCCAAAGAGGAATACTTGAACATGCTCTGCGCTTTGGACTACTCATCCAAAGGCATTAGCACTGTCGCGGGAGGAACCTTCACTTGTTCCGAAAAATCAAAGATTCAGATGAAAGATCTCAACTACCCTTCAATGGCAGCCAAAGTTTCAGCTTCGTCATCTTCAGATATCACATTTTCGAGAACAGTCACCAATGTTGGGAAGAAGGGATCAACTTACAAAGCAAAAGTGTCTGGGGATCCTAAACTCAGTATCAAGGTTGAGCCAGAGACGCTCTCTTTCAAGTCGCCTGGGGAGAAGACGACTTTCACCGTTACAGTCTCTGGCAAGAGTCTTGCGGGTATTTCGGGTATTGTGTCTGCTTCTCTGGTTTGGTCAGACGGATCATACAATGTGAGGAGTCCTATTGTTGTGTATACTTGAGAGATAAACCCAAAACCAAGACAATAAAAACGATTTGATGTTATGGTAGTGTTCTACTGTTCTATTCTCTTCTCGATGTTAAAATTCAGTTTCGTGAATTAAATAAAAGAGGATTCTGTTAGTGTTTACATTTCATAATCCAAACTCAGTCTAGGTTATGATACAAAGTGTGTCCTTGTGACGCAAAGTAAGTAAATGGTCTTCAGCCTTTGAAACTCTAACTATCACCCTTACATGGAAACATACCCTCCATGAATTCGTCAAAATTTTCATCATCCTTGGCTTCTCTATAACCACCTTCCAACTTGGACTTGGACTTGGATTTGCCCTTTTTCCCTGCCATTATGAAATATACTCGATTCACTCTTTACCGAAAATTATAATAATCCATAACCTTTTCCAAAATGAACTACATAATAATCTCCCTTCAATAGAGAATAAGATCTACAATATATTGAACTTTGCAGATTCCATACCTTTTCTCCTCTCCTCTTCGTCTGTGTCGCCTTCTTCACTGGATGATCGATTCCTGAAATTTGAAATCAGTGAATTTTAGTTTCATGTAGTACTAAAACAGAAAAACCATAACCCGCGTCATGACGCTAATCTCATTATCCATACCGTTTTCGTTTCTGCTTCTTCTTCTCTTTACTGTTTGATCGTTCTTCCTCCTTCCTTTTTTTGTAGTAAAGCTTCTCTGCACATCTAGTGCCAAAAATGTTTTATACAGAAAGAAAAGGAAAAGAGGAAGCATGTGTTATACAAAAGCAGAGAAACAATATAGTCAAGAATACAAGTATGGTCATGGTCGTAGGTATTCACTTTCATAAACCACCACCATTCCTATTCTGATGCAGATGAGAAACAGAGATGCACAAGCTGTACAAAGACTGCCTACCTCTCGCAAGCTACGAGTTTTACAAGGGCTTGTTTGTGTTCTCCAGATTCATAATAAGCAAAATTCACCTGCAAATTAAACAAGCTCAGTGAAATAATCCGGCACACACAATCAAACAACAGAGACGGTAATTGAGAAAATCCCAAACGATACATGCCTCATAGCTTGCTAACCCTTCCTTTTCATCACACTGTTTGCTCCCACACAAAAACTGCCCTGACAGAAAGCAGTTGCATTAACACTCAAAAATCTTATCGCAGCTACTTCAAAAGAAGAAATTAACAAAAAGTTTGAAGTAATATTAACCTTTCCCTGACATTACTTCCTTTTCCGTTCTCCATCTTAAACCCATCTACAAACAATCAAAATAAGTTGAAGAACAAAAGTAATAGAGGAATCCACATGAGATTCGGTATCTATCCCCCAGATTTACCTTCCCAGTCTTGTATCTTGACATGTCAGCTATACAGTATCTTCAATCAGTCAAGGAGATAGACATGTACTCATCCACACTCGCGTAAAATAGTACTTGTAACATAACTAAAAGTTATCTAATGGGTGTTAATGTATCCGAAGCATCACTATGTTTTAAAGGATACTCCTTAAAAAGCTTATCATAATATCTCTTCACCAGTCTTTGCTCCCAAGAAGGATTCAAATCATCTTCCTCAGAACGTATAAACCTTTACAAGAAAAACACATAATTAAGAGGAAACATACAACAGCGTGTTCCAAGAAATCAGAAGAATACCAAGTAAGATTCAACAAAAAGAAACTTGCAGATTCATTATGCATCTTCAAACTTAAAACTTTCCAACACAAAACATAATTTTCAATATTGCAGCATACCGGTATCCTTCTCTTAATGTGTCGTGATCGGTTTTAACCGGTAACTTGACTTCTACTGACTTTTCCTTGCCATAAAAACGAACTGTAAAGTGAAGAATGTAGAGATGAAACTACAAAAAAATGAAAAGCGAGAATACCCAACAGTAATAAATGAAGAACATCCTCAACAAGTAGCTACTTGAGAGCAAAAAGGAAATATATTTCCAATGAAAAAAAAAACATGTGAGGCTGACTGTAGCCTCCTTCCTAACTCAGAGGAGAAGACTGTTCATCAACCAGTTTTGATTTTGGGACACAATATGGATTTGGATAAACAGAAAGCCACTTATTTACCCTAATTCTTTGTCCCCAACAAAGCATTTAACCTAATAATATATCAAGCTACAAGAGATTTACATGTACATGACATAGAAAACAAGTGTACCGTAATCTTTCAAAAACTTCTTGTGTCGATCATAAGCATTCAAGCCACGAATATGAGCTTGGTATTGCCTGCAGAGACGATTGAGCAAAATCAAATTAACAAAAAAGGAGAAAGTAACACAGAATCTGACGGATTCGAACGAACACAATGAAACAAAATAAAGAAGAAATAGAACGAAGATTCACTGTTTCCGTTCTTCTCTGTCGTATATCTCAGATCTGATAGTCGCAGAAGAAGCCATGTCGCCGCCGATTTCCGATGACGACTTATCGTTTTTACCTTTCGCGACTCTCTCTCTCTCTCTCTTCTCCGGCTGTTGTGATTGCTTATTAATGGGCCGGGCCTTAACGATCACTATGGGCCTTTGTGCTCAAATTCTAAACGCCAAAATTTTGTGTTCACTAGCAAAAAAGGTCACGAGTTGTTGGTACTAGAGAAAGCACAAGAAGTAGGTCTGGCCATATAGATATTCAGGTCGGGAATCAAGTATTATCGGATATAGATTCTGTCCGATTTAGAGATTTTATATCCATATAAGTATATGTAAGGTTTCGGATCGAGTACAGGTTTGGGTTGTACACACCTTGTACAGGTTCGGGTTTTTCGGGTAGAGGTTTGGGTCGGGTCTCAATTAATTGTACAAAAAAAATCGGATACAAGTTCGGGTACATGTTATTTTAGGTTCAATTATATTTAAAATTATTTTTTTTCTCTAAAATCTACAAAATAATAACCTATAAAATAAAAAATATTTGAAAAAAAAAACAATACAAAACATTTGAAATACAAAATCTAAAATTTAAACTAATTAAAAATGTGACAAAAGATACTTAGGCCTGGGTATTCGAGTCGGATACAAATTCGAGTTCTATGGGATATAGGTTATGTCGGATTTAGAAATTTTATACCCATTTTATGTCGATACAGATTCGGATTTTTCGGGTCGGGTACAGGTTCGGATATTCGGGTTTGTTTTTTTTATGCCCAGACCTAACAAAAAGTTTTGCAAGTTAAATATGATCATCATTAACATTACGTATGTATGTCAAAAGTTGTTTCCATTATTTCTCTTTATTTGAGATTTCAAATAATGTATTGTATACAAGTAGCAAACGTTGTTTATTTGAGGTTTTGAATAATGTATTATGTATACAAACAGAGACCATTTATCGTAGTACAACGCGGATAGTCACATAGTTATGACTATATTAGTAAAACTCTAACTTTAAGAAAAACAAAATATATCCACATTGGCAATATTTTTACGTGACTAAATAAGGATCTTTCTTTTAATGATTCTATCTAGTTTACATCTGAGTTGTAAATTATTGAATTGCGACAAAAATAGAGTTGTCTCGACTTGATGAATGTAAAGATCATGGTGTGCCTATAATGGTGCCTATGAAGCCATCTTTAGACCATCTGGTTTTGAATATCATGGTCTTCCTTCTCTCTATAACCAATTAGATGATACTAACTACGAATCACTCATATCTTTCACTGATTCAAAAGAGTTTAAGCTAAATGCGAGTGATCTCAAAAATCCTTGAATGGCAGCCAAATTTTTCAAAAACCGAAAAAAAAGAAGTCCTATTCAAATTCAGATATCCTCAAGAACAGTCGCCAAGCCTCTGAAAAGCAGGATCCACTTCCAAGGCACAAGTAGTGTCCGTGGATCTAAACTGAGCGTCAAGGTCGTGTTCTTGTTTACACTCATAGGGCGAGCAAAAGTTCTTCATCGTTACAATCTCTGGAAAGGATCTTTCACGCAGGTTTGGTCGGATGGATCATATGTTGTTTATTCTTAGATATCAATAACAACTTGTTAAGAATTTAGTATTGTGTCACGTAGACTGTTCGTCGTTATTCAAATGTTCCAACAAATCCATCAAATATATAAGAAAAATTAGGCATCTGGATTTATAAGAACACTGAAGGTAGGTATTTGTCGAGCAATATAAAATCTGAACAGAACCAGACAATAACACCCAAACTACTATGAAACCTAATATTAGGACAATGCATAATGAAACTTTTTGTAAAAGGAAAACATCTAATGGGTAATTAAGACTAAAAATTACAAATCACAATCTATGGCTACTAACAGTTTTGTAAGCTAGAAACTTTGTGTGTCTCAAAGCCAACCATAATAAATCGGAGGGAGGTCACGTGAATATCTTCTGCGGTGTGTTTGTATAGTAACCCTCATCGCTCGCTTCTTTTTCTCCCTTGAATATCTCAATGTCATTGAAACCTGTACACATTGATTTCAACACAAAATAATTTAACACTAGATTTCTTCAAAAAAAAAAAAACAAATTGTGTGAGGATGCTGAATCTTTTTTACCTGAGCCCAAGTCTTCGGTGTCATCGATGATCGGTACTAGTTGTGTCCTCTTAACATACTCGAGCGACTTCCAGTCCGAGATTCCATTTCCTTCTACACAAGCTTGGTCTCCGGAAATCCAGTCTTTCAGAACATCCATCCTGTTGTGTGATAACGGGTCTAATGTGTCATTCCAGCTTTCAGAATCCCTAGAGGAGACACAGATAACCGTTAGTTCTCTATCATTTTTTACCCTGTATAAACAAGCGTTTTGGCTTAGAAGGGGAAGACTTACAGTTGTCTGAGACGCATGTTGAACTGAACAAATACAAGATCGCTGAGCCGCTTTTGCTCAATGGAGTTCTTTGACTGGTATATTTGTTCCACCGGTATCTGGTTTCTCATGCAGCCAACTGATGAACTGCAAGTCTGACTAAGAATGCGGATCGCAAAACGAGAGAGGTTCAAGCAGCTTTCTCCATATGTAGACCACCATTCAGCTAAGAACCAAACATGTAAAGAGAGAGATAGTCAACCGATAGAAGTACAAGCAAAAAGCTTTACACAAGACAATTACGAAATATTAACCATACCGGGAAGTATTGTGTCCCGAGCTCTGATTGCCAAGTTCCTTCCAAAAACTCCAGCAGCATTTTTGTATGAGTTTAACTCTTTACTGATTTTATCTTGAATATTGTTGTCAGGAACCAACCTCTCGATGCAATCAAGCACCGCTGGAACAATCTCACTACGCATTTCCTCGTCAGCTTTATAGAAGAATTTCGGGTTAAGAAAGAAACCAGCAGCATGCAAAGGAACATGCTGCTGTGGCTCCCACCATCGATCTATAATATTCCAGTATATTATGTAATCCTCCCTATTAACCAGATGTGTCTTGATTGCTTCCTTTGCTCGATACAGTGCTGCATAGACGTACCCCATTCCAGGCCTCTTTTCAGAACACACTATTCTCAAAACCCGTAAAAGAGGACCTGTTAAAAGGTTTACCAAAGCTAGTGCCTTCCAAAAGGCTTCATCAGTGATAGTATTCATCGCAAACCCGCTTGGTTCTTTCGAATGAGAACATTCATTCCACTCTGGTGAAGTAACCATAGCCTGCAGATTGGGCTTGAGCTCGGCAAATCTACCCAAAGTAGTAAAATTTGTGGCAGCGGTGCTAAATGCTGGTTGCAGGATCTCATTGCCAGAAGTAAATTTCCACATAAGATTCAAAATATCACTATGATTGTAAATAAATCTTGTGATAGCTTGAGCCTGTTCAATAGTTTTGCTTATCCAGTCAACATTCCCAAACTCCTCGAGGATCTTATCTATGCAATGTGCAGCACAAGGAACCCAATATAGAGAACGATACTCCAGCATCAATTTTTTCCCAGCAGCGACGTAGTGATCTTCACATTTTGTAATCACTTGAACAACATGGGGAGCACCAATCTCTTCAACCACTTCGCTAAGTAGCTCAAACAATTTATCAGCAGAAGATAATACCTCAGATGCGTCCACGGATTTCAGAAACACTACCTTTTCTGGGCAGTAAACCAAAAAGTTAAGCACTTTAAGGCCTTTATCAGAGTTCAATTCCTCAACCAAAATCGAACAGCCTGTCCTCTTCCACATCGCTTTGCATTCATCAATTTCTTTCGTCATTTCCTCAACACAATTCTTCAGTATCCAACCTCGTAAGTCATCGTGCATGGGGGCAGATACCCCGAATCCTCCAGAGGCAATGGCATCAATCATCGGTTGGAAATTAACAGAATTCACTGCGTCAAAATTGGCTCCAATACCAAACAAAAACCGTCCGACGGCCATATGAATTGTATTCTCCCTGTCTCTAAAGGACGGGTGCACAATGTTCTTCACACTACTAATCGCCACTGGAATCAAATTATCCATATCTCTACCAATCAGGTCATTATTGTTGCTCGTATTACCATTCTCAAAAGCATTCTTTTTACTCCTGTAAGTTCTTTGCTTCGTCCTGCTACCCGACGGGTTCTCGTTTTGCACAATCACATCTGAACCACCCGGCGATATAAAACCGTTATTCACATCAGACTGAACCATCAACGTTTCACCTTCACAAGGAGGTAGAGAACCTACAGGCAAAGGCTCTAAGCTTGATCTACGTCTCTTCCTTTGACGTCTTACGGTTCCATCAATGCACTGTTGCAAGAAAAGCCTAACATCTTCAGGAACTTGGTCACAGATCGTACCTTGTCCCTTTTTACCAGCAAGATGTTCCTTAACCCTAGTTATACCACCGCCTTTGAACATTTTCCGACAGTAGAGACACCTCATCTGTAACCTATCACCGTATTTGTAAATTTCACAGTGCTTCCACGCATTGTCTTGTTTCTGAGGTGTTAGAGCCACAGGTTCTAAATCCGAATCCATTACTCTCTGCTCGAACAAGCCTGATTTTTCAAGAAAAAGCCAGAGACTTTACTAATGGTTATACAATACCCATGAATTACATTGCCAAAGCTCGAGCCCATAACCCTAAATTTGAGAAAGCTTTAAAATTTTGCAAATCAAAAGGATTTTTCAGAAGATTAGACCAAATACATTGATCAAACCCTTGAAAAACAAAGAATCACAAAGCAAATTCTAAAACCACATGCAGCAAAATCTGGACCAAATTAAACCGATAGATTTCCAGGTTTGATAATTGAAAGAACAAAAAATTGATTGCGTACAAGAAGACGAAGAAAAAAATTAACCTTGTTCTGGTTTGCAAGTTGTGTCCGGTTACGGAGAATCGGTTTCGCGAAAACAGACAAAATTCCGGTATACTAGCTTCGGTTCCGGCGAAAATGAAGCTGGAGTAAGTCGGAGGTGAAGATTCCGGAGAAACGGCAGATAGAATCGGAGGAAGATAGAGGTATGCAATGTCGGCTAAAAATCGACCCAACCCGATTTAGGGTTTGGAGAAGAATAAGGTTGGGCAGATTTTCTGGTTTATTTGCCTATAAATCGGCAAAGCTTTATTTTGCTAAAATTTGTTTTTTCCGTTTTTTTCGTTTTTTTCTTTCTCTCTTATTTATTTAAAACGACGTCGTTTACTTTCAGGCCATTTTCTGATTAAACGACGTCGTTCTGGTTCGCCTTCTTCGACTTTCGAATCGAATCGTCTTCGTCCTTTCTCAGTCTCTGATCTGATTGCTTCAATGTGCAACATACACTGAGATTGAAGATAAATTTCTGTTTTTTTTTAATCTTCAAGAAATATATGAGACATAAACGTCTTCTTCTCTGAAAAAAGTATCAGAGGTATGATATATTTGAATATTGGATTTCTTTGAGGCATTTCGTCGAACAGCTGGACGACGACTTCCGTATAAAGTTTTCTTTCGTGTTTTGTCTCTAGGATATAACTCTTTGAAATGGATAAGCTTCTTGAGAATCATCATTTTGCGACGCATGCCATTGCTGCATCGGCCTCTGTCTCATTAGGAACTGCTATTGCTTACCCTCTGGATACCATTAAAACCATAATCCAGGTTTCTTCTTCCTTCTTCTTCATCAACCAATTTTTCTTCTGTTTTTTGTAACTTCGATGCTCTAGGAATTGATTTCGGCATTCAAAATGTAGGTTGGTTCAGGACCCAATAAGAAATTAAGCTCCTTTCAAGTTGTGAACAGAGTTCTCCGCTTCTCTGGCTACTCAGGTTTGAAAATTACTCTCTAGACTTCGATAATCTTTTTGACTCTGCTTCAGGGAAAATGATCTAATGTTGAATGTGTGTGTTTTTGACATGAATCCAGGTCTGTACAGTGGTCTTGGATGGTTAACTTTAGGAAGAATTTCAGGTCTTGGTGCAAGGTTTGGAGTTTATGAGATTCTAACAGCTTTTTACAAAGGTATTACGCAAAGATCCATATCTCCTTTTGTGTTTATGTCGGTGATTCAAGATTTCAGACCAAGAACATCTGTTTGATGATTATTGCCATTGTTCATAGATTATGTTAGGATATGCAGCAGTATTCAAATCCATTCATGTATCATCCATTGCTTTATCTTGTTTACACTCAGAATTGGTTCCTTTAATTCTTCGGACAATGAATTTTGTACCTGAATTTATCCGTTTTGCGAGAAAGTTAAGTGAAACCTTTGTCTTGGAGAATCTAAAGAGTACTTCCTAAATGACTTTCTTTTGTTTCAGATGGTCGACATGATAACTATGTGCAAGTCAGTGAAGCTTTTCTGGCTGGAATGGTGGGAGGTGCAGCAGAAACAGTGATGAGTTCTCCATTTGAGCTAATCAAAGTCCGTCAACAAGTGACTGCTGCATCACGGGCTCCAAATGTTGCCTCTGTTACGGAAACCGCAGCAGTTTCACCTATGATCACGAAACTGCTAAGAAGATACACTCTTGATGTAAAGTCATTGACACAAACAGTCAGTCTCTTATCCGTCTTAAATCATAAACATCCAAACATGACAGCCGCTTTGCAAGAGTACCCATGGATGATGACTGGAACAGGGAATCCACCAACAGCCATGGATGTTAAGAGACCGCTCGATGTTGCATCACTTGAAGGATGGAGAGCTTTATGGAGGAATCTACGTTCGGGTCTTGTAAGAGATTGTCTTTATGGAGGTGTGTTCTTCTCGACATGGCAGTTTCTTCATGAAGCAATGCTCGGTTGGAAAGCAGTCAGGATGAATCCTCTGCCAAGGTAACTCTCAGACCACTTGAACTTTAAATGTAATCGAAATGTGTCACGATTGTTTGATGAATCTGCAAAACTTGTTGAATTTCAGTACTGAAGAAGAAGTTGGACCGTTATCTCCAGTAGCCATTAGCATTGCCGCAGGGTTTTCGGGTGCCATTGCAGCTGCAGCTTCTCACAGCTTCGACACAGCAAGAACACGCGCACAGTGTGTAATACTACCAAAGGTAAAAGGAAAATCCATCCATGGCTTTTCAAATTGTCTTATAAAGAGATTTAAAACTCAAAGCTATATTCTCATTTTCTTCCTGTTTGGTTTCAATTGATTTGGACAGTATACAGCCAAGGAAAGGAAGTTTCTGAGATGGAATAGGCCAGGCAAGAGATTAGAGAGATGGACAGGAATCCATCCTACAGACAGAAACCTCTTGTTCCGAGGAATCGGGATAAGAATGGCCCGAAGCTCAGTTGCATCAACTGTTATCGTCGGAAGCTATTACTTAGCAGTCAATTTCTTGGTTCCCAAGTGAAAAATCAGAAATCACACACAACCCTACGGATTTGTATTGAATGTATGAGAATACCATTACCTCAGTATTTGTTTATTTTATTTTTATAAAATACGGTTTAAAGGAGAAACATTTGTGTTTATGCCTCAAAAATGATAGTATGTGTTTTGTATCTGTTACATTAACAATCAAATAATACCGTAATCACAAGATTACCGTGATCATGACAAAAAGAGAAGACATTTCAATTTTCCAAGATTCTGAAAATCGAAAAATTTGCGATGTCCAGATACTATCAAGAAAATGAACAAGCTTCTTGCAATGGAACTCTCAGAATCTAAACAAAATCAACTTTTCGAAAACTTACTGCAGATAGATAATTCAAGCGTAATCCAAAATGCAATAGATCATCAAAATCCATAACCGAAATTTCAACAAAAGTACTTCCACAATCCAAAACAGATTCCACATTTTTCACCATAGGAGGAACCCTAGAAAACTACAATTCGATAATAGAGAAAAAGCAAACAAAAAGCTCAGTTTCGAAAAACGAAACTTGTTCAAAACCTGAGCTTAGTGAAGAACCATCTGTTTTTCCCAGTCTTGAAACGTTCCTCAAGCTTAGCCTTAGCTTCCTTAAGAGCAGCAACCTTCTTATCCTTAGACTGAAGAGCATCGAGAGTCGCGACTTCCTTGAGATCCACATCGAGTGTGTAACGAGTAGGCATCAGATGCTGGTAATTAACGAGCTTGATGAAACACTTAACCCTAGATTTCTTCGCCGTCTTCTTCGCTGAGTCTTTGCGGATGACTTTGCTCGGGTATTTCTTGATTCCGGCCACGAGGCAGTGTCCGTAAGGACGTTCGCGGTTTCCGTCGTCGAAGGAACGGATTATCACCGCTTTTTTGCCTGCGTATCGACCTTGAAGGAGGATCACGGCCTTGTTCTGCTTCAAGAATTTCACCATTGTTGCTTCTTTGCTTCTAGATCGTCTCCTTCGTTTGTCTCTCTGATGCGCCGCTAATAAACCCTAGAGTGTTGTTGATTTGCTTTAATAGTGGTAAATAAATGTCAAAAAAACCCTAGCCCATTGTTGGGCCCGTATGTTAGGCCCATTTCTACAATCATATTGGGCCTTTCATTGTCAGTACTCACTCGATGTTTGTGTTGAATATTTGTCACTCAAGTTTGAACGAATCATTTTATATCGCTATATGTTATTTAGTGAGGTGAGAAGGTATTAAGTCAACTACAATGTGTTGAACATCAGAATTTTTTGTGGAAAAAGGGTTTAACTTATAAAAAATGACTTAGAAAAGTGATTTAATTTTTGTTTCTGCTAAAAAGAGAGATTTAAATGTTGGGAACGTATTTTTGTATCCAAAGTGAATTGAAGAGTTTTGTTATACCAAATTGAGATAAGATATGTCGGGTTGACGTGGTTACATCAAGTCGGATCGACACAGAAAATATCAGTGATTTTCACTTATTCTCTTACTAGATACTCTATTATGTTTTACACATACTTACGAAGATTAAAGATCGTGTGATCATGTTTGTAAATTATTTGCGTACTAATGTAAAGTTTATGTTGAGATTTTACATAGATTAAACTATGGGAAATATTAAACTATGGGAAATTATTAGGAAGTAAAATCAAATTCAATCAACTATATTGTGAAAGTAAACGATGATGCTCAATGGTTCGTTAAGAGATTTACCTAAACTCAAATGATAACCATTTTATACCTTCTTGGCTTCTTCTATAGGTTTATTATTATACTCCATATTTTTACTACTTGGTCTCACTTTTTTCGTTTTTGGTGCAAGTATAAGATAGCTAAAAAAAAAAAAGGTACAAGATAGTCTCAACGACTCGACTTCTTTAATAAAACAATAGGGTTTATATTTATGTTTGTACATGTAATATGCCATTTGAATAACAAACCGAACCGACCGGATGAAATCCATGCACATGGACCATATATTATTATAACTTCTCTCTACATTCAATTTTTTAGCTAATCTCTATGCATTAGTTTTTTTTTATTTTCCTAACTAACTTATTTGGTTGAGTTTCGAACAAGTCATGGCATATAAAAGTTTAAAAGGAAGAAAAAAAAAATCATTGGAATCATATATAGAAAGCTCATTTATTACTGTATTATATAGAAAGTGGATGTAGTAATGGACCCAGAAAAAAATCGAAAGTTATCCAAAACAGTTACGTAAACGAATCACATTAAAATAAATAAATCCACTTGGCTACTAAATTTATATCCCAAGTAGATATATAGAAAACTTACGAAAGAAATTCGGAAAGTAGAATATTTACTTTTGATTTTATGTCAACTGAGAATTTATATTTGACGATTAAAAAAAAACATATTTTTTGGGACATTTTTATTTAATTAACATATAAGTAAAAACAGTGAAAAAATAATAAATAAAAAAAGAAAGAAGTGAAGGATTTGTTGGGGCAAATTCATGTGTCAATGTTACGCACAGCTCAGAAATAAAGTCTCTTCCTTTCTTTCTCGTTCTCTCTCTCTCTCTCTTGTCTAATCTCTTTCTTCTTTGAGAGAGAGGTTTCTTTCTCTCTTTAATTTTCCCGGGAATCTGGGAACCCTATGAATTTGAGCTGATTTACTCACCCTTTTTTTCTCTATTTTGTTTAGCTGTCTTCTTGTTGACCTGCAACCCGTAAGGCTAGTAGTGTCTAGAAGATTGTGATTCGCTGTTTTTTTAAAGCGATCTGTGAATTTTCTCGAGTTTTCTTGTCTTGTTGTTGATCATGGAGAGATCTGATTCTAGAGATTTCTACAAGTTTACTCGTGCTTCTTCCTCAGGTCAGTCTCTTCTTTTGTGTTTCAGATCGAGTAAGTTTTCTTTTTATTTTTTTCTTGAATCCGAGATTTGAATGATTTTGATTTGCTTTACGAGTAACTAAAACTTTATTAAAGATGACTTTTTTTTGTTGTACTTTGAACTAAAAGAGGAGGATTTATGCTTTAATATGTTCTGTTTAGAATTTATTGGCCTCTGGTAAATTGATTGTCTTGGGGAACATAACTTAGCTTCTTTTATTGTCTTTTGTCTGCAGATAATAATAAAAGTACAGTCTTTGACGCATCTCAATATGAGTTCTTTGGTCAAAGTCTTGAAGAAGTGGAATTGGGAGGTCTTGATGATGATGATGCTACTGTTGATGATGAAGAGTATCACTTGTTTGATAAAAGAGAGGTATCTGATATGGATGATCTCGCCACAACTTTTGCAAAGGTGAGCATCAAGTTAATAAGCATGTTTCTGATGCTATTGTTATTGATTTCACACAAAAAAACGAAATTAATTGAGAGACTTAAGATGATGATGATGATTAAGAGCACACCTCGGTTATAAAGACATCATATCACTTTCTCACCTTCTTATTCTTACTCGTTCACTATTGTGCAGCTGAACAGAGTTGTTACCGGGCCGAAACACCCTGGAGTAATTGGTGACAGAGGATCAGGGTCCTTTTCAAGGGAAAGTGAGTTGTTGAATACCTTACTCGGTTTAACCGTATACTCTCGAGATCATTTCTATTTATACAATCACTGAATCTGCACATTTTCTTGTTAGATTTCAAGTCAACAAGAAAATGTGCAGATTCAGTGATTGTGTTTTCCTCGATATTTTTCCATTACCAGCTTTCTCTGATAGTACTTTTTTTATCTCCAGGCTCTTCTGCTACAGATTGGACACAGGATAATGAGTTCACAAGCTGGTTGGACCAGCACATGCTTGAAGAACAAGCTCAGGAAGCAAACTGGTCTTCACAGCAACAATCATCTGCTAACTCAAAATCTTTGTACAGGACATCCTCTTATCCTCAGCAGCAAACGCAGCTGCAGCATTACAGTAGCGAACCGATTATTGTACCAGAATCGTCCTTTACGTCTTTTCCTTCTCCTGGAAACAGAACTCAACAATCTTCACCCAGCCATCTTCATCGTGCTCCTTCTCTTCCTGGTGGTAGTCAGTTGACCTTTTCTGCTCCAAATGCCTCTCCTCTGTCAAATTCTACGTTCCATCTTTCAGGATTGTCACACGGACCGCCGCATTATGGTAATAATCTGGCTAGATATGCGTCATGTGGTCCGACTCTTGGTAGCATGGTGCAACCTCCTCACTGGGTTACTGACCCCGGGCTTCTGCACGGTGATCATTCTGGATTATTACACAGTCTGGTGCAACAGCAGCATCTGCAGTTGCCTCCTCGGAATGGTTTTACTTCACAACAGTTGATCTCCCTTCAGCAGAGACAGTCTCTAGCTCATCTTGCTGCATTACAATCTCAGCTGTATAGTTCCTATCCTTCGCCATCGCATAAAGTTCCTTTTGGGGTTGGTGGTGAAGTAAGGGAACACAAACATAAGTCGTCTCACCGAAGTCGAAAGAACAGGGGCATCTCGCAGCAGGCATCGGATTTGGCTAGCCAGAAAAGTGAAAGCGGTTTGCAATTTAGATCAAAGTACATGACTTCAGAAGAGATAGAGAGTATTCTCAAGATGCAGCATTCTAATTCACACAGCAATGACCCTTATGTCAATGATTATTACCACCAAGCTCGGCTTGTCAAAAACTCTGCCGGATCTAGAGCGAAGCTTCAGTTCTGTCCTTCTCATTTGAAGGACCACCACTCTCGGTCCCGCAATAGTTCAGATCAGCAACCACAAGTTCATGTGGATGCTCTTGGGAAGATTACACTTCCTTTTATCTCCAGGCCACGAGCCTTACTCGAGGTTGACTCTCCTCCTAGCTCTGGTGATGGAAGGTCTGATCATAAAGGATCAGGAAAGCATCTGGAGGATGAGCCTCTTGTTGCAGCTAGGGTCACCATTGAAGATGCTTTTGGAGTTCTTATCGATATAGTTGACATCGATAGGACTCTCCAATTCAACCGGCCACAAGACGGAGGTGCTCAGCTCAGGAGAAAAAGGCAGATCCTACTAGAAGGATTAGCAACATCACTTCAACTTGTTGATCCCTTCAGCAAAACCGGACAGAAAGCCGGGTTAACCGCCAAGGATGATATCGTCTTTCTACGCATAGCGACTCTTCCCAAGGGTCGTAAGTTGCTCATAAAGTATCTACACCTTCTCATACCAGGTAGTGAGATCGCTCGGGTTGTCTGTATGGCTGTATTCCGCCACCTCAGGTTTCTGTTTGGTGGTCTACCGTCAGACAGCGCTGCAGCAGAGACGATAGCGAATCTTGCTAAAGCGGTCAATGTTTGTGTTCAAGCAATGGATCTCCGAGCACTAAGTGCTTGTCTTGCAGCTGTTGTTTGTTCTTCGGAACAGCCACCTCTCCGACCAATAGGAAGCCCTTCTGGTGATGGAGCATCAGTTGTATTGGTATCTCTTCTCGAGAGAGCTGCTGAAGTAGCAGTAGCGGTGGTTCCACATGTCAACAATCATGGTAACTCGAATGACGGACTCTGGAGAGCCTCGTTTGATGAATTCTTCTCCCTTCTTACAAAATATTGCAGGAGCAAGTATGAGACAATCCATGGTCAGAACCAAGACAATACAGCTGATGTGTTGGAGCTAGCTATAAAGAAAGAAATGCCTGCTGAGCTTTTACGTGCGAGTCTACGTCATACCAATGAAGACCAGCGTAATTTTTTACTAAACTTTGGTCGTAAAGCATCACCGATTAGCGAGTCAGCAACCCGTGCAAGGGGTGGTCAGATCAGCTCTGAATCTGTGAGGGGTTAAGTTGTAACCAAATGTGAGATCACAACTTGTGAGTAGCTGGTGTAGGGAATCTTTCACATGGGTCAGGTGATGAAAATGTTTTTTTCTTTCTAGATTGTGTGTTTTAGTTCACTTTTAACTTCTTTAAGTTTCCTCCTTATAGTGGAGAATTGATGGTTGGAAGCTGGGGAAATTGGGAGTTGGTTAAACTGGAAAAAGGTTGAAATGTTTCCGGTAGAGCTGTATTTTTTGGTGCTCTGTGATGAAAACTCCTATTTGTAGGACTCATTTAGGGTTTTAGGAGTTTGGAAGGAGACTAGTGTTTGTAACTTTGTACAGACTAAATGGTGATGGTGATGGTGATGGTGATGGTGATGGTGATGGTGATGGTGCTTAGAGATATTTTGTTGTCTTTTGTGGGTATGCTTGAAATATGAGCATTGTAATAATAAGGAACGCATAATCTTTTTAAAAATGTTGTTTCTATTTGGATCATGTCTTATAACTTCGATTTGTTTATATGATGAATCTGGTTGACTCGAATGCATGCTTATGTTATTGTAAGAAGTTGGAAACTTGACATGTAGTTATGATCCATACAAGTCACCGTCAAACAGATGATGTCAATTTTTTACAAAATTCAAGGAATTGAAAAGAAAAATAAAAACTATAAATATGAATCTTTTTGATCTTTTCTTTATGTTCCCCTTCTAATTTTGATTTCTTCATCTTATAATCTCGATAAACAGAGCTTATAAACCAGTGAAAAAATGGGGAAATAGACACGTGAAGCATGTCTTTTTCATGTTTGCTAGTTTGCAACTGTTCACATGCCACGTGCACTTTAGCTGTCCTTTTTCTTTTGTCTTCTTTTTAAGTTCAATACAAAGGAAAAAGACATGAACCAAGAGATTAGTGATGTGTTTGTCTGAATTTTCTTTGACTTTATCTTTACTCTACCTTTTACGTTTCACTTATCACAAGAGTCACGACCCTCTCACATTTTCTCGCCTTTCCTTTTTACTATTTCTAATTTTCTATATATCAATCATTACCAGTTTAGTCTTTTTCATATTCTCATCAAGAATAGCAATAAAAAATGAGAGCAAGCAAATTAATACTCTTTCCGTTTTTAAAAAATAGATATTTTAGTATTTTTAAACATATTAAAAAAAATAATTAGTGACCTACAATAAATGTATTAATTTTTGTAATAAATGATTTTAAAAAAATTTCAACTAATAGTATTTGAATATTTTTTTCAAAAACTATATTTTTTTATTAATAAATAAAAAAAATACATAAAATATACTATTTTTGTGAAACAATTTTTTTTGTAAATTTTTTATTTTTTAGGAACGTAGAAAATAGTATTTACAACTAAAATATACTACTACTAGATTCTCATCCGCACTTTGTGCGGGAATATTCGTTGTATATTTTGTAAACTATATTTAGCTTTTATATTGTGTCGTACATAATAATAACAAATTTAATGTTTACGATTAATTATATAATATTGATTACGATTAAACTAAAATAATGTTTGAATTTTAACAAAAGTTTGAATATCATAAAATTTAATGTTTAGGATTAAGTAGATATTTTTGGTTAAAATAATTTTAGTTTGGAAACATATATAGTCTAACATACATTGATATTACGATTAATTAGAGATACTACAATCAATGGTACTCGGAGCTGCCGCTGCGACTATCTCCTAGAGTTCTCCGACGCCTACGTTGGCGTACATCTCGAGTCTCATCACCCTCATCGGAAGTCCTGTGTCCAACAACACTAGGACCAGCTCTAGTGGCATCGTCTTCTCCTCGAGTCTCTCTGGTGCTAGCACGGAAACAAGAAGGTGGACGCGGGCAACTAAGCTTGGAAAGCGCGTTCCATATCGTCTCCAATATCGAATGTTGAGCCCGCTGAGAAGTCTCGATCCACTACAAACGTGCTGAATCGGATCCATCTCGAAGAAAGGAGGGAAGATCATACCGACCATCATAAGCGGGGAGTAGTGGCTCAAATGAAGCATATGCTTGCGGAGTAAAATCGTTTCGCTTTCTTATTGTTTCAAAATGATGGCAATACAAAACCACATTTTCTTACTGCTCTCTCTTTACCATTTCACTGAATGTTATAACATTAGAAATGGTAAACGTTATACCATTCAAGTAAAAAGTTCACTGATTACACCCATTATATACGATAACAATTATGGAATTAAGAAATAAAAAGAAGCTATAATTGTAGATTCAACCTCACCGGATTATAGAAAGGATAAATGTAAGATACTAAAGAAATTGAATAATGTAGAAAGGTTTTAGAAAATCTAAGGTCTCAAGGGAATTTCTTCCTCTTCCATGGGATCTTCTCCAGTCATGTTTTCTTCTTCTACCTCATCAGTTTCGTTATCTACATAAGCCTGAGAACTCACTATTTGCCCACTCAAGTCCTTATGTTTCAAGCTACCTGCAATACAATAAGCATCTCAAAACTCAGTTACCATATGACTGAAGCTATCGAGATTTCAAAGTTTCGAGAGAGAAAAGGAAATCAAAAATAATTGTCTTTTTGTTTGTGAATTCGTTCGTACCCATCCAGAAGTTGGAACCGCGTGATGTTGAATGGAGAAGAGCCTTAACGTGAAACAGGAAACGCTCTAACGATCTTTTTGTTGCTGGTACTTTGCTGGTTATGGCTGTTTGTTTCATACCCTAACCTCCCCAAAAAAAAAAACTCAAATTGTCATTTCTTCTGTCTCTGTAAAAAAGAAAAGAAAAAAAACGCAAACATGTGTCCTGAAACTAACCTTGGCTTCAGAACATAGAGTCTGTAATGTTCTTGTTGCCTTTTGAAGATCTTTGACCTGATTCACGAGGAAACTTCAGTGGACTCATCAGTGAGAGATAAAGTAAAGGCAATTAAAGGCGTACGTACAATACAACTTACCAACTGGATGATTAGTTCGTTATGATCTTGAAAATGTACTTCCAAGAAATCAAACACTGCACTTTTTTTTTTTTTTTTGTGTTTTTCAATATCAAATCTCAATTTAATAAGCTAGATAAATCAGGAGGTTATTCAATTCTTGTCTGATACGGAGATGGAAGAGATTATACCTTTTAGAAACGAGTCCACATACTTCCCACCATACTTGATAGCCATGCCATGGATTGTAACCTGTTTGAGTCATTATAACACCAACATCATTACATTAATCAGCCTCCGTGCATATATATATATATATATATATATATGACAGTTTACACACGCAATGCGTCTATGTTCATGATACATAACAAGCAAAACCGGTTACCTTTTGATGAGATCGGCACAAGTTGACTAAAGACACTACCACATTTACAGTCTTCTGAATGTTTTTCAAGTAATCTTTGGTAGCTTCAGGTTGACAGTTTTGTCGTTTCTCTGAGCTAATGGTCTTTATCTAAATAGGATACACATTGGAATACAAATTAAGAACTTAAATTTTCTAGTAATACATGAAGAATCGGAAAAAGAAGAAGATGGATTACTGACTAGTTTGTTGAGAATTGCAAGGTTTTCTTCATGCTGCATAAAGCACCAGCGGAAGTGAGGCAATTAGTTTCTAACAGGTGACCAAAATATATATGAGATATCTATGAAATTTTCCTTACCAATGTCTTGTACCATCCTCTGAAAGTCGCTGAGCATAGTGTAGGGAATTCGTGATCACGGGCATCATCTTCTCCTGTTGACTTGGATAAAGAGGCCTGAGACGAATAAATTCGAGAGACAGCGTGCAAATGAGTTTAATTATATGATATTGTTATTCATATGAAATAAGTGCGGTATTTAACAGTTAATCAACTCAGCAGGGATAAAATGGTTTTAGTTTCCACAAACCATAACTCAAGTGGAAGTTAATGTTTTAAAAGCTTTGATAAAAGTAAAGCCCCGAGAAACATTTTTCCATGTACCTGAGGCAAAATGGTACAGGCAAGCTCATCGAGCAAATCTGAGGTAGATCCACTGGTTTCCAGGTATATTCGCAATATGTTCTGTACCATTTCACCCTGCGGAAATCCAAAGCCATACACATTGAGAATATTGAGCACACTACCGTAAATTGTGAAATCCATTAACGCAAACTGGACATACTTTGTTCTTCAAGCCCTTATTATCAGTACTTTCATCAATCCATTTATGCCTGAGAAGTTTCTCAGCAGAAGCTCCCAGTTTGGCATGCAGACTGGGTACAAGACCCTGAACATAGCCTGAATATCTCTTTTTAGCAGCTTCTTCAGATACCTTACCAAGATATTTTTGTGCAGAGGTCACCAGTAACTGTAGAGTGAGAAGACATTCGAAGGCCAGATCAAAGGAGAAGGAACAAGCTGCAACAACATTTAACAATTGCAATAGGAATTAGAATAAGATAGCAGATGACAGGGAATGTTTGGTGAACCAAGAAAAGTTTATACCGTTAATTAATATATCTTCAAAAAAACAATAAGCACCAATACACAAGTACTCCTTTGTCCCACGCGAAGGGAAAGGTTGAAAGTCCGGAAAGCTGGCAACTGGTATTTCAGTTGGCTGGAAGGCTTCAAGAAGATTCTGCAGCAGTGATTTGTCTGTTTCAAACCCAAGGAGGGTTAACATCTGTGAAAGAACGTAAAAGTTAGCGAACTGAAATTAGCATACTTGTTAAGACTAAAAGGATATATGGTATCCATGTGCATCACAAAATTGTCATCGGATACGATATAAATTACCTTGCTGAAACAGTATAAAACTTCTTTGCACACCATTGTGTAAATCACAGATTCAGAAACCATAATATTAAATGTGTTCGGATTTCCAGCCATAACAAACTCATCTCTCCAACGAGTTTGAGAAGTTTCATCACCTATTAATAATTATGTCAGATTAGAATAAGCTAAATCAACATCTTTAGTTTGCAGCAGGTTGATCATCTCCAGTTTCTTACCTTTTATCAGCAAGGAAATTGCTATATTCAAATGCATCCTGAGGCTTGGAAAAAGTTCTTTTATTTGACTGACAAGTTCAACCATTTTGAACTTCCCCAAAGTACCTGGAGCACTTCCACGTTTAAAAGGTTGTTGTTTACCAGGAGGAACAAGACAATCCAGCTTGGTGTGAAGATCATGTAAAAGATACAAATACAGGGGTAGCTAGCATAGAAAATAATAAGACGTTAAGTTGTATTTCTCATAACTAAAAAAATGTAGGGCAGAGTATGTTGGTAATTATCTCGGTACCTCAGCTTTATAATCGGGGCTCCCTATGTCTTGGCTTCGCACCTATATGTTAAAGCCAACAATATTAATCATTTCCTTGTCGAATCTATACAACACTCATGAATGTTATGCGCCAATTCTTCCTAACAAGTTACCCTTGTAATGCCATCAGATGTTATGACATATAAGCTTTGTTAGGCAACTACTGCTGCCTTTGATTGCATTTCAAGAATAATATAGTTAAAACTCATACTAAAAACATGGGACATTTATATAACGTATTTGTGACGACTTCATTGGAAAGACTAGAGGATACTCGCATTCAACCCGAATAAAAGATTTGACTACGCTGACCTTTGGAAATTTTAAGATGGAAAGGCATTGAGGAAGAAGAGGCCTGAACTTGAATCTTTGGGCTTCAAGTGCTGGGGAAACTTGAGGAATCTTTACACACAGAGATTCACTATCAGAACAATTTTCATCATTTGACCCTGCTGCTGCCTTGCCGTCCAAAGATGAAAGGGAAGGATTTTCATGTATCTGTGTTGGACTTTGACTTATCACTGCTCCTACTTTCTTGAATGCGTCCATAATAGTTGGCTGTCGCAGCTTTTCATTCACATTTGAGTGCTTTGATTTTTTCATGTTTCCCTTGCGTTGGGAGGCATCATCATGTAGCTTCCTCTTATCATACTTCTTCTCCGCATGCTGTACGTGAGTATGTTGGCTTCTGGTTGAACACCCAAAGTGTTCAGAATAAGAATGGAGCCCCGGTAGAGACTGAGGAGATAGCGTAATCAAATTGCTCAACAAGCTTTCCAAGAATCTGCTTTACCAAGTTTTGTATTCATCAGAATTTCATCAAGAATAGGCTTTATGACGACCAACTACGTCTGAAACAAGAGTGTAAAACACAGCAGCACATTATGAAGCTTGAATGGTGACAAAGTAGAATGAACATACACTAGATTTCTGAGTCGCTTCAGAAGCTTTGTTGTTACATCCTTTTCTGTAGCCTGACTAATGCAGCCCAATCTTTCATCAATTTGGGAACTGAAGGCGTTAAGCTATAAAAGGAAATAAAAACATATAAAAACAATAACAGTATAACAATGTTGGCATGTTGCAGATATACAAGGACATGTCACTCACAAGTTCTCGTATCCAGTTTGCAGCATAATATAAAGAGAGAGAGAGGATTTCTTTCTGCTTCTTTGTCAGAGATTGCCAACCAGCTGCAGAAAAGTACTTAAACATTGGACAAGAAAACCCAAACATCAGCAAACACGGACAGTACAAACAGATAAATATGAAGGTGGTCTGATCTTAACAATGTTCAGGAATCATGTATAGAATTTCAAACAGATTGTAGAAACCTAATAGTTTAATCTACAATCGTGCAGAGGTTGGAGTGCAAATTAACTGGAAACATACAATATGTTTCTTGATAGAAACCTAGTCCCTCACCTTGGAAGAAGGAAGGTGCAAAGGGCAGCCGAGCAAAGCATCGATCCCAGCAAGGGATCCATCATTTGTCAACCTCTCAACCTGAATGTAAATGAAAAAGCATTGAAGGAAATAGCCTCAAGCGCGCTTTTTAAAACTAAGAAGCATTCAGGATCGTTCTCGTTTATTGAAATAGCCTCCCAGTTTCAATTGAAGGAACTCCCAGTTTTAATTGAAGGAATATCTTACAGTTGATAGCAAAAGAAAATTTGAAGGAAGAATCTGCAGACAGCAGGACCTGCAGACAATGTGATTTTTAGTCCAGTTGTCACAGAGAAATCTTCAACAGTGATTGAAATAAAGGATAATCTCAAAAACCGACTCTGTGGATGACGATGCCAGGGCCAAAATGTTCAAACAGATTGGTGATATACTACCATCCAAGTTCATCCAAAGATCCCCTAAACGATGATAAGAAAGGAAATGGAGCTCAACCATACAATGCTCAGAAGAAATTCAATTAATTTAAGTAGAACTATGTTCAGTATATTTATAATACCTTCTAGTTCAGAATATGAACCTTTATCAGCCAACTTTCCGTTGTCAAGATCGGCTAAAAATAGCGACTCAAATTCTCCAAGATGCTTCCCAATCCTGAAAAGCAGTATAAAATTGTACTTTGGATGAAGTTTATGATTACTGTGTTGCCTTGAAAACTACTATAAGCTAGCAAAAAACTGTTACTGAAAACTGCACCATTCCATAATTTCTGGTTGAAGTAATTTATGGCTGAGAATTGTTGCCAATTCATCATAGAAAATAATTAGGGCTAAGTTTGACTGTCTGCAAGAGTCGACAGATGTCTTTAAGAGCTCCAAAATCTCTCCACAATCTGAAACCTGCTAAATGACAAATTTGATGGGTATCAGCAGAGAATGCAACAACTCGATAAGAGAAATCCTCTTGGGAAATAAAGTTTGAGGTAGGAAGTTTTTCTTCTTTTTGGTCATCAGGTAGGAAGATAACTTCAACCAACTACCAATAATTTCTGGATGTACCTGTGATAATGAAAAGTCAGGAACACTCTTTGCATCTCCAAGTGATGAAACAATCCTTAGAGTTCCAACTAAGCCCATCTTTTTGTATTTGAGGTCGGGATGACTAACCTGCCAATATAAAACCAGACCATTGGGAGTGAGCTGCCATCAACTACGAAACCAAATAGAAGGCGAGATGATTCACACTACCTGCTTCCTCACTATCATCATAAGCTCATTTGAAATCGAAGATCGAAAAGAATCAGGACTTGCACGAGCTGATAGTGCAAGGAGACTGAAAACCTCATAGACCTGCAATTATGTCTACTTTATATACAATATATTGGCATACCAGGCAGATTATAAAGATAAAAACCCACCTTATGCAAATTTTCAACAGAAAACCCCTCTAAGTAGTCCAAAATACCTATATGACACGAAACAATTAGAATACTGGAAAAAGAAAAGCAAATGATAATCATTAGTGTATATATACAAACAAGTTCTAGAGATACCATTAATGTGGGACGAAAAGGGAAGGAGTTGCTGTGCATATTTTTTCACCAGAGCCGTCATCATCTCCAAGACAGAACTGACCTCAAATTTGTTATCAGATCCCACATGTGTCACTAGGGCACCTAGTATCTGCCGACCAATTCGAATTAGTATCCGCCGACCAATTATGCTAAAAGTTATTATAATAAAAGATGAAATTGCTAGCATGTCCTTACCTCTTGTCTTGAATAATTGTCAGCAAACCCCTCAAAAAGACGAGTATAGATATGAGAGCCAAATTCCCTTGCCTTTTCTTCTTTGCACGACAAGAGGTGTTCAGCCAAAGAAACAAATGATGCAAAATTATCCTAGAATAACAAGTGAGTCGGGTTAATTTTGCAAAAGAACATTCCCACATTTTGCAGGAATCAGACATTTCTCAAAATTGTTATGAAGATCACCTGCACAAAGTCTTTATTACCACATATACATTGATCAAGCAAAGCTTCTTGTATGCATCCATCAACCACTTTCTTCTTAAATATCTTTTCAATGCTCTTCCGGATGGGATCCCCATTCATGTACATAAGAATAAGCAGCCATACATCGATTACTTTGAAATCCCGAGGTTTCTCCAGGCTATTCAGCTCCTTTATGATTTCTTGACAGAGTATCTACAAACAAAAAATAAAGTGATGTCAGATAATGACAAACATTCTTAAACAACTGTAATGAAACCAACTTACATTCTTAAATCGAAGGCTTGATCTTAAAGCATGCAGAATAGAACCTTCTGTATCATATGCAGGTACTTTTCCTTTGAGTTTATTTTGAGAGGCACAAGGTTGAGACATTCCCGTGAATTTCAACTGTTCACGTATCTGAGAGATTATTCTTCTAACATTTGCTGGAGTAGCAGCAAGAAGCAAAAACCTAAGTAGATACGGCATGTGCTCTGCATCGATTGTTCTAATACATGATATTGCTACCGTAATCGCCTTTTAAGAAAGGAAACAAAAAAAACCGGATTCCATCAGTACCATGTACAATGCAGAACCTTAAATCAATGATGAATCAGAACCTCACCTGTTCCTGCAATTGATCATCTAAATTGAGGTTTGAGAAAGAATCGAGTACTGGAACAACAACAGCAGAATCCTCCTGAAGCATCTTCTCTAGAGAATCAACCACAGCTTTACAGTTGTGATCCGCAATAATCTCTGGTAACGATCCAATGATTTCTTTCTTTAAATGCAGAGGACAAATTGATAAAACTTGCATCAATTTATCGGTGAACACATCGGGATTAACAATGAAGTCTAGCCAACGGAAATGGTTGATGATAAGGCGAGCAACATCTTCCTCCAGGGAACATCCTTGAACGATGTGAAAGTACTCCGGAAGCTTCTCTAGTAACATTTCCTGAAGATCAAGTTGAATTGGAGATACAAGCAAGAGATTACGGACTAGAGTCTCGTTTCTCTTAGTTGTTGAAGAAGACGAAAGAACTCTACACGAGATATGAAACAAGCCGGTTACAAAGTTGAATATCAGTTTTGATTTAGCAACTCGAGTGGAGAAATACTGACCTACGAAGATTACTCGGAGATTGAATATATGATGTAAACCCAGCTATGAAAAGTGAGCGAAGAGCACCGACTTTATCTCTCTCGCCGGAATTAGCGGAGCAAGACGAAAAGCGATTAGTGAGATGGCGGCGGAAAGAGTGGAGATCTGAGGGAAGACACGGCGGACCGTACGGGTTCATCAGTGTACACCCAGCTTCCGCTAGAATCGCAGTCATCTTCTCTACCGCGTCGGGTTCTACGGATTCCTTTTGCGGTTGGGGAAATTTGACAGACGGAGCAGCTGAGGACGATGACGACGGAGGCGGTGGAGGTGGAGGCTTTTTGCGAGACAGAAACACCATTTTTTCCGGTGACGGTGATTTCAACAGAAGATCGACGAGCGACGGATATTACTCCGATTTGATTCTCCGATTGAAGAATTTTGTTTTCGAAATTTGGTAACCCTGAAAAGAGCGAGCGCCAAAGTGTTCAACAAAGAAAGCGCCAGTGTTCTCTTCACACTACACGCGATCTGTGAACGTATAAGAAAAACCGTACGGTGTGTAGCCAAAATACAGATTAAATTTGAAATACTTGCCGTTTAATTACACATAAACTACACGTATTACAAGGCTCAGGGAAGAAGCTAGCTATTGCTAAGTTGTTGAAAGTACTGTGATCACATTCACACCCTGCATTTCTTAGCTAGAGGTTCACAGTCTTTATAAATCTCCAAGCCGGACTGATCAAGTTGATCTTCCGCAAAGCAAGCACACCGTTTGCTCATCGTGCCCGTTATCGCTATCTCCATAGGTCTTTGTACCAATCTCGGCACTCCAACATCACACCAAACCTGCACAAATAGCTTATCCTTTAGTATCCTGTGTTTTGAATTCCATCAAAGATTCACCTCCACATTCATATCATACCTCTCCACCTTCATCTTGACTCCATCGTGAGTTGCAACTCGGTTGCTTGGCTTCTTCAATCTTTTGTTTCTCCATGAGTTGTTCACCTCTGGAGGCTTTTGCTTCAACTCCTTTCAGATGTTTAGTTGGATTCCCTTGGCTATCGTAGTACCGACCAACAAGTTTCCCAACAGGACTGTAATCAAGATGAATTTATTATATAGGTATTAAGGTGAGCCATTATCCATACACTATCTTCTCAGTTCTTACACTATGCATCAGCCTTTTATTGTGTGAATGAAACATATAACTTACGTGTAGGTCCTGGTGTAAAAACCTCGCCAGTCAACAATGCTCTTCACCTACAAAGGAGAAATCTAAATCAAACATGTAACAGTTGTACATGAGTTCATTGAACGCACATGCACTAAACATAATCGGATTTGTGAAGTCTCAAACAGTTAACAAACCACAAGTAAATTCAATATTATAGAAAGTGATAGGCATAGCTATGAAGAGATAAGCACATCTGGCAAAATGACAAAGATCAAGACTACTTTAACATTTCCATAATGTCGTTGATAAATTATGTGGAGCTAGAAAAACATTACCTCGCTGCTAGATAACCCGCGTAACGAATCTGTAAGTCCATCTCCTGCACAAGAAAAGAATCATAATACATAAATGTTAAGTCTCAACAGATTTCAGGGGCTTCATGTATAATGTTCTGCAAATAGCTAGCAAACTCTTTTTTTTGGGAATTTCATGTCAATGTCAATACGTAACCAAGGGAAGCGGAGACCCATTTATTACAAAATTTTCAAGAAGTTTGTTGGATCAAAAAAGTATGGTGATCGTTTCCTAGCATTACTTAAAACTTTTCGTTATCCACTAAGAATGCAGCAAACAATTCGTACCTGTAAAGTTCCCAGAAACAAATGCACGAGAAGCGTCTCTGAGCGAAAGAATCACATGGAGAAACTTCCCATCAGCAAGAATAATACAAGGAGGATAGAAGAACATGTGAACATCTCTCCACATAATTGATCAAACAAAAACAAACCTTCCAGCAAAATGGTTGTAACCTCCACCACTACCGTAATGAGATTTTCCTTTCGTCACATCAAACACAGATCTGCATTGCACATATGTAAAGACTCTCACTTTACAAGTTGTTTAGGAGGTGCATATATGTGTTACTTGACAGAACAAGGAAGTTAAAACTTACCCAAGAATTCCTAAGAGTATAGGTAACGTTTCATCAGTCCCATTGTACAATGCCAATTCTTCAACAGAGAATAACCTCTTTTGATATCCAAAGCAAAAGAAGAAAGATAAAGAAAACCCATCAAAACTGGACAAATTTGTTCTCTATTTCAATTGTGATTAAACCAAGAGTCGAACATAAACAAAAATAAAGAGACAAACTTCGTCGGTTTCAATCAAAAAGCACATAAACTTCACTGGTTTGATCTCGAGGTAACTCGTGTCGACTTGGGTTTTTCCAGAAAGAGGAAGATAGTTAAAAGAAGAGAAGTGAGTACTTGGTGGTGTGGAGACTTGAGGGAAGATCTGAAGTAGAGAGCTACGAGAACGACGATCAACGTGATCCCAAAAAACGGAGATAACAAAAATCTCCTCGCCGGAATCATCGATTGGATCCGATTTGCGTTTGTAAGCGAAAATTCCAAAATCTACCCAACTTTCTTCCGTAATTGCCTTGCCTCTTTCAGGAATGTGAGGACTTTTATCTAAAGAACAAAAATGTCAGGGGTGCTAAATTGAAAATTCTTAGGAAATTAACTAAGGGTGCATTTTATAAATGCCCATTAAGTTTGCAAAAGAAGCCCATTTTCCTATTTTCTATTTTTTCTAATCCATCTGTTTTTACTTTTTAACCAAACCTCAAAATCATTAATTTCGTAAACAAATCCGAACGTTGTAAAATGTAACGGTCATGATCGTTCTTCAAATTCTACAGCTTTAGATCTCCAAATAAAAAACCAAAGTTTGAGAAACCAAACAGAAACTTATGAATGTTGAGCCATTTGGGTTTTTACAGATTTAGAGAAACGTTAGAGAAAATGATTGAGAGAGAAGAGAGAGATTTGAGGTTTTTCTCGTTACTCGAAAGAAAGCGAAAGAGAAAGAAAGAGATTTGAGGTTTTTCTTGTGTCGAGAAATAAGCCTATTTTATTCTTAATCTTTGTAAGAATCTAAGTTAAATAATCAATAAGAACACAAATTAATCTTGTCAAAAGGAGATCTTTATTAAACCAAGAGTTTGATTACAAATTAAGCCTAATTTGTACTTGTTTCTATCGTAGGTATGCTTACAAAACATGAGCTTCTGGAAATCCTTTTAACTGCCCCTCCCCCTCGCTGATCAACTTCTTCCTTATATAGAAAATACACCAGTTCTATATTACTGCTTGTGTTCGGTTTTGTAATTGCACATCTGTTATGGGCCTCTTCCGATCATTTGGCCCAATTCCATCAGTTAGGCCCACAACCCATGTTGTTGGCCCAAACCCATTCCTCACAAACTCCACCTGTTTGAGCAACAACCCTAATCTGACGAAAACATTTCTTCCTCACCACAAAAATCGACACCAACATTTCTCAGCTTTAGAAGAAAAGTCACCGACCTGTTTCGACTTCTTCTCTCCTTCTACTACACTCGCAGACTCCATCGCCGTCGCTCTCAGGCTTCGTTCTCGCTCTTCGTAGACCGCCGATCTCTTCTCTCCAGTCGTCGATCCTCGAAGCAGCAGTAGCCGATTCGCGCAACAACCGTCTTGTAGCAGTCGCGTCTTGCATCGGCCGCCGCGTCGCCGATTCTCTCACCGGCTGCGTCGTCGTCGGTCGTAGCTTTGGTTTTTCGTCAGGTCTCATCCGAACAAGTCGATTTCGGGGTTCCAAAACCCGATTTGCTCCTTTGCGATTTCCAAGCTCCGATTTCCAGTAAGGTAAGCACACAAATCTCTTCCATTTCTCCCTTTGACCTCTCGCTTGTTATCAAATCCGAAACACTTGATATTGACTCCTTTAATTTCAGATTTCAGATCGACTCCACCTTGAACCGATGTCTTCACTCGGTTCTTCCTCTAGCCTCAACAGGTAACTCGCATTTCCTTTTCCCTTTACCGTATCATCATATTTGTCAGAATCAAACGGACCTAACCCGTTTTCTCTTCTGTTTTGCGAGAGTCTTCATGATTATACCGAGTTACCTGGAGCTGTCGTCGTATTCAAACGACGTTTAGCAAATCACAGCAGAGAATGAACTTTGGTCAAGGTAACGCCTTTGTCAAAAAATCTGCTGGATTTCTGCTAGTATGTATCTTTGCTAGGTTGATGGTTCCTAGCTCTAGAGAATATCGAATGTGATGCCATTTGGTTGCTATATGTTTTTTTCGTTCATGATGCACTGCATTCTTAGCTAGGGCGATAGCACTTTGAGAATCACAGTTAATTGTAACACACTTGCCTTTAAAACCTAACTCGTCACAAAAATCTTGCATCCATATAGCCTCTTTAGCTGCTGTAGATAGGGCCATGTATTCTGCTTCTGTGATCGATAACGCAACAACTTATTGCAATGTAGAACGCCAACTTATTGTGTTTCCCCAAACCTTAAACACATATCCAGTTACTGATCTTCTCTTGTCAAGATCAGTGGCATAATCTGAATCACTAAAACCTTCAACACTGAAATTGCTATGTTTAGTGAATGTAAGTCTAGTTTTTAAAGTACCTTTAAGATACCTTAAAACCCACTTAACAACTTTCCAATGCTTTCTTCCTGGAGCTCACATAAATCTACTAAATACACCAACTGCAAAACCCAAATCTGGCCTTGATCCAATCATAGTATACACTAGGCTTCCAACGATCATACCAAAAACCATTAATACTTTCTCTATATAGCTTTCCTGTGACAATATGAGAACTCCTTTCTCTTTGTTTCTTATGATATCCATTCCTAGAATACGAGAAGCCTTACCTAAATCCTTCATTTCAAATTCTTTGTTTAAGCTTTTCTTCACTCGCCTAATCTCATCCTTGTTTCCAGATGCTATAAGCATATCATCTACGCAGAGGAGTAGATAAATAGCTTTAGGCGTGTTCACATTCCTCATGTATACACAAATATCCTTGTTGTTTCTGATAAACTTTTCTTTCCTCATAAAAGTGTCAAATCTCTTATTCCATTGTCTAGGAGACTGTTTTAATCCATAAAGAGATTTTTTCAGAAGACACACTTTATGTTCATCACCCTTCTTGATGTATCCTTCCGGCTGTTCCATTAGAATTCTTTCATCTAAGTCTCCATGTAGGAAGGCCGTTTTTACGTCTAACTGCTCCAATTCCCAGTCCAAATTAACCACAATAGACAACATTATCCGTATGGATACATGTTTTACCACTGGAGAGAAAATCTCATTGTAATCAATTCTTTCCTTTCGGGAAAAACCCTGAGCAACCAACCTGGCCTTGTGTCTCTTATCTTCAACACCCGGGATGCCTGATTTTAGCCTAAATATCCATTTACAACCCACTGTCTTTTGATCTAATGGTCTTTCAATCAAAATTCAAGTCTAATTTTTGATTAAAGAGTCCATCTCTTCATCAGTTGCACCATTCCATAACTTCCTTTCCTTTCCTCTCATTGCTTCTGAAAACGTTTTTGGCTCCATAACTTCTATTTCTTCAGCAACCGCAAGTGCATAAGCAACATAACTACCATCTTTATATCTAGATGGACGTTTTACATCTTGTCTTCTCATTCTGTCCCGGGCTAGTATACCATCTCCTATGTTTGTCTCTCCATCATTTATTGAATCCTCACTGTCAGGATCTGATGGAGAGTAATCCGATCCTGTGTCTTCAACTTCTGAATTTCTACCAAGTTTATACCAGATTTAGATTCCTCTGAGTTTTCCTCACTGTCACTTACTCCACCTTGAGCTGAATTTTCGTTAGTTACTGTAGCAGTAGGTGTAGGGCCTCTGATCAGTTGTGCACTAAAAGAAACCTTCTTCTTTTGTTTTCCCTTAGTATCAGATTCCGAGTTTGCAACCTCTGAACCGAATTTCTTAGGATTATTCAATGTGTGTTTGTAGAGCTCCATTTCATTAAACACAACATTCCTACTCGTAATGCACCTTCCTTCATCATCCAACCACACCCTGTATCCTTTTATCCCAAAAGGATAGCCCATGAAGAAACCCTTAACAACCCTAGGACTTGTCTTGTCTTGGACTACATGAACAAAAGCTGAACACTCAAACCTTATAAGGTGTTTTAAATCCGTTTTAGTACCTGTCCATACTTCCTCTGGTAACTTAAACTCAATAGATGAATTTGGAGATCGATTTATTAAGTATACCGCTGTAGATGTAGCTTCTGCCCAAAATTATTTCTCTAAACCAGTCTCAGCTAACATGCATCTTACTTTATCCATGATTGTCTTGTTTAATCGTTCTGCTACACCATTCTGTTGAGGTGTGTAAGTGCATGTTCTATGTCGTTTAATGCCTGATTCCTTACATAGATTGTCAAACTGATTATTGCAGAATTCTAATCCATTGTCTGTCCTTAAACACTTGATCTTTTTGCTTGTCTGCATTTCAACTGCTGTTTTCCATTCTTTGAACTTGCTGAAAGCTTCATCTTTTGATTTCAGAAAGTAGATCCATACCTTCTTAGAGAAATCATCTATAAAGCTCACAAAGTATCTGCAACCACCAAGGCTTGGTGCGTTTGCAGGAGAGCCCCAAAGATCTGAGTGTACATACTCCAAAATCTCTATAGTTGTGTGTTTAGTAGCTGGAAAAGGCTGCTTGTGAGACTTGCCTAACACATAATTATCGCAGAAGCTAAGTTCTTTTCCCTTTAAGTCTGATATATATCCTTGTTTGCTAAGAATTTCCATATTCTTAGAACTCATATGTCACAATCTAGAGTGCCATATATAAGTCATGTTTGCTTGTTCACTCACTGTGTTAGCTTCTGCACCAACTACCTTAGCTTGCAAGTAGTATAAACCGTTTTCATACTTCCCTGAGAAAACCTTCTTACCGTCTTTGTAGTAATGCTGCATTCCATTACCACCTTCATATTTACAGCCGTTTTTGTCAAGCATACCTACTAAAATCAGACTTTTATCAAAATCAAGCATATATCTCACATCGCATAAGATAACTTCTGATTTGTCTGGATTTATTATTCTGATTTTTCCCATTCCCTTAACTTGACTAATGGTTTTGTTTGCCATTCTAACTTTAGTTTCATCAAACTCTTTCAGGTCAAACAGCTGGTTTTTATCTGGAGTCATGTGGAAAGTACATCCAGAATCAAGGATCCATTCTCCATTGGATGCAGTTGTGCAAAAAGTTAAAACCATGGGCTGTGGCACTTCCAGAACCACATTAGCAGACTCAGGTTCGTTGCCCCTTCTCTGGACACTCTCTCTTCCAATGACCCTCTTTTCCACATATAAAACATCCTCCTTTGTTTGTTGCATTAGATTTTGATTTAGACTTAGATCTTCCTCTACTTTTAGATCGCCCTCTGTAGTTGTTTCGTTTGTCTGACCTTCCTCTTGAACCAACATACAAACTGTCTGAACCCGAATGTCCTTTTTGCAGTGTCCCTTTTTCCTTTAATTCCATCTCTTTGTCATAAGCAACACTAGTGACTTCGTCAACAGTGAACGTCTCTTTGTATGTCCCATATTTCAGGGTATGTACCAATGGCTCAAAGGGAGGAGGGAGACTAGAGAGTAGCTGTACAGCTTGGTCCTCCTCTGATATCTCAACCTTTAAACTGGCCAAATCAGCAACCAGTTTCAGGAAGGTATCTACATTCTCCTCTATAGATTTACCTTCTTTCATCTTGAAACTTGCAAACCTTTGTTTAAAGTAAATCCAGTTTGGTAATGATCGAGTCTGGTATTCCTTTTCCAGAGCCTTCCACATGCCAAGGGCAGTGGTTTCCTGCATTACCTTCCTTAGGATTCTATCACTAATACAAGTTGTAATAAGATTTCTAGTCCTTAAATCTTTTTCAGCTTTCTTAAGATCAATCGTAGTGATTTTAACAGCTAGTTGTGTTTCACCTTCCTTTAACACTTCCTTTGTAGCTGTGGATGTCCAATCCTCACTCAACACTGCTAACAGTCCCTGTATTTCCAGCTGACCAAGTAGTTTGAATTTCCATAATCCAAAGTCACCTGATCCATCGAACTTCTCCATCTCAAACCTACCTGGTGTAGGATCCATATTGATTTGTTTCTATTTCCTCTTGCAGATAACAACAGCCTAAGATTATCTTCGAGAGCCTTGTCTGATTCTTCCCAAACCTTGAAGATCCAGACCCAACACAACAAAACAGTTTGCTACCCGACAACCCTTTAAACAGATAAGTTTTCTTATATCTTTAAACCTAGATTCTCTACACTCGCACCTGGAATGCTCTGATACCACTTGTTGAGAAATAATCCTATTTCTATCCTTAATCTTTGTGAGAATCTAAGTTAAATAATCAATAAGAACACAAATTAATCTTGTCAAAAGAAGACCTTTATTAAACCAAGAGTTTGATTACAAATTAAGCCTAATTTGTACTTGTTTCTATCGCATGTATGCTTACAAAACATGAGCTTCTGGAAATCCTTTTAACTGTCCCTCCCCCTCGCTGATCAACTTCTTCCTTATATAGAAAATACACCAGTTCTATATTCCTGCTTGTGTTCGGTTTTGTAATTGCACATCTGTTATGGGCCTCTTATGATCATTTGGCCCAATTCCATCAGTTAGGCCCACGACCCATGTTGTTGGCCCAAACCCAATTCTCACATCTTGTTACTCGAGAGAGATGAAGATTGGCGATGGGGATATTTGCAAGGCACGGTAAGAAGAGAAGCGAGCCTGCATCTCTTTCTGTTTGAGATCGATCACACTCTGTTCAGAGTAAATCTCTCTCTTAAAGAATTAATCTACTGATTTTTGAAATTTTTGAAATTAGGTTGTTGTTTATTATCTTCTGTTTAGGAGGATTTCGAAAACTTGATTATTCTCCTACAGATGTTTTTTTTTGGATAAACCGTAGGAGTTTCGAACTTTTGGCTCATAATCTCTTCGGTATCCGAAGTCAGTCTTTGGATATTCCGATTTAAAAAATAACTCTCCGTTCCAAAAAAAGTTTTGAACCCGGGGCACAAAGAAACCAATCATTTTATGTTACCACTAGGCCACCAGTCATTTGATATATGTTATATTTTGTTTGCAATCATCGCTTGATTGTTGGACTTGTATTTTTCTTTCGAACAAAATATAACAAGTCAGTAAATTGATGGGTATTTTTAATTATCATTTTTAATTATCATTTTTAGTATTTAGCAAACAAAAATTATCTTTTTGAGTTGATGAGTGTCTTAAGAAAAGCCGGATGTATGTTGCCTTATTACCACTAGATTAATGTGTTGTTGCAAGTTCTTACAAATTCGATATTTACTCTGATTCGATCCGAAAAATCGGATATCCAATATGAATCAAAGCGGAACAAATAGTAAAATTTGGTATCCATTTAAAACGAAGCAATCACAAATACCAATTATGAAAGTATGAATATTTGTTCTAATTCTTATATTATTTATATATACGTATAATATAATAGATTTATAATGTATATTTGCATTTTAGACTTGTTAAATATATTTGGTGAAACTATTTATAGTGAGAATACGTAGATATTGGCTTTTTAATTGAAAATATTATATTTTTTTTCTTAAATAAAAGATGTTTCATTTTTCACCATTTTAATCTTTAATTCTTCATTTTCTTTAATTATATGGAGTAAAATTAGGTAATTTAATATTTTTTTTTATTAGTTAGTGTTAATATTATATTAATTTTTTTTGGTTTAAAACATATATCCGTCTGGAAGCTTCCTTGGCCCGGTGATCGATCAAAGGTTTATTAATACTTCTACACCAGAAGGTAGATTTGTCCGTTGTAGGGCAAGGTAGAATCGTTTGGCATGGATCAAGACGGTAGATTTGTCCGTTGTAGAATCGTCGATGTAACAATTCTCATAATTTGTAATAAAATAATAATAAAAATCCAGGGTTAAAAAAACATATATCCGCAAGTATCCGGATATCTGCAACTAATCTGAAACAATTAGTATATTCGTAATTCCGGATATCCTAATTTTTTTAAGCAAAAGAAATCAAAAAATAAGATATCCAACAAAAATAAAATGGATCACAAATACTGTATTTTTTTGGATATCCGCTTTAACGAGTGACTTTTTTCTAGGAATATATTTTTGTTTAAATAAGACTAGGTATCTCCCCGCGTTATACACGGTTAAATATTTTTTAGAAATCAAATAAATTAAAAAATATTATTTTGTCGTTAAAAATTGCCAATGAAGTTCAATTTGAATTTGAGTTCAATTTTATTTGTAACACCCGTGAACCAAAAAGTGAATTTTTGGTGGGTGTCGATCGACACAGGTGGGGTGTGTCGATCAACACGAGTAGAAATTGGACCGACAGGTTCGGTTTAATTGTCCGGTTTCGCGGGCCGGTTTAGAAAAACCCTAGGGTTGATATAAAAAGACGTGAGCAGTCGGTTTTGAGGGTTTTTGGCCGAAAATCAGAGAGAAACCATATGGTTTGGGGAGAACTTTCAGAATCAGAGGAATTGAGAGAGAATTGGAGTGTTCTTGAGGAGGATTGATCTCGAGAGGTGTTAGAACGCAAAGGGGATTCTTGTTGGGTGGATTTCGGATCTGGGAGAACAAAATCAGTGGCTGGTTTGAGTCGTTCTTCGCGTTCTTCATCTTTTCAATCCGAAATCGAGGTGAGTGCGTAACCGTTGGCTTACATAAGTGTAATGAATGGGTAGAATGCGATTACTTGTTGGATTTCGTGTGTTTTGTGAATGGAATTGTGCAGGAGACTCGATGAATTGCGACGGTTTCGAGCCATGAGAGGATAGGCTCGTTTCTGGGTTATGCGATATCGTGTCGATCGACACCGGGGTGGTGTGTCGATCGACACCGGGGTGGTGTGTCGATCGACACCGGGGTGGTGTGTCGATCGACACCGGGGTGGTGTGTTGATCGACACGGGGCTGTATGTCGATCGACACCTAGTGGTTGTGTTGATCGACACGGGCTGTGTATCGATCGACACCTAGAGGTTGTGTCGATCGACACAGGGTTCCTGGATTGGTTCGTGTTTGATTGTTTTCGTGAAGGCTTGTGTATGCTCATCCTGGTATAGTATCTTTTGTCTATGCTTGTGTATAAATAGTCTGTAGACGGGATGACCGCGTCGCTGAGTATTTATGATAATACTCACGCAACTCTTTTTGCCATGTGTTGCCGGTAAAGAGAAAAGATGATCGTGGAATCATGGCCAAGAAGAGGAGATGATCTAGGGTCTCGCTTGTATGGTTGGATTGTTAGAATTGCTAGGGTGCTAGTGAATTCTGAACTTGTTGTCATTGGATTTATTCTGGAATTTGATTGAATTGAACTGGATTAGTAATTTAATAAAGTATGGAATTTATTGAATTGGAATTTGTTGTTGATTGATTACTGTTATTTTCCGCATGTTGAGATTGGACCGTTGAAGATTATCATTCGTGATAATGATAATCCGAGTTTTAAGTTAGAAAAATTTTAAATTTTTGGGTCGGATCGTTTCATTTTGGTATCAGAGCCCTTATGGTTCTAGAGCGGGTGATTGATTGACTAATTGTGTGAATAGTTGATTGATTGTTGTGTGGGTATGGAGTCTTAGATCATCTCTTCTGAGCCTTCAATGAGATTCCACGGTATGTGTTATTTGATTTTCTGTTTTTCTAGTACTTAGTAGTCTGCTGGTTAGCGAGAGGGATGGCTAGAGGTGCTAGAGGCAGAGGTCGTGGGGGTCGTAGAGGTCGAGGTGGTCATGGAGGACGCGGGCGAGGACTTGTGAGTGAGTCAGATGCCGCGAGTGTGGCCCAGGAGACCACGCAGGAGCAGGTGGCGGACTCGCAGGCGTTTTAGGAGGGGTCTGTCGGCAAGACTGCTACGAGTGCCAGTGTGAGGGCTGGTGGGACTAGTGTGGGTCCCGAGGTAGCTGGTGGTGCTAGGGACTCAGGTGGGGGTGCTTCTGCAGGTGTGGCCTAGGATCGAGATGATCGCTTGGCGGGTTTGCTGCAGTTGATTCTGGAGTGGTTACCAGGTGGGGTACCGGCTCCGGGTCAGGCTCCAGGAGTGCAGCCTTTAGTGGCTGGTGTGCAGCCAGTAGTGGTTGGGGTTCAGCCGGAAGTGGCTGGTGGGCAGCCGGGTGTGGCGGTTGCGGAGGAGTTTTCATCCTACCTGAGGATGATGGAGCAGATGCAGAGGATTGGCACCGGGTTTTTCTCGGGTGGTGCTAAGCCTGAGGAGGCTGATGAGTGGCGGCGGAGGTTAGAGCGGAACTTTCGCTCTATTAGGTGTCCAAAGGGATATCGGGTGGACCTAGCGGTTCATTATCTTGATGGTGATGCGCATCTCTGGTGGAGAGGCGTCGAGGCCAGGAGGGTACAGGCCGAGATGGTCTGGGAGGATTTCTTGGCTGAGTTTAATGCCAAGTATTTCCCAGAGGAGGCGGTGGACCGGATGGAGTCGAGGTTTCTGAACCTGACTCAGGGAGATCGGAATGTGAGGGAGTTCGATTTGGAGTTCAGTCGACTTCTGGTGCATGCTGGTAGGGGCATGAAGGGCGAGCAGGCCCAGGTGAGGAGGTTCCTCGGGGGACTTCGAGTTGAGTTGAGGACTTGCTGCAGGGCGAGTAAGTTCGCCACGAGGGCGGAGCTGGTTGAGACTGCTGCGGCGATTGAGGAGGACCTCAGAGAGCAGGCCATGGTGGTTAGTCCACCTGTGCAGCAGCAGCAGCAGAAGAGATCTCAGCAGCAGACGGGTACGAGCAGGGGCGGCAAGCCTGCGCAGGGTCAGAAGAGGAAGTGGGAGAGCACTTTCGGGGCCAGCCAGGGTAGACAGAGTGGTTTAGGATGCTACGGGTGTGGTAGCATGGGTCACAAGGTGGCTAGTTGTCCGCAGAGGAGTGCAGCACGGAGTACTCAGGTGTGTTGTCATTGCAGGGAGCCGGGACATATCAAGCCTAGGTGCCCTAAGCTGCAGCAGATGGCGGTAGCGGCAGTGCAGCCATTGGCGGTGCAGCCCTTAGCTTAGATTGCAGCGGCGCCACGGGTTTTTATGTCGACAGAGGTGGGCGGACCTAGCGCCAAACTGATCACAGGTATTATTCAGATTTGACTTTTTCTTTTAAATTCTTGTGGTGATTGAATTTAGTCTGTTTGGAACTGTGAGTCTACGTTAGAGTGTCGGGTCTTAAAGCACATGGGATTTATGCAGGGACCTTAGTTGTGGACGGATGTGAGTCCCACATATTGTTTGGTTCGGTAGCTACGAATAGCTTCATTACTCCGGAGTGTGCGGAAGGCAGCGGGATCCGGAGCGATTCCGCAGAGCAGCCGGAAGTAGTTAAGGTTGCTGGTGGCAGGACGTTGGCTACTTTCGGGCGGGCTCGTGGTGTGGATATTCTGGTGGCGGGAGAGTCGTTGCCAGCATATCTGGTTATTAGTCCAGTGGAGTTGTACGATGTCATCCTGGGTATGGATTGGTTGGATCGGTACAGGGTCATTCTGGATTGTCATCGAGGACGTGTGGTGTTTGAGCGAGAGGCGGGGAGGTTGGTGTTTCAGAGAGTGAGACCGACTTCTGGAGTCTCGTGATTTCAGCGATACAGGCTGAGCAGTTGATTGAGAAGGGCTGTGAGGCGTATCTGGCGACGATAGTGATGCCGGAAACTATTGGAGAGGTTGCAGTTGGGGATATTCGGGTTGTTCGGGACTTCGAGGATGTATTTCAGTCGTTGTTGGAATTTCCACCGTCACAGTCGAATCCATTTATGATTGAGTTGGAGCTTGGGATGACTCCTATATCTAAGGCACCTTACCGTATGGCTCCAACAGAGATGACAGAGCTGAAGAAATAGCTGGATGATCTGTTGGGGAAGGGTTTCATCCGGCCTAGTGTTTCACCGTGGAGAATGCCAGTGTTGTTCGTGAAGAAGAAGGATAGGAGTTTTCGGTTGTGCATCGATTACCGGGGACTTAACCGAGTCACTGTGAAGAACAGGTATCCTCTGCCGCGCATTGATGAGTTGTTGGATCAGTTACGAGGGGCTACTAGGTTCTCCAAGATTGATTTGGCTTCATGATACTATCATATTCCGATTGATGAGGCAGATGTTCGGAAGACGGTGTTCCGGACAAGGTACGAACATTATGAGTTTGTAGTGATGCCGTTGGGATTGACGAATGCGCCAGCAGCGTTCATGCGGTTGATAAACGGGGTGTTCCATGAGTATCTGGATGTGTTCGTGATCATCTTCATAGATGATATCCTGGTGTATTCGAGGAGTCCGAAGGAGTCCGAAGGAGCACGAGGTGCATTTTTGGTTAGTTCTAGAGAAGCTGCGGGAGTATAAGCTGTATGCGAAGTTGAGTAAGTGCAGTTTCTGGCAGCGAGAGATGAGCTTTCTTGGCCACGTTGTGTCTGCAGAGGGAGTTTCTGTAGATCCGGCTAAGATTGAGGCTATCAGAGGTTGGCCTAGACCGATGAGTGCCATCGAGATCAAGAGTTTTTTTAGGTTGGCGGGCATTTACCGGAGGTTTGTTAAGGGGTTTGCGAGTATGGCGCAGTCGATGACAAAGTTGACAGGGAAGGATGTCCCTTTTGTTTGGTCTTCAGCTTGCGAGGAGAGTTTCGGGAAGCTGAAAGAGATCCTGACTAGTACACCGGTTTTGGCGTTACCCGAGCCGGGGGAGCCTTACGTGGTGTATACAGATGCCTCGGGAGTTTTTCTGAGATGTGTACTGATGCAGCAGGGAATGGTTATTGCATATGCTTCGAGGCAGTTGAGGAAGCATGAGTGCAACTACCCTACCCTCGATTTGGAGTTGGTTGCGGTGATATTTGCCCTTAAGATTTGGAGGTCTTATCTGGTGCAGGTATTCATAGACCACAAGAGTCTGAAGTATTCTTCACTCAGCTAGAGCTGAACCAGAGACAGAGGCGCTGGATGGAGTTATTGCGGACTATGACCTGGAGATTGGGTACCATCCGGGTAAGGCTAATCTGGTTGCAGATACGTTGAGTCGGAAGAGAGTGGCTTCAGATCAGGAGCGGGAGAAGGAGGCTCTGGTGAGCGAGATCAGTACCTTGAGGTTGTGTGTGATCTCACAGGAGCCGTTGGGGTTACAGGCAGCTAACCAGGCAGATTTGTTGAGCACGATTCGGGTTGCTCAAGAGAAGGATCAGGGTTTAATTGATGCTTCTAAGGCGGCCGGTTCAGAGTATGTGGTCTCGGCGAGTGGGATGATACTGGTGAACGGGCGGGTGTGTGTACCCAAGGACGAGGATCTGAGACAGGAGATTCTGAGGGAGGCTCATTCGAGCATTTTATCGATTCATCCGGGAGCGACCAAGATGTATCGTGACCTGAAGCAGTATTATCACTGGGTCAGGATGAAGAGGGATGTAGCTAGCTGGGTTGCAGTGTGCAACGTGTGTCAGCTGGTGAAGGCTGAGCATCAGGTTTCGAGTGGTATGTTGCAGAGTTTGCCTATCTCGGAGTGGAAGTGGGATTTGATTACCATGGATTTCGTGACGGAGTCACAGACGTATGATACGATTTGGGTTATTGTGGATCGTCTGACCAAATTGGCACACTTTCTGGCCATCAAAAAGACTGATGGAGCGGCAGTTTTGGCTAGGAAGTATGTGCGGGAGATAGTAAGGCTGCACGGGGTGCCAGCGAGTATTGTGTCAGACAGAGATCCGAGATTTACCTTAGAGTTCTGAAGGGCGTTTCAGGCTGAGATGGGCACTAAGGTGCATATGAGCACTAAGGTGCATATGAGCACATCGTATCATCCTCAGACAGATGGGCAGTCGGAGAAGACGATTCAGACATTAGAGGATCTTTTGAGGATGTGTGTGCTGGATTATGGTGGTCATTGGGCATATCATCTGAACCTGGTAGAATTTGCTTCTAACAACACTTACCAGGCGAGTATTGGTATGGCTCCATATGAGGCTCTATATGGGAGGCCGTGTAGGACACCGTTATGCTGGGTGCAGACTTTGTTCAGGAGATGACGGAGCATGTTGGGTGCAAACTTTGTTCAGGAGACGACGGAGAAGATCCATGTCTTGAGGCTGCACATGAGAGAGGCTCAGGATCGGCAGAAGAGTTATCTCAAGGCAGCTATGTTGAGGGGTCCTAACAGATCTATTTCAGAGAATAAGCTAAGTTTGAGGTTTATGGGTCCGTTCAAGGTTGTGGAGCGGGTCGGACCGATAGCTTATCGGCTGGAGTTACCTCAGAGTATAAAGGCTTTTCACAAAGTCTTCCATGTTTCGATACTGCAGAAGTGTCTACATGAGTCTGAGGAGGTGTTGGCTAGGATTCCAGAGGATCTTCAGCCCAACATGACATTGGCGGCGAGGCCTGTGAGGATTCTCGAGAGGAGGGTCAAGGTGCTGCGTCGGAAGAGTATACCGTTGGTGAGAGTCGTATGGAACTGTGACGGTATTGAGGAGGAGACTTGAGAACCAGAAGCGTCGATGAGGAAGAAGTTCTCGAAGTGGTTCGAGAAGCAAGCGGTGGCTTGAGTTCTTTTCTGGTTTTCAGAGTCTATATTAGCATGTTGCTATGTTGTTGTTATGTATTTCGTTTGTTGTTGTAACGAGTATACATTTTGAAATTTAATAAGATGAGTTTGCCTTATTAAAAGTGTGTTTAAGACGTGTGTTCTTATGAGATGGCTGGTGATGTCATGGTTTGTGGTGACTGGTAGGTCATGTGGAGGTCTAGCGGTAGAAGTTCTACGCGGCTTTGAGCTTGTTCATGTTCTAGGAGTGGCTAGAAATGGAAGCTCTACACATGTTAGAACTTGTCTATCGGCTAGGGAGGCTAGAAATGGAAGTTCTATGGGAGTTAGGGTTGTCCATGTTCTAGGAGGATTTTCTGGGGATGTGGTTTTATGCGAATTAGGACGTGTGATTCCCTGGATGGCGCTGGGAAATAGGGGTTTTATGTGAGTTAGAGCCTGCCTATTTCCTAGGGGGAGTCTGGAATAGAAGTCTTATGTGAGTTAAGACTGTTTTTTCTAGGGACTCTGGAAACAGCTTGGTGTTTGGGTTGTTTCGGATGACCACGAGAGGTGATTTCAGTCGACAGGTGCCTAAGATGCATGTTACGGAGTGATTGCCCCAGGAGATAGTGGGTCTCCTGGGTATACTTGAGGGGACAGTGAGGTTCTCTCCGAGGGAAAGTGGCTCCCTTGCATATACTTTGAGAGGGCGAAGCCTCTCCAGGGAATGTGTGATACTTCTGCAGCCAAGCTTGACGCATGATATATCATGGTTTTTACCCACTTTCAACCATGATATAAGTCTTTTTTATAGAGTCTTTTTAGTGTTTCTCGAGTGTTTTATAGTCTTTGTAGGTCAATGATCGATTGGACCCTAATGGGAGTTTTTGGAGCATTTTGGAGCATCAAGGAAAGAAGATTTGAACAAAAGAATTCCAGCAGAGTCCCTGTCGATCGACAGGGTTCACTCCTGTCGATCGACACGGGGCTGTCTGTGAAGAACAGTTCCGAACAGTCAGAAGTTTGGCACTCGTTGAAGCCCTTTCCACCGACGGATCGAGCTGAGATTTTGACACAAGCTAGAGAAGCGAGTTAGCTTTCATTTGAAAGCAATTTGAGGCAATTCCAACGGTGCGATCGAAAGTTATGAAGGTTTTAGTGAAGACATGTCGGTCTGGCTAGAAGATGTCAAGCTTGAAGAATTTCCTTTTTTGCCCAAAAAGCCCAGAAGTTTACAGAAAAAGCCCAATCCGATTTTTACACATTATATGTAGTTTTCCCTTAGGTTTTTATGTGGAACATCTTGTTTTTAACTTAGACTTTGAGAGAGAGAGCTTTGAGGGAGATTTCTACAGGGTTTTCAAACCCCTTTTTCTGTATCTCTAACTCTATTTTATCTATGCAATCTTATTCTTTCATTATGATTTCATCATCTATGTCTGAGTAGTTTGCTTGTTAGGTTGTGGGAATTCTAGGGTTTTGATGAGAAATTGTTAGGAATCTAAATCTGTTAGGGTTTATCTTCTGGTTCTTCATCTAGATTGTTTCCAATGCTAGATCTAGCCTGTACACCTAGAATCTAGATCTTAGGTTGTTTAATAGACACGGAAGTGTTATTAATAACTTGAACTAGTCTTAGATGAGCAGAATTACCTCTTCGCAAAGGAATTTGGTTTAGGGATTCTGTGAACAATTGAACCTGAATGTTAATGCTTGACTTGATTCTCTAGGTTTGCAAAGGAATTTGGAATTTAGGTTTCTAGTCATAGATAGTCTCTGCAACGGAAGTTGATTGGCTTTACCTTCGTATTTGAGTTCTAGAACGGTGCCTAATCAAACCCTGACAGTAGTTTATCCTTGATTTCGATTCATACCTGAAGAATTACCCATTGCCTAACTCTTTTGTCTCATTGATTACTTGATATTAAACCATCTTTTGCTTGTTTTGTTTTGATTCTCGCATTACATTTATATTACTTAGCTTAGCATAATTCGAATACTTAGATTGATTGTGTAATTCTTTTCCCTGTGGATTCGATCCCTAAGTACTACGAGGATCTCTTAATTTGAGAGAGTAGCTCAGGGTAAATTTGAGCATATCAAATTTTGGCGCCGTTGCCGGGGATTAGATTTCACCATTCGATTATTGTTAGTAGAATTTTGTCTAAGTTTTTTTTATTTTTGTTTATTTTACTTACTTTTTCTTTTCTTTGTTTTGTTTTGTGTGTTTCAGGATGGTTAATCCGCTAGTGCTTATCAGAGGTGATGATGGGTTCTATCAGGACACTGAGGGTCGCAGACGCAATGCTCAGGGTCAGAGACTAGATGAGAATGGGGTGATACAAGAGGAACAGCAGGTTGTACAACGACAAGAGCCAGCAGCTGCTGCGCGTGGGCGTACTCTGGGAGAGTATAATAGGCCCGATGAGTTCTATGCCAACAGGGCAGCAATCCGACCTCCTGCTTTCCAGAGGAGTGATTTTGAGCTAAAGCCAGCCTACTTCTCACTAGTTGCTCAGCACCCATTCCATGGCCTATCTTCTGAGCACCCCATGGACCACATAGAGAGGTTCGAGGACTTGGCATCCAGCATCAAGGCAAATGGAGTGTCCAGCGACTACCTTTTCTGCAAGCTGTTCCCTTACTCTCTAGCTGGGGAAGCATCTTACTGGCTGAAGCAGCTGGAGCCAGGCTCGCTGACTACTTGGGCGGACACCAAGAATGCTTTCCTCAATAACTTCTTTGATGAGGCGAGATCAGAGGATCTAAGGACCAAGATCTCCACCTTCAAACAGGGACCGACTGAGGCATTCAAGGATTCTTGGACTCGATTCAAGTCTTACCAGAGAGCTTGCCCTCATCACGGGTTCAGTGATGTTCAGCTGCTGGGCATTTTCTTCAGAGGGATTGACTGGAGGTATCAGGTGGCCCTCGATTCAGCTAGCAATGGGAACTTCAACACCAGGTATCCGGAAGATGCACTGATTCTCATTGATAACTTGGCGTCTAGCAACAGTGCAAAGAATGCAGATTTCGAGAGGAAAAAGCTGGGGGGAGACGTGGATGGTAGCCAAATCGCTGAGGTTAGGGCTAAGCTGGATTCTGTACACAATCTGCTAGTAGAGAAGGATGTCAACTACATTGGTGGGGCTGGCTATCAGGGTCAAAGGTTTGGGAATCAGCAAGGGTTTCAGAAGCCGTGTCAGAGCAACTACCAGAGGAACTATGGTTCTTCGTCTTACCAGACACCTCCTGCTCAGGCTACAGATAGAGAGATGAAATCCATGCTAGAGCAGATCCTAGAGGGTCAACAGAAGATGACCGTGAGCTTTAATGGGAAGATGGATGCTATGTACCAAGATCTGAATGGCAAAATTGAGGCTATCAATCTCCACATGAAGAAGCTGGATACTCAGGTAGCCCAAACAGCGGAGTCGGTAAAAAGGCAAGAAGGTTTCCTACCGGCTAAGACTGAGACTAACCCAAGGCTCCATGTCAATGCCATCACTGTGGGGGATAGGAAAGAGGTGTTTGAAGCTTGTGGAAAGGATCCAGAGGAGGTAGAAGTCGTGGAGCTTGATGAAAACACGATTTTGGGGACAGATGAGATCCTGTCGATCGACAGGACCGGTATGTGTCGATCGACAGAGTGTTACGCACTCGGTGACACATCTGACAGGAAGTCTCCTGTCGATCGACACAAATCTTATGTCGATCGACACGCTACCCAGAACAGCCCACCTTTTTCAAAACCATCAGTCAAGGCAGAGGAAAGGGTCTACAAGCCCAAGCTTCCGTATCCACGAGCTGTTAGCATCAGATCACCAGAGGAAAAGAGGAGACATGCTCAACCACAGCTAAGGAGTTTGCAAAAGATAACAAATCCAGGGATGTTCATGATTCCTTGCTCAATCAAAGGTATGAAATTTAAAAATTCTCTTTGTGACACTGGAGCTAACGTAAATGTTATGTCTGAGTCTGTGGCAAGGAAGCTAGGGATTAAGGATCTGCAACCTTCGAAGATCTCTATCACACTGCCAGATTCTTCCTCACCACGTTCGAAAGGGTTCATTCCTGACTTGATGCTTCAAGTAGGAGATTCTCTGGTTCCGGTGGATTTTCACCTTATGGAGACGAAGGATGATAGGGAAAGACCGTTGATCCTGGGGTCATCATTCCTAGCCACAGTGGGTGCGATTGTGGATTTTCCCAATCAGAGAATCTCTTTCTCCAAGATCAACAAGGATGTCTTCTACCCCTCAGCTCGGTTTGAGAAGAACTCTTGTCTGACTGTCACAAATGAAGAAGAGTCGAGTTCAGACCTTGGAGATGACACGAAGACGATCCTCTGTGCACCACCCTTGACTTCTCCACCCTCTTTGAGCTCTAATGGAGACTTGGCTGAACCCAAAGTGAAGCGAAAGAAGCGATCCACACCTTTCTCCAAATTCCGAATCATCATCCCCTTCGAGGTGAGGGAGAAAGGAGAGGCAGTGGTTCAAGAGATGCTGAACACCACCATGAAGCTTTTTCCTGGTATTGTTTCTTGGATGCCTGGAGCTGGAGAGCGATCAAATGCAAGGCTATTAAAGGATGAGCGAGACAAACGACCCCTCAAAGATCCACCAAAAGCCTTAGTCCTGACACAGTCGAGCTAATGACTGAAAACAAGCGCTTAGTGGGAGGCAACCCACTGGTAAGTCTAAGTATTTTTCGTTTTTTTGATTTTGTTTACTAACTTTTAGTTTTGTTTTTATTTCATAAAAAAAAAAAAAAAAAAAAAAAAAAAAAAAAAAAAAAACAGAGGAGACGAGCAGAGACCTGTGTGTCGATCGACACACATCACTCGTGTCGATCGACACACCCTATAGAGGTAAGTTCTCGTTCTCTTTTTCATTGGTGTTTTGTTTTGTTTTCTTTTCTTTCTAAGCTCATGATTTAACAACACTGGGGACAGTGTTGGTTAAGTCTGGGGGAGAAAACTACTAACGTGTTTCTTTTTATTTTGGTTATTTTGAGTCAAATTTTTGTTTTATTGAATCAAAATTTGTTAGAAACGACCCTTCTCTTGGTTTGTTGGATTGTCTGTGCCAGCATGTGACCATTCTTCCAAGATCGGTTTCAGAGTCAGACTAATGGGAAATCTAAGGCTGACCAGTTGACTAGAGACGTCTGCTATTTCCGGTATAATCCGCCAAGTCAGAGCTACTGCACGGATCTCTTTGTGATTGATGTCCATAGGGCTTGACTCCTCATTCATACCTGACATGTGCAACCCCCGTTGAAAGTAATGGTACTCCTCTCCCTCTATTCATCTAAGAAAAAATAAAATCATTTGTGTTAGGATTTGGGTAAAATGATAGCTTTTGCGTACAAGATGAGGAATAAAATCCAGTGAGTCTGTACTCGAGAGGTGATCACCCAGCTCAAAAGCAGCAGTCTGAGTCCCGTAAAACGGATGAAGAAGACGAGCAATCTCACGAACCTGTCTCCTAACAAGGAACAATAGTAGTGAGTCACGACCCTGTCTCCTAACAAGGAACAACATTAGTGAAATATGCACTGCTTTGAGTTCAGCAATCATAAAAATTAGGAATAGAAAACAAAATAAGTCTGGGGGAGAGGAGAAATACCAAGTGTTGTATAGGTTGATTTGTCATGGTATAGTCTGGGAATGAGTCTAGAAGGTTCTTGGCTTTGAGATCATTCAGACCAAGCTATGAAGACTAACGGATTATGCTGTGAAGTGGTGGATGGATTTGGAAGGCTGCGAAAGTCTGCAGAGAAGTACATGGTGGTCTGATTTTGGTTGATTCTGGATTATGTGGTTCACTAGATGGAAGGGTCAGTTCATTGCTCCAAGGGAAGGTAAGTTTCTGTGTTTTCAAACCTCTTTCACATTCTTGGTTTATGTTTTGCTTGAGGGCAAGCAAAGACTAAGTCTGGGGGAGTTGATATATCATGGTTTTTACCCACTTTCAACCATGATATAAGTCTTTTTTATAGAGTCTTTTTAGTGTTTCTCGAGTGTTTTATAGTCTTTGTAGGTCAATGATCGATTGGACCCTAATGGGAGTTTTTGGAGCATTTTGGAGCATCAAGGAAAGAAGATTTGAACAAAAGAATTCCAGCAGAGTCCCTGTCGATCGACAGGGTTCACTCCTGTCGATCGACACGGGGCTGTCTGTGAAGAACAGTTCCGAACAGTCAGAAGTTTGGCACTCGTTGAAGCCCTTTCCACCGACGGATCGAGCTGAGATTTTGACACAAGCTAGAGAAGCGAGTTAGCTTTCATTTGAAAGCAATTTGAGGCAATTCCAACGGTGCGATCGAAAGTTATGAAGGTTTTAGTGAAGACATGTCGGTCTGGCTAGAAGATGTCAAGCTTGAAGAATTTCCTTTTTTGCCCAAAAAGCCCAGAAGTTTACAGAAAAAGCCCAATCCGATTTTTACACATTATATGTAGTTTTCCCTTAGGTTTTTATGTGGAACATCTTGTTTTTAACTTAGACTTTGAGAGAGAGAGCTTTGAGGGAGATTTCTACAGGGTTTTCAAACCCCTTTTTCTGTATCTCTAACTCTATTTTATCTATGCAATCTTATTCTTTCATTATGATTTCATCATCTATGTCTGAGTAGTTTGCTTGTTAGGTTGTGGGAATTCTAAGGTTTTGATGAGAAATTGTTAGGAATCTAAATCTGTTAGGGTTTATCTTCTGGTTCTTCATCTAGATTGTTTCCAATGCTAGATCTAGCCTGTACACCTAGAATCTAGATCTTAGGTTGTTTAATAGACACGGAAGTGTTATTAATAACTTGAACTAGTCTTAGATGAGCAGAATTACCTCTTCGCAAAGGAATTTGGTTTAGGGATTCTGTGAACAATTGAACCTGAATGTTAATGCTTGACTTGATTCTCTAGGTTTGCAAAGGAATTTGGAATTTAGGTTTCTAGTCATAGATAGTCTCTGCAACGGAAGTTGATTGGCTTTACCTTCGTATTTGAGTTCTAGAACGGTGCCTAATCAAACCCTGACAGTAGTTTATCCTTGATTTCGATTCATACCTGAAGAATTACCCATTGCCTAACTCTTTTGTCTCATTGATTACTTGATATTAAACCATCTTTTGCTTGTTTTGTTTTGATTCTCGCATTACATTTATATTACTTAGCTTAGCATAATTCGAATACTTAGATTGATTGTGTAATTCTTTTCCCTGTGGATTCGATCCCTAAGTACTACGAGGATCTCTTAATTTGAGAGAGTAGCTCAGGGTAAATTTGAGCATATCAAATTTTGGCGCCGTTGCCGGGGATTAGATTTCACCATTCGATTATTGTTAGTAGAATTTTGTCTAAGTTTTTTTTATTTTTGTTTATTTTACTTACTTTTTCTTTTCTTTGTTTTGTTTTGTGTGTTTCAGGATGGTTAATCCGCTAGTGCTTATCAGAGGTGATGATGGGTTCTATCAGGACACTGAGGGTCGCAGACGCAATGCTCAGGGTCAGAGACTAGATGAGAATGGGGTGATACAAGAGGAACAGCAGGTTGTACAACGACAAGAGCCAGCAGCTGCTGCGCGTGGGCGTACTCTGGGAGAGTATAATAGGCCCGATGAGTTCTATGCCAACAGGGCAGCAATCCGACCTCCTGCTTTCCAGAGGAGTGATTTTGAGCTAAAGCCAGCCTACTTCTCACTAGTTGCTCAGCACCCATTCCATGGCCTATCTTCTGAGCACCCCATGGACCACATAGAGAGGTTCGAGGACTTGGCATCCAGCATCAAGGCAAATGGAGTGTCCAGCGACTACCTTTTCTGCAAGCTGTTCCCTTACTCTCTAGCTGGGGAAGCATCTTACTGGCTGAAGCAGCTGGAGCCAGGCTCGCTGACTACTTGGGCGGACACCAAGAATGCTTTCCTCAATAACTTCTTTGATGAGGCGAGATCAGAGGATCTAAGGACCAAGATCTCCACCTTCAAACAGGGACCGACTGAGGCATTCAAGGATTCTTGGACTCGATTCAAGTCTTACCAGAGAGCTTGCCCTCATCACGGGTTCAGTGATGTTCAGCTGCTGGGCATTTTCTTCAGAGGGATTGACTGGAGGTATCAGGTGGCCCTCGATTCAGCTAGCAATGGGAACTTCAACACCAGGTATCCGGAAGATGCACTGATTCTCATTGATAACTTGGCGTCTAGCAACAGTGCAAAGAATGCAGATTTCGAGAGGAAAAAGCTGGGGGGAGACGTGGATGGTAGCCAAATCGCTGAGGTTAGGGCTAAGCTGGATTCTGTACACAATCTGCTAGTAGAGAAGGATGTCAACTACATTGGTGGGGCTGGCTATCAGGGTCAAAGGTTTGGGAATCAGCAAGGGTTTCAGAAGCCGTGTCAGAGCAACTACCAGAGGAACTATGGTTCTTCGTCTTACCAGACACCTCCTGCTCAGGCTACAGATAGAGAGATGAAATCCATGCTAGAGCAGATCCTAGAGGGTCAACAGAAGATGACCGTGAGCTTTAATGGGAAGATGGATGCTATGTACCAAGATCTGAATGGCAAAATTGAGGCTATCAATCTCCACATGAAGAAGCTGGATACTCAGGTAGCCCAAACAGCGGAGTCGGTAAAAAGGCAAGAAGGTTTCCTACCGGCTAAGACTGAGACTAACCCAAGGCTCCATGTCAATGCCATCACTGTGGGGGATAGGAAAGAGGTGTTTGAAGCTTGTGGAAAGGATCCAGAGGAGGTAGAAGTCGTGGAGCTTGATGAAAACACGATTTTGGGGACAGATGAGATCCTGTCGATCGACAGGACCGGTATGTGTCGATCGACAGAGTGTTACGCACTCGGTGACACATCTGACAGGAAGTCTCCTGTCGATCGACACAAATCTTATGTCGATCGACACGCTACCCAGAACAGCCCACCTTTTTCAAAACCATCAGTCAAGGCAGAGGAAAGGGTCTACAAGCCCAAGCTTCCGTATCCACGAGCTGTTAGCATCAGATCACCAGAGGAAAAGAGGAGACATGCTCAACCACAGCTAAGGAGTTTGCAAAAGATAACAAATCCAGGGATGTTCATGATTCCTTGCTCAATCAAAGGTATGAAATTTAAAAATTCTCTTTGTGACACTGGAGCTAACGTAAATGTTATGTCTGAGTCTGTGGCAAGGAAGCTAGGGATTAAGGATCTGCAACCTTCGAAGATCTCTATCACACTGCCAGATTCTTCCTCACCACGTTCGAAAGGGTTCATTCCTGACTTGATGCTTCAAGTAGGAGATTCTCTGGTTCCGGTGGATTTTCACCTTATGGAGACGAAGGATGATAGGGAAAGACCGTTGATCCTGGGGTCATCATTCCTAGCCACAGTGGGTGCGATTGTGGATTTTCCCAATCAGAGAATCTCTTTCTCCAAGATCAACAAGGATGTCTTCTACCCCTCAGCTCGGTTTGAGAAGAACTCTTGTCTGACTGTCACAAATGAAGAAGAGTCGAGTTCAGACCTTGGAGATGACACGAAGACGATCCTCTGTGCACCACCCTTGACTTCTCCACCCTCTTTGAGCTCTAATGGAGACTTGGCTGAACCCAAAGTGAAGCGAAAGAAGCGATCCACACCTTTCTCCAAATTCCGAATCATCATCCCCTTCGAGGTGAGGGAGAAAGGAGAGGCAGTGGTTCAAGAGATGCTGAACACCACCATGAAGCTTTTTCCTGGTATTGTTTCTTGGATGCCTGGAGCTGGAGAGCGATCAAATGCAAGGCTATTAAAGGATGAGCGAGACAAACGACCCCTCAAAGATCCACCAAAAGCCTTAGTCCTGACACAGTCGAGCTAATGACTGAAAACAAGCGCTTAGTGGGAGGCAACCCACTGGTAAGTCTAAGTATTTTTCGTTTTTTTGATTTTGTTTACTAACTTTTAGTTTTGTTTTTATTTCATAAAAAAAAAAAAAAAAAAAAAAAAAAAAAAAAAAAAAAAACAGAGGAGACGAGCAGAGACCTGTGTGTCGATCGACACACATCACTCGTGTCGATCGACACACCCTATAGAGGTAAGTTCTCGTTCTCTTTTTCATTGGTGTTTTGTTTTGTTTTCTTTTCTTTCTAAGCTCATGATTTAACAACACTGGGGACAGTGTTGGTTAAGTCTGGGGGAGAAAACTACTAACGTGTTTCTTTTTATTTTGGTTATTTTGAGTCAAATTTTTGTTTTATTGAATCAAAATTTGTTAGAAACGACCCTTCTCTTGGTTTGTTGGATTGTCTGTGCCAGCATGTGACCATTCTTCCAAGATCGGTTTCAGAGTCAGACTAATGGGAAATCTAAGGCTGACCAGTTGACTAGAGACGTCTGCTATTTCCGGTATAATCCGCCAAGTCAGAGCTACTGCACGGATCTCTTTGTGATTGATGTCCATAGGGCTTGACTCCTCATTCATACCTGACATGTGCAACCCCCGTTGAAAGTAATGGTACTCCTCTCCCTCTATTCATCTAAGAAAAAATAAAATCATTTGTGTTAGGATTTGGGTAAAATGATAGCTTTTGCGTACAAGATGAGGAATAAAATCCAGTGAGTCTGTACTCGAGAGGTGATCACCCAGCTCAAAAGCAGCAGTCTGAGTCCCGTAAAACGGATGAAGAAGACGAGCAATCTCACGAACCTGTCTCCTAACAAGGAACAATAGTAGTGAGTCACGACCCTGTCTCCTAACAAGGAACAACATTAGTGAAATATGCACTGCTTTGAGTTCAGCAATCATAAAAATTAGGAATAGAAAACAAAATAAGTCTGGGGGAGAGGAGAAATACCAAGTGTTGTATAGGTTGATTTGTCATGGTATAGTCTGGGAATGAGTCTAGAAGGTTCTTGGCTTTGAGATCATTCAGACCAAGCTATGAAGACTAACGGATTATGCTGTGAAGTGGTGGATGGATTTGGAAGGCTGCGAAAGTCTGCAGAGAAGTACATGGTGGTCTGATTTTGGTTGATTCTGGATTATGTGGTTCACTAGATGGAAGGGTCAGTTCATTGCTCCAAGGGAAGGTAAGTTTCTGTGTTTTCAAACCTCTTTCACATTCTTGGTTTATGTTTTGCTTGAGGGCAAGCAAAGACTAAGTCTGGGGGAGTTGATATATCATGGTTTTTACCCACTTTCAACCATGATATAAGTCTTTTTTATAGAGTCTTTTTAGTGTTTCTCGAGTGTTTTATAGTCTTTGTAGGTCAATGATCGATTGGACCCTAATGGGAGTTTTTGGAGCATTTTGGAGCATCAAGGAAAGAAGATTTGAACAAAAGAATTCCAGCAGAGTCCCTGTCGATCGACAGGGTTCACTCCTGTCGATCGACACGGGGCTGTCTGTGAAGAACAGTTCCGAACAGTCAGAAGTTTGGCACTCGTTGAAGCCCTTTCCACCGACGGATCGAGCTGAGATTTTGACACAAGCTAGAGAAGCGAGTTAGCTTTCATTTGAAAGCAATTTGAGGCAATTCCAACGGTGCGATCGAAAGTTATGAAGGTTTTAGTGAAGACATGTCGGTCTGGCTAGAAGATGTCAAGCTTGAAGAATTTCCTTTTTTGCCCAAAAAGCCCAGAAGTTTACAGAAAAAGCCCAATCCGATTTTTACACATTATATGTAGTTTTCCCTTAGGTTTTTATGTGGAACATCTTGTTTTTAACTTAGACTTTGAGAGAGAGAGCTTTGAGGGAGATTTCTACAGGGTTTTCAAACCCCTTTTTCTGTATCTCTAACTCTATTTTATCTATGCAATCTTATTCTTTCATTATGATTTCATCATCTATGTCTGAGTAGTTTGCTTGTTAGGTTGTGGGAATTCTAGGGTTTTGATGAGAAATTGTTAGGAATCTAAATCTGTTAGGGTTTATCTTCTGGTTCTTCATCTAGATTGTTTCCAATGCTAGATCTAGCCTGTACACCTAGAATCTAGATCTTAGGTTGTTTAATAGACACGGAAGTGTTATTAATAACTTGAACTAGTCTTAGATGAGCAGAATTACCTCTTCGCAAAGGAATTTGGTTTAGGGATTCTGTGAACAATTGAACCTGAATGTTAATGCTTGACTTGATTCTCTAGGTTTGCAAAGGAATTTGGAATTTAGGTTTCTAGTCATAGATAGTCTCTGCAACGGAAGTTGATTGGCTTTACCTTCGTATTTGAGTTCTAGAACGGTGCCTAATCAAACCCTGACAGTAGTTTATCCTTGATTTCGATTCATACCTGAAGAATTACCCATTGCCTAACTCTTTTGTCTCATTGATTACTTGATATTAAACCATCTTTTGCTTGTTTTGTTTTGATTCTCGCATTACATTTATATTACTTAGCTTAGCATAATTCGAATACTTAGATTGATTGTGTAATTCTTTTCCCTGTGGATTCGATCCCTAAGTACTACGAGGATCTCTTAATTTGAGAGAGTAGCTCAGGGTAAATTTGAGCATATCAACGCACTGTGTGTCCTGAGAGTGGGAAGGGCTGGAGCATACCGAGAACTGGATGGACAGCGGTCCTGAAGGTGAAGGGGTATGATATACTTTGAGAGCTCAAAGGGTGATGATCCTGAGAGCGGAGTGTTGTATATAGATATGAGTATGAGCAATAGTATCTGTAATGTGGTTGTAAGCATAAGACTGGATGAACTTCGGGGATCGGGAGTGGATCTCAGGTGGTGCTGACCGGCTTGGGGTCAGGATTGCAGCCGTGGTGAGACGGTGCAATGGGGCTAGTGTGAGCCTAGTAGAGCTCGGAGATCAGGTGTGATCACGAGTGGTGTTGGCCGAGGGCCAGGAGTGTGTGGTGGATGTCGAGTCTTGGGTGTAACTTACATTTAGAACTTCGTTCGGACAACCGTGGTAGCATATGTAGCGCCGGTGGTCGTACATGTTCTTGTTTGATTGTTGTGCGATTATTTGGTCCAATTCAGGGTCAACCGTTGGTCGTGCATGTTCTTGTTTGATTGTTGGGCGATCAACGGGCAGCCCTAATCCGGACCAAGGGGCGTTACATCGTTGATGTTCCCGGGAGAATCTGGTCGGGTTTTAGGCGGAAGTGTTAGCCTTAGGGAGACGGAGTCGCGTGATTCGGGGTCGAATCCGTGTTAGTGGGGGAAAATTGTAACGCCCGTGAACCAAAAAGTAGATTTTTGGTGGGTGTCGATCGACACAGGGTGTGTCGATCGACACGAGTGGAAATTAGACCGACATGTTCGGTTTAATTATTCGGTTTGGCGGGCCGGTTTAGGGAAACCCTAGGGTTGATATAAAAAGGCGTGAGCAGTCGATTTTGAGGGTTTTTGGCCGAAAATCAGAGAGAAACCAGAAGGTTTGGGGAGAACTTTCATAATCAGAGGAATTGAGAGAGAATTGGAGTGTTCTTGAGGAGGATTGATCTCGAGAGGTGTTAGAACGCAAAGGGGATTGTTGATGGGTGGATTTCGGATCTGGGAGAACAAAATCAGTGGCTGGTTCGAGTCGTTCTTCGCGTTCTTCATCTTTTCAATCCGAAATCGAGGTGAGTGCATGACCGTAGGCTTACATAAGTCTAAGGAATGAGTAGAATGCGATTACTTGTTGGATTTTGTGTGTTTTGTGAATGGAATTGTGCAGGAGACTCGATGAATCGCGACGGATTCGAGCCATGAGAGGATAGGCTTGTTTCTGGGTTTTGCGATGTCGTGTCGATCGACAGCAGGGTGGTGTGTCGATCGACACGGGGTTGTATGTCGATCGACACCTAGTGGTTGTGTCGATCGACACGGGCTGTGTATCGACCGACACCTAGAGGTTGTGTCGATCGACACAGGGTTCCTGGATTAGTTCGTGTTTGATTGTTTTCGTGAAGGCTTGTGTATGCTCATCTTGGTATTGTATCTTTTGTTTATGCTTGTGTATAAATAGTCTGTAGACGGGATGACCGCGTTGCTGAGTATTTATGATAATACTCACGCAACTCTTTTTGCCATGTGTTGCAGGTAAAGAGAAAATATGATCGTGGAATCATGGCCAGGAAGAGGAGATGATCTAGGGTCTCGCTTGTATGGTTGGATTGTTAGAATTGCTAGGGTGCTAGTGAATTCTGAACTTGTTGTCATTGGATTTATTCTGGAATTTGATTGAATTGAACTGGATTAGTAATTTAATAAAGTATGAGATTTATTGAATTGGAATTTGTTGTTGATTGATTATTGTTGTTTTCCGCATGTTGAGATTGGATCGTTGAGCATTATCATTCGTGATAATGATAATCCGGGTTTTAAGTTAGAAATTTTTTAAATTTTTGGATCGGGTCTTTTCATTTTTTATATGAAATAATATCTTTTTCCGTTTGTTAGCATTAATTTTATTTTCATTAATAACATTGACAATAAATTCATTTACAATTCAATTACCAAAAAACAATTGAATTGGTCATTATATCCAATTTTATAACGTAATAACCAAGTAAGATTTTGTCGTTTCTAAAAGTTTCTTCATATCTATTGATATTGTAGTGTCGACTTTGTCGTGAACAAATTGCACCAAACTACTACTACTGTGTGTGCAAATTCATTCAAAGTTTGAAAAATTGACAAAACAAAACACGACATATTATTATCAGCTGTGTCCAATATCCATTTGGTTAAACCCATGTGAATTATTCTATTTTTGAATAACAATATCTAAAATGAAAATATCTACTATGGATAATATTGTATGGTTTGTTTTTGATTTTTTTTTTGCATTTTAATTAAATATCTTTTAATCGAATAGATCTTAGATCAATATTATTTTTTGCTAAATTCAATAGTAAATTTGGATATGTAGATTAAATAATTTTTTTTAATTTTACGTAAATTATGAAAAGATTCATATTGATATTTAATTATTTTATAATTTTACATATAAAATATGAAGTTTACTATAGAAATAGAATTGACTTAAGAAAATAGTTAAAGAGTACTTATTTTGTTAAATAAATATGTGTACCTCATATTTATTTGAATTGTATCATAAGTATAAATTTTGTTAAATTTGGATTGTGTGAATATCTTATGTAGAATTTAGAATACAAAAAGACTTACAAAATTTTTTAAACCATTAAAATATATAAACATAAATTTTATAATAAAACACGGATTAAAATTGTTTTTTTGTTACTTTCAAATTAAATAATATTTTTGTTACTTTCAAATTGGTTTGTGTTAAAAAAAATTTCAAAACAATAATTATATTTGTTGTTATAAATTTGGAAAGTTTTTTTAATAAAACATATCTATTGTTATAATTATTATTGAATGTAATAAATACAAACAAAGAGAAGGAAAATAACTTAAAAGAATATATAGTTTAATATAAAATAAAAATTTCAAGTAAAAGAATTTTTTTGGAGATTATGAAAACTTTATTTTTTGATAAATTAATAAAATAGTATAGTCTCAGCATTATTAATTTATAGAGTTTCTACTGTATATTATTTATAAATTTAAGATAAAATCTTTTTAAAAATTAGTGGACTATCTCTAATTTTTTTGGGTATACTATAGGCTTGAATGTATTAAAGGTGAATTCACTAAAATTTTGGAGTTGTTAAATATTTTAAAATGGAGATCCAAAAAAAAGTTTATTAAAGGTGATAATCTAATAATCATGTTAATAAGATTTAATATTTTTAATATTTTACATAATAACAAAGAGACAATTGTAAAAATGTCAATTTTGGTATTCATTTTACAAAAATGCCACTATGTATTGTCTATTTGCAGAAATGTCACAAATTATAAATTTAAAATTATAAATCCTAAAAAATGTTTTGACCTCTAACAAACCTTAAATCTTCAAAACTAAACTCTAATTCAACATAATTAACCAAACATAAATAATATAGTGAATAAATAATTTTGAAAAAGTGGTATTTTTGCAAAGATTTAGAAAATGTAACATTTAAAAAAAAACATTTTAAAAATGATATTTCTAAAAAAAATTTAATAAAGAAACGAATTTTATATATCTAAAGAACTATTATTAATTAAAAGTTGGTTAATTAATAGGCTAATTATATTAGTTTAATTAGTGGGTTAAATTGAAGAAAAATTAAACGGCCAAATATTTGAAAGAGTTTTGCCATGTTATATTTAAAAATTATTATATTATAATATATTTTAGGAGAATAAATATGAAAAAGATATATTAATTTTTTTTTTAAATCAATTGTGAAATACTATATAAGGGATTATATGTGTTCATGTTTATATATGTCAATATTTTGTATTTTCTGTTTCTTACACTAATCATCGTGATTCGTGGACAACATCACACTAACCCAGGAAGCTGTTTACGTATATTTTTTTCGTTTTATATACTACTATACTACAAACTACAATTTTTTATTTTTTTGATAAAACTAATTAATTATATTATTTTAAACAGTTTATATATTCTCTTATTTAATTTTTTATGTTACTATCATTACTCTCTTTTTCAGTTAAAACATCTTTTTCATTCAATACGGAAAAACATCACAAATTACTTAAGTATAATACTGAAATATTTTCATATAAATTAATAAAACATTTTCCTACAAAGAAATATATCAGTGGTGTCCTTTATAAAAAAAAAAAATATATATATATATATATTCAGTGGTGTCAAATTAAAAACAAACAGAAGAGACAAGAAATATGGGCTAGTTTATTTGAGAAATCTTTTTTGGTGAGAGCGAGCAAAATAAATTAAAATATTGGAGGGATTAGATTTCGCCACGCTGGACATTTCACTAATCGAGTCCGTTGAATGTATCACACCAATATGAGCCGTTGATTTGTGGTTACTACTTTTTATACAAAAAATAAATAAAGAAGATAATGGGAAGCAACAAAGTCGAGAAGATAGAGAGAGATGGAGAGAAATAGAGAAGCTCGAAGAGTGCCCATGGCGGCCACCGGAAATGGCTTTTCTAGACGGAGACATCGAGCCGGAAGTTGCAGAGACTCTCCAGGTTTTGGTTCTTTTTCTCTTCTCGATTTCTTCAGATCTGGGAGAAATCACTCGATCTCTGATTTTTTTTTTGGTTACAGAGGAGGAAATTCCGGTGGAGTTTCCGGAGGCGGCGAGGTTAAGAGATCGAGGAGAGAGTACGAAGAAGGATCGAGATCGAGAACAGGATAGAGATAGAGAGAGGGAAAGAGAAAAGGAAAGGGGGAGAGATCGGTTGAATAATAACCGGAGCAAAAGGAGAAGAGGAGAACGAGTGATTATGATGCAAGGTAATATGGACGACGACGACGACGACGATACCTCCGATGAGAGTGTCAACGATGATGAGGAATATGACGAAGGACCACCGTCGTCGATGAAGATGCTAACACCGGCGAGTAATAGTCTCCCCACATCGTCGTTGATAAATCATCGTAACGGTTTAATCGGTAATCTCCACCATCAGAGAAAGAGTTTTCCTCCGACGAAAGTTTTCAGATCGTCTCCTCTGGTATCTTCATGGAAAGCCACCGACGAGATGATCGGCGTGTCGGTTCCTAGAAAAGCACGGTCAGGTAGAGAGGTGGAAAAAATTGCATTATCCACACAGTTCTTTTAGCTTGATCTTCTAATTTCGAGATTTTGTGTGTGTGTGTGTGTTTTTTTTTGGGGGCTAAGATTGTGTGTTTACTGTTACAGCATCCACTAAGAGATCACATGAGTCTTGGACATCGAGTGGAGGAGTTTTCACTTCCGGAGAGCAAATCCACCGGCAAATATCAACGTCTCCGGCTAGAGCAAGTCCAGCTTCTTTGTTAGCTCCTCCGTCTCCATCTAACGTTTTAGTCCGGAAGAAGATGGTCAGTCTCTCTCTGATTTCATCTTCATCTTCCTCTTTCTTCCGTTTATTGGACTGATTGTTTATTTTTTGAAGACTCCTGGGCCAAAACAGAAGCAGCTTCTACCCAAGTCTCCGGTGGCTGCACAAGACGAAATCGAGATCGAGATTGCCGAGGTATTGTACGGAATGATGAGGCAACCTCAAGGACTATCTAAAAAAGGGAATGATTCCGGTGAGATCGGTAGTAATAATGACTCCTCTGCGAAACCAATGGCACATTCTAGCTCGTCTAATGTGTCGGCGATCGGTAAGTATCATCTCCGTTCACTTGACGAACAATCTGTTAAATCTGATCTTCATGCTCAATTCTTAAAGTTTCTATGGTTTTCTGCAGCTCCTAAGAGAAAGAGACCACGACTTGTTAAGTACGAAGAAGAGAACATCAATACCGTAAAGGCCGAAAAAAAAACAGAGAGAGAAAGTAATCCGTCGTTAGATTTGAGCTACACGGCGGCTGAACAACCGGAGAAGAAAGAGGAAAAACCATCACCGGAAATGGAATCTTTAACTGGGATTAGATCCGATGGTGGCGATGTGACAATCACGTTAAGAGTTAAAGCGTAAGCATACAAAAGAATCTGCTCCTTATCTGTTCATCTCTCTGTATTTCCTTTTTATAATCTTTTATTTATTTTTTTAAATCAGGAGTCTGCCTACATCGGAAAAGGAGCAGATTGATATAAATCTAATGGTAGGTGTGAAATAAATTAATTTATCCGTTTTTTTTAATAATTACAAAAAAAAACTAAATTTTTTGTAACATTTTCCAGACACAACCACAAACGAGATCTTCTCCGGGGAGAGATAGTGATGATATTGAATGTGTGACGACAGAAGCTAAACCTAAAGTCACGATTGTGGAATCAGTGAGTGGGTCCTACTATTTCTTTAATTTTAGTAATGGCGACAATGGAGATATCCATTAATGATTGAGCTTTCTTTTCCACTTTTTTTTTTTAATTCCATATGGTTTGATATTTTTATATATACATAGGAAATAAAGCCTCTCCTAGAGATTAAAGAAGATAAGAGCAAGGAAGATTTGATTGTGGAGCTTGAAGATAGGAATCCTAGAACGGAGGCAGAAAGTAAAACCCAGAAATCAGTGAGAAACTGTGAACTTAAACTCGATCTTGAGATATCTGACTCAGATACTGCTCCTTTGAGTGCAAACAAGCACCATGTTCCAAAGCAGACACGGGAACAATTATCCAGTTCTGAAAAAGCAGGTAAATTCTGTTTCTTGAGTTTTTTCCCCATGAGTTATTGTTCTACTTTGGGCATTTTTATTAACTTGGATCTCTTCCCCCTCTCTCTCTCTCTTTTTCCAGTTCAAGCTAATCCTTTGCCTCTACATATGTCAATACCGGGCTGGCCTGGCGGGATTCCTACAATGGGGTATGTTTGGCTAATTTTAGCAATAAATTTGTAACCTTCTTTTGGTATTTTTCCATTTTCCCCTTGAATATAATGAAGTTTGTTCTACTCTGGTTAGATACTTGGGACCTACACAGGGTGTTATGCCTGCAGATGCCAGCTCCTTACCATCCACAACAATGCAGGTGATTAAAATTTCTCTTATTGCTCAATCCAGTTATGAATTTACCTTCTTCTTTTTTCTTCTGATCTTGTTCTTGTGCAACAGCCTCCGCATTTGTTTTTTAATCAACCGAGGACAAAGAGATGTGCAACTCACTGTTATATCACTCGAAATATTCATTATCATCAGCAACTCACGAAAATGAATCCCTTCTGGCCTGCAGCAGCAGGATCAGCCCCGTTGTACGGGTCAAAGGCCTGCAATCTTAGTCTCATGCCTTCTGCAGAGTTGGAGGGGAGCGTTTTACCCGATAAAAGCTCTCAAACTACACCTAATAGCTTATCAGATACATCCCAAAGGAAGCAAATATTAATCCAGCAAGCTCTGCCTCCAGGAGCTGGTAACACCATCTTGGTAAGTTTATTGTGTTTGCTTCTACCGAAATTTTCATTCCATGTATCTTTCACTTGGACTTCTGAGGTTTGATTGGTGTTTTCTTTGGTTTTGTTTCATTGTAGCATGGCCCCGCATTTATTTTCCCCTTGGGCCAGCAACCTCATGCAGCTGCTGCAATAGCTGCCGCGTCTGCCAGGCCTCCTAACACCGGCAACACAGTTGTTTCATCTGGTGCAACGGCTGCTTCAGCATCCATGAATTGTTCTGCATCGGCAACTCCAGCGGGTGCTACAACAATGAGCTTCAGCTACCCAAATATGCCAAGCAATGAAACTCAGTACCTGGCTATCTTGCAGAACAATGGGTATCCATTTCCAGTCCCGGCGCATGCTGGAGCACCACCTGCTTATAGAGGAGTTTCTGGGCAGCCTTTACCATTCTTTAATGGTTCATTCTATTCCTCTCAAATGGTCCACACTCCACATCTTCAGCCACATCCGCAATCCGGTCAAGGGCAACAGAGCCATGCTCCCAGCAACCAGAATACAAATGTTTCCACTGGTTCCACGGCAGCGCAAAAGCATCTCCAGAACCAACAACGAAGGCCCCCGGTAAATTCACAAGGATTTCCTACTCAGAAAATTCAGTCTCAGCCCAGAGAAAAAGCAACTCAACACAGTGAAACTGCAGGAGAAGATAGCCCATCCACTGCTGATAGCCGAGGCTCTCGTTCCAATGTTGCATATGGCCAAAACTTTGCTATGCCGATGCAACCAGGCAACATGGGCTTGATCGGCTCTGCACCCTCAAGCGGCGGAGTGGTCAGCTCCTCCAACAATAATGGTGAAAAGAAACCAGAACAGCAGGGATCAAAGGCGGGTGCAGAAGCCATGCAATCTCAGCCTTATGCAATGACCTTTGCCACTTTCAGTGGTGGTCTGAACATGCCGCCATCTATTGCTCAAAATCATGCTATATACCATGGTGTTCCAGAAACATCAAGGCAAGGGTATCATCAAATGATGGCAGCTGCTGTTGCTGCTCAGGCAGCTAAACAGAAAATGAATTATAGTTCTCCGGAAAATGGAACTGGGTCTGTTGCTGCTGCTAATGCCACAGAGGAACGGAAGACAACGGGGGCAAATGGGAAAATAACAACTCTGGGTGTTGGGCAGTCTATTGCTTTCTCTAGCAAACAAGATTCAGCTGATTTATCTGCTTCTGCGGGCAGTATCATTGATAGCTCAGCTCGGTTGCTCAACCCTGGCTCTGCTCAGCCCTGGAGTTCCAGTTCTGCACCGACCTCCCAGCAGCAGCAGCATATGCAGCGAAATCAACCTCAGCAGCAGTATAGCAATTATCTCCAGATGCAACAACAATATGCAGTTGCTGCTGCTAGAGGCAAAGGGCCAGTGACGAGTAATGCGAATGTTTTCCCGGATCACAATATTGCCACCGTCCCCTCAGTGGGAGCCAATGTTCCTAATGCTAGTTCAGGATTTCCGCAGAACCTTGTCCAGTCCGGTGGAGGCAGTCCGGCTCAGTCTCCTCAGTGGAAGAACAATTCACCCAGAGCAAACACCATGGCCCAAGCTCAGTCTCCTTCCATGCTGTCACCATCTGCTTCATCGTCCCTTAAAAATATGCAGCAGAAACAGCAAGGTCGACCCCAACAAGCACAGATATCTTTTGCACCAACCTCCAAAACTCTGCCTCCTAATTCCCCAATGCAGCAAGGACCGGGTGGTGTTAACCAGTCTCCATCACCTTCTACGTCTTCTGTCTCCAAAAGTGCCGGGGGAAGCCCAAGAACAACTTCCTCAACCTCAATGGCGAACAAAGCTGGACATGGACAAGCTTCCTCCTCTACTCTCTCGTCATCTCAGCCATCCAAGAACTCACAGTCGGCATCATCTGCAGGTGGAAGGAACAATGGTCAGTCTATTCTCGGGAATCCTCACGTTACTACCACCACCACATCAAACCCTGCTTCCAAGGCCCAGCAACAACAACAACAACACCTGCAACAAGCTCAGCATTTCTTCTCTAACCCGTATATGCAACCTCAACATCATCAGCAGCAACAGATGACTATCTCTCCTGCTAGTGGCTATTACATCCAAAAACATCAACAACAACAACAGGCAGGATCATCAGCTGCTGCAACATCTGTTACACTCTCCAGCTGTACCACCACCACGTCAGACCCAGCGAAAGCCATTAACATGAAAGGTGCAGGCAAAAACAACAACAACAACTTGCAGCATACACAGACTGCAGGGAAGACACATCAGCAGCAGCTTGTTCCTCCCGGGTTTCCGTATGTCCACGCTGTTCAAGTGAAACCTGGAGATCAGAAGCAACAAGCGGGTGAGTGAAAATTAAAACCGGAGAATCCATTCTGGGTAATTTAATCTCACCCTTCTTGGTTCCTCTAAGCCTGTGTGGTGGTGTGAGGAACGAGGTCATAACAAGTTCGTGTATCCGGTCAACACATACACACGGGTTAGGTGTTGGTCGGAAGATGAAATCTGACTGATCAGAAAAGAAACAAAACACCTCTGCACTCACCGAGCGAGCAGAGTGGGAGGAGAGATCATTACAGGGATGGTCTTGGTGTTTTGAGAAGTGTCTCCAGCTAAGTTAGTGTTTAGATTCTGACAGCAACCTGATTCAACCCCTCCACCTAAAAACCAGTAGAGAGAAAAGATCAGTGTAAGGTTAGCTTTAAAAAAAATTTATTCATTTCTTATTTTGGTTATCTAGGGTTTGTTTTTGATTGAACAAAAAGGAAAATTGTAAGCAGAACTGTTGCTGTTTGGTATGTAGCTTAGTCTTTAATTTTATTTGAGTAGAAAGAAGAGGAACCATTTTTGTGTCAAGATGATAAAGAAGTAAAAATGCATGTGGCTTAGGTATTTATGTGTATATGTATGTTTGTGCTTTGGATTTGAATGCAGAAAGTAAATAAGTAAATATGTTTTTGGATGTTTGTTTTGGTGAGTCTCGAAACTCAAAAAGACTTGTTTTGTCAAGTAAAGAAACTAGATTGTGATACATTCACGTGTGCAGTAGTACCAACTGTACAAAAGGAGGAGAATCTCTTTTTTTCCTCATCTTTTTCAGTTGGAGAAAATATTTTACTTTCAGATTAAACATCTTTTGTATTTTTGTGTGGCCCCGTTTTGAAATCTTGTTTCTAGTCTTCTAGAAGAATATCAATTCAAGTCTTTTAACTTATTTATCACATTTTTGTTTCATCTGATTGGATTATTGGAACTAATCAAACGGATCTCCGAGTAGCTATCATCTAAAATGATATTCCTAACAGTCGCACATATATATTCTTCACGTCCTTCTCAGTGAAATCAAAAATTGACAGTGAAATTTAAAGATTAAATAAAAATATAAAAGAAACAACAATGAAAAGTTGTTGACATTAGCCATAATAGCTTACACTAGTTTCAATCTAAATAAGCAGTAGCAAATTAGCAATTAATGTTTTTTTTTTTGTCGCAGTTCTTTCTTCCCACAAAACCTCCTCCATGAAATCACAGGATCAAAATAAATCTCCTGCAATCTCATAATCCCAATTCCTCCTAACCTTTTTCTATACAAAACAGTCCAACCTCAACAATGTGTCAACAAGGCAAAGTAGAGAAGAAAAAGCTGTCATTTTTTTTTATTTTTTTGGTTTTGTTGATCCTTCTTCTCAAATCTGGATAGTGTCTGTTTTGATGTCGGGAGTATAAGGAAAGATTGTGGGTGGGTTTGGGGCTTTTGATCAATTTGAATGAGTCAGAACCGCAATTTCTTTCTCTTGTTTCTTCTTCAAATGCCTCTGTGCGGTTGCTGTCACAATCTTTACGAAGAAGTTGAGGATCATGAGCCACACTATCCCGTTCCAGATCGTTGCAAAAGAAAAATCCCATTTGTTCACCTACCAACGCAAATTCAATTCAAGATTTGTTACAAAAAAAGGCCTGAATTTCATGAAGATGCTAACGAGAAACTTCGTAGTTACTAATGCGTAAAGTTTCTCAAGATAACCAAGTGTAATAGCGGAAAATTGTTTTGTTGTTTACCTTGATATGAGATGGAACAGGAGGTGGTGCATCAATATACTTTTCTTTCATGGCGTGTAGTTTGGCTGTGAGTCCAAGCAACACAGAAGCCAAACCGGGGACGTGGCTAAGTATCCAGATTAGCTCGTTCTCCATCCAATCGAGCAGTTGGTTATTACATACGCAGATGATAAAGATCGTCTCCATGAAAGAATAAAACAAAGTTATAACCATTTAGCTATTAGAACAGGTCCAGAGGGTAAAATCAATTCTATGAGACACGAGGTTCCGCACCTGTATGTGAGTTTTGATGATCGCCTTTCCGATTAAAGTTGCCAGAAAAAATTCCCAAAATGGAATCCCGAATTGTCCACACATTATTCCAGCAAGGTCAAACAAAGGATTTGGGACCTGCACTCAAATAGATTCAATGGGTAATTGTAAATCCTAGTTCAAAGTGTTGACCAAGATGCCAATAAAGTAAGGTCCTGATCATAGAATATGGTTCCCAAATATAAAAGAAAGCAAAGGATACTACATAATTGAAAAGTAAATTGGGGGATGTATACTCACCGAAGCAAGAACCAAGACAGTAAAGAAATTCAAGTGCTGCGAATGGGTTAGTAGCCAACGCTTAATCCGGTTCAGGTAAGTCGCCATGAACCCGCTATCCTCAGATGAGGAACCGTCTAGTTCTTCCATGCCATCCACTCTGCTCCCAGAAATACTTGCTGGAAAAAAATATGGAAAGCCAAAACGAAGTGAACAATCGAATTCTCTGTACGCACATTGGCAAAATATCCGTCTAGTTTTCCGTCCTTAGGTTGATAAATATAGAGAGAAGAAATATATGAACCTGCTCTTGAGATGAAATACGGAGGAAGCTCCCCGAGAGCTGTCCCGATACCCCATAAAACCGCCTCCAATTGGATTTGTGGCAATATACTAGTAAGGGGAACCCGAGATCCAGCAGCTGATATCATTAAAGGAGGACCGAACTCTGAACAAGATTTGTCAAGCCACGAGGGAACCCGTTTCAACTGTATTGTATCATATGGTGCAGATTTCAGATCAACCCGGCCACATTGTGTTGCTTTTAGAGTAAACAAAGCAATGTGAGGACCCAAATAGAGAACAAAAGTGTGAAGACCAGATCCTAGAGAAGAAAAGAAAACAGTTATAAGAATAAAGATTACGCCTTTTGTGTGATAAACAATTTTGTGTGACTAACCAAGACCAATAGAAGAAGCTACACCAAGTGCTATCCACCATAAGCCATATCGGACATACTCCAATACTTCTTCAACATGCTGAATGAACCAAAAAATACACAATTTTACGGCGAAAAAACAAACAATCCGGGCAAGTCTAGAATTTGAATTTAGAAAGCTGAAAAAATAGTTTACCTTTCCATGAGGTCCATCAACAGTTACAAGCAAAACTCCAAATCCAACTAACAAAGTGGTTATAAGCATGAACCAACCTCCATGAGCTAGCAGATACGATATCGATCGCTTAATGTATAGAACAGTCGCTTCAACAAACAACTTCAATGTATTGAAAGGTTGTGTCGTCAATGTTAGATTCTCTACTTCCTTCTCATGCTTCTCACGCAAAGCTACAAGTTTTTCAACACAAGACCCACAAATGTAAGTCTCTTAATGTCATCTAATTTGATTATCTGAAAATCTACCATCTCCAACTATATATGACTTATACTCAAATAAAACTAAATCTATGATTCAGATCTTGAAACCATAAACAAGCTTCTAATAATCCCTATTTCTCTACCCAGATCGGAACGAATTGGGATAAAAATCTAATGAACAATTAAATCAAAGGATCAAAAACGAAAACTTAAAAACCAAAAAAGGAAGAAACTTGCCTGAGATCGCAACATCAGAAGAAGAACCCATGTCTCTCTGTGTGTATCTAATTGCTTCACCAACTACAATAACTAAGTCTCAACAGAGAAAAGGAAGGATTTTGAACATGGATTCGAATGTTTTTAAGGATATCAGAACATGGGTTGGCTCTAATTCGAGATGGGCAGTCAGAGAAAACAGATTGCTTGAAACAAAAAACGATTTATTGTAAAAAGAATGATTTTTTTTTGGTTCTTCTTTGTAACGTGACGTGTGGGCTTTGGTTGAGATAAACCAACGGAACACAGATTGAGAGATCTAGTCTATGTAGAAGACAGTCAGATATGTATGTAATAAGAGATTCGAAACCAAACGCAAACGAGAAGTTTCACTGAGTTTGGTCAAAAAACTCTTGTTCGTCTAGAGTTATTGATGTAAGGTCACTGGGCTATATTTTTAAAAAGGCCCATTTCGGCCCGACCGGTTATCTGAAAGTTAAATTAGAATCCAATTTCACTCAAAAGTCAAAACCAAGGAAAAACTTTGGTCACGAGTTGTCACGACAAGAATTGGAACAAATATAAAAACCGATTAGTTCAGTGTCTAACTGTTTATTGACATTAATAGCATTATTGTAATTAGAGTTCATGTATGATATGAGTACAAAAATATTCAATATCTTATGAAATTGTGGTTTTTGGTCAACAATCAATGTAATAAATTATTCAAAACAAATCTTGGGTTTTGATTGTTTTCTTAGGATATTCGAAAACTTAGCTGGACAAACTCTAAATGTGAATCTAAAGTTCGATTTGGAATCTTAGAGTTTTCTTGATAACCCTCTACTCCAGCAGCAACAAAATATGTATTTTTTATTGTTATCAACGAAAAGAAGAAATTAGACCCAAAAAAAAAATCAGTGAAAAGAAGTAAAAATACAAAATTATCAGTATCACCATTTATCTCTATGGATTCTAGCAATTCTACTATGTTCTAAGAGAAATTTCACAAATGCCACTATAAATTGTTTATTTTCAAAAATGTTAATTCATTAAGAATTTTTCAAACATTAAACCTTAAAATCATAAATCTTAATAAAGGTTTTGACCTCTAAACAAACTCTAAACCATAAAAACTTAATCCTAACATAAAAATAGTTTACCCAAACATTAATAAGATTTTGTGTTAATGATATAATTTTAATGGTATTTTTAATTTTTTTTTTTAAATACAACATTTTTTAAAAGTGTCATTTTTAAAAATCTCTATATTTTATTGTTTACTAACTTTTACCGCGTTTTATTACTAATCGGATTTTTAGTGTCGAGACCTTTAATCCTACATAAATAAACAGAAAATTGAACTTTTTTACTTATGCCAAAACAGTGGTAGTTGTAAATAATAAGATACGAAAGAAATTAAATTGACATAAAATACATGGAAAAAAACAAAAAAATCTCTTCGGCCGTATTTAGCCAATCAAAGGATCATTGTCAAAAAAATTGGAAGGTCGAAGAGTAAATCCACCGTGAAGAGTTGGCATTACTGGAAAATCTTCTTCGTATGGAATGTGATGAAACCCAACATTGTACCACATCACTATGTCTTTGTTCTCTATCTCTCTGTTCCTGTTCTCAAAACACACAAATCAATTTTTATTTCATTTCCTTAAAAATTAAAATGATTGAACTATAAATTTGTTGATTTAACCAATTTTTTGATAAAAATACTCGGGATAAATTACTCGTCTAGATGAGAATTTTTTATTCCAATAAGTAAAAAAATACGACCAATAAGATGATTTTTCCAAAATTATTTAAAATTAGTTTACAAGCCCCAAAAAATATCCATATCCACATCTAATTGTTACCTATTCGAATAATGATTATAAATGATCAAAAGTATTTGTATCCTACTCGTATTCGGTATTATCCAATCTATGTCTTTTTGATTTCGGCACTATCCAATCTCTGTCTTTTTAATTAAGTACACTTAGCCTACATATAATATTATTTAATTTGTACATTAATAAGACCTAACATAATGAATGATTAGTTTAATTAAATCTTTGACTTATTTACCTGTTACTCCATACAGCTAAGCCATCATCTCCACGGCTCCTATCACTGTAAAACCCACCGGCCCATCTCTCTGACCGGTTATAAGCGGTTACCCAAACCGGATACTTTGTGTAAGCCGCTCTTATCTCCGGGTAATCATCGTTCGTTAAAAGCGAAGTGACCGGTAAATGCTCCGGTATCAGCCGGTAGCCAACCGTATTTCCTATTCTCGTCTTTTTTTGTGGGTTAACTATTAATAGCTCAATCGGCTCTGAGCCGAGCCGAACTCTACCGTCAGCTTCTGTTTTTGCCGTCTCTCTAACGACCGTCCAGTAACTCTTTCTCGGAGATGACGTGTTGTTAACTTCCGTTACTCTTACCGTTTTAAGTTTGGCTTTCACCAAGGAATTGCCGTTACCGTCAATGTCAAGATCTAAATAGTACGTTAGGTAATGGTCGTGGTTAACGGCGATCGTGTTCTTCGCCACTAGTGTCCCGTAAACGTTCTCTGTTATTTGATCGTTTGAAGTGTACGACGACGCTTTTACTTCCAAAACTCCAGTCAAATCCACCTATAGTAAATTGTTAAAAATATTAACCCAAAATAGATTGAAGAAAATTAGTTTTTTGTGTTCAGAGTTTAATCTTCCATTGGGACAAAATGTATTGTAGAGATCATAAGCAGAAGGTCCGGAATTCCTTCTCCACGGTATATTAAAAAAAAAAAAAAAAAAAAACCGAAAATATGAAATTAAATTTAAATAAAAAATATACTTATAAGATATTTTAGCTAAAAACAAATTGAGAAAATTAAATATTAGGCCATGTAAGCTTAAAATCTTAGTACATATTTGAGTTAGGGTTTATCATATTAAATGTATAAATAGTTTTGAGCCGTCGCTCCTATAAAAATTCATTCAAAAATAATACAGATTTATTTTGGATCTTTCATGGTATCAGAGCAAGTTGGGAACGATTCCGTTGATCGAAGGGTGGAGAGCAAGAAGGTAGAAGCATTGGTGAAGAACGTCATGTCGCCTTATGCTCTGTCCGGAAAGGATGACCCGGAGAACATCGTTACTCATGTAGTTTTCAATGGACACAACTATGATGAGTGGGCTAGGAAGATGCGCACAGGATTACGTGCGAAAAAGAAGCTAGGTTTCGTTGATAGATCGGTAACGACGCCAGAAAAGGACTCTGACGATGAAGACGATTTGTTGACGGCTAACGCGATGGTCACGTCATGGATCTTTAACACAATTGAGCCACGTTTGCGTTCCAGTATAACGTATAGAGATTGCTAAGGATCTATGGGACAATATCAATGCGCGTTTTAGTACGAAAAGTGAGGTGAAAGTTCAACAATTGAAAGAAGAATTGATGAATCGCAAACAACATGGAGTTACACTAGAAGTTTACTATGCAAAATTATAAGTAATTTGGGAGGATTTGGAGAATTATGAGTACAAGGCTGTGTGTAATTGTGGATGATGCAAGTGTGCTGGATGTACTTGTGATTTCGTGAAAAGGTTCGAAAAAGCAAGAGAGAATGAGAAGTTACATCAATTTCTTTTCGGTTTGGATGTGTCGATTTATGGAGCGGTTCGCAGTGCGATCGTAAACATGGAACCTCTTCCAAATCTCGATCATGCTTATTCAATGGTTTCACGAGAAGATCATATGCGAAACTTAGATCGAGGGAATACAACACGTGGTGATGCAATGGCTTTTGCTTTTCAAACAATGGGTAATCGGAGTGACTCGCGTTATGAGCACGCTATTACAGCAACATCAAATCGGAGTGATAACCGGTTTGATAAACGAAGGATGATATACACTCATTGTTTGAAAGCAGGACATGATGCATGCTCGTGTTATCAGGCTCACGGTTATCGAGACTGGTGGCTGGAAAAATACAGAGGAGGACGAGGTGTTGGAGGCAGGGGAGTAGGAGGATCAGTACCTATGACAGGACGTGGTCGTGGTGCGTCAGCACATGCTATGTATCATTCTGTGCAACAGTCTGTACCAAAGACATATACTACAACGTCTGCTTCTACATTGTTGGCTGCTACAACGGCTGATTCACAGGTTGTGACGGGATTAACTCAAGAACAGTGGGAAAAGTCGTATGCTTGGGGAAAATACATGAGCTACTACTTCGATACCTCGATTAAGTGGTAAGAGTAATATTTGTGATTGGATTGTTGATAGTGGTGCATCGCACCACATGACTGAGATTTTGGAAAATTTGTCTGATGTGCAGCGAGTTCAGCCTTGTCTGGTTGGATTACCTAATGGTAATTTGGTTGTAGCAGATCTGGAAGGAAGTGTGATTCTAACAGATACACTAATGTTGAAGCGAGTGCTTTAGGTCAAAGAGCTGAAATGCAATTTGATTTCGGTTTCACAATTAGTTGATGAGACGAGTTGTATTGTGGTGTTTTCTAAGACGTGCTGTCTGATGCAGGACCTCATTTCGTAGACTCCGATTGGAGTAGGTAGGAGGACAGAAGGGTTGTACTTTCTGCATGATGCTAAGATGGTTGGAACATGGAGAAAGTGCACGTAGTGGAATCGATGGAGATTTGGCATAAGAGGCTTGGACATCCTTCAAAGAAGATGATTAGAAGATTACCTGTAGCTGATCGTAGTAGTTTAAGTTCTGGTGTTTCAGCTTGTGATGTTTGCTTTCGAGCAAAACAATGTCGTACTGAATTTCGGTTAAGTTCTAATAAGAGTAAAAATCGTTTTGAGATGTTTCATTGTGATTTATGGGGTCCATATCGAACACCAAGTTTATGTGGATCTTACTATTTTCTTACCATCGTTGATGACTTTTCTCGAGCTGTATGGGTATATCTCCTTGCTGACAAAACACAAGTCTCTCACACGTTAGAGAACTTCATGGCACTAGTGTCTCGTCAGTTTGACAAGGTGGTTAAGATAGTAAAAAGTGACAATGGTACTGAGTTCATGAAGATGAATGGTTATTTTTTTGAGAGTGGATTATTCATCAAATTTCTTGTGTTGGTACACCACAACAAAATGGACGAGTGGAGAGAAAACATCATCACATCTTGAATGTTGCACGTGCATTAATGTTTCAAGTGAATTTACCAATCGTATTTTGGGGCGAATGTGTGTTGGAAGCTGCATACTTGATTAACCGGATGCCGTGTAAATTACACAAAGGGAAGAGTCCACATGAGATCATTTTTGGAGTTGCTCCTAAGTATAGTGAGATACGTGTTTTTGGTTGTCTAGCATATGCGCATAACCAAAAACGAGTTGGAGATAAGTTTGCCAGTCGAAGCCGGAGATGTCACGTTTATTGAGAATTAATTTCCCTATCTAGAGTGTAAAGACAAGTCCATACATGAAGAGGGGGATATTGGGGACCCAAGATTCGTACTGGAAGATGGTGTTGATTCGGAGATGAAGAACTTGCTGATTGTGTCTCTCATGCTCCTGTAGTAGGTATTGAGCCAGTGCCTATAGTAGCAACTGGTACAGAGGAAGAAACAGATGCTGGCACTGAGGAAATAACGGAGTCTTTGATTGAACAAGTGACGGATGTTGTCACTAGTGAAGTACTGACTCCATCTACCCAGACTGTAATGGAGCCTGTTACAGGGACAATATCAGGATCTGTGACTACGCATGTACTAGAGGCGGCTGCAAAAGGGACTACAACGCCTGTACCAGAGATTGTTACAGAGATTGCTCAAGATGAGCAGTTGGGGAGAGGTTTGAGAAAGAAAGAAGCATTTGTTCGTCTACGTGAATATGTTCTTAACACAGTACAACAGATTGACAAAATTAGGAAAGATTGGAGTAATGAGTACAACCTTGATAGATTTGTTTCGTGTGAAAGATTTTCATCGGAACATCAAGCGTTCTTGGTTAAGATCACAGAGGAAGTGGTGCCACAATATTTTTCAGAAGCAATGAAGTTTGACAAATGGAAGAATGCGATGGGACTTAGATTGGAGCTCATGAAAAGAATGGAACGTGGTCTCTCACATTTTTACCAGAAGGAAAGCATGTAATTGGGTCGAAGTGGGTATATACTATTAAGTATAATGCAGACGGCACATTGAGAGATATAAAGCGCGATTAGTTGCATGTGGAAATCGTCAAGAAGAAGATATTGATTATTCGAAAATGTTTGCTCTAGTGATAAAGATGACCACAATTCGTTTGTTCCTAAAGATTATTGCAGGCAAGATTTGGGAATTACATCAAATGGATGTTCATAACGCGTTCTTGCATGGTGATTTAGAAGATGAAATTTACATAAAGTTACCTTCTGGGTTTACTTCACTTGAAAAAAGAATGGTTTGTAGGCTGCATAAATCGTTGTATGGGTTGAAACAGGCTCTAAGATTGGTATGCGAAGCTTGCAAACGCACTTGTAGAGTATGGTTTTGTGCAGTGTGGAGTTGAGCATTCTCTGTTTTCTTTGATTAAGGGTGATATGCAACTCCATATATTGGTGTATGTCGATGATCTTGTTGTGACAGAGAGTTCGCCTAAGGTGATTCAACAGTTTAAGGAGTATTTGAGTGGCTATTTTCATATGAAGGATCTTGGCAAGCTAAAGTACTTCCTTGGTTTAGAAGTTGCTAGGAATCCGGAGGGAATTTTCCTCTTGCAGAGAAAGTATACCTTGGATATCATTGCAGATGTGGGGCTACTTAGAGGACGACCTGTTGAGTTTCCTATGGAACCAAATCATCAACTAGCTAAGTCGACGGGGAAGTTTTTGGCTAAACCAGTCAAATATAGGAGACTGGTTGGGAGGATGATTTATCTAGCAGTTATACGTCCAGATTTGGCGTAGTCGGTCCATGTTTTATCGCAGTTTATGCAACAGCCTCGAGAGGACCATTGGGTGGCTGTTTTACTGGTGGTGCGTTACTTGAAAGGTTGTCCAGGACAAGGTATTTTTTTGGAATCTGTGAATAAATTTTATTTGACGGCGTGGTGTGATTTAGATTGGGATGGTTGTCCTATCACGAGGCGGTCTTTTAGTGGATAGTTGGTGCAGTTGGGAGATTCACCTTTGTCTTGGAAGTTAAAGAAACAGGATAGTTGGTGCAGTTGGGAAATCTGTATTAGGCCAATGAAATATATGGGCTTAAGTAAAAAAACCTTAGTACATATTTGAGTTAAGGTTTATCATATTAAATATATAAATAGTTTAGAGCCGTCGCTCTTGTAAAAATTCATTCAGAAATAATACAGATTTATTTTGGATTTTTCATTAAAATTTTACATAGATTTTTTTTTAAGAATTTTTTTAAAACATCATATAATAGGCGATATTATGTAAAATAGTGTTTTTACGTAGGATATATATTTTCTGTAAATATTGTTTTACGTAGGATAACACAACTTATTTAGCGTATGTTAGGCAATTTTTTTCCAAAATTACTTTAACCCAACAAATAAACTATATAAAAAAAAGTTAGAGGGAGCATTAACTACGCATTACCCCAACTCTAATAGCTCCATTCTTTTTAAATTCCCAATCCACAATGTAATCGTAGTTTCCAAGTGTAGCCACCATTCTAACCACTAAACTTATATCACCTTCACCACTAGTAATCTGCAAAAACCAATTAAAAAAAAAAAAAAAAAAAACTAATCAATTTTTAGTAAAATAAACTTCAATTTCAATATATTAAGATTATAGAGCTGGATTTTTGAAAGAGGTTACCACTTGTCCTGGAACATTAATCTCAGTGTGTCTAAAAGCAGCACCATAACCATTTTTCTCAAATACACACATCACATTACTCATCCTCTGAGCTGTCCCATCTGGTCCCGCCACGTGTCCATCCAAAAACTCAGCGTTTTGAGGACAGTCGATGAGTGGCTGAAGATTAACGGCTGATTTCCCAAAACCAAACTCTCCGATGTCCATGAACGTACGAAAGTACCATTCGTAAGTAGGGTCCATGTACGGAACAAAAGTCTCTGACACGTGTCCTCTGTACAAGACTCTTCTGAACCGTTTGGTTCTTGGATCAAGAACCGAAGCCGTCGATATGATGATTCCTGCTCTTGCATTAAATCCGACGTGGAATTTCCAATTAGCCCATTTGATGATTTTCTTGCCGAGAATCTTGAAGCTTGTGTCGGAAACGTTGCAAGAGAATGAGAAAGGTTTGTGTTTGGTCCGAAAGTCGTTACCTTTTGAATCAGGGAGAGGCTTTTGAAATCTATCTGAGTATCTCACGACTTTCATTGAGTCAACGTCTATAGTTATTGTGATTCCTTCGATGGGTCTTGTGAAAACGTTGACCGATCCATCTCTGTAAAAGCAAGAAGCTTTGAGTTCACGTCTCGTGGTGGTTTCTCCGTACCAACCAACTGTGAAAGGGATGCAAGAAACCTCGGAGATGTTTAAGGATCGATCAAGAATCGATTTTGCGAAGGAAGGGTAAGTTAGAGGAAGTTTGCTTGCTTTGAATAGCTCTATGAATGTGAATGGAGGGAAGCCATGACCGGTGTAGATTTGTGATGATGCGATTTTGTTGGTGGTTAGGTCGATGATTAGCTCGTGGGTTTGACCACCGGCTCGAACTACAACGAGTGAGCGACGACGTGGTGGTTTCTTGGTGGATTTGGAGTGTAGCCATTGGAGGACGTGGGTCTTGTTTGGTTCTTCGAGATCGAGGTAGTGAAATGTGAGATCTTTGAGATTGCCTAAATGAGATTTCTTGATGATGGAACTTGTTTTGTTGATTTCTTGGGGAGTTAAGGGATCGAGTGGGTGGAAATGGAGGCTAATAGTGAAAGCAATTTGTAGGAGAAAAATGAAGGTAAGTGTTTGTGTCTTCATTGGTGGAATTTTGTTGACAAATTTAATTTGACTATAAGAAATGAAATTGATGGAGTTGTTATTGAATAAGACGACAACAATACATTTATATGCATGCTTCTAACTGTTATTTTCTATTAAATATGGATATGACGTAACGACGATACTATCACAAACCACTAGATTACATGTGTTTGACCGCTCCTAAATGTTTATATGTATTTTGTCTATTTGAATAATAATAGAATGATGAGAAACGTAGAGATTGAAAAATAATTATCATGTGACATATTCATATACTCTTCCTTCTCCTTTAAGGGAGCAAACTTATTATGCATACGAGTTGGATGTATAATAATAATAGGATATAAGTCATAACTTGAAGTATAAAACAAGGATTATGCAAGATGATGACTTGTATGTAATCTCCCACTTGCACACATGATGATGATGTTATCGCAATTAATCTCAGATCCTGCGCTTGAATTTCGTTTACGTTAACTAAAGTCTTAAACACACAAATGATAAGTTGATTTGATCTCTTTTCTTCTTGTTAGATTATAAATTTACAATAATATATGTATACTGTATATAAAAATAAGCTAACGAATTTAGCTTTGCGGCATTTCTGATGCTGTTTTCCCATGCCATTAGGTAATACTCAAAATTAAATTGATGATGATGCATTTGCAACAAAACTAAACTTGTTGCTAGAGAATTAGGTGTTCACAACATAATTAAGTACTCAGGATAACTAAACAACTAGTAGAGATAATAATAATAGGTCTACCACAAATTTTGTGGACCATATAATGGGTAAATCCACTTATAAGAGAGTTTTTTTCTTTTTTCTTTTTCATGCGACTTAAGATTGGAATATGGTTGCATCACAAGGATGAGGAATATGACTGGTTTGCAATCTTTGGAATCCATTCTTTGTAGTAGTTTTGACAATCCACATCAACATGAGAGAGAGCTCCAAGTGGTGTCACTGTAATCTGCGGTTTCAAATAGCGTTTATTATTTAGTGGCTTTACCATCAAAGTTTGGATAAGTTTTCGGAGATGAGTTAAGAGATGCTTACAAATCCTTCTCGTAGGAAGTGAAGATCAGTCCCTTCTTCAACCTCCACAGTCCTTAACTACATACCAAAAAGAACCAAAGGGACTCATTTTATGTTTACGTGAACAAAGGAAGTATGATCAGCACTAATGAATGATACCTCTCTCTTGAATAAACGGCTATCTTGTGAACGAGCAGATGTGTCCTTGTCTGAGACTACTCCTGACTCTGTTTCCATTTGCATTGTTGACAACATTTTCGGTCCTTGCGCTTCCTCTTCCACTTGTCTCCATCCCATTTTACCCATGCTTTTACCTTGCGTTGTTAGTTTGTATCCCTTCGTTTGGAAAGAAGAATATAAAAATCAGTCGGAGGATTAGGCGTAGGCATAAGAGGATGTCGTTCAAAGCTGCCATGAGACTTACCTTATGGTTAGCGATATCAGTTGGCAAATCGATATTCAGAAAGCAATTTGTAGGGTGAGTTTTGTTCTTGATCGCACTGATTATGCCGCTGATAATAGGCAAGCAAGCTTTCGCAGCAAGGACAAAATCATTGGCATTGATCTCTCCGCGTTTCCTAGAGCATTAAGGATGAGTAAATTAAAAGGGATTAGTGGCTAAACAAACAAATTGTATTAATAACAATGTATGAAGGTTAAAGAAAAAGTTAGGATCATGACACAAACATAGGAGATATAGCATACAGGTTAGAAAAATTCTAAAATTGGAAGCAGAATCTCTGCGACTAATACATTAATTTCTTGAAGATATACTCTTACCAATCATATGATATGGAGATCGAAGGTACATCATATAAGAAGGCTTCGCGAGCGCCAGCAACAGTTCCAGAATAGACGCTGCGATGGAATCAACATGCCAGTAAGTGCTAATTTATAAAAGACAGAAGGGACCATAGAAGCATAACAATTTGAAGGGCCAGAGTAGAATTTTGGATGCCAGTGAAACATTCTAACTATTATTTCTGCTTCTATACTCTCAAGATCTTGTACTTATCCTCAAAGTGCTAGTTTTGTGGAGTTTGAATCCAATTTTCAAACAGGAAAATTACAGGTAATCATCGGAACAAAGCTTGAGGTGATACGGAAGTAGGAAATCAGAACAACAGGAAACAGAGGAGGAAATGTTCACATACATGTTATATCCGCAGTTGCTACCCACGTTAATACCACTAAGAACCTGCATGAAGAAAAAAAACATAAATCACAATCTCCAAAAAGACTACATAAACAACCAGATCTTAAATGTCTCATACAAATAAAGCAGATGTAGCTGTTGTTAAACACAATTCTAAAGCTCTATTGGCATTGTAAGTAATCTGCAGGACAATATGGTTACCAGGTCAGGAAGAGAAAGGAAGAGAGCTCCCGATAAGCCCAAACCAGTGCAATCCGCAGGGGTTCCTTCAGAATATACAGAAACTGGCCATAATCAAATACCATATCATTCAAACCATATAATCAACAAGAAAAATTGCTCATAGCCTGTAATCTATAAAGAGTTCAAGGCTTTATCCATTTCTTTATTTCCAACAAATTAGCAATAGAAACAAACCAGAAACAGCATAAGCTATAGATCCATCAATTTCAACTCTTTGTGCAGTGAGGGGTCTACTCCATATTATACTGTGACTAACAGCAGATTTCTCCCTGCAAAAATGTCATAATAAGTAAGAGTTACAAAAAAAATTCCACAAAGCAAAAGCCCAAAAGGAAAGAATCTGGTGTACAAACATGCATGGAGCAAAGCCAAACACATCACCACACAAAACAAACTCATCGAAATAGCACTAAATCTCTCTCTGTGAGAGTAACATCTACACACACTCTTAAGCAAGCACTTAGACATAGATTCTATCAAAGGACAAGGCTGCAATCAAAATCCAGATTTCTAAGAGAACGACTAGCGGTTTCAAATGATTCCACGAACTCGAAATCGCACTATTTAGGGGAAATTCACGCTATAATCGACCGTAAATCAGAGACGATTCAGCTACATTTGAGCAAAGTATAAGAGTAAAACGTACGAATCAGGGGCGCAGACGAGAACGTCGTAGAGGTTGGTAGAGACGAGGACGCGAACAAGAGAACGAAGGCCAGGCGCGTCTATACCGTCGTCGTTGGTGACCATGATGATCGGTCGATTACCGGAGATACGAGCTCCACCGTCAATTTCCATCGCTCCGATCAGAGAAATCCGTAAGAGGAAGAAGGAAAAAAAGCGTTTGGGAGCTCTCTCGGATGAGTGAAAGTGAAAGGTTTGTAATTTGTTTTTAGTTACTTTTAACTTTTATTAAGAACCAAGCATTTGTAAAAGGCAAATTAAGGAATCATTAATTATGTATTTTGAATATTAATGAAATTACCAATTTATTTTTAAATTTTTTGAAAATATCATTTTTCAAAAATGTTATATTTTCAAAAATGTCAATTTATGTTACCAATTAATGCATTTTTAATTAATTTACTTCTTAGTTGACCAAAAAAAAAGTTGACAAAAAAAAAAAAATCAATTTACGTCTTCGTCAACATGGTTAAAGATATTGCCCGAAACGACTCGACCAAAAAATTTAAAATTTTTCTAACTTAAAACTCGGATTATCATTATCACAAATGATAATCCTCAACGGTCCAATCTCAACATGCGGAAAACAACAATAATCAATCAACAACAAATTCCAATTCAATAAATCCCATACTTTATTAAATTACTAATTCAGTTCAATTCAATCAAATTCCACAATAAATCCAATGACAACAAATTCAGAATTCACTAGCACCCTAACAATTATAACAATCCAACCATACAAGCGAGACCCTAGATCATCTCCTCTCCTGGCCATGATTCCACGATTACGTTTTCTCTTTACCTGCAACACATGGCAAAAAGAGTTGCGTGAGTATTATCATAAATACTCAGCGAAGCGGTCATCCCGTCTACATACTATTTATACACAAGTATAAACAAAAGACACAATACCAGGATGAGCATACACAAGCATTCACGAACAATCAAACACGAACCAATCCAGGAACTCTGTGTCGATCGACACAACTTCTAGGTGTCGGTCGATACACATCCCGTGTCGATCGACACAACCACTAGGTGTCGATCGACATACAGCCTCGTGTCGATCGACACACCACCCTGGTGTCGATCGACACGACATCGCAGAACCCAGAAACGAGCCTATCCTCTCATGGCTCGAATCCGTCGCGATTCATCGAGTCTCCTGCACAATTCCATTAACAAAACACACGAAATCCAACAAGTAATCGCATTCTACCCATTCCTTATACTTATGTAAGCCTACGGTCATGCACTCACCTCGGTTTCGGATTGAAAAGATGAAGAACGCGAAGAACGACTCGAACCAGCCACTGATTTTGTTCTCCCAGATCCGAAATCCACCCAGCAACAATCCCCTTGGCGTTCTAACACCTCTCGAGATCAATCCTCCTCAAGAACACTTCAATTCTCTCTCAATTCCTCTGATTCTGAAAGTTCTCCCCAAATTTTCTGGTTTCTCTCTGATTTTCGGCCAAAAACACTCAAAAGCGACTGCTCACGCCTTTTTATATCAACCCTAGGGTTTCCCTAAACTGGCCCGCCAAACCGGACAATTAAACCGAACCTGTCGGTCCAATTTCCACTCGTGTCGATCGACACCCCCACCTGTGTCGATCGACACCCACCAAAAATCTACTTTTTAGTTCACGGGCGTTACATTACCAACTACCCAAAAAAAGAAGGCAGTTTTGGCAACTTGATAGTAAATGTTTTCTTCTAATGTTTAAATTAGAAGATTATTTGTAAAAAAAATTAAAAGTTATTCTTTATAGTTTAGTATTTTTCTATACCAATTTGTTACTACTCAACTGTTTTTAGTAGTTTTTACCAATAAACCATTAATAATTGTTATTTATCTATTTGTTCAATTTAACTAGATTATTTTTCTGTTTTTTTCTTTTAACATTTTCTATTAAAACTTATGATGTAAACGGTGCATACAACTGGTTTACAAGCCATTGAGACGGGCAATGAAAAATAGTATACATAAAATCAAACTCGTAAGCCTTCTTAGCTAAAAGATCTGTTCCACTATTTGTTTCCCGGTTGACATGAGCTAAGGAGCAATGAGATAATTTTGTAATCCACCAACATATATCATACAAGATATTTCCAATCTCGGTGCTCACTTTCCATTTGTTAATAATCTGCGTGAGTTCCAAGTTGTCAGTCTCGAACCATACAAATCTCCATCCTTGCATCCAAGCAATTTGTAGAACATGGAGCAATCCCATAGCTTCTGCTTCTAGACTAGAAAAACACGATCTTAGATGCGAGGAACCAGACATTATATGGTGTCTTTTATGATCTCTTGCAATCCAACCCACTGCCATAAACATGTAATTAACTCTGAAACTACTATCAAAGTTAAGGTTAATCCAAATTTCAAGGGGAGGATCCCAAGCACTATTTCTCGGTGTTGTGTTGATGCTGCTATCTCTAGTGGAAGACTCTGTTTAAGATACAATCCATTCCGTCATTCTATTAAAACTTTGAATGGCATCATCATTGGGATGAACATGTCTTTTCTGGAATAAAAACTCATTTCGAGATTTCCATATTGTCTAGAGAACTCAATACGGAAGGAGACGATTGTATAACGGAAGTCTAACATCGTTTTTTAGCCAAACCAATGATGTTTTTTATAAATATTAAAAAATCTTTATCGGTATATATCCAATAATTTAGTAGAAAATAACAATTCAAAAACACTATTTCTTCTGTTTTACTTTAAAAATGGTTTAAAATTTTGTACATATATAAAAAATCACATGTTTTCTAACTACAAAATTCAACCAATAATTATTAAAACTGCATAATTCAAATGATCATAAAAAAAAAATTACATTAAAACGTTTAAAATCAAATAAAACGAAACATCATAAATGACTTCTAAAATATTGCAAAACATGTCACTATTTACTTAATGCTTACGTCGTTTATCTTTATAAGAAACGTATCTTGTGTAACTATAATTGTTTCTACTGTTAATTGACAGTTACAAAATTGAGTACATTCAACTGTAACTCATATTCAACTATAGATCAAATACATATACAAAAAAAATAAACTCTGTTAAGAGGTGTAAAAAAAACTCGTTAAACGAAAACAAAAACAAATAAAATAGTCATCTTCATATATAGTACTTATTTGGGATATATATTTTTATAGTTTATACGAATATATTTAACACGTGTAACTACTTTAAACAAATTGTCAAAGTGAAAACTTATCGATTAAACCTAAAATACAATATGACTCCTATACATCATAAATGGGCCTTATATGGGCCTCTAATACTCTCTTTCAAGTTGGCGTATAAAGATCACAAATACCCAACTTGCGACAAAGATATGAGAACGTCGAAGCACCAAGTCCTTTAGTAAAAATATCAGCACGTTGTTCTGAAGTATGAATATACGCTGTCTGAAGTAGTCCCGCTTTAATATCATCCCGAATGAAATGGCAATCGGATTCAATATGCTTCGTACGTTCATGGAAAACCGGATTCCGTGAAATATGTAAAGCTGATTGATTGTCACAGAAGAGTTTCATCGGTTCCGGATGAGATATACCAAAATATTGAAGCAGTTTCCGATCCCATTTAAGGTCTTGTAACGTCATTGCCATAGAACGATACTCCGCCTCTGCCGAGGACCGCGAGACAACATCTTGCTTCTTCGTCTTCCACACAACCGGTGAGTTGCCTAAGAACACCACAAAACCAGACAAAGTACATCTTATTAATGGACACGCTGCCCAATCGGAATCGCAATATGTAGAGATTTTCAAATCACCATCTACCCATAGTAGTATACCCTGTCCTGGACAACCTTTGAGGTGTCGCACCACACGAAGTGCACTGTACCAATGTTTTTGTTGAGGTCGTTGCATGAACTGAGCTAAAACATGGACAATATACGAGAGTTCCGGTCTCAAAATTACCAAGTACACCAGACGACCAACAAGTCTGCGATAGCGTTCTGGATTATCAAAGTAATCGTTTCTTTCAGATAAGAGTTTATGATTCTGTGGTACAGGAGTGGCAACCGGTCTGCTTCCCAAAAATCCACACTCTTTGATGACATCCAAAGCATACTTTCGTTGCGAGAAATAAATGCCTTCAGAAGAACGTGCTACTTCTATCCCCAAAAAGTACTTGAGTGTACCCAAGTCTTTCATGTGGAAACATTGGCTCAAATAGCCTTTGAATTTTCGAATAGCTTTATTATCATTACCTCCAATGACCAAATCGTCCACATAAACTAGCACATACACTTGCATAACCCCAAGTTTGAGCTTGAAGAAAACATGTGTACCAGTAAGTTCTTGATCCAACTATATTTTACATTGAAAAAGCTTTGTTTAACAATTGAAAAAGCTCTGTTTTCACAATTTGTTGTTTGGTATTAATATAGAAATGGAGATGATGAGTATGCGGATTTGGACTGGGATAATCTCGGGTTTGCACTTACTCCAGCTGATTACATGTACGTTATGAAATGCTCGAAAGACAGTGAATTCACTAAAGGAGAACTTAGTCGCTTTGGGAATATTCAGCTAAGTCCTTCTGCTGAAGTTTTAAACTATGGACATGCAAGAATCTTGTAATCTCAAAAATGTTTGGGTGTGAAGTAGATTGGTTAAGCATAGGCTTTATATAGGGAATGTAAACAGTGGGTTTAAATGTTATTATTGTTCCCATTTTGGTCATATGTTTTATTTTTCTTGGTCAAAAACTCAATTCTTAGTAATCTATTCAATTTTGTAACCGTACAAAGATATTCTACTACATAGATAGTTGTACTTGAATCCATACGCGTTTTCTACTCGATTTGATAATGACACGTGGTAACATTCGTACAAACTATAGATTACCATCTCTAAAAATCACGACTTTTTTAAGGAACTATCATTAAGTTTCAACTAAAAAAATTAGCTCTTAATAAACTTCTAAATAAAAGGATTATATAGTAAAATACTTACTCCCGCTAGTTATACATATATTTTCCACTTGTCTACATATTATATGTTATGATTTCCTTTATGTTCACGAATTTTTTTATTTCCGCCACTAGTTAGTGAGAAATTAGGTTGTATAGCAAAAACTTAAAGAAAAATTAAGAAAATAAAACAAAACAAAACTAAACCCCTATTGTTTTGCAAAAAATCTCAATTTTGTTTCTTCATTTCCCTAATTTTGCTCTAATTTTTTGTTATTCAGCTAATTATACATGTAACTCCCGTTTTTTATTTATTTTATCTATAAAAATCTTATCAAAGATTTGGATACATCCCAAATCAAAGATTTAAAGATTCGATATAAATAAATACAATTGTTATGTGCTTTTATTAATTCAATTCCTCTTTCTCTCTAATTAAAAAATATTGCTTCTAATTGTCGATTTTTTGTTCTTGGTGTTTGTCGGTCCGATGGTGGCACCAAGTAAACTACTATAACAATAAACTCCTCGATCTTCCATGGCTTTCGCGTCGAATTTTTGTTGAAGCTTGTCAGAGATTTATCTATAGCAGTGAAGATGATAGAGGCTTTGATATGTACAACCGGCGTGAAAGCAAGGTGGAATTTCGATGGTTGCGGATTGGTGGTTCCGATGGTTCGTTTGGTGAGTCATGGAGGTGGAGATAAGTCTTCTCACGGACGAAACGGAGAGATGTCGGAGATTGCTTCGCCGAAAGAGCTTCCACCGGGAAGGATTCAGACGACGTATGTAGGTGCGAGAAGGTTCAGTTTCTTGAAGACTCAACAACTCATCATCGATCACGTGGCACCTTAATAACCATTGTAGAGATTTTTTTTTGTCGGCCAACTTGTTATATTAAATCAGAGAAATAAACCAACTAGGGGTACAAGCATCCCACATGGGGAAATATAAAACCCAATAAAGGGTAGTTAACATCTCCTAAAAGAGGAAGCTAATTGATTCCGCAGGACGGAATCATAACTAAGGGACTGATCCCATACAATGGGATTACATAGTCTGGTTTCGTCCCAACAACCAGACTCGAAGTAACCCACTACATCCCATGAAGTCGGTAAAAACCGAATCGAGACGTTACCATGGGAAATGTATCCTAGTGAGCAATCTCCGACTAATACAACAAGGCCAGACAGACTTATATAATACAAAGACAATACAACATTATTATGGTTGGCGTAAGGACAACATGTGGCAGAAATATAACACGTCAACATTTGGCCCATTATCATATTCATTAGCCCACAAACACTTGGAGGCCCAAGCCCATGAGGTTTGTCGTCCCAAGCACGAGAATCTTCACGACTTTTCCTTATGGAAAGGATGATATTACGTGGCAACATCTTGTCCATAGAACTCTCGGTGCCGGCGACAACAAGTAACCGCCAGGGCTCTAAGGAACTCCCTCCGTCGCAGCAATCACCAAACCCTTTCCAAGCAATTTTTGAGATAAAAATATGATTCCTTCGCCTCAACAAACCAACAAAACTTGCATAATTATCGATCCGAGACCATCGATTCACCTTCTTACTTATGTACAAGCCAACCAATTTGCAGTCTTCATCAACACCACTACTAGATCCATAACAAGTGCTAGATCGAGAGTTGAGATGCCTTCAAAAAGCTACAAACGAAGGAGAATCGAGAAGTTTATTGAAAGAGAAAAGGTGTCGTCGTCGAAACGACGAACACCCCCGACAAAAAGAACGGAGATCGGAAAATAAGATCAGAAGCTGCATTCTTTAGAGAGAGAAAGGAGAAAGGATCAGTATTTAAGTTTCAATAGATGATTTCTAACAGATAATTTTCTGTAACCATTGTAGAGATTCTCCAAGAAAATGTAAAAATCAAAGAAATATTATAGAATAATTGAACAAACAATTATATATTAATGTTTTCAATTTTTATAGATTAATAAATCATGAAACAAATATTATTTATATATATAGAACTAATTGCTTTGGCAATCATTATAAAATATAGGTAGCAAATACATATTCCATAAATATACGTTTTGTGTAGAAACATTTACGAAAATTTAGAGTTGTAAATGTATATATCATAATTATAGCACAATTTTGCATTTATATGAAAATAGAGCAATAAATTAATGAAATTCAAATTCGCAATAATGATTTGCTATTTGTTTTACGTAACAATGATTTGTAATAACTTAAACTTGCAAACGTTGTGGTAGTTATACCACAAATTTGTTATAATTTTGTTGTTGCATTAATGCGATATATAAGCAACGAATAAATTCATCATAATTTTTGCTACATATATGCAACATAAAACAGCAATATCACATAATTTGTTGTAATTTTTGTTGTAAATTCCATATATGCAACAATTTATTGACATATTGCAACAATTTTTTTTTTATTGCAATATCATTATTTTCTTGAAGTGTGCGTTTTGTCTATATTTTTCTCCCTTGATTTTTGAACTCTATGGCCAATTTCTTACCAATAATACTAGGTACTTAGGTAGCGCTTTTGTTAGTTGTTCTTTGTAAGTTTTATTGTATGGTTTGCTTTTTTGTCACCAAAATGCATAATACATGTTTGAAATCAGGTGGTGATACAGTGAAAACTCTACCATTCTGTTAGTTAACTTACTAAAACATTCATGTAATAATTTATTAAAGTTCTTTACAATATAAAAATGATTTACTTCTTATAATTAGTTAATCTTTTATTACCTAAAGGATTCGACTATCTATGGTGAATGAAAACTTCTTTCACAGTTTGACATTTTCAAAGAAAACTCCCAAGATATTGAAAGATCCGAATAACTAGATTAAACTGAGAAAATGTTATCTATAAAAAGAAGTTTCAAAGCAAAACAAAATATACTACAAATCTAAAGGGAAAACATGAGTCGTCAAGGTTTATTGCTACTATTCTTACTCTTTATAGTTGTATCATCTTTATATATATGTAAATCTGAGATAGCATGTGAAGATTATCCACCATTTAGTTGTAACAACACCGCTAGTTTCAACAGAGATAGCTTCAACAAAGGTTTTCTCTTTGGTGTTGCTTCTTCTGCATATCAGGCACTTATTTTATTTTAATTTGTTTTTCTTATTAACACAAACAAATAAACGTCACATATGTGTTAGTAACTATGTATATGTACTATTAATCTTGTGACTTAATTGAACACATTTTTCCACAAAATTAGCTGAATATAATCGATAACAAAGTTGATTTGCTTATTTTTTTGTTTTAGAGGATCAAACTCAAAAATAGACAGTTTACCTGATTTTTTTGTTTAGCGGCACTTTTTTACCGTTCTGGCTCTCTGATTCAATAATAAATTTGTCATTTGTAAAATATACAGAAACAAAAAGACTTAATTCTTTTATATGTGTGTGTATATGTGTATTGTGACAATGTATTAAGGTTAATTCATTTATCATTTGGTTTACAGATTGAAGGTGCTCAAGGAAGAGGTTTAAATATTTGGGATGGCTTTACTCATCGATATCCAGGTTATTTGCTATTTCAGTAATAATGTTCATTTTCATCTATTTAGTTTATATATACTAGGTTTTTCTCCTGCACACGCGGATAAAAATTATTTATGTAGTTTTGTTTCTAATTTTAATCTTTAAAATATGAAATATGTAGTTGTTTGATTTTAGAGAAATTTTGAGAAATGTCACTTTTCAAAAATGGTACCTTTTCAAAATCTTTGTAAAAATGCTACTTTTTCAAAATTATTTATTTGTTATATCATTTATATTTGAGTTAACTATGTTGTGTTAGGGTTTAGTTTTGAGGGTCTAGGGGGTTTTAGGGGTCAAAACATTTTTTAGAGTTTAGAATTTTAAGATTTATGCTCTAAAAATTCATAATTTGTGGTATTTTTGCAAATTGACAACCTAAAGTGCCATTTTTGCAAAACTGACACTCCAAAAGTAGCATTTTTGCAATTTTCCATTGATTTTAATATAGACGTTGTTGTTCATTCTTTTGTTGTTAATTTTTTTGGTCAATAATATCGTTTTTATTAATAATATGAATTTCAAAAATTTAGTTTTACCATTTAATTATTTTATATATGTAAATGTGTCAAATCAATGTGTAATACATTAGAGTTAAAAAGAAATGTTAAATTTAGCTTGTCCAAATATCTTCAAGTAGTATTTAAAATACAAATAAATTATTTAATATTTTAAAACATTAAAATATATAAATTTTATAAATAAAATGCAGATAAAAAAAAGTGTTGCTTTCGAATAATTTTTTTTTATTACTTTCAAATTGTCTTGCGTAAAAAAAATTTTAAAAGAATAACTACATTTTTTTTTATAAACTTGGGAAGTTTTTTTCACAAACATATCAAAGTTTGTTTTAAAAATTTGGTAATTCTTTATTATTATTTTCAAAAGAATACATATTCTATAAAATTTTTCTGTAATTTTATTTTTATAATAATCAATTTCTAAACTATTTTTAAATGAGAAACCAAATTTGTATATAACTTTAGAATAAAAACAAAAATCTGATATATTGATTAAAAACTCTTTTGATTTATTTATGGTAACAAATATAAATTTAGTTGTACAAGATTTTGTTATTGAATCAAAATTTTCATGTCATAATTTTGTTAGCCATGTCATAATTGTTTTTGTGAGAGTGATTGTAGAGATGAGAGATAAGCATCTTCTCACAAATCACGTCTGTGGGGATAAATAATTGAAATCGTTAAGATTATCTCCACAAAATATACGATGTATTTTAATAATTTCCATAGAAATATTTTTCTGAGACTTTACTACCTTAATGATTTTATGGAGATACTCTTAACAATTTTCCTAATTTTCTAATTATAAATAATGGTACTAAAATTTCGGATGTTGTTAACGTCAATTAATTAATCAGAATATGATAATTCTTATTTAGTTTGAATATTTCCACACGATTGTTCTTGTGTAAATTTTACTAAAGATTTTCATATTTTTAAATTTGGAGTTGATGATACATAAATTCTGGACTATAATAAATCTATTATTAATTAAATATAAAAAATGTTAATTTTTTTAATTGAAAGCTTTCAATATTTCCAATTATCAAAGACTTTTATATTTGAAAATTAGAATTGATGATACATAAATTTCAGAGCAGCCAAATTCTACACTTTTAAATTTATAGTTGCTCATACATTTTATTTCTGAGATATTTTTAAATTTCAGATAGGCAAATTTGTGGAGATAACGATTTCTATAATCTTGTAAACGTCAGATTAATCTTGTGTAGATTTTACTAAAGATTATCATACTTTTAACTTTGGAGTTGATGATGATACATAAATTTACATTTGGACCGATACGAAATGTAATCGATTTATTTAACTGATCCTTTTGGTTGAACATATTTTTTTAGAAATAAAGTAAGATCCATTAAAATCTAAAAAGAAATTATTTTTAAAAGTAACAATAACTAAAAATCCCTAAATTGAAAGAAAGCATGTAAAAATAATCTTCTATTCCGTGAGATTATTTTTGGATAATCACTTCTTAACTTCATCAATGGAGCCATCATTCTCATTCTCCTTTTAAATTTGAGCTAATTTTAATTATTGAGTTTGAGCTAATTTTAATTAGAGATTAATGAGCTAAATTAGAGAGAATGCCATGTAATATTTTAAGGGATGACATGTCACATTAAAATTAGGAGAGTGATTTTAGTGAAGACATCTTAAGTTTTTTTTTGAAAAATACTCTCCAATTAAATTAATATATAAGAAATGTTATGTGTGACACAAATATATTTTTATGATATAATTTACGACTAATAGAAAAAGGAAAAGATAAAGCAAGTGGAATTATCGCTGCTGGCTCTTACTTGCATTATAAGGTTTGTTATTGATTATCATGTTTTAATTTTGTTTGTCATGTTTACACAATGACTACACACACACCCACATGGATTTTACAGGCAGATTTAGACGTAATGAAGGAAATGGGAGTTGATACCTACCGATTCTCAATCGCATGGTCCAGGATCATTCCAAGTATGTAGTATAGTTTTATTTTGAAATAGAAACCCTTATTTCAATAAAAATGATATAATAAAGTATATATATACTTTGTTTAGGAGGAAAAGCTAATCGTGGAGTTAATGAAGAAGGAATTTCTTACTACAACAATCTCATAAATGGACTTATATCGAGAGGTATATATAGTTTGTACACACACACACATATATATACACATGCATGTTTCAAATGGATTTAGATTAAGTGTTTGTATATACACATGCATGTTTCAAATGACTTATGATGCAATGTCTTAGGCATTACACCTTTCGTCACCATCTACCATTGGGACCTTCCTCAAACTTTGCAAGATGAATATGAAGGCTTTTTGGACCATCAAATTATGTACTTATTTTTCTTATATTTTGTGCGATTCAATAAGTTTGACTATTTTCAATCATTTGATATTTTTATCCTAATCTTATAAATTGTGTGTAGAGAGGATTTTCAAAACTACGCAAATATTTGTTTTCAAAGATTTGGTGATAGAGTCAAGAGCTGGATTACGATAAATCAACCTTACACTATTCCTACGCGAGGCTATGCAACTGGCACAGATGCACCTGGAAGATGCTCTGCTTGGCTTAACAAAAGTTGTTATTCGGGCGATTCTACTATTGAACCCTACATTGTTGCACATAATGTCCTTCTTGCTCATGCAACTATCGTAGATCTCTACAAACAAAAATTCCAGGTTTGTAGATAATTATACAAAAACACATTAACTTAAATAAAATTTTGGTGGTTCAACGGTTTGGATTAGTTGGAGAAACTTGTCTTAATTCTTCCACTCCAATGGTGAGAAACCCATGGAGTTTCTAAAAAATAAAATATTAACATAAATAATATATTTTTCAATTTTTTTTAAAAAACTATTGCATTAATATTTTCTAAAATATGTCAAATTATATTTAAATATGTATAATTACAATAACTAATTTTTTATTTTTATCATGTATAATATAAATATAATGTGTTAATTTTAATAAAAATATTAATAATATAATCATAAATTTCAAAGCATAAACTTATAAATAAATTAAAATAAAAATGTTAGAAACGATAACATATTTAAAATCTAAAAATATAATTTTAATATTTTAAATCTTATATTTTCTAATATATTAATATAATTCTATTAACTAAAATATTACTAATTTCATTGTTGTATCAAATGTAACTAATATAAAATAAAAATATTAATATATATAATTTAAATATATACATAATGGAACTCTATAAATCGATAAATTTATTTTAAAATTTATAAGAAAATAAAAAATAAAAATAACAACATATAAACTATTTAAGTATGATTTTACATTATTGTGTATTTGATATACTACTAAAATTTAAACTAATGGTAAAACAACATGTGTCCACTGGTGAGGTTCTTCATGAAGAATCGACTCTCCCATTTTTTAAATTTTTCTTTATTTTTTTTGTTTATCAGAAAAAATTCACTTAAAACTCCTTTTAAAATCCCTCATTTGAGGTGCTCTAGTTTGAGTTTTCTCTCTCACAACAATAATCATAGTTGACCACAATGAATCCTTTGAATTGCAAAAATATTTGACACTTCGGATGCTTCATAGATTAAGTCTAGACTTCAATTGTTTTTAAAAAGACTAAAGAATATTAATCCAAACATGTCTCTAACTAATACATATATGTTATTATAACATCAGCGAATTCAAGGAGGAGAAATTGGAATTACAATGATAACTAGATGGTTTCTTCCATATAATAACTCTGATGAAAATCTTAAAGCAACTGAGAGAGCCAAACAGTTTTTCCACGGATGGTATTATCTATGTTCCCTAACTAGTTTTTAAGTTGTTTTCTTTATTACAATCTAAAACTAATAGAGACACAAATATTTTTACAGGTTTATGGATCCACTAACAAAAGGAGACTATCCATTGATCATGAAACAAATATTAAAAGAGCGGCTTCCACAGTTTACCGCAAAAGAAGCATCACTTGTTAAAGGATCATATGATTTCATTGGAATCAACTATTACATGACACAATTTGCAAGAAGTATTCCAAATGTTGATCCTAATAGGCTCAATGTCATGACAGATTCACAAACTGAACTTTCTTGTAAGTTTTGTTTGGTTCATAGTGCTAGATTTTTATATATAATTTTAACATCATAAACTCTGTTTATTCGGTTTGATTATCCAAATAGCTAGTTTAATATACTTTCATACGTTAACCAAAAAAATAAAAGTTTTCTTCAAATCCTTGTTATTTATGATAATTATTTGGGATACATACATTTGTATAAAAGTATCATAATATCTAAGAATATTGTTTTTTTTGCAGATGTTAATGAAGACGGTCCAATAAATCCATGCGTAAGTTTAATCACATATATAATTTAGTAATTTATGTAAGTTAGTTAATTATTATTATAATTTTCTTACTATAAATGAAGCCATTTGGGGATGTATACTATCGTCCAAGAGGGATATTAGATGTACTAGAGTACTTCAAGAAAAACTACGGTAATCCCAAAGTTTATATAACTGAAAACGGTAATCACACGATAAATATTGATGAAAGTTATATAATTACTATGAAAATTTTACAATTTTTTTAATACAATATGCTTTAAATATTTGTAGGCTTTCGAAGTCTTGATGGTAATCGACTGCCCGAAGAAATCAAGAATGATCACGATAGAATTGAATTTATATGCAGCCATCTTTGTTTTGTTCGATCAGCCATTGAGTTAGTGTTCTCTTTTTCTTATTCACTCGTAAAAATTGAATATATAAATCTATACTAATATATATTTATATATATATGAATATGTCAATTTTTTGATAATTTTTGAAATAGTATTTGAATTAACTTTCTAAGTTTTTTTGCTTCTTTTTACAATGAACAGGAAAGGTTGTCAAGTGAAAGGATATTTTGTTTGGTCTATGGGAGATAACTACGAATTTTGTGATGGTTATACAGTTAGATTTGGATTGACGTATATAGATTTTACAAACATTACAGATGATAGAGATCTCAAATCTTCAGGAAAATGGTATCAAGAGTTTTTCAAGCTTAAGCAGAATGTAATCACACAAGTGCAAGACCAAGTAAATGAATGTGATGCGTCTGATAAGAATCAACTAGAGAAAATTTGCTCTTCTGATTCTAATCACGATGCAAGTTGTATTGCATAACTTCCAAAAGCCAAATCCTCTTGTTACTTATAATCTTCTTTCAAGTCTACTATATGTCTTCTAACATAAACCACTCTTTATGTAGAAAAAGATTGACATACATCGAGACTATAAGTACTTAAACACTCATGGAACAATTTTATCACTTGATATTATCTTAGCAAGCTGATGAGAATCAAATCTAATATAATATTTTAAGGTTTCTTCTAAGTGAAACTTTGAGAGGCTGCCACGTGTCACTTTTAGTGTTAATTTTTTTTAACTTTTAGTACCTTATTTTTACTTAATTTTGACATTTGTCCCTCTAGATTTTAGAATTTTTTCATTGATTCTTTAAAATAAAAATGTGATATCAATATATTAACTTAAAGTAAACATTTAATTAACATCAAATTCTCTTCATAAATTAATTAACAATATGTAAAACCATATTCTAATATTATTTTTCAATATCTCTTTTCAAAATTCTGCAAAATTTTCTTAATTAGAACTTCCGAAAAACTATCATAGTTAAAAAATATATATTTTTAACTTTTTGTAACGTTTTGTAAACGTATGATATTAAATATCAATAATTGATACAACAATTTTGTAAGTTTAGGCCAAACTTAACTCATCTTGACAAACCATTGATAATTTTGTACTAGATTTTTTCTCTATGCAACTAATATTAGAAAATGCATTTTTAAAAAAAATGTTATGAACTTCATTTATTGATAAGATAAAAAATAGTTATGAAAAAACTATAAAAAAATTATGTCACATACAATTTTGATTTTTATATAGAGTATTTTATGTAAATACTCATAAAGACATGAATAAAAAATAAATTTATATAAAAAACTATCATTTTGTTAAAAAATTATAGAAGCTATATAACTTTATCATCTGATCTTTATTAAATAGTAAATGGATAATACAAACTGTTAAACAACCAAGATGGAGGCAAATCAAAGCATACATACAATAAATCAGAACTAATAGCTTTCTTAGCCAATGTATCCGCAACATGATTCCTCTCACGATTGACGTATTCCAAAGAGCATAAAGGTAACTTTGCAATCCAATACCGAATATCATAGAGTATATTTCCAATCTCCACATTATCTTCATTCGTATTTGATTAAAGCCACCAATTCCTTATTATCACCTTCAAACCAAACTTGTCGAAATCCTAAAGCCCACACCACTTGAACCACATGAAGAAAACCCATCGATTCAGCTTGTAAAGGAGAACCAACTTGACTAAGTTTAGCATATTCAGACTTGATATGCTTACTTCAATGGTCACGCATAATCCATCCTACTTCCATAGAATCTCTTCCTTGATGAAAGCTACTATCAAAGTTACAATTAAACCAATTTACAGGAGGAGGTTCCCATAAACTTGATCGGGTAACTACATTATATTGCACTTCATCTCTCTCAAGATCATTAGCCACAATCCATTCACAAACTGCTGCCTTACTACGATTTACCTCTTCATTCGGATGAACATTATTCTTATTAAAGAGATACTCATTCCGTGATTTCCAAATTATCCAAACCAGCCAAAGGGGAAGCAACCTAACCACAATAGGTAGCGAAGAGTCATTATGCAAAAGCAGTACTTTGCCAAGATTTTCTTCCAGATTAGTCGATGGAGGATCGCGGTATTTGTGAACATCTCCAAATGGCTTTATAACTTTAGATAATATAAGAATCAAATTCTGTAAATACACAAATAATCAATAAGCTAAATTTAATGTATATTTTATCATGTTAGTTTTTAAATCCACGCAACGCGTGGACAATCTCTAGTTATATATATCAAATTATCAAGATGAATAACTCTCTCCCACAACTTGATATGTCATCTCTTCTTATGATGTCACGTGTCTCTACAATGGTAAAAAAACTCCAAAATATGAAAAAATCGGAAAACGTTTCCCATCTCTTCTTCTTCCTCTTTCATTCTAGGGTTTTAATTCTTTCTTCACATCTCTTTGTCTTCCCGATTCCCATACCATCATTGATTCATTCATCTTCCTCAAAATCAACGAATTCTCCTTTTAACCACTATATCGTTCAATCTTCTTCTTTATGATATATTCTGGAAATCACTTTTTGCCTCTTCCGCGTCTGACTCACACTCTCAGAGAACAATTTATGCGAATTCAAACCTTCTCCCTCCATATCTCCAGTTAGATGCTAATCATGACGCATTCATAATGTTTTTTCTTATCTTATCACATTTTCACAACTTTCCTTTCATTTTTCTCAAATGTCAAACGGATTCGTCTTTTCACAACTTTCCTTTCATTCAAATGAATTCTTGGGGTTTCGGTTTAAATCTCGACTTTTCGTTTTCAGTTAGTTTTTAAATGGTTTGTCAAATCTCACGTTTCATGAGGATTGTCTTTTATATTGGTTGATGGTTGAACGAACTATGAAGTTTCTGAATTTCTGACCAACCTAATCCTAATTTCTTAAATTTTTCTTATAAAAGATGTTAAACTCTCACAACATGAAGATTTCTCAAATGCTTCAAGAATTTTATTGAGTTTATATTCTGATTCCAATACTGTATTAACAGGGTGCTACTAAATACTCAAAAAAAGCTCATGTGAATAGGCTGACATATGTAGCTGGAATGTAATCTCTAAAAAATGCTTTCTTAGATTAGAGTATGTTTTGTCCCTCACAAACTAGCTTAAATTGTTTTGTTTCTCTCAGTTTAATAAAATGCATACTAAAAAAGCATTTTGAGTATGTTTTGTTTCTCTCAGCTAAATGAATGAAGGAGGCATGTGGTGTTGGTAAGAACTTTTGTGAATGCGATTTTGAGTATGATTTATATTTCTTTTTTTTTTCCCGTGTTTCAACGTGTAGCTCATACATTTATAATGGTTTTGGAACAGGGGCTAAAGTTTCCACATAAGATATGGAGAGAACATAAAAAAATATTTTAAGGGCATATGTATACAATATTGGAGCAGCGTTTTCGAACAAATGGTTAGTCGTTGTTCTTTACCTTATTATAGATTTATTAATATAGCTCTGAACTCAGTTTTATTATACTTGTCATATATAAACTATTACTACAATCTTATTCAGTTGTAAGAAATCTGAGATTTTCCCCTTTTACTCACCATTTTTGGTCAAGAAAAAGCTCTGGCCGCACCAACGGTTGATGCAGATTACTTGAAGGAGATCAACAAGGTTCGCTGTGACATCTGCTTTTTATCATCCTTCGATTAAGTAAGTTCTCATTCCTCTGGTTTCCTTTGTTTTCACTGCGTGGGTGCGACATGGTTCATTTGTAAAGTACTGGGTTATATTTAGTTCTCTGAAATCGCTCCGTCTCATTCGTTTTAAATTCCTAAAATGTTGTTTCATTTGTTTTCTCAAGATGGCACGATGCTGGAACCTATGATGCAAAATAGAAAGACAGCTGGACCTAATGGCTTTATACTGGAACGAAGAGGAGTACACTCATGGTGCAAATAGTAGATTGAAAATCTCACTCGATCTCTATGATATGTTTTTTTTTCTATTTCCTGCTTTCTTGGATTTCATATTTGGAGTTTAGTCGGTATAGATTCGTTTGGATAAATTCTCCGTTCATATCATAGGTGAGGAGAGATAATTTTATATGCGAACCTTTTAGTGTACTATTGCTTTTTAATGACACAATTTTTGTATTTACTTGCATGATAGAGATGTTTCACGCTACTGAATTTTCGATAGCTAACGTCTAAGTGGCCATGGTGCTCAGCATCAAACACTACTAAAGACATATGGTAACAGTAGAGGTTATCAAAACGCCAAACAAAATTTCAAATATGATGAGAGTTGAATTCGGACAAAGGTACGAAATCCAATCTTTTTTTGTATGCTCACGAATCTCAATCTATTAAAAACTATATTACAAAATTCTTTCCCCATGTTGGTGGATGAGTCACAATTTATTTGTGCTGTTGCATTCGCGTTTTGGCCACGAGATTAACTTTCCATTTGGCATTCTTCAAATTCCTTGGGACGAGATGTTATTTCTCCATGTTTTGCTACATCGACAAACTTTTGAGATAAACAAGAAAGTAATGTTGTAGGAGGTTCTGAATCGGGAACTTTTGTTACTATGTTGGAGATCGAGATGAATAAAATGGAGAAGTTGATGAAGAACCAGATCCTGATAAACAAGGAAGAGCTACAGACAACGAGACGATATGTTGAAAGAGCCTTAAGATGGAGTTCAAGAAAGTGCAGAAGATGAAACATGGTACGATCTTTAGATCTAGCTTACGCTTTCAATTTAGAGAACTAGAATAAAATTTGGCATGCCTAATTGATCATTTGATTTTGCGTTAATAGTTTATTATTGTAGCATCCATGGTTTGATCAAAGTTTAGTCCAAAGTTTTAAATTGTGACAAAACTTATACAAAATTTGTTCTTCTTGTTGACAACGTTGGTGGAAAATATTTTAATTAAAATGTTTTATTTCAATTGGATGGGTGATTATTATAAACTTATTTGGCATCTTCTCTCTGTTTCCTGTTAAAGTTGATGTCTATACCATCCGTCAAGCCAATGTCTCCCAAACTGCTTGCTTTAAAAAATTTGCCTTATGTCCAAAAACAGAGCATGAAGGAATGGTCCTCCAAATCAGGTAAGTTTAAGAGTTCTCTCACTTGCAAATCCCTCTTCTCTACGGTCATACTTAATATATTATTTGTAATGCCCCGACCGCCTCTCCCACTGGGCCCCATGCCCACTCTCGGCCCGTGGGCCCACTCCTGTCCAACGGTCGGTGCGTTAGTCCGGGAGACTCGAAAGATTTGTTTACTGATCCTGCAAATCACCACATGATCTTTTCACGTGTTTTGTCCCCACTCACACGGTATTGGAAATGACTTTCCAGTAGGTCACCCATCCTTAAATTCCTCTAGCCCAAACACGGTTAACTCTGGAGTTCTCTCTGGATGTGTGACGAAAAAGATAAGTGCACTTTGGTGATATAGATAGCCAAATCAATTCTCTTAAGCCTCTCCGCATGCACCACATATTTCCCGAAACCAGGATCTTACAATCACCCCCACTAACTGATCGCAACGTCTTTGTTGCATACCAGGATCGTTACCCCCGACAGTGTGACTCACACACTCGTCAGGGTTCGCTCTGATACCACTTTTAATGCCCCGACCGCCCCTCCCAGTGGGTCCACGCCCACTCTCGGCCCGTGGGCCCACCCTTGTCCGACGGTGGTGCGTTAGTCTAGAAGACTCTAAAGACTTGTTTACTGACTCTGCAAATCATCACGTGATATTTTCCCGTGTTTTGTCATCACTCACACGGTACTGGAAATGATTTCCCACTAGGTCACCGATCCTTAAATTGCTCCAACCCAAACACGCTTAACTCTGGAGTTCTCTCTGGATGTGTGACCTATTGGGAAGTCATTTCTAGTATCGTGTGAGTGAGGACAAAACACGGAGAAAGATCACGTGGTGAATTGCAGGATCAGTAAACAAGTCTTTCGAGCCTCCCGGACTAACGCACCGACCGTCGGATAGAGATAGGCCCACGGGCCGAGAGTGGGCGTGGGGCCCATTGGAAGATGATGATTTCTCGTGAGGGGATGATGGTGCATGTCGTCTTCATATATTTCTTCTAAACATTATGTGGTAAAGGCTTACAGTGATTGTCTAGATAGGCCTTGCATAGTTGCACTCATATCTAAGTAGATTTCAAGCAATTATTTATACGAAAATAGCAAAAAGGTAAAATCTATTTTTTACCCGGTTTTATGTTTTGTCTGGTTAGTCAAGTATAAACAAAAAATCTGACAATAAATATGTGAATATAAATTTATAAAGAAAACTAATCCAAAATAGAGCAAGTAAAGTGACGCAAATTAAGCCAATGGTATTAATCACTAACAAATAAGAGACCCTAATACAAATAAAACTTCTTCCAAGAAACTAATAAAAAGAAGTTAGAGTAGAAATCAACCATAGTTACTCCTTTTAAAGATAGAATTGGGCAAAAACACATTTATTTTTCAACATTGATGTAATAAATTAATAGTGTTGCTTTTATCTCTTTTCTGTGTATTAGTTTCTTTCAAGTAGATTCAATGTCGTTGGCGTACATGTATGTTCTCATGTATTTTTTTTGGAGCAAATGAGAAAGAAAACAACAACTGCTCTTTTATTTTTGTAGTGTACGATCAAATGTTCTATTATTATAAGATCAAAGATAAAAACAATTAGGGTGCAACTGGATTTGCATTTTCTAGGATAAAATCAAGTGGAATACGTCATTCCTGTGCATACCACAAAAAAGCTACCATTTACATGGAATAAAAAATAAATTTCATTCCATTGCATCCCGTGACTTATCACTACAAAAAACGTGTCAAATTGTATCACTTAAATTGTATCACAAAATAAAATGATATTATTTTAAATCATTTATATATAATTGAAGCAAATATATCTAGTTTAACATCAATTATCGTAATTGATGTTGATAATAAATAGTTTAACATCACTTTAATAAAATTGATATAAGTTATATTTGTTTGTATCACTTTATCAAAATTGATATTAAAATATGAGTTTACATCAATTAACTAGACGATGTATTTAAGAATTATTGCTCACATCACTTACAAAAATGAAATAATTATTAATGTCAATAAGAAACCGATGCTAACAAAAGTTATACTAATTAACGTGTAATTAATTGTTATAAATTGTGTCTCGTCTCTAACTCTTGATCACGTGTGAGTCACATGTTACCAAACATAACATATAATTTCTTGAGAAACTCTCAGCCAATTAGAGTTTTTACTAGACTTAGTTCAATATTAGCTGCCTCTCGTCCATTAATTCCTTTCGATGCTTTCTCTTCAAGTTCTCTGATTTTACTCTACTTATCTCATCTCCACCATCGTCACCACCCGAAAACCCGAAACCCGATTGAAAACCCAATTGATGATATATTGCCTGGGCCCAGTTGGTTTTGTGACAAACAAACGTTGAAATTGGCCCATTGCAAACAAACCCAAACCCGATCTTCTTCCCTCTCCCTCTTCCAGAGACCCGATTTCTTCACCTCTCTTCCAGAAATCTGAAACCCATTCTTCTTCATCGCCGCCGCTGCCGTCCACCAATCGATTCCAGAACTTCATCGGTTTCAACAAACTGGATTAATGGCTTCTCCTTCCTCTGAGTTTTCGAGAAATCAATTTCAGGTAATAGCTCTCTCTCTCTCTTGTCTGTGGCTCTCTCTCTCTCGTTCCCGTGGCTCTCTCGCTCTGTTCCCGTGGCATATAGTTTTGAGATTTGTTGCAAATCATGTCTTCCAGAGAGATATGTCTTCTCCTTCTTCAGGTTCGAAGAGAAGCATTAAGTCGTTGGATCTTCATCTTGGGTTTTCCAGAGATATATGATTTAAGAATCTAATATTATTTATAGTGATTATGTATTTTACTGGGGAAGAAGAAAGAAAAAAACGAGCCATAGTATTCTTGCTGCAATTCGAGTTGTATTTTTCTCTTTAGGTTAATGTTTTTTACTAATTCATTTCCAAGTGATGTTGCAGACACCGAGATCGTTTATTCATATGTCAACGTGAGAGCGAAGCTTGGGGAGAGACATAGAGGAGAGACTCTTCAAATTGCCTTCTCATCCAACTCAAAAGTGTTTTCTTCATTGCTTTGTTCTTAACAATGTTTTATATCTTTATTTCTTGCTTAGAACTTGAAATTTAATGTTTGTTTTGTGTGTTTTTGAAACTTACAGATTGTGCAAATCGATTTTTTAAGTTTTGATGGATAAGTCATGGATAACCAAATCACGGTTATCTCAAGAATACATATTAGGAGTGAAAACTTTCTTGGATTTTGCATTTGGTAGATCAAATGCATTCATGATGAAGTGTCCATGTAACCGTTGTGTTCTAACGAAAATGAAGTCAAGAGAAGATATTGATGGGGAGGATTCTGTCACAATGAATGCAAGAGTACCTTCTGATACTGCTCCGATTGAATTAGATTCAACTTTGAATCTCTTGGATGATCTTTTTCCTGATATTAATGTGCATGGGGAAAATGGACCTGCATCATCAGAGCAACCTTTGGACACTGATAGACCATCAACTTCAAGTGGAAATCATGGAAAAGGAGAAGGTTTTGATGAGTTGTTTACTGATTATAATCAAGAGTTATATACTGGATGCACTAAATTCACGAAGTTGTCCTTTATATTGAAGTTGTACCATATCAAATGTATGTGTGGGATTAGTGACAAGGGGATATCTATGGTGCTTGATTTGCTGAAGGAAGCATTTACACATGCCAAACTACCAGATTCATTTAATGATATGAAAAGGATTATTCGAAAATTAGGATTGTCTTATGAGTCTATTCATGCTTGTCCAAATGATTGCATGTTATATTGGGATGAAGATGCAAAAAGTGAGTGTTGCAAAGTTTGTAAAACTTCTCGTTGGAAAAATGATATTTCTACAAAGAAGACAGCCTCTGGATCAGAGAATACAGTCGTTAGATCTGAGAGTACAGTCACTGAATCAGAAAATACGGAAAAACTAGTTCCTGCAAAAGTTTTGCGTTATTTTCCCCTAAAGCCACGACTGCAACGTTTATTCATGTCATCAAAAACTGCTATCCACATGAAATGGCATGCTACTGCTAGTAACTATGATGGAAAGCTTCGACATCCAAGAGATGGAAAGGCTTGGAAGGCATTCGATCAAAAATTTCCTGAGTTTGCATCTGATCCGAGGAATGTGAGACTTGGCTTGGCGACAGATGGTTTTAACCCATTTGGTACCATGAGTACTAGTTATAGCATATGGCCAGTGATATTATTTCCTTACAATCTTCCACCATGGATGTCGATGAAGCAGACTTCAATGATCCTCTCTATGGTTATCCCTGGAAAGCAAATGCCTGGTAATGATATTGATGTATATTTGCAACCACTTATCAAAGAGTTGAAGGAGTTATGGTTCGATGGTATCGAAACGCTAGATTCTTCCACAAAACAAACATTTGACATGCGAGCAGCCATCATGTGGACCGTTAGTGATTTTCCTGGTCTTGGAAATTTGTCAGGTTGGAACACGTATACAACATTAGCTTGTCCAAACTGCAATTTTGATGGCACCGGACAACGTTTACGCCATGGAAAAAAAAATTTTTTTATGGGGCATCGCCGTTTTCTTCCTCAAGATCATGGCTTTCGTGAAGATAAAACTCATTTTAACGGGAAAACAGAAACCAGGCCTCCACCAGTCACGTTATTAGGTTCGACAATTGTTCATCAGCTGGAACAAGTTAATGTTATTCTTGGTAAGAAACCTAGATCTAGAGTTGGAAGAAAGAGAGATCGAAGTGATGTGGAAAAAAGTAGTACTCAGCAGTGGAAGAAAAAAAGCATATTTTATGAGTTGCCTTATTGGGAATTTGCTATGTTGCGACACAATTTAGATGTTATGCACATAGAGAAAAATGTGTTTGACAATCTTGTTTCCACATTGTTGGATTGTAAGAAAAAATCAAAAGATAATCTGAGTGCTAGAAAAGATCTTCGTGAGCTAGGTATACGTCCTGAGTTGTGGCCTGATGATAATGAGAAGTATCAAGCAGCATGTTTTACTCTGGATAATGGCAGGAAAGACATTTTTTTAAGTGTCTTAAAAGATGTAAAATTCCCTGATGGGTATGCTTCTAACTTATCAAGTTGTGTTGATATTAATAGTCGAAAGCTTTCTGGCTTAAAAAGCCATGACTGTCACGTGATAATGAGAGATTTATTTCCAATCGCAATTCGAAATTTGCTGCCACCAGATGTAACATCAGCCATTGTTGAAATTTGTCATTTTTTTAAAGATATATCTGCAAAAGTCCTCGATATCGATGCGCTTGATAAACTCCAAGATCGTATTGTAGTGACTTTATGTCGTATGGAGATGCTTTTTCCTCCATCATTTTTCACAGTGATGGTACATTTAATAGTACATCTCACCGAAGAGGCAAAATTTGGTGGACCAGTTCCATTTCGTTGGATGTATCCAATTGAGAGGTACTCTTCTTTCCCATTATGTGTTTATATGTATAAATACACAACTAGAAACTAACTCGATTCAATTTTCAACAGAACTTTAGGACACTTCAAATCATATGTTCGGAATCGCGCTAAGCCTGAAGGTTCTATATGTGAGCAGTATTTAGCTAATGAGTGTGTAACGTTTTGCTCAATGTATCTCAATGATATAGAGACACGATTTACTCGGGTTGGCCGCGTTGATGATCGACCTCTAGCTCGCACTAGCATAAGACCAAATTCAGAACTTCCACGTATTTTCCCAAACCTTGGAAGATTTGTTGGAGCGGGTCAGGTTTGTACTCTTAGTCATGTAGAGAAGATGCAAGCACATCGACATATATTGGTCAACTGTCAACTACTTGATCACTTACAAGAGTAAGTTTGACTCTTTCAAGAACAACTGATTTTAATTATATTTATTGAAGTCAATTCTCTAATATATAAGTATTGCTAATTTCTTGTTTAGGAAGTACAGAAATGAATTGCGGAGGAAACATTCGCATCGGAGCAGGAGGGCTCGTGCCATCGACATTGACCGAGAAATGCATCTTAATTTTGCAAAATGGATCAAACAAAAAGTGGAGATGAATGAGTTAGATGAGATAACTGATGATTTACGATGCTTAGCTTTGGGTCCATCTGAAAAGGTTGTGAAGTATTCAGCTTACAATGTGAATGGTTTCAAATTCCGGGCAACCGAAAGAGAGGCTAACCTGAAAACACAAAATAGTGGTGTTTATGTTGCTGCAGAAACTATGAGTTATGCTAGCTCTAGTGATCCTAACCCAAGAACAGGAAATGTAGCATACTATGGAAATCTTGTTGAAGTTATGGAGTTAAATTACTATGAAGTTTTCAGAGTTGTATTATTCAAATGCAAGTGGGCTGATACTCGTATGGAACGAGGATATAAAGTGGACATATATGGTAATCATATGGTAAAGTTTTCACGCTTGTTACACACCGGAGATAATGAGGAGGATGAGCCGTATGTATTGGCATCGCAGGCAAGAATGGTATATTATGTAAAAGATCCTTACGATGTAGAATGGAATATTGCAGTTCATGTTCAGCCTAGAGACTTATACGATATGGGTGATCCCAATGATTCAGAACAATTTGATGGTGAATTTGACCATGACGTTTCCCTTGCTTCGTAGGATGATGTAACAACCCCCTGGAGGTTTTTCCCAAACAAACTTGAATTCCTCTTCTTTCTCGTTTGATTTATGGCTAAGATGATGATCTTCTTATAGGAGCAGGGTTGAAATTTTATTCCTTTTCAAGTATCTCTCGTGATTTGTTCCACAAGAGACGAGCCGTTGGCGGTAAGCAGAAGAAGTGGAGGAGGAAGAGAATGTAAGCTTTTGGTCTCCTTGTTTTAATTTTGGTATTTTTCCAGCTGAATCAAATGGTAGATTTGGAATAAGAGTGGGTTATAAGCCACTTGTCGTGTTCTTTAATAGGTGTGTCGATATTCTTGATACACAATTCTTTTTATAATTTGAGAAAACATAAGATATCAAAGTGGAAAGGTTAGCATTCTAACTCATACCCACAATATACATCTGATAATTTATGAGGAAATTTGGAATTCGATTTAGGTCTTTCATCTAGAATTTTTCTGATTTCAAATTGGGGGGGAAGATGGTGGTTCTGATGAATGATTCCGGTGAGGTCAACAATGACGAATGTCTTCTCTCGTCTCTTTATGAGAGAAAGGATAGATGAAGTGAAGACTCCCGATAAGTGTTAGTTATAATTACTTGGAGGATAAAATAACTATTTCCCTAATTTCTTGAAAAACTCTCAGTCAATTAGAGTCTTCATTAGTCTTAGGTCAATATATATCAGCTGCTTCTTGTCTATTCCTTTCGATTGATGCCTCTCTTCAAGTTCTATGATTTTACCCTATTTATCTTCTCTCCACCACCATCGCCACCACCACCACCACCGGTCTACTCTTCTTCCCGGCACAGTTTCAATGTCGAGTCATATCCAACACTTTTCCAAGTCAATTTATCTTTTTTTTTTAAGCGAAGGATTTTAAATTTGAAGATTAATTAGAGGTATGGAATCTGATTTTTAGCGTTGATTTCTCACACAACTTATAAACCGTAATATTTAGTAGAAAGAAATTTGTTCAATAAATCTCTTTTCAGATCCCACTAAATTTTTCATCCAAGCGGGAATTAATTTCATGTTTAGTTCCAATTATTTTCATATAAATTTACTGCAACTAAACACGTTTATTTGGAGAAACCGCCGTAGAGCAGTCTCATATACAATTAAGGTAACTTGACTCTCTGCTTCAATTATTTTTGTTTTGGATTTTCAACTATTAAGAATGTAATTTTATCTCTGGATTCTAAAGGTTGAAGAAAACTTCAATGGTTTCTAGTGTGTTCTTTATTACTTTATTGATTTAAGCTATTGGGATTTCGGATTTTAACTTATAAGGTTGGTGTTGTGAATCTCTGAAACTTACAGCTTATGCATATATATGTCTCCTAGATTAGAATAGGAACCGTACATGACTTAATCAGTTTATGTGTCTGCTAGATTAGGAATTGGAATCATACATAACTTATAAAGTTGGTTTTGTGAATGTGTTTTTCTGCTATGTTATGTGTCTCTCCAAAAGAACTTTTGTAGTTTTTTTGTTTTGGAAACAAGATGCATGACTTAATCAAGCTAATGATATGATTGATCACATGACTGTTACGTCTTTTAACTTGTCTAGATCCATTGACTTTGTTTGTGTACCTTTTTAGTAAATCAACTAGTGTTCATAAAAATAATATTTTGTAATGCTAACTAGTTTTATTTAATTTTACTTTCTTTAGGACCATGGATTTTACGGATTCAGAGACACAACCTCCGGATGATTTATCACATTTGGAAACAAATTACAATAATTTGCCTCCTCCACTTGCTCCAGAATGTAATAGTTTCAAATGGAAAGTACAAGTGATAGGTAATATGAATCCACTAAGTAATAATTATATATTTTTTAGTTGGGAATTTTTTTTGGCTCGTATATATGTTAATTTGATTTATGATATACTAATTCAATTTTTTTTTTAAAATCTATATGTATTCATCAACAAGATACTGATGGGAACATAGAAGGCAAAATGGTGACATCCAGAGATGTCTGGAAATTCCAAAACAGCAAAGTGATTGTGCATTTTGATGAAGATTGTGGTCAACCAATTGGAGATTCTGGAGGTTTACTTGGATCGTGGTTAGGTCAATTAAGCCATGATGTGAATTTGCTACCCATTAACTACATCGATTGGAGGACTGTTAATCCTCACACAAAAGAAAGGGCATGGGAAGTAATTCAGGTAACATCTTTTTATCTCGATAGATTATGGGATGTTCTAAGACAATAATTTGTTTGATGACTCATTTTATGTGGTGTCATTTTAGGCCAAATTTCAGTTTGATGATCCGATGATGAGAAAAGAATATGTGATGAGTGCATTAGGTAGCAGATGCAAGGATGTCAAACGTCGTCTTTGGAAAGATTACAAACAAAACAACCTGAGTGAAACGTTGCAAAATCAACCTGTGGTTGTTCCCGAGGACCAGTGGCATCATTTCGTTCACATAAGGTTCAGTGAAAAGTGGCAGGTATGGAGTATTCGTTGGATACTTATATGTAGTTGTATATCTCTATACCAAATGCAAGTAACTTTTTAAATATGTGAGTTTTCAGAGAATGCAACAGCGAAATGCGGAGAACCAAAAAAAGAATACCATGCCTCACGTGTGTGGAAGAAAGAGTTTTCCAAGGAGAAGAGATGAGATTGTAAGTAACTTAGTTGTGCTATAAAACGAAGTTGTGCTATAAAACGAATATATTATACTGATCCTGTATATTGTTTGTGCGTGTACTTTTTAATAAAGAAAATCAAGACTGGTAGAACACCATGTCGAGCAGAGTTTTTCATTGCGACTCGTACGAAACCTTATGGAAGCTTTGTATGTGAGGAGGCAAAAACCCGTGCGGTAATTAGTTTTCACCATTGGTTGCTTATTAATCTGAACATTAATTTTTAAACAAAACTTATTGATAAAAAGAACGAATATCAAAGAAAACAATTTTTAAGTTGTTTTTGTGTAGTTTGGAGGATTTACTGGTTAATTATACTGGATATTTATGTGTCTTGTTTTTTTCAGGAAGCACTTACAACGTTGATGAGGCAAAATCCGCGAGTCATAAACAAGGTTACAGCTAGCTTGGATGATGAATATGCTCAAGTGTTTGGTCCAGAGCGTCCAGGACGAGTCCGTTGTGTTGGTCGTGGACCCACACCTTCAAAATTAGCAAGACGCTCTACTGCAACTAGACCAGAGATAGAAAATTCTCAAAAAGTCGTTGAGCTGGAGAGACAAGTGACAGGATTAGTTGATCAAGTCAATGGATAGACTTCGTTCGTCCAACAGATACTTGGTTCTTCAACCCCTGAACAGGTATAATATAACGATAATCTTAAGTTAAAGTGCACTATTATAATATTATATATAACTAATATATTAACTAAATATTTAGGCAAGGATATGGGCGAGAAGTTTTGCAACAGCTTTTGCAGAAATACCAAATCCAGCTTTTGCAAACATACCAAGTCCAGCTAATTCTTAGGTAAATGGTTCTTATTTTAAATGGATGATGCTTAACTGTTTATGGATATTTAGATGATAAACAGATTTGTTGTATGATTGTTTTTCCAGGAAATGGATGATGGTGCTAATATCCATGGATATGGAAACGGATAATGGGGATGATGGGGCCAATGGATATCAAAACGCTTAAGAATTGAAACCATGCTAGACATGATGAATAGCTTAGAAATTTTAGTTTGTTTATGTTTTATTCATTTTCATTTTGCGCATGGACGAATCATGTAATCTGCTTTTTAATACATTAATTAGTAATTTCTTTGGTTTTTCGTATTTAATCAATATTTTTTAGAATTTTATAAATATATCAAATAAAATAGGCTATTTATGTTGTAAATCAAAATTAATATTCTCATCGGTTGGTATAACTGACACTACCGATAGTAATTCTTGAAATCGGTTAGTATAAATGATAAAAGAATTAGAAGCACTTAAAGAAATTGACACTAAGTTTAGCCTCAATTATTTACAAGTGATAGAAAAATTAACATCAGTTATCATAACTGGTACAAATACTAACATCATTTATAGAAACTGATTTAAAAGTTAACATCATTTTTCGCAATTGATACATATATATTGACATCGGTTACAACAATTGATGTAAATGTTTTACATATTTGTATCGATTACGTATTAATTGATAAGAAATATTTGCATCGACACTTTCAGAATCACTTTTTTAAGTGATGCAAAATGCATTTACATCATTTATAAGTAATGCAAATATTAAAAATAAATGATACAATTTGACACGTTTTTTGTAGTGTATGTGGAATTGTAGAGGAAAAGAGTTAAAAAACATTCAGGAAAGAAAAAGATCATGAATAGATGGGATACAAATATATATAATTCTTTTTTAAAATTTATATATATATTGTTACGATTTACTATTGATTGGAAGTGGTCAAACTTCAGATTTTCTACTAATATTTTGTTGAGCTTTTAAAATCTAAAGATCTCATTTAGATTTTTTTCATCATATTTTTCTTTTCAAAAACAACATTTTGTTATGTTATATACAATTTTCGTTTCTCTATATGTTATGCTATACAATTTAAAAAAGATCTCGTTTTTTTAATTTTCTTAATAAAATATATGTTATGTTATATACAATTTTCGTTTTTATATAATAATATTTAACTTTAATCATATTTATTTTGCATTCCATTATATCCCTTTAAAATACCACCATTCATCTTACATAAATATTTGTCTGCGATTATTCATTCCATTCATCTTATTTATCTAACTGCCATTATTCCATTCACTTCTATTCCAGTTCTTTTAATTCATCTTATTCCAAACATTCCGAAATTTGACTACCATTTAGACCGTTGAATGGCATTGGAAAGCAAAGCTTCTGTTATATTCTTTCGATTACATTAATATAGAAAGGAATCATGCTGCACACCTTTTGGCTAAAAAAGCTTCCAAATTTGATTCATTGTATGATAAATTTTTTTTCCGCGTTTATGGTTGATTAACGCTTTGTATTACCCGTTTAATATTTAATAAAGTTCAGATGTTCAAAACAAAAAACTTAGTTAAGATATGCTATTCATGACTGTCAAATGACCAAAAAATAAAATATCAAGTATGTTTATAACTAGAAAAGGAGAAATTATAATTCTCTAACTTTATTATTTGAGACTGAAAATATAGCTAAAAATTTAATAATGTTTTCTTTCTCTAATCAAAACCCGCGCGTTTGCACGGATTCTCACCTAGTGAATGACAAATTGAACATTTAACATCCTAATCACTAGTGTTTTGAAAATAATAATTTTACAATTTTACAAGAATTGATAAAAAGATTTCAAAATTGGATGTACCAAACCAATTCGAAGTAGACTACTACCATTTTTTTAATTGAGTAAACGAACCAAATTCAATTATGGTATTTAAAAAAAAGTACGTAAAAATTAGATTTAAAATACTTTTCAAACAATGTTACTTCAATCAAATCAAAATGATTAAAAATTGGTGAATACTTTAGAATTGATGGGCATTCGGTTAGTTGGAGTGGATTCAGTTTTGGTTTGTCAATTTTTGGGTCTTTTGTACCAAAAAAATATATCAATTAAATTAAATAAAACTATTAAACATATCGCTATTTTATAATTTAAAACGTTTTAAATTATATTAATCACGAAAATGATACCAAAATTTTTACCAGAAGCGTTACATTCAATTTTATTTGTACAATTTTTTTTACAGTTATTTTCTATAGCTTTGTATTATGTTGTACAGTTTACCGCTAAAAAACTTATACCGTTTTTAGTTCCTAATCAGACGTATAGTGTTACTAATATAAATCGAAGTGTTACAGTTTATGGTCTGGGGAGTGGGGGAGTGGGGGAGTGGGGGAGTGGGGCTCGGGGAACATGTTTTACAGTAATCGTCAGAAATTGTGCAGATTAATTGTACAGTAACTTTCTTGGTGAAGCAATACCTTTTCTTGGTGAAGCAATGCCACGTCATTTTTAGATTACCGGAAAATAGCTCTGAGATCTTGACACGTCATACGTCACTGCCTAAGTCCCAAAGCGATTTGCGTCGTCCAACGAGATTTGGAGGGAAAAAATAAAGTAGAGGTACGTACAAAAGTACAAACTACAACGATTAGTGGATAATTAAGCACACGTAATTATATTATCATTAAATTTTAAATTTAAACGAAATTCCTACTAATTTACACAATAACGAGTTTTTTTGTTTTTAAACAGTGAAAAATATAATCGAGGCCGTGTTTGGAACAATCCGCTTTTCTCTTTCTTCCAATTTCTCGTGTTGTGGTCGCCGGAAAATTATATTACCGTCCGCCGCCGGAGTAAAATCCATGTAAGCTGTTCGACGGAGCCATCGCGTGTTTGCCGTCGTCGCGTCGGAAAATCATTCGTTGCAGTTACTGGTCACGTTTCGTCTCTTATTGAGAGAATATTAGCAAATCGATCTATCGTCGATTTAGATCTGGCGTTCCTAGGGTTCTTCGACGTTGGAGATTCATGGTTTCTGGTGATTGCATTTCGGAATCTGTGCTGAAATTGAGGGAAATTTCGGGGTGTTAAATCGGATTTTTGGTGTATATGGAGAGAGGTGGGAGGAGATCCGGTGAACCTGCAGGGGTAATGATTAAGAAAAGAAGTTCGTCTGGTTGCTTGATTGTTAAGAAGAACGATGGTGTTGGTAGAATTTGTTCGTATTCAGAGAATCATCGTCCGAATTTGGAGTCATGGATGGATAGAAAGAGGTCTAGGATGATTATAAGTGATTCTGAGTCTAGCGATAAACTTACGATTCCTGGTAAGGATTCTGTTGAACGTAATATGCGTCACTATCGCAATGTAGATGAGGGTCGATTTGGCTTGAAAAGGGATTGGGTTGAGGGGAAAGGGGATTTGTTTGTAGGAAAGGAGCGTAAGAGGAATAGATTAGATGATGATGATGACGATAAGGAGAGTGAAGACGAATTGTTGGCGATGAGGATGAGGAGATCGTTTGACGGTAGTGGAGTTGATATCGGTAAGAAAGCGTATTTGGGGTCTGCTCAATTTGGCATTGACAGGGAATATGGAACTGGCTCTAGTAGTAAAGATTTAGATATTGAGAAGAGAAGAAATCCGTATTTAGATGGATCAGGGAACATAGGTTTTGCTAAACAAGGTTATAGAAACAGGTGTAAGGTGAGTGGGAACGAAAGTAAAATTCAGGCGTTAGTGTTGCAGAAGAGGTATAAGCGTGACATGAATTTTGATGGACCAATCAGGGTGCAGGGGAAAAATGGTGTTCTCAAGGTTATGTTGAACAAGCAGAATAAGATGGGAGGGTTACTGCAAAATTTCACTGATGCGGAGGGTGAACAAACTCAGTATGGCTCAAAGATTCAAGAAACTGGTAAAATACGTGTTGCTATCCAGTCGTCAACCACTCTAAAAACTGAGCCGAAACAGCTTCCCCCGGTCAGGATACAGTCAAATGGATTGAAAATGCCCACGGCCTTAACCATGAAGAGTAAGGGTCAGGAACAAGATTCTGATGATAGCGATACCTCGGAGCGGCTGCAGAAGAGAATCATTCGACCTCATAATCTCTTCCAGGTGTCAAGCACTGGAGGAGAAAAAACTTTACCTGAAACGCCAACGCCTCCAAAAATCAAAGATGGAAAGATTAGGCGAGGTTCAGGAACAGAAAAACAAAGATTACGTGAGCGAATTAGGGAAATGTTACTGGAAGCAGGGTGGACGATTGACTATAGACCTAGAAGGAATAGAGACTACCTAGATGCAGTTTATATAAGCCCCAGAGGAACAGCATACTGGTCTATTATCAAGGCTTATGAAGCACTTCTTAAGCAGTTAAACAGTGAGGAAAAAGTGGCCAAGCCTTGTGAAGATGGTTCCGCATTGACTCTGATCTCAGATGAGATACTTAGTCAGTTAACACGGAAAACCAAAAGAAAGATGGAACAAGATATGAAAAGGCAGGAACAATGTGCCAGTGATAGTGATGGAAAGGCGACTTTTGCAAGAAATTTCTCAGCTACTAGAAATGAAGTAGGAAATGGTGACAGATATGTTCATAAAGAAAAGCGAAGCTCCTCTCAAGAGATGCTTGCCATGTCAATGAAGAATGAGGTCAATGATAGAGATGATTCACTGGGTACAACTTCAAAAAGTGAAAGCTCTTTGCATCATCAAACTGAAAAATCAACTGGTTCCTCCTCTCACCGTGTGGATGGAGGGAAAAGTAGCAAACATGGTAGGAGTACATTGTTGGTACGGCATTCAGTCAGGGGAGATAATTCAGAGAGTGATGGCTTTGTACCCTCATGTGAGAAAAGGACTGTACTGGGATGGTTGATTGATAATGGAACCATACAGTTGAGTGAAAAGGTGATGTACATGAACCAACGACGGACACGCATAATGCTTGAGGGTTGGATAACTAGAGATGGGATTCACTGTGGTTGCTGTAGTAAAATTCTTTCAGTTACCAAGTTTGAGATACATGCTGGAAGCAAATTACAGCAGCCATTTCAGAACATATTTTTGGATTCTGGGGTTTCTCTTCTTCAATGCCAAATTGATGCATGGGATAAACAGAAAGGTGTTGGGCACATTGGTTTTTGTTCGGTAGATGTAATTGCTGATGATCCAAATGATGATGCTTGTGGTATTTGTGGAGATGGAGGTGATTTAGTTTGCTGTGATGGTTGTCCTTCAACTTTCCACCAAAAATGCCTGGACATACAGGTTTGCTGATTTTGCTGTATATTTATTTGACTTCCTTTCAATAAATTTTAACAAGTCAGTGTTAAGCTATGCAAAAAGGAAACAATGGTCTGTGTCGTGCTCCGTGTAAACAGGTTTTAGAACACAAATTTAGCTAAATGAACGGATAAGATCAATACAATATATAAAGTCTAGTGAGCTGAAGTGTCGTTGACTTTTAACTACATCAGGGTTGTTTTAGGGTCAACTGATGCCTTATTGGATCTTTTTGAGGTTCAATTACAGATGTTTCCTCTTGGTGATTGGCATTGCCCCAATTGTACATGCAAATTCTGTAGGGCAGTTGTCAAAGATGTTTCTCAGACTGTGGGTGCAAATACCTGCAAAATGTGTGAGAAAAAATGTACGTCATTATTCTTTCACTGCCTTGAATATTCCACTTTTGTTTCCACTCAGTTTTACTTGTAGTTTCTAGTTGACGATGGAATTCTCCCTTTGTAGATCACAAATCATGTATGCTGGAGGCAAATGTTACCCCAACTGATACCACTGAACCAATCATCTCCTTTTGTGGGAAGACGTGCAAAGCGGTACTTTTCTTTCAATTCTCATAACCCTTACTTTGTCATTCAGTTTATAGAATCGTGATGCAGTTTCTAGGCAGCAGATATTGAGTGTCCTTTACAATTCTGCTGGGTGACTGATCCATAATTTGTTATTAGTATTCTGCTCTTGATAAAAAGAAATGTTAAAGTTTCTCTTGTCAGTAGATTATTGGACTTTGTATGCAGGAATCCTGGTATGAATTGTCAACATGCCATGCCTTGTTGCCAGGCGTAACTGAATTCTAAAAGACATGAGTATAATATCCTGTGTGATTCCCAAGTATTTTCCACCCTTTACCAAAGTATTCTGTTTAAGTGAAATTTCTTGTTGATTTAACAGCTCTCTGAAGGTGTGAAGAAGTATGTCGGTGTCAAACACGAGTTGGACGGTGGATTTTCATGGTCTCTAGTTCATAGGGAATGCACAGATTCAGATTTATTCTTAAGTGGACACCCTCATATTGTGGAAAGCAATTCCAAGCTTGCCGTAGCTCTGACAGTCATGGATGAATGCTTTCTGCCCATTATTGACAGGAGGAGTGGGGTGAATATTGTACGAAATGTCCTTTACAATTGTGGGTAAGCCTCTCAGCACTTCAAATTATGGTCTGCGTAATTTATACTTCAATGTATTGTTTTGGTATTGCTTTGTGTTGGTATTTTTTGCTTACACCTTGCTTTTCTTAAGGTCGAACTTCAATCGGCTGAATTTTGGTGGATTCTATACTGCTCTACTTGAGAGAGGCAACGAAATAGTCGCTTCAGCATCTATTAGGTTATTCCTCTCCTGATATTCCTTTGTTTTAGTTTCAAAACTATATGTAAGATAACAACAAAAAGAGTGGCAGAGATAGTGCTAGTGTAGAGATGTATTTACATGTCCATGTTATCTTATGCAACTTTAAGAATTTTGTTTATGTGATATTTACCCTTCTGTTTAGATTTCATGGGAACCGTCTAGCTGAGATGCCGTTCATTGGAACTCGGCATGTCTACAGACACCAAGGGATGTGCCTGCGGCTTTTCAGCGTTGTTGAGTCAGTAAGTACAAAAATGTTTTCTTCTATACTTTGATGCAGGGAAGTTAGTTGATTTCTTCCGTAAAACTCTGCTAAATCTGTTTTCTGGTGTTATCTTTGTCTCCCCGATGTGAAGGCTCTGCGACATCTCAAAGTCAAATTACTTGTTATCCCTGCAACTGCTGACTTTAGCCATGTTTGGATATCCAAATTCGGGTTTCATCATGTCGAGGATTCTCTGAAGAAAGAAATGCGGTCCATGAATCTACTAGCCTTTCCCGGCATTGATATGTTACAGAAAGAGCTTGTAGCACCACAACATGCCGAGTCTTCTGCTGACACAGGTTTACATTTAATCAATTTAGCTTCATCGTCTTCTATTGTTTTCTTACTTATGCTCCATTATTTGTCAAGAAGATTGTAACCCATGCAATGAAGGCATTGATACTGCGAACACGACTAATGAGGTTTCTGTCTCGGAGACCACATCACCTTCGGGAGATAAGCCAATATCAGATTATGCTGCCGAACACCACCCGTATGTGGATGTTAATTCCACTTCCCGAGATGGATACCCCAAAATACAAGAGTCTGAGTTCAAAACTTCAACTATGGCGGCACCGGATACGGAAGAGCACATGGACTGCAAAACTTCCATTAATCCTTTTGATGGGGAAGACGAAGAAGAAGAAGAAGAAGATAGTTTAATGGAGTCTCCGCCTCAACGGAACAGCGACATGGCTTTCTTGGATCACATTATTCGATCTCCGGTGGACACTGGTGAAACGGAAAGCGGAGTTGTGTATAGTTCAGATGATGATGATGATTCTCCGGCAAGGCAATGAAACAAAATTAAATAATGATCTCTGATTTTTTTTACTAGCATTTTGGTGTCTACTTCAAACACCAAAATCGTTTTTAGTTTTTTTTTGGTCAATAGAATTTGTTAATAATGTTTATATACGTTTTATGCATATATATATATATATATATGTTCGATGAAATGCTTCTTAGAGCATTAGCCATTTACTAATTCATTTGTATACATTGTTTTTTATACATTGTTTTTTATGAAGCATTTAAGATTTCGTGGATTCTTGAGAATTATTTGGCAAAATAATTAATAACGATTTTATGGAATTATTAAAAAAATATTTGTAATTAAACAACAGTTTTTAAAGATCTCGGTGACCTAAAGCCTAGTGTCTAGAACGTCTAATCTGAGCTTAGGCGATTCAATAGACGTTGTAAACGTTTTACAAAAATACATAATATATTAAATATATCTCGTAAATATATATATATATATATAAAACATAATTTATGAATCAAAATTTTTTTTGAGAAATGCCACTTTTGAAATGCCGCTTTTCAAAAATGCCACATTTTCAAAATCTTTGCAAATATACCACTTTTTAAAAATTATTTATTCATTATATTATTTATGTTTGGGTTAACTATGTTGTATTATAGTTTAGTTTTGAAGGTTTAAGGTTAGTTAGAGGTCTAAACATTTTTTAGAGTTTAGAATTGTAAGATTTAGGCTTTAAAAATCTATAATTTGTTGTATTTTTGCAAATAGATAACCCAATCTGATATTTTTGGAAAACGGCACACCGAAAGTGACAAAAATTTATATTATATCTATATTCATCATTTTATACCAAAATATATAGAATATTATGATTTATATATAAGAAAATTTATATTATTTTATTATTATAATACCATAATATTTTAGACTACATAAGCGCTAATCGCCACGGTCTATAGGAACCTAATGTCTAAATGCCGCCTAGACAGACGCTTAAAACGTTTTTTAGAACACTAAAAATTATTGTGTTCTGCGTTATTAAAAAAGAAAGAGATATTTTAGAATATCTCATATATGATTGGGTTTGATGTTTCAAACATTTCTCCTCTCTCTTTCTCTCTCTCTCTCCATGCCTTGCTCGAGCATAGAACCCGTCAAGCGTAACACTCGACTAAACGAGCTACAAGAGGAAGGCAACAACAATACGTTCATTCACACAAATAAAGACGCTATTTCATATTACGACGACGTTTTGGTTTTTAATAGCAAAAAAACAAACGAAGTCGTCTCTCTGTGAATAAAGACGCTATTTCATATTGCGACGACGTTTTGGTTTTTAATAGCGAAAAAAAAAACGAAGTCGTCTCTCTGTGTCCGTCCCTTCCATGGAGATTTCTTCGTCGTCGGTCATCTTCAGGCACTCCTCTCAGCTTCTGAAACAAGGTCTCGGGTTTAGGGTTTTACTTCCTCGACGAATATCAATCGCTGCTTCTTCTCCTCCTCGATTCCTACGGATGGAATCTCAATCTCATCATCCTGAATCTATCTCCTCCGCCGGAGATAACGGTTTTCCGGCGATTCCTTCTTCTCCGATTGAATCAGGTTACTTCATTGACTAATCCGAGAGGAATCTCATTTCTTCTTAGGTTCCTTCTCCCTAATGTTTTTGTTGGCTCTGGTTGATTCGAATCAGCTCGAATAGGTGAAGTGAAGAGAGAAACAAAGGAAACAAATGTTTCTGTGAAGATAAACTTGGATGGTCATGGAATTGCAGATAGTTCCACTGGAATTCCTTTCCTTGACCATATGTTAGATGTAATTTATTGTCAAGAGCGTGTTCAATTTGTGATGCATATGTAATTTTGATTTAAGTGTTTGTCATTTGCTTGCTTCTCATGGTTAGCAACTTGCTTCACATGGCTTGTTCGATGTACACGTAAGAGCTACTGGTGATATTCATATCGATGATCATCATACGAATGAAGATGTTGCTCTTGCCATTGGAACAGTAAGTCACAACTGCTCTTTGATTGCATTCTTTGGAAGTTGTACTGTAATGATGGGTATTAACAATTTTGCTTCTATCAGGCTTTGTTAAAGGCACTTGGGGAAAGGAAAGGGATTAACCGTTTTGGCGATTTTACAGCTCCTCTTGATGAAGCACTTATACATGTTTCCTTGGTATAATACAATCTGTGAACTTGCTTTGTGCTTTTTGAACTAATTTGTTTTATAAGTAATTTGAAGTTCTTGGAAATTTTTGTTCGTTGATGATTGATGAAAATCTGACAGGATCTATCTGGTCGACCATATCTTGGCTACAACTTAGAGATTCCAACACAGAGAGTAGGAACATATGACACTCAGGTGCTTAAATTTTATCATCCAGTTTCAGGTTTTTCTATTTGTTTTCTTGGTTTGTCAAATCGCTTAACGAATTTTCTTCCATTTAGTTGGTGGAGCATTTCTTTCAGTCATTGGTGAATACTTCTGGTATGACACTTCACATCCGACAGGTATCACGATTCCAATCTTTTTCATTAAGCAAACAATAAACATAGCAGAAAATTAGTGTTTTATTGATTTGTTTTCTGTAATCTGCCGGCAAACCTTTTCTTGAAAATGATCTCTTAATTCGATTTGTTATGACAGCTTGCTGGTAAAAACTCTCATCACATAATAGAGGCGACTTTTAAGGCCTTTGCAAGGGCTCTCCGACAAGCAACCGAGTCTGATCCACGTCGTGGTGGGACAATACCGAGGTCTGACTTTTTTTGCTCATAGATGGATGCTAAACTAATCTTATTCAAAATCTTACCTCAAAAAAAAAGGCACACTGCACATTTCATTCATCAGCCAATATTTATTGCAAGATTCATCATAACAAAAGCAGAAAATCTTGTCATTCAAATTTGGAAAGAAGCAAAATCTGACTGGAAATAATGTATATGATGAGAAAATAAGCCTGACTTTTTTTGGTTTACGGCATATTTGCAGTTCAAAAGGAGTCTTGTCACGGTCATAAGGACGGTGGAAAAAGTTTCAGTCTGTTGTTTGGAGTTAATGAGCAGGGATCGGTGTCTTGTGTCCGATGCCAAGCCATCTTGAGAATTTGTCGGTATCGCTTTCTCTGGTTCCACACTTCATTCACCTGCGTTGTATTAGTAGTAGTAACCCTCAAGCCAGAGCTCTATTATCGCTAGTTAGTCAACTCGTAACCTGAATTGAACATTTCCTTTTTGGTATTGATATCTTCTCATTTTGTTGGTTCATGATCAGATCATGAAAGCTCTGCGCCAATAGCTCTTATTTCCCCATTACGAGTGCTCATGCTTGTGATTCATGGAGCTTTTTTTTTGTAATTTTGGCATATGTTAGCACTGAACAATTTCATGCTCATGCTTCTTGTTTTGTTACCCTCTTGTGCTCTTGTTTGTGTCTAACTCTTGAGAGTTCTTTGTACCCACTTCTATCAAAACACTATGCTTCTGAGTTTCTTGATTTCAATACCTAGTGTGCTATATGCTCATGTGTAATATTTGATGACTGAGTAAAAAATACTTGTCGAAAAGCGAGAAGGTACACTATACTTCTATGTGATATTTTTCTTTATTGAAACCACATACAAGTATAGTGTACATGCCCAAACACAATAGACAAAATAAGTCTAATGTTTTCTTTAGAATAAAACTTTATTGCCTAAAAAGTGTGGCTCAAGAGTGGTAAACAGATTCTTGATAGTTTGATAGTAATGGTGATAATAGTTTTTGGTTTCATTGTGTTTCTATTTTTTACCTTTTCTTTTGTTATCCTACTCGCAAAGTGGTGTTCTTTAGCCAGCCAATAATATCCCCTTTTGGTCACATGCAATTGCCAAAGAGCTATTCAGAGTCTTATGAAGCTTTTAGAGTAAAGTTTTTGGTAGGGAAGAGAATCTTGTGGGTTGCTTTAAAGATTTTGCTAATTGGTGTCTAAGTTGCTTATAGGCTATTAGGTGTTAATTAACTATTTCTTTGCACTCAAAGATTCATGGACTAAATCTTATGGATTGGTATGAAAATATTATCAAATGAGAAGCCATCTTTTTCCTCATGTTTCTTTTCTTTTTGGATATTCCATCTCCGAGTAAATATTTAGATTTTGTTATGTGGTTAAATAATACTTTCTTCGCTTTTTAAAGAAAAATGTTAACCATGTTCTTGTGTTATTTTGCGATATTTTTTAGCATAGTTATATGGTATCTAAATATATCATCATTACTAGATTTTTTCCACCACGCGATTAGAATATTTAAAAATAAAATTTATAATATTTTATATTATGCGGGAGAAATTAGAAATAACAAATATCAAATGGTATCCCATATTAAAAAATATATTTTATTTAAAAAAAATTAATATGCATGATATTTAGATTGAATGTAAACGTTTTTAATGTAAATCAAATACGTTTTAGATTATGAATTCTCTCAAACTTATTTGAACTCACCAAAACCTAAAAAATATCGTGTTAGTATGTAAATCTTCTTAAATAAAAAAAATCAAACAACAAATAAAACGCGACTGATGATTTTTGAAATTCATGCATTAATGTTTGATTTGTAAAGTTGTACATTTTTAACAAAAATACAATTTTAATTAGAGAAATATGAATACAATTAAACAATATAAAATAAAATAATTGTAACATCAATCATATATGGTGTCCAAACAAATATAAATACAATTTTTATAAAATAATTGACATCGGTAAATGATTCATTGTTAAAACATTATGTTACATAATGTTTAAAATATTAAAATATTATATTTTAGTTGGATTTAAATTAATAACATATGTATTTGTGAATTCATGTTAAAAATTAATATAAATATGTATAGATTTCCAATATAGCATATATAATTAATTGGAATATTTTGATTGCTTAATTTAATTGATGTGTTCCTTAAAATCCTCATTGAGTAATTGACATTGGTAAATGATTCATTGTTAAAACATTATGTTACATAACGTTTAAGATATTAAATGTTATATTTTAGTTGGATTTAAATTAATAACATATGTATTTGTGAATTCATGTTAAAAAATTAATATAAATATGTATAGATTTCCAATATAGCATATATAATTAATTAAAATATTTTGATTGGTTAATTTAATTGATGTGTTCCTTAAAATCCTCATTGAGTGACACATATGATTTTTTCACTTAGTGTCTTCTCAATTAATATATAGAGGATACGAATATTATTGTGTATATAGAATTTTTAATTTTTTGATAATAACAAATGAACTACAAGCTAAACATTATATGCAAAAAAAGCTTTAAAACATAAAATCTTTTAAAAGTGGAGAATGTGTGTGTTCACTATAGAGTTATCTATCTAAATTCGTATGATTAATGTTCAATCTTTAGTAGTTCAAAATAGAAGACAGGAACTGTTATGAATTATGAATGTTTGGTTCATCATATGATATTATGACCGACATCATTGGCAATTAGGACATGGATATATTAGTTTTATACATATAAATGATTAAAATCTTTAGATTATGCAGTGTTTTCATCATGTTACCATATAAGGTTAGGCGAAGATTCATGTCACAAATCATTACGCAACTTTAAAACATGATTCCTTATGAATTTGATTTCTTCCTAAAATTCATGTTCTCTCATTTCTGTTTTAACATGCGGGGAAGAATCGATTCACGTTAATTTATAAGTTGCTCATGCATATCCTCATACAATCAGTTATTATATATATATATATATATATATTTTTTTTATAAAGATCAATTATTATACTTGTCAACTTCCATTATCCAGAAAGTGAAATAATTCGTTTCATTCACTTTATTTTCTGTTGTTACAATCTTTGTTACACTGCTGCTTTCATAGATGTTGTGAGAGTGGACAAAACTAAAGAATCCTTAGCCAGCCAAGACAACATTTTTCTTTGCATCAAAGCTTCTAGGATGTTGAAAATGCGAAATCTTGAGGATGTTTTGGTGGATATGGATACTCGTAGTTAAGATATTGAGTGTATCCTTTACGTTCATAAGCCTCTCAAGGTAGGTGTTGCTGTTAGTAAAGAGACTCTGAACGGAGTGGAGGGACTCCAAAACGACATTGATTCTATAAGCAGCAAGCAAACAAAGGTCTAGAAGAGAATAAAGTCCATCACAAAATCAAATATTAGACATCAACAATGGTTTTCTTCACCTGAGAATAGCGACAAAGCTAAAGTTGCAGAGCAAGACGCGATAAGGATGACAACATCGTGTACGGATGGTCAAACGGTCATCGCAAATCGATACGCTCCTTTCTCATCCTTAGGTGAAGACTGACTCAGATCTCTGACACTTGTCAGAAGATCCGGTAGGATGTCCCTTTCCTTAAACCTAGCTAAGATTGAGTATAAATAGAGTTGAGACTTCAATGTAAACCTTAAGTTGAAATGAATCAATAAGAAAGTATTTCTTCTTTAAGCTTTTAGCTGCATTCTGTTTTTTACTTTCATGGTATCAAAGCCATGGAACAATCCATGGATCTCTACTCTCAACCTTCGATGAACATCACAAATTGTGTCACCGTCAAGCTCACTGAAAGAAACTCTCTCTTGTGGAAGAGGCAGTTCGAATCCTTTCTTGCTGGTCAAAATCTGCTCGGTTTCATCACTGGTTCCATCCTGCAGCCTTCAGCTATGCTTCGTGTGCCAAATCTGAAAGAAGAAGTACATAATCCAGATTTTGCAGCTTGGCTTCAGTCTGATAATGTGGTACAGTCTTGGCTCCTTGGATCTCTGCCTGAAGATATTCTCAGTGTGGTGATTAGCTCCAATACAGCTCATGATGTATGGAAAACATTAGCTAAACACTTTAATCGTGTATCTTCCTCTAGGTTGTTTGAGTTGCAAAAGAGATTACAAATAAACTTTAAGAACAATAGGAGTATGGAAGAATACCTTAGAGATGTGAAAAGTATATATGATCAGTTGACATCTGTAGGAAGTTATGTGAGTGAGAAAATAAAGATATTTGCTGCCTTGAATGGGTTAGGTTAGGAATATGAACCTATCAAGACTAGTATTGAAGGTTATATCGATGGTTCCCATGTTCCCTTCTATGAAGATATCATTCCAAGGTTAACTACGTTTGATCAACGCTGGCAAAGCTACTCTCTTGGCTCGAATGTGACTCCTCACATGGCGTTCAACACTGAGAAATCTAGTCAGTCCTATCCCTATCACAACAACAACAACAATAGAGGAGATGGGAGCTCAACATGTGAGTTTGGTTCCAACAAAGGAAGAGGTTACTCTACTAGAGGAAGAGGATTTCATCAGCAGATCACTCAAGGATCCTCCACACCGATCTCTTATGGAGATGCAACCAGACCAATCTGTGGTAGGAAGGGACATCCTGCCTTGAGATGTTGGAAACGGTTTGATAAAGCTTATCAAGATGCAGATGTACTACAAGCCTTAGCAGCTATGCAAATCAAAGATATGTCTGATGGTTCTGGTAACGAGTGGTATCTAGACACAGGAGCTTTTGTTCATGTCACGAGCTCTCCAAATTATCTGACGCAAGCTCAGCCCTACTCTGGCTCTGACTCGGTTATAATTGGTGATGGAAACTTCCTGCCAATAACTCACACTGGCTCAGCGAGCTTAGCCTCATCTGCAGGTAATCTTCCTCTCAATGATGTCTTGGTGTGTCCCTCTATTGCAAAATCTCTGTTGTCTATGTTTAAGCTTACCAAAGATTATCCCTGCACCTTTGAATTTGACTATAATACTGTCAAAATAAATGACAAGGCAACAAGGAAGCTCTTCACCTTGGGAAACAACCATAATGGGCTGTATATGTTGGAGAACAACAATTTTAAAGCCTTCGATTCATCTCGACAACAATCTGCTAATGATGAAGTCTGGCATAGAAGGCTTGGACATCCCAACTCCCAAGTTCTCCAGTATCCATCATCAAGTAAAGTTATTGTCATCAATAAACTCTTCAAGAAGATGTGTGAAGCCTGTCAGCTTGGAAAGAGTTCTAGACTCCTTTTTTATTCTTCTTCTTTTGTTGCATCTAGACCTTTAGAGAGGATCCATTGTGATCTATGGGGACCCTCTCCAATAACATTTGTTCAAGGGTTTAGATTTTATGTCGTGTTCGTAGACAATTACTCAAGATTTTCGTGTGTGGGAGCCAAAACTAGCACAATTAGATTTGTAAGGATTTCGAGAGGGAACATAGATTTTTTAGGTTAAGCTACGAAAACGATGATAAGCAAAGAGAAAGCGTTTGTTGTTGCTGAGTATGATTTTTGTGAACAAAGTTCTGAATACCTTTACAAGGGTTTTTACATTCATATATATAGTCCCCAAAGTCGGCTAAGCCCTTCTCTAAGAGATAATCTTATCTTTTCCTAAGTCTTCGCAGGTTTCTCTTTTCCTTATGTCGGTTGTGTCGAAGTGGGCTTCGTAACCGGACCGAGCTTTCAATGCAGGGAACCTTCTGGCCTTTGTGATAGCCAATGTCATCGCGGGCAGCGACGAAGTTGCCAACGCGATGCAAGCGATGTCGTCGCTGGCGCTGTGACCTCGCTGGCATTGTGACTCCTCTGGTACTACGTTCATGACTTCTGCTGCGAGTGGAGAGGACTCAGAAGGCTCCCTTCCTAGACGGAGAAGACTTAGTAAAGGAGGGTTGCTTCATCTTCTTGTTAGGATATGACTTAGGAGAATCGCATAATATCTTGTACGTTAATGCGATAGCATGTCTACGCGCTGCGCATGCATAATTTTAGACTTCAACGTTGAGCGGGTGAAATCCAACCCCAACAGTTAGCCCCCCAGCTCGGTAGTGTTAGTGATAACAGTATCGAGTTAAAGGTTTCTAGATATCGGCGTTGCTGTCCAAAATCATTACGCTATTGTTTGTGCGGCGCCTCTTGCTCGGGCTGCCAATACTGCAGTGGAGGATGGTTTTAACGATGGAGGTTTTAAGACTCCGTTTTTTTATTGAAGATTTTAAGACTTCGTGCTTTGCTTGCTGAAGCCGATTACGTTGCTGCTGCAACGACGACGTGTCGCCCGCATCTCCAAAGATCATGTCGTCGACGTGGCCAAAGACTGCGTCGCCGACGTGGCCAAAGACCATGTCGCTGACGTGGCCAAAGACCATGTCGCTGACGTGGCCGAAGACCGTGTCGCCCGCGTCACCAAAGATCGTGCCGCCTGCGTCACCAAACACCGTGGCACCCGCATCGTCGAAGACTATGCCACCGAAGACTCGACGATGCCGCCGAAGACCCGTCCCGAGAGATTGATTACGGGGACTCACCATCGCAAAGTCGATATCCTTGAAGTCCCGGCGAGGCTTGTTGGCGACGAAGATCAGAGGATACGAAGCGAGGATGTTGGTGCCTTGATTTTTCTAAATGATGAGGATCCAATGCTTCCGCCTGGTGCTGCTGATGTATTGCTATCGTTGCCTTCTTCCTCTTCGTTCAAATGGCGAGCTTCGAGCGTTGAGAGAAATGACGAAGCCACACTTGTTGAGGTTGAGCAAGCAGTAACGACTAAGAGGAAGCGAAAGGCAGTGACTCGACCAGACCCTCCTGGGTCTTCTCTTTCAGATGTGGAGTCTCTGGCAGAAAGGAGATGTAGTATCGAAATGAGAGAGGCTCTGTGAAGAAGAGCAAAAGGGAGTTGGATACTAAGTTGATGGAGATCGAGTCGGAGCGCACCAAGGATAGGGAGGAGATAGCTTTGATGAAGAGTCAGCTGAACTTTGCCTATGACATCCAGGATACTCGAATTGACGAGGTCATTGCTAAGGCAACAGATGAGATGACCCGCAGCTTCGACGGACGAGCCAGAGAGCTCTCCAAGTTACTCGTAGAGATCGACAGGAAGGCCAAGGACGACATGTTGGACCTCGCCGAGATCGACGCGAATCTGGAACTCATTGAGCTTCTTCAGCAATTAGGGGCACCAGCTCTGAAGGATGAGATCGAGGAGCTGCAGCGGCGAAATGCCCTAATTTACGATGTTCGCAATGTGTTTGCGGATCTTATTGCCGAACTAAGGAGAGTACTAGATACTCCTGATGCTTCCGCTTCTGCCGAGGTGGGCGACGCTGAGGCGGGCGACGCCAAGGCGGGCAACACCGACGACGAGGTAGATGATGAAGACGACGAGAAGGAGGACGACGAGGGGATTGATGAGTGACATTCTCATTTCAGACTTAGCTTATTTTGTGCTTTTCGCTCCTGACTTTCATTGGATTTTCAGACGTTTTTTAACCATGACTTTCAGTAATGGCATTGGATGGTTTATATCCATGCTATGATTATGTTTACCCTGCATTGTAGTAAATGCAGGATGATAATGCATGCGGTTTTTGTTTCTCGCCTCTCTTATAAGCTAAGCTCGTTTTGCTCCTTGATAGGTCATGAGAATTCGAAAGTAATGATACTCGCTTTGTTGACTAAGTCTTTAGATGAATTCGTAAGTCGGTGGTTGTTTACACTCAAGATGTCTTTTCTCATCTTGGAATGTTCTATTTCGTGATTGCAGAGTAGCGAAGTCGCTGATGCGCTTACGCTTTGCTTCTATCAAAGTTGTTGTTGGGTTTTTATTGCAAAGTAGTGAAGTCGCTGATGCGCTGACGCTTTGCTTCTACCAACGTTGTTGTTGGGTTTTTGGACTGGTGCTGCCCTCTGAACATGTCTGTCCGAGAGCGAACACACCTTTGGCTTTTACCAACGTGTTGCTGGGATTTCAGAATGATTATTCGGTCTAAAAACTGACTAACCATTGGCAGCTGCTTTGCACCAACGATGTTGTTGGGTTTCCGAATGATCAGTTGGGTTCGTTCTCCCCAATGCTGAACATTAGTACTTATATAGCGCGCTATGGATCCGATGATGGATGTTCTTGTGTTCGGGTTTTCACATCGTTGTTGTGGCCAGCAGCAACGGTTGCAAAATGAACTTGCTGGCGTCAGCTTTGAACAGCTCGTAGGGGATGTAGCTGACGAAGTCAGTGTGACTTGTGTCAAGTGCTTGACGTTTACAGCAAAGAATTTGTCCAAAATGACGTAGAGTGCTTGATGTTTTCAGCAAAAAATTTGTCAAAGATGAGAGTATACATACCTCACTCTCCCCTTTTTAACGGAGGAGGGCAACTGAACTTGTCCGGAGATAGGCTGCCTACGTACCCTTTGCAGGGATCAAGTCGCCTCGTAGTTTGTTGTAAAAGCCTTTAAAGAGGACTAGTGATAGCGGGGTTCACGGCCTTAGTTGGTACGCTTGCCTGTTTAGTCTTTCCACCCCTTTTAGCACGGACTTCCTCTTCACTTCGAGCAAAGTCTATAACACGGTGGAAAGCGTCTTGGATAGTCATTGGTAGGTTGATAGTCAATTCCTGCCAGAATGGAGATGTGCATCGGAGCGCTCCTCTCAAAGCTTCTAGCGCGGACGTGTTGCTAATACCGTCCACTTTTGAAAACGTGTGTTTGAACTTTGTCATGAAAGACCGTAGACTTTCATTCTCGCCTTGTCGATTTGTCTATAATTCAGCGTCATAAATCTTTTGTTCTGCGAAGATGTTGTAATGCTGCACAAACATCTCGGAGAGTTGGTGAAAAGTGTGAACTGAATTCTTCTCCAGCTTGTAGAACCATTGGAGGGGAGACATTTTAAGGCTTTCCACAAACAGCTTGCAGTAGCCGATGTCAATTTTCGGCTTCTCTGATGTTTGCTCTCCCTAGAGCCACTTTGAACTCCATCAGATAGTCTGCAGGGTATGTGGTTCATCGTAGATTGGTAGCTTGATTCTTCCGGGATTGGAGATTTTAGTCCTCGCGATCCGCTCGACGAAGGGCCTGTTCCGTGCTTTCTCGAGCACATAGGCGATCCCGGGAGCATTCCCCACGCTGCGATACATCTGTGATTTGGTTGTCTTCAAGTCGGAGACAACTCGTTCCATCTGAGCTTTTAACTCAACGACCTCCACGTTTCGAGACCGTCGTTGCACCCTACGGTCCTACTCCCTCTTGTACAGCTCTGCTACGGAGGGTCCTCCTTTATCGTTGGCGTCGGCGTAGTCATTGTTCCCTGAAGCGTCTTGCATGGCCTCCGATGATGCGCGCGTTTCTCATGGTCCTTCAGTTGCTTTGTCTGTCCGTGCGTGTCTCCGAGGAGCTGGTTGGTCCTCGTCCGAGATCTCCACGAAGCGTTCGGGAGTTCTGTAGATTCACGCTGTGGCTGTGGCGGCGGCAAGTAGCCCGAATCCCTTCGAGTGGCACGGGGTGTCGAGAAGTTGAGGCGATGCAGGTCGAAGCGACCCCTGAGTCTTGTGGTGTCGGGCCTCTTGCGCTTTCTTCATGAAAGAGCCTTCAGCTCGCTGGATTCTTTGAGGAGCGTTTGCAGCATCTGCTTGACCTCGGTCATGTCTCCTGGGTTTGCATCGACGTTGGTGGCGGGGGCTTCGACGGAGCTCTCCTTCTCTTGGTGGTTGTTGTGAGACGAGGACTCCTCGCTGCTACCGCTTGATTTTTCCTCTTCACCGCTCATCTTTTCAGATCTGATGTGTGACGAAGCTTTTTTGTGTGAGAAATTCTCTAGTTCCCCTTAAACGGCGCCAAATTGTGGGAGCCAAGACTAGGACAATTATATTTGTAAGGGTTTTGAGAGGGAACAGAAACTTCTAGGTTAAGCTACAAAAACGATGATAAGCAAAGAGAAAGTGTTTGTTGTTGCTGAGTATGATTTTTGTGAACAAAGTTCTAAATACCTTTACAAGGGTTTTTACATTCATATATATAGTCCCCAAAGTTGGCTAAGCCCTTCCCTAAGAGATAATCTTAACTTTTCCTAAGTCTTCACACGTTTCCCTTTTCCTTATGTCGGTTGTGTCGAAGTGGGCTTCGTAACCGGACCAGGTTTTCAATGTAGGGAACCTTCTGGCCTTTGTGATAGCCAATGTCATCGCGGGCAGCGACGACGTTGCCAGCGCGACGTCGCTGGTAGCGATGTCGTCGCTGGCAGCATGACATCGCTGGCGCTGTGACCTCGCTGGCATTGTGACTTCTCTGGTACTGCTTTCATGACTTCTGCTGCGAGTGGAGAGGACTCAGAAGGCTTCCTTCCTGGACAGAGAAGACGTAGTAAAGGAGGATTGCTTCATCTTCTTGTTAGGATATGACTTAGGAGATTCACATAACATCTTTTACGTTAATGCGATAACGTGTCTACGCGCTGCACATGCATAATTTTAGACTTCAACGTTGAGCGGATAAAACCCGACCCCAACATCGTGGTTGTTTCCTTCGAAATTTAAGTCTGAGTTTTATACAATCTTCTTGAAGTTTCAAGTGTTGGTAGAAAACTTGTTACAGTTGAAGATTAGAACGTTTCAGAATGATGGAGGAGGACAGTTTATTAATCAACAACTCATTTCTCATCTCCAAAGGTCTGAGATTCAACATTTTGTCTCATACTCTCATACACCACAACAAAATGGGTTAGCAGGAAGAAAGCACATACACATCATTGAGTTAGGCTTGTTTATGCTCTTTCAAGGGTGCCTCCCTCAACGATACTGGATTGAAGCTTTTTATATAACAAACTTCCTCAGTAACCTTTTGCCTACTTCCTCATTGGCATACCATTTGAGTCCTTATAAAGTCCTATGGAGGAAGACTCCTGATTATACTTCTCTCCACATTTTTGGCTGTACTTGCTACCCTAATCTTCGTAATTATGCTAAAAACAAACTGGATCCAAGGGCTTTACAGTGTGTCTTTCTTGGCTACAATGACAAGTACAAAGGCTACCGATGCCTACTTCCCACAACCGGTAGAGTTTTTATCAGTAGGCATGTCTTATTCGATGAGTAAACCTTCCCTTTTTAGACAACCTATCAACATCTGCATCCTCATACAGGTACACCTCTCATTACTGTTTAGATCAATAGTTTCAAAGAGATACCTGGTTCAAATTCCTGCAGATTCTTCCTCTGAACAACCTATGCAGTCCTTGGTTCCCATTGTGTGTCATCCACCCTCTGTTACTTCTGCAGTTTCTAAGCCTAGTGCTACTCCGTCATTCACAACATCATATTCCAATAGTGACACTGGTTCAGAGTCTATCCCTACTTCACCTGCACCTGTCCTAGAGTCGTCAGCTGAATCTCCTAGTGAGTCTGCATCGAGTAGGACTGAGTGTACGGCAGACATTGATCCTGTTCCTATTGGCAGCAATTCCTCTTCTCTGACTAATAACTCTATCACAAGCTTTCCTCAAAATCCTCAGCTTACAGCTTCTCACAGTATGACTACAAGGTTAAAAGCAGGAATTACCAAGCCAAATCCCAGGTATGCACTTCTGTCCCATAAGGTAACATTTTCAAAACCTAAAACTGTTACAAATGCTTTGAAACACCCTGGTTAGAACAATGCTATAGGAGAAGAAATGCAGACTTCCCATGATACAAATACTTGGTCATTGGTTCCTCGCACACCAGATATGCATGTTCTTGGTAGTAAATGGATATTTACCACTAAGATGAATGCAAATGGATCATTAGACAGGCTAAAGGCTAGGATTGTGGCTAAGAAATTTGATCAGGAGGAAGGCATTGGCTATCTAGAAACGTATAGTCCAGTGGTACGTTCTGCAATAGTCTGAACCGTCATGCGAATTGCCACTGTAATGGAGTGGGAAGTTAAACAAATGGAAGTGAAGAACGTCTTTCTCCATGGAGAATTGTCTGAAATGGTTTACATGACACAACCATCTGGTTTTGTTGACCCATGCAAGCCTGATCATGTTTGCCATCTACACAAAGCTCTCTATGGAATTTGGTTTGATAAGTTCAATACCTATCTCCTGGAATTTGGCTTTGTGTGCAGTACTCGAGATCCATCTCTTTTTGTTCACATGAAAGGTAAAGATGTCATCATGCTATTACTCTATGTTGATAATATGCTTATCACTGGAAATAGCTCAGAATGTCTGGCCAATCTGCTCACTGATCTTGGCAAGAATTTCAGAATGAAAGACCTTGGTCAACTTCATTACTTTTTGGGAATTCAAGCTCAGTTTCACTCTGAAGGATTGTTTCTGTCTCACCAAAAGTATGCAAAAGATCTTCTAGCTATTGCAAGCATGAGTGACTGCTCCCCTATGCATACTCCTCTGCCTCTATAGTTAAATAAAGTTTTAGCTCAAGATGAGCTCTTTCAGGATCCTACCTACTTTAGAAATCTAGTTGGAAAGCTTCAATATTTGACTCTAACTAGGCCGAATCTACAATTCTCTGTGAACTATATGTGCTAAAAGATGCATGCTCCTACTGTCTCTAACTATATCTTACTCAAGAGAATCTTAAGATATGTCAAAGGGACTATAACCATGGGGATATCCTTCAACAAAGACACAGTTTTTTCCCTTCGAGTTTACAGTGACAGTGATTGGGCTGGTTGTCCAACTACAAGATGATCTACGAAAGGCTATTGCACCTTTCCGGGCAACAATTTGATCTCGTGGTCCTCTCTAAAACAGCCTACGGTTTCCAAGAGCTCAACTGAAGCAGAGTACCGGTCTCTGTCAGATACAACTTCTGAGATCACTTGGATAAGTCTTATTCTTAAAGAACTTGGCATTCCCCTATTAACCACTCCAGAACTATATGGTGACAATCTCTCTTCCATATTCTTCACTGCTAACCCAGCCTTCCATAAGCGGTCTAAACACTTTGAGAATCACTATCATTATGTTTGTGAAAGGGTCGCGTTAGGAGCTCTAAAGGTGAAAAATATACCGACTCATCAACAGCTAGCGGATATATTCACAAAGTCTCTACCGTATGGCTTATTCTCATCACTAAGGTTCATACTTGGTGTACACAAGCCACCCACACCAAGTTTGAGGGGGAATGTTAGTAAAGAGACTGAATGGAGTGGAGGGACTCCATAACGACATTGATTCTATAAGCAGCAAGCAAACAAAGGCCCAAAATAGAACAAAGCCCATCACGAATTCAAATATCAGACTTCAACAATGGTCTTTTTTGAGAATAGCGACAAAGCTAAAGTTGCAGAGCAAGAAGCGATAAGGATGACAACATCATGTACGAATGGTCAAACAATCATCGCAAATCGATACGCTCCTCTCTCATCCTTAGGTGAAGACTGAGACACTTGTCAGAGGATCCGGTAGGATGTCCCTTTCCTTAAACCTAGCTAAGATTGAGTATAAATAGAGCTGAGACTCCAATGTAAACCTTAAGTTGAAATGAATCAATAAAAAACTATTTCTTCTTCAAGCTTTTAGTTGCATTCTGTTTTTTACTTTTAGTTGGTACATATAAGCATTGTACCGAGTGTTGTTGAAGATTGCCTGATGGTATTCATAAGGATATAGGGATATAATCTCCAATGGTCTCATAATAGTAAGGGTTCGCCATTTTTTAGAATAAGGATGGTAATGTTCTATTGATGGATCCCTGAAACACACAAAAACAAAACAAAAATTAAAAAGAAGAAAAAAGAGCAAATTTTAAATTTAATTTTTATCACAAATTCGTAGGCAACAAATAAATTCTCAGCAAGTACGCAAGTTTTAAATTTATAAACCCTAAAAAAAGTTGCAAGTACACAGATAAACACAGTAGTATTATAAGTCAGTCCACTGAAAATTGTAAAGATGATATATCTTCTATATATTAAAGAAAAAGCATTTTAGAACAAATTTGCTTAGGTATCAAGCCCACAATTTTTCTCACTTTTTTTTATTAATAAAGTAAACTTAAAAATTAATGCTCTTATACCATTGTCCAAACATCCTCTAAAATACATAACACTAACTTGGATACACTAATTCCAATTATAAGATTGTAATATTAATTCACTATTAAAATTAAACAAAAATGAATATCTATTTCGAAAAAATAATATAATTTTAAAATTTTGATTTAGTTTTATGGCCGAGTAACTAAATCCAATTTTTTATTTTAAAAACTATATAATTACTCTTATAATTACCCTAGACTTATAAAATTTAATTTATATATATTTTATTAATATGTGATATATTAAATGAGAAGCATTTTGGAACAAATTTGTTTAGGTGTCAAGCCCACAATTTTTTTGATTAATAAAATTAACTTAAAATTACACTCTTGTTACTTTTATAATTACCCTAGACTTATAAAATTCAATTTTTAAATATATTATTAATAAGTGATATATAATGATTAAAAATTAAAATTGTTGTTTTCAATTATTTTACGGGTAAAACAAATTTCTATACAAAATAATTACAAATTTTTATATATAAACTAATTTTGGATTCCGTATAATAATTATACCAATAACTATAGATGTTTTTTATACATAAAATTATATTAATTTTATTGGCTAAATATATTATTCCGCGTATAACACATATAATTATCTAATATATATATATATAACATTGGATTCTAGATCTTATCCAAGATGTTAATTTTTCAACTTTTTCACAGAAAACTGAAATCATTGTCATCCTATCCAAGATGTTATGCAACGTAAAAACGCTAATAATTATAGTGTATAAAGGGGTTTGTGCTTACTTAAGCATCACGTCTTGAAACACAAATATTCTGTCCAAAGCATGCCTGTTTCATTACAACCATTTACATGTTCTCCATATGTGTGTACGTGGTTTCGATTTTTCTTTTGTTTTTCTTTCGTAATATTAACAACATTGTATAATTTTTTTAAAAATATTACGTTTTTACAACAACAACAAAAAAAATCGTAAAAGTACGAATTTGCATATATTTTAGCCGGCAATGCTTCACTGTATTTCTGACTCGCTGCATGTGGTAGTCAGTGGGCGTGGCCCACTTCCTTCTCTCTCAGCTTTTCCTTTTTAGTGAACCGATCCTTTAACCGATAATGATTTCCGGTTTACGACCATACCAAAACATCACTTTTTCTGACGTCACCCTCTTTATCCTACGCCTCTCCGTTCACGTTAGCAACAAACCTATTGAGAACTGGTGCTGCTGCTAGGGCTGTGCATAAATTAGGTATCCTCAAATTTTGAACTATCCGTTATCCGGTCCAATTTTACCGAGTATTTGATAATCAATACTTTTACCCGGTCTACAAAAAATAAGTATCCTATACAACGGATATCCAGCGGATCAAATCCGGCAAAAATTTATTGATCCGCTAGATATTCGTCTTTTTATTCTTACCCATCTAATTATAATAGAATTTATCTATAATGAAAGGTAAAGAACTTATATACAAAATAAATGAAAGAATTATTAGGAAATTTTTTTTTTTAATAGACAACATATAGTTCATAAAATATAATATTATAAACTTCAAAACTTAAAACTTGTAATCCAAAAATTATCGATGATAATTCAAAAACACAAAAGATTAATGTTGTTAGTATTTATACTATACTATATATTATACAATTTATTTTTAACAAAGTTTATTAAATAATAGTGATATAAAATGTGAGTATTTATGGACCGGATAGCAAATCGAGTATAAAAATGGATAACGAGATGGGTAGTAAAAAAAATGATACTTTTTACATGACATTTACCTGTGGATATCAAAATTATAGTACTATTTACCCGACTAAAACATTATAAGTACTCTATTTTTTGAAAGTAACAGATAAATGACGGATGACGGGTAAATGACGGATAACAGGTATTTGAGGCTGCTGCTAATGCTTCCGTCATTAAAGTACGAACACAAGGCGCACTATAGATGGCTGCAATTATCGCGCCATCGTTCAGGACTCCACGACACGTGTCATTCTTCTGACATAGCCACGTCATTACCTGCTCCTAATACTTTTGCCATTTTTAGGTTTCTCTCTGCCAAAATCAGTCCTTCACTTTGTTACCGTCTCTCTGCTTGCTACTTTGAGCTTCGTTTCTCGTTTCTGCAAATCGAATCGTTCTTCACGGTCCGATTAACCGGCGATGGGGTCTTCCCTCGATCCGGGCGAGTTAACTGAGTTAGCTCAGCCGAGTTTCGATGAGTTTCAGAGACAGACGTCTCTAATGACGAGCTGCTCTCTTCTGTGGCAAGAGCTTTCCGATCATTTCACTTCGATGGAGCAGAATCTGATGAAGAAATCGGAAGCTCTGAAACAGATGATTGAAACCCTAGATAATCAGACGCAGACTTCGATCGAGTTACTCAAGCATCGCGAGGTTACTATTGACCATAGCGTCGAGATCGCGGCGGGGAAAGTTGAGGAACGGGCTAGAGCTGCACTGGAATCACTCGAGAAAGCTAGAGACGGCGATGACGATACCGGCGAGGTAGATGATGGTGAAGGGCTTTTATCGGAACTGAAATTGCTTTGCCTGAAGATGGATGCAAGAGGATTCTGGGATTTCGTGATCGCGAGGAAGAAGGAAATTGAGAATCTCCGGTCACAGATTCCGGTGGCGTTAGTGGATTGTGTGGATCCGCCGAAGTTAGTACTTGAAGCTGTATCTGAGATTTTTCCGGTGGACAAAAGGGTTGGGGAGAGAGTAAGCAACGATTTTGGATGGGCTTGTGTGGTGATTCTTGAGAGCTTGATACCAGTAATGGTTGATCCAGTGATGGGTAAAGCTCGTCTTCTTGTGACTCCGAGCGTTAAGGAGAAAGCTAAGGAGATTGCTGAGACGTGGAAGGCGAGCTTGGAAGAGAGAGGTGGGATAGAGAACGTGAAAACCCCTGATGTTCACACCTTTCTACAACATCTGGTGACTTTTGGAATCGTGAAGAAGGAAGATCTTGCTCTGTACAGGAAACTTGTTGTTGGATCAGCTTGGCGTAAACAGATGCCAAAGCTCGCTGTTTCAGTTGGTTTAGGTGACCAAATGCCTGGTAAACCTCTCTTATCTTCTTCTTGTAAAGAATACAGTAGTGTAGGACTAGTCCCTTATATATATCTTTACCTGCATCTCTGGGGAAGAAGAAGAAGAAGTTGTTGTCTTAGTTCTTTCTGTTTTCATGGGTGGAATTTGTGAGCATTGGTCTGAAATAGAGAGTGATGGTTTTTGAGTTTACACAGATATGATTGAAGAGTTAATCATCAGAGGACAACAGCTTGATGCGGTTCATTTCACTTTTGAAGTTGGTCTTGTACACAAGTTTCCTCCTGTTCCTTTGCTCAAAGCTTATCTGAGAGATGCAAAGAAAGCAACAGCTTTGATCACAGAGGACACCAACAATCCTGGCCGAGCTGCGGTATTGGGTTTCTTTCTCTTGATTCTATTGCAGAGATACAGTTCTCAGTCCATTAAGTTTGATTTTTTTCCAGTCGTTTCTAACACCTTGCTTATATTTTGCTAGCATCTTGTGGCGCGCAAGGAGCAATCAGCACTCAGAGCAGTTTTGAGGTGCATAGAAGAATACAAACTCGAGGAAGAATTCCCTCCCGAGAATCTCAAGAAGCGGTTGGATCAGCTAGAGAAAACGAAAACCGAGAAGAGAAAACCAGCATCGATTCCAGCCAACAAGAGAACCCGAGCAAGCTACAACGGCCCAATGCCACCAGCCAAAGCAGGGCGTATCGCAAATGCGTATGTCTCCTCCTTCCCACCAGCCCCACCAACATTCATCAGATCACCAAGCCACTCTCCTCAGTACGGTGTACCAGCATACACCACATCCCCACCTACCATCTACACCAACAGGAGCCCTCCATACCAATACTCACCCGAGGCGATTCATGGATCTTACCAAGCTTCTCCAGTCAATTATCCCGCTCCATATGGTGGCTACTGCAGTCCGGTGCCTGCTCCAGCTCCTCCGGTTTACCATCCTCACCCACACCACCACCATATTCAACATGCTTACTACTGAATTAGACAGTGACAAAGAAAAAAAGAAGAAGATGGTAAGTAACCAAACCACTGATCTCTGTTGTCTCTATGCCTACGTTTTGTCTCTACGAGTCGTCACTTTGTTGTAATGTCTCTCGTCGTTCTCTCTGAAGTTTGCAGCTAACACTCTTTACTCTCTCTGTTTCTGAATTAGTAGTTGCGTGTTTATTAATTATTATACATATCTCTCCTCTTTCAGTCATTGCTCTGTAATTCCCTAATCTTCGATTCCAACTTATTTCGATACTTAGATTCGAACAGTTACAAGAAAAAATCGATAGAACTGGAATCTCTTGGATCACATTGAAATCAGGAACACATGAAAGTCTCAAAAGCAAGATTCCTTGATCAAAAACGACACCGTTTTACATCGAAAAGACCCTTCTTCGTCTTCTTCATCAGTCGTTGGCTGTAGCAAGCTGGAGAGACAAGAGCTCTTCTTCAGGGATCATCTTAATGTGACAATCAGATGTTGGATACGAAGCACATAGAAGCGCGTATCCTCGTTCCACAACATCGTCGCTAAGCATCCCATCGCTCTGATCAACAGTTCCGGTCACGAGTTTCGCCGGACAAGTCATACAAACACCGAGTTTGCAGTCGTACGGAACATCCAAACCTGAGTCAATAGCTTTCGATAGAATCGTCTCGTCTGGTTCGACTTCCAATTCCGTCGTCTTTCCGTCGTGCTCCACCACCACCTTATATGACTTAGCCACGATCCCGCCGGCGAGAAAACTCCGGCGATTTGTTGAGAGTTTCGCGTTACGGAGTGGGAAAGAGAAGGAATTAGAGAGATAAGGTTTAGAGAGAGAGATTGTGGAAGTTTGAGGTAGAGGAAGAGTCGCCATGAGTGACACTGTGACAGAGACAAAAGATAAATTGTGATGAGTGCAAGAGATGATAACGGTATTTGTGGTGGTGACTACGACGATAAGATTGAAGATAAACGAGAGTAAACCGGATCAGACCGGGAAGCAATTTCAGGAAGGCAACAACTGAACCAAACCGAAATTTATTTTATTGTTTTAAATTTGAAAAATCGATACGAATATCAAACCGAGTCTTTTTTTTCTGTATGTACCAAACCCAACTAAACCACAGAAAGATTTCAAAAACAAGTGTCAAAATTTCGGATCGTATATATTGGATACCTGCAATCGTGTTAATTATTATATTTCAAACATCAAACTTTATATAATAAAAATTATATAATATATATAACCATGTTAAACAATTATGATATTAATCAAATAAATATTTGTTTCTATTTGTTAACTACTATTTTAAACCAAAGTCAAATTGGATCAGACTGCTGATTTGTGTTAATATCAATATTTTAAAAAGTGTTCTAGGCGTTTGTTTAGGCAGCGTTTAGACATTAGATCCTTATAAACTGTAGCGATTATCACTTTTATCGCTTAAAATATTACGGTACTATAACAATAAAATAATATAATATTTTTATATATAAATCATATAATTTTATATATTTAGCTATAAAATGATGAATATAAATATAATAAATTTTTTATTAGTTATAAATTGGGGTTTTAATAAATTTTTTTTTTTCAACTATCGCCGGATCTGGAAAAATCACTTCAACTATTTTTTAGTTAAAAAACCCCTCAACTATGCTTCGTTAATGAAATCAACCCTCCGTCTACAATAACGTTTAATCCAATAAAAATTATTGTCATTTGTTACAAAACGACAAAACGTCTTAAATATTGACCAAAATATCAAATTGTTTACAGGTAAACAGTCGGTATATGGTTGTGAGATCCGACAAAAAAACTCACATATGTTACTCAATATGTGTGGTTAATCTCTAGAGTGCACCTAAGATTGCGGTTGATTTTCTGAATGAGTTTAGCATTAATCACGATCACGTTTTTATGTCATAAGATTCACTTTGCGTTGTTTTCCTGTAAACAACTTGATGTTTTGGTCAATATTTGAGACGTTTTATTGTTTTTGTAACAAAAGATAATAATTTTTATTAGGATTAAACGTTATTGTAGACGGAAAGCTGCTTTTATTAACAAAGTATAGTTGAGAGATTTTTTTACTAAAAAAATAGTTAAAGAGATTTTTCATGATACGAAGAAAGTTGAGTAAATTTTTATTAAAAACACTTATAAATTATTGTTTTTTAAATGTTTTATTATATATATCTAATATATTATATATTTTTATAAAATGCTTATACCGCTTATTAAATTGCCTAGATTCCGATTAGATGTTCTAGGCACTAGGAAAAAAAAATTATTGTTTTATATAAATCAAACCAGAAACAAAGTTTACACTGAACCAAATCAAACTGAAACGGTTTTGTATGGTTTAAGTTTGAAACTGAAAACCAAAAGATTGAAAAAACCGAACCGAAGTGAACCTCTCAACCGGGGATTACCCCTAGCCATTTTTTGGTAACCAACCACCGCGTTTTATAAATCGAAAGCATGTGAACATTTGTAGAAGAAGAAGTCATCATTATCATTTCGACGTTCTCCATTCTCTCCACGTCGGATTCGGGTCAAGGTCTTTGACTTTTCTCACACAGGTATAATCACCGTCTTCCTCTTCCCGAACTTTTCTTCTTCTAATTTCTCTGCCGATTTCGACTCTAGTTGTTTGAAATCGGCTAATTGTATCGGATTTAGCTGATTTTCGATCTTTGGGTAGTTGAATTGGTGTTCATAAATCTGGAAATGAAATGGGTTTTTGTAAAGTTTTAGATTTGGAAATGAAATGAAATGGGTTTTTGTTAAATTGATTCGGAAATTTCGAGGATGATATCTTCTTTTGATTTTTACTATTCTCTCTATTTTTTAAGCAGTGAAGCTTTGAATCATGGCTTTAGAGAGTTCTCGAATTGCTAAAGATGTGACCCAAGTAAGCTTCTTCAGGTTTCTTCACTGTTCATTTACAAAAAGGACTGAGATTTTGTTCCATGTTTTATGTAATTTGATTGATTCTGTTTACTTTCTGGCAGCTAATTGGGAACACTCCGTTGGTGTATTTGAACAATGTGGCTGAAGGATGTGTTGGTCGTGTCGCTGCTAAGCTCGAGATGATGGAACCGTGCTCTAGCGTCAAAGACAGGTTTCTGCTTTAGTCCTGAACTCTGCTCTTTTTCGCTCTGAGTTTCGGTTTTGTGAAAAGCTTGTAACTTTGTTTCTTCGTGCAGGATTGGTTTTAGCATGATTTCTGATGCAGAATCAAAGGGTCTTATAAAACCAGGAGAGGTCAATTCTATTATCTGATTCTTTCAATTTTTTTTTTTTCCAGTGGTTTTTGACTTTTTAGTTTGTTCTTTAGAGTGTGTTGATTGAGCCAACAAGTGGAAATACCGGAGTTGGGTTAGCGTTCACGGCGGCTGCCAAGGGCTACAAGCTTATTATTACGATGCCGGCTTCAATGAGTATAGAGAGAAGAATCATTCTCTTAGCTTTTGGAGTTGAGTTGGTTTTAACTGACCCTGCTAAGGGCATGAAAGGAGCTATTGCAAAGGCGGAAGAGATTTTGGCGAAAACACCAAACGGTTACATGCTCCAACAGTTTGACAACCCTGCCAACCCAAAGGTATGCTTATCATTTAGTGAACCTGTTTCGCCTGTTATTGAACTTTTTAAGTTAATGAAATTGTACTGTCCGATGCAGATCCACTATGAGACTACTGGACCTGAGATATGGAAAGGCACTGGTGGAAAAATCGATGGCTTTGTTTCTGGGATTGGTACTGGTGGTACCATCACAGGTGCAGGGAAGTATCTTAAGGAACAGAACCCGAACGTAAAAGTGAGATATCTCCATCTTCTCGTACAATTGGCTTTCTTATCATACTCTAGACTAATCCAACATTTTAAGCAGTTTGTCTTTGCACGGTTTCTCATATTGTTTTCTTTTCTATTAGCTGTATGGAGTTGAGCCAGTTGAAAGTGCTATTCTATCCGGTGGGAAGCCAGGTGATTTTGGTTACCCCTCCGTTTATTACTATAATCATGCGTGTTCCTCTTTTCTCTGTTTGCCTCATGTCTAACACGTGAACGTTTGATGAAAATGCTAAGGCCCTCACAAAATTCAAGGGATAGGTGCTGGTTTTATTCCAAGTGTATTGGATGTTGATCTTATTGATGAAGTTGTTCAGGTAAGACTACCTTCCGCTACTGATCAGAAACTATATTTCATGTAAGAGAGATACAATTCGTACAGGCCTCCTTCCGTCTTTCCTTGTAACGCTTTCTACAGGTTTCAAGTGATGAATCCATTGACACAGCAAGGCTTCTTGCTCTTAAAGAAGGTCTTCTTGTAAGTGTTCCACATTTGAGAATGAACAACATTAAGTTACTTATCAATTATCATCACATACAGTTTCTAAAAACAAAAGCTAAAAACTGTAGGTGGGAATATCATCTGGTGCAGCAGCTGCGGCAGCAATCAAACTTGCAAAGAGGCCAGAAAATGCCGGGAAGCTTTTCGTGGTAAGTTCTCTGGCCATGTTTTCCTCCCAAAGTTAAGAAGCAAAACTTATGTGTCACCTTCAAGTCTTTCTTTTTTTTCCTTTCTGATTCTGATGTAAAAGAACTCAACTAAACTATTTTACAGGCCGTGTTCCCAAGTTTTGGGGAGAGGTATCTATCGACTGTTCTATTCGATGCGACAAGGAAAGAAGCCGAATCCATGACTTTTGAGGCTTAAAATGTCTCTCTCTCAGCTTAAAAAATCTCCATTTCTTCATAAGGGACGCCAAAATAAAGAAAAATGAGATGTTCATTCTCTCCTAGAGTGAATCTTCATCTTCAGTTGCAGTGTCTGCGTCTTTACTTCCTTCTGTATCTTTGCTTTGTGTGAGAAATAAAAATCAAACTAGTTTCTTTATTTCTTCATTTGTGAACCAAACCATTTGATGTTAATAAGTTTGAGTTTGCTATGTCACTTTTTACTCTCTTTGGCTTGATCATTGTACTAATCTCCGAAGACTAACTCAAGCACTAGATGGTTAAGTGTCTCGCAATGTTTCATGATCAAAGATTCAAATGAAGGAACTTTCAGAGTTTAAGTATAAGATTAGGATAAGGAAGAAGAAGAATGTTTCAAATTTTCTCGTTGTACACACAAATTTCAACATTTTTTTTTCAATTATACAAAAAATCAGCTTAAAAGAAGTCTTGAACACCTTTTCCGATGAAAACACGATCGGAGAGTTCAGCCAAAATGAAATTGACGGTGAGCAAAACGACGCTTGAACCGGCGATAACACCAAGCACAACGCCGGTCGTTCCTAGCACTTTTCGAAACTCCGGCCACTCAATCTCTTTCACTTCCTCCGCAACTCCACTCAAAAACTCGTTCTTCCCTTCCTCCTCCGCCGCTTTTCTCTGCTCCATCGCCGCTTTTATCTCTGCTCCTATCTCGTTAATCTCCACCTCCTCCTTATCTCCGTTTCCACTCTCTCCCAGTGACGGAGTCGCCTCTGATTCCGATTCAGATCCCGCCGTGTCCCGGCTCTGTTCGATAGCCTTAGCCACTAGATACGACGATTTTCTCAGAAAACTCATCGCCGGCGTTCTAATCTCAGGGTAAACCGGAAGTAAGCGGCGAGTGGAAAGTGAAGGTTTCATCGGAAAGACTGATTTCCGGACGCTTCTGGTTATTCCGGTGACCGGCGGCGAGAATTGTGCGGCCAGTGACATTTTCTTTTTCTTTTTTTCTTAAAATTCCTCTTCGTTTTGGGGATAATTCACATATCTGAGTAATGATCAGATACAACAGCGAGTACAGTAGCATTACTGCAACTATGGGCCTTATAAAAGCCCATAAAGTCCAAATATAAATTGAAAAAAGTATTTAAAAAAATAAATAAAAAGAATTGTTTTATTAATCTGAATCAAATCGATTGGGATAGAGAATTCTCCGGCGATGACGACGGTGACGGTGACGGCGACGGAGAAAGTAACCAGAGGAGTGTATCGGCGAATGCAGAGACGATGAATCTGTGAGTATGTTTCGAATTCAATGAGAGATAACAAAATAGCAATTCATACAAATATTCTCTATCGGCGGCGATGTCTCTCCTCAAAACCCTAGCTTCAATCATCTCTCTCATCGAACTTCCGAAATCTCTGTACGGATCCGATGAATCTATATGCTTCATAATCGCCATTCCTCCGCTTAGAATCTTCGACACGGCGGCGGAATTTTCTTCTTCTTCTTCCTCCTCATCCTTGTCGTCGTCGTCCTCTCCGATATCGGATCTCGCCGGGTAATCGGATCCAGTGTTGGATAATTTGGAAGTGGTGAATGCAGTTCCGGTGGTGAAGTTATTGGAACGGTGACCACGGTGGAGAGGAGACGAAACAGAGAGGTGGTCGTAGAGAGAATTGAAGTTGTTGATGAATATTGATGGAGTGTGATGATGATGATGAGGTGGAGGGTTTTGATTGGATACGATAATCGGAGAAGAAGGAATCGCCGGTGAGAGACCACCGGAGGAGGAAAAACAGAGGTGCAGTTTCTTCCTTAGAAAATTAGTCATTTAGTTTGTTAATTAAATGTGATTAAGGAGAAATGATTAGGGATTTTCTTCGTAATGCTTATATATATATACACATACAAAAACTTGTGTATTAAGAGGAGGTCACGTAGTGAATGCAATAACCATAACGTAGCTGGATCCAATTTTTATATTAGAACGCGGATTTACGCCAAGTCTTAGAACAAGAACTATGATCATATTCGATTACAGATTTAATAAAGTTTGTTTGTTAATGTTATCCTGAAAGATTATTGTTAAGACTACCAATAATCCTTACAAGAACAAGACCCATTCATAAACCGATGAAACCGGTTATTGTCTCTTACGATGATCTCTCTTTTAACACTTTCAGAGACAAACTTGAAGAAGCTGTGGCAATCTCCGCATATCCTAAGGTTCTTGGTGATTCTGATGGGGATACCGTGTGGTAAAGCTACTAAGCCGAATGCTAGAGCTAGTTTCTCACTGTGGTGCACGACTTCCGCTGCCTTCTCTTCTTCCTCCAGATCGTAAAGCGAGAGTTTTAGGTCGGGTTTGTAACCTGCAGCCTCCATTTCGGACCTTAATTTGGTCAGCGTTGTTTGAATCTCTTTGTTCATTTTGTGAGATTTGTCCTTGGCTTGAAAGGCATGGACTTGGTTCTTTACTGTGATCCAACTGTACCCGGTTCCTTTCTTGATACCTACGCCTTTCATTTCCTCTCTCACGGTGTTTGCTTCCGCCCACCTATCATGTATCGGTTAGATCATAAGTTACTGAAGACTAAAAAATTACATGGTCTCTCTCATGCTCAACAAAAGTTTAATCTAGTAAATATTGAAACTTTGAATACGGTTTCACTTACCTCCCAGCCGCTGCAAACGTATTCGAAAGCAGAACGTGGTTGCCTGAATCTTTAGGATCAAGTTTAAAAAGGCTCTCAGCTGCTATTATTCCCAGGTGTTGCTTACCATGCATCCTACAAGCATTCTGAAGTGCACCCCAAACCGAAATTGTCGGTTGAATTGGCATTTTCTTTATGACTTCATAAGCTCGTTCCACCATTCCTGCTCGCCCTAGCATGTCCACGGCGCAGGAATAGTGCTCTGCCCCTGGCTCAATACCATAACTACTCTTCATGGAATCAAATATCTTCATACCGTTTTCCACATCCCCTGCTCTACTACAAGCGGAAAGCAATGACACAAACGTCATATAATTTGGAGATGGACCACTACCACGTGGTGCCATTTCTTCAAATAACGTTAATGCCATATCAACCTGACCCTGATGAGCATATCCTCCGATCAATGAATTCAGAGTCACTAAGTTCTTTTCAGGCATCTCATCAAATGCTTGTTCTGAATCTTCAATGCATCCGCATTTTCCATACATGTCAACGAGCGCACTTCCAACAAAGATAGTTCTTTCAACGCAAGCCTTCACAGCGTGAGCATGTATCGATCTTCCCAACTCAAGACCTGCCATGCCAGCACACGCACTCAGACCACTTGAGATCATAAAATCAGAGGTCTCAACAAATTCCTTCCTTGAACGTAGATATAACATAGACGCCTTCTCATCCTCATGATTCTGCACATAAGCAGCCACCAACGAGCACCAAGAAACAGCATTTTTCGTCCCCATTTCCGCAAAGACAACCTCACTGCAACGAATCTGCTTACACTTTCCGTAGAAATCGATGAACCCATTGCACACTGACACGTCCATATCAAACCCAGTTCGAAACACAAGCCCCAGCAACTGCTCTCCAAGACTCAAGAATAACCCATCCGAACAAGCATTAAGGAACGCGCAAAATGTAATCGAGTTCGGGTTCCCACCAATCCTTCTAAACTCTATAAAGGCTCCAATAGCTTCCCTGTGACTTCCATCCATCACAGAGTTAGACATATACGCATTCCAAGTTTCAAGGTTCCTCTCAGGAATTTCATCGAACAACTTCCGCGCATCTTCCTTAAGCCTAGTCTTACAATACATATCAAAAGCACTACACCCAACAAACACATCCATTATCCTTCCACACTTGACAGCAAGACCATGAATCTGCTTCCCCGTAACGGGTAATCGAAGCGAAGCCGAAGCTTTAAAGACGCAAGGGAAAGTGAAGTCATTTGGATAAACACCTTCTTTTCGCATTTCGAAGAAACCAAACAACGCGGATGAGAAATGACCGTTGTGAACGAGCCCCGAGATAAGCGAAGTCCAAGAGACGACGTTTCGAGCTGGAGTTAGCCGGAGAACGATTCGTGCCGATTCGGGTTGGTCGAGTTTTGAGTACATGTTGATGAGGTAGTTGGCTATGAACGGAGGAGGTGGTGAATCGAGTGTTTTGAAGATTCTGGCGTGAACGACGCGACCCAAAAGGATTGAGTTTGTGGAAATTGCATTCTTCAGGAGCAATCCGAGTGCGTCTGCGGTGAGGAGGCTCATAACTTACGACGGCGATCATAGCTCTGGCCGGTGATGAAACCATTTTAGAATGGCATTATGGTAAATTTGGAAGAAGAAGTAAAAGATCTCAAATAAAGGGTATAATGGTAATTACAATAAGATGGAGAAAAGTTAAGAATCAAGTTGATAAGTTGTAGCTTTTAGATCTGCTTGCTCATACTCTGTGTTTTCTGAGTCTACAAAGTTCGTAACTTTAACTTTATATATTTTGTTGTTATTTTTTATCCAAATTTTGCTTCAATTTCAACTTTCTTTTGTTGTTGTTTTGGGTGTTTTCCTCTCAAAAAGTTGTTGAATTTCACAAATTTGGGTGTTTTTATATCGCAGGAAATTAGGGTTTTTGAGGTAGTATGTCTTCTTCAACTATGGATATGCATCAAGAGATCGGTCAAAATCCTCCTGGGTAAATTTAATTTCAAGAATTTTATATTTGTAGTTATAACTATATGTTTGGTAACACTTGTGTATTGAGAATATAGAAGGTATTGTGAAAGGATCAAAATTGTTTTTTCTAATTTGGAACCAAAAAAGAAGGGAACAATTTCAGGATCAGTTCTTGTTCCTGCTTGAATATAGTAAGATCATGTTGTTTAATTCAATACTTGTAATGGGTTCCTTTATTACCTGCACAGATTTGATGGTGAATCAGATCAGATCAGTACTTATCAAGAGACTGAAGCAGTTCAAGAGAAAGACAATTTTGGGGAAAATGGATTCAATAGGGATGATAATAATAATGATGATCATGTGAAAGAAAATGGAAACAGAAGTTCCTTCACTCCAGGGGAAACAGATCTGAACCAGCTCCCTGCGATTCCGCCGGTTTCTAGTGGTCAAGGTTTGCCATTTGCACCTGTCGATTTCCCGAGCCCGGGTGATGTTTGGAGTTGGAGAGTTGGGAGGAGAGTTGGTAATACCGGTTTCCATAAGGATAGGTTTTTAATTCTCCCGGAGAGGCTTAAGATGAAGAATGCAACCAAATCTTTTGCGAGCAAGAACACTCTTTCTCGTTATCTCGAAACTAATTTCCCTGATATGGATGTTAATGCATTCTTTGCATCTTTTAGCTGGAATATCCCGGCTTTGTTTCAGCCCGCAGATAGAGGTAAAGCTCGTCTCTTATATTTCACCGTAGAACTTTTGTTTGCACACACCTAAATGATGTTTCCTTTTTTGTGTGTTTCGTGTAGTTGATGCTGCATCTCTATTTGAAGAGACATCCAAAGAAGGGCAGAATCAAGATGAGGATGGGAAGAAAGAAGGAACAACATCGCGTTACAGCCAGAGGAAGAGAAAACCGATGCAGACACAGACTTATGAACCTGTTGAACAAAAACCTAAAGCTACTCCGCGAGCTAGTATCAGGAAAAAGAAAGATAAAGAAGTCGCAACAGCTCTAGCCACTGATCCGAAGTCATCTCGTCAATCTTCCTTGAGACGCTCCACGAGACAGCCACAAGGTGGTGTGATTGACTTGGACGAAGAAGAGAACGGACCAGCTGCAACGAAAACCGGCAAGAGAATGAAGAAACGTAGAGGTAACTTTGCAAATGAAGAGGAAGATGTCTCGATTCCTCATATCTATGTTTCTCCTATGAACGGTGTCCTTGCGGTCTCCCACTCTCCTGTGGATATTAACCCGGAAGAGTTTGACAGTTATCTGAACTCTCTAGAGAACCTTCTTCAGCAGCAGCCTTCAGAAGCGGTACATGAGTCTTCATCTCTTCCCGTTAATGCGAGCTCTCCAATGAGAGAGTACGAATGGGCGGAAGCTCGGATGAAGCTTTCATCGCTTCTAGACAAAGATTTCTCTTCATTGTTCATGTCCAATGAAGCTGCGGAGATAGCAAGCTTGGCAGCAAAACTGAGGAAAGATCCAAGCCTTTCAGCTGAGGAAATAGTGAGGTTGAAGCTTATCGAAGAGATTCCAACATTCAGCGAAGTATTTCAGGAGAACAAAGGCGTGATAGAGGAAGCAGATAGGTTCTTCTCTGCTCTTGAGCTTAACAAAGCCAAAGTCGCATCTCTCAAGTATGAATACAGCGACTTGAAGGAAAAGCTAGGCAATATCCAGACGGAAGTCGATACAAACTCTGATACAATCCGTCAAATTGACGAGCAAATCGCTCAGCTTCAAGCTAGACGGACTGAGCTGACCCGTTATATCGGGAACAAGAAGAAAGAGAAGGTTGATCTGAGCTATGGTCAGAAAATGGTTGCAAATTCAATTCCCAACGTGGTGCAGGAAGTTCAAGCAGCTAACTCGAAGAAACCCGATTGGGAAATGAAGAAAGAAAATGCTCTTAAACGCGAAGCAGAGATTCTCAATAAATTCTCCTCTCTCAAAGGGTTTTATCTCTAAAGTCTATATTAGGTTGTGTTTGTGTTGCTGCATAAGGCAAAAACTCTTAAAGCTTGTGACTTTCATGCCAATTACCTTTGTATCATTTTCATAATCTTAATGCCATTACATAAAAAAAGGTAAGAGTTTTTTCCTAATTTCAGAAACATCAAGTTAAAAGGGAGAGATTTGGGTCAAACGTAATTGGAGAAAAGATGAGGAATTTGATTAAAAAATAAAAAAAGAGCGAGTTTTTTTTCTTGGTGGGAATTAAAATTGTTATGGCTCTGTAAATTTATTCAATCAACATTAGGGTTTAATTACACTAAAATGATTTATTCATCTCCAAATTTTCAACTCAACGGAGACAAAACAGATTTAGAAGAACTTGAAGTCTGATATTTTAAAACTATTGTTGATGTTTTGAATAAATGATTGATATCTATTTCACAATCAGCATTTTCCCTATACTTATATTTTAAAACAGATTTAGAAGAACTTGAAGTCCGATATTTTAAAACTATTGTTGATGTTTTGAATAAAAAGATTGATATCTTATTACTGAATATAAAAATAATTCATTTAAGGGTTTATTAGCTCAAGGGAGCTATAATTAGGAAACTAACATGTTGATAGTTAGATTTAACTAAATAGCAGAGAAAAAACATATTCGGACGAAATTATCCCTACGAATTTATTAAAGAAAGTATCAATAAATAAATAAAAAATATTATTCTCATCTCTAAAATTTTTTAAAAAATTCCAAAGATTAAGGTAAACATTAAAAAAATCCCAAAAAATTAGATTTTTCTCATCTATAAAAATTTGTCACGTGTCTTTATCTTTGACAAATATATTGCCCTGCAAACAAAATAATATTAAATCAGAAAACAGCCAGAAAAGAGGACTAAAAACAATATATTGTAATAGTTAACTATTTAATAATATAGTTGACTATTATCGAACTTACATATTCTTAATAACGTAGTTGACTATTTTCGGAACTACATATTGTATTGATCTCAAAAGATAGTTAGCTACCTCACACTAGTTTGTAGCTATCTAAAATATAGTTAACTATTTTTCAGAAAATAGTTACCAATTTAAAAGCAAAGTTAGCTATTTTCAGAGCATAGTTGTCTATTTTAACAGTTTCAAAATATAGTTGATTACAAGAAAATATTGATGTAATAGTTACTTGTTTACACAAACATAGTTAACTATGTTCAGAACATGGAAACCTATTATAATCTACATAATGAAAAAAATAACATATACAATTAACTATTATCAAAAACATAGTTACATATTATAGTTTACAGAATGACAAAGAATAACATACGTAATTAACTATTATCAGAAAAACATAGTTACCTATTATACTGATTTTCGAACATAGTTAACTATAATGATCTCTAATGATAGTTAACTATTTCAATTTTCAGCGGGGCCTTAGTTTACCCAAGAGATGGATGACGGTGGAGAACTTACAGAGGAGAACAATTCACGATTAGAATTTTGATCTATGAGAATGATTAAGACAAAGTAAATTGACAAAGAATAAGAAGTGAATTGTGAAATTGAATTTAAAGAAGAATAATGATTTAGAAGAAGAAGAAGAAGAAGAAGAAGAAGAAGAAAAATAATGATTTTGAATAAGAAGGGATGAAGAAGAAAGTGGCGTGAGAGGAAGAAAGAAGATGAATGATTTTGAATAAGAAGGGATGAAGAAGAAAGTGGCATGAAAGGAAGAAAGAAGATGAATGATTTAGAAGAAGAAGAAGAAAGCGTAAGAAGAAAAGAAGGAAGCGTGAAGATGATTTAGCTTAGAGTTTTAATTTTTATTTATTTTAAATGTAAAAAGTTAGTATAATTACATAAGGAAAGTTTATAATTTTAAGTAGGTTAATGCTAGTTAGTACATTTTATTTTATGTATTGTTAAATAATGAATTATAAATAGAAACACTAATATACTAGCTAATTACTCTTCATTTAATCAAATCATGTTTCAGAGAATGAAAAAAACATCCGCTAACTTTTTATTCAATTTTTTTTTAATTAGGGTTTTATCATTGAAATTGGGGCAATTGCAAAAATATCACTTTTACTGTGTACATTTGCAAAAATGCCACTTAAGGGTGTCCATTTGCAAAAATGCCACTAATTATGGATTTTTAAAACCTAGATCTTAAAATTATAAACCATAAAAACTGTTTTGACCATAAAACCCTCAAAACTAAACCCTAATATAACATAGTTAACCCAAATATTAATAATATAATGAATTTTATTTTTTCGAAAAAGTGGCATTTTTGCAAATATTTTGAAAATGTGGCATTTTTGAAAAGTGACACTTGAAATGTGGCACTTTTTGAAATTTCTCTTGATTTATTCTGGAGTCATGAAAATTTTATAAAATCATGGAAATGTTCTGGAGATTCAGACATTAAACAAGAATCAGAAACAACTACAACGAGTCATGGAAATATTCTAAAGTCATGGAAATGTTTCGGAGATGCACAATAGCTACATGAATCAAAAGAATATCCAACGTCTACAAGAATCAGAAACAACTATACCGAATGAATTCTAAACCATAAAGTCCAAAGGCTCGAAAGGAATTGGACCATCGCCTTGCTTTACTGTCTGATTGTATCAAGAGATGATTCTGCAAATCTCTTTGTTGAAAGAAGAGAAACCATGAAGAACGATAAAGATAAGAACAAGTATTTCTCTGATGGTTAAGCTGAAGAGATTTGGGTCTCGCATCACAAGAAGTCTTCTAAAGAATGACAAGTAATCTCTTCATTGACACATCAAGTAGATGATGCTCAATAAGCATCATATCATCACTTAAGGTCTCGCATCACAAAATTGTTTATGTTACCAAGTGAGTTTGGTTTAGTATTGCCGTTTCCAATAATTTATACGATATTTTTTTCAAAGTCCGGTATTCGGCTTCAACACATACTTCGAGTTGACGGTATCCTATATACCAAGCTCATGATATCTCGAATATGAAGTCACCAACTTAATCCCCAAAACTTAAAGAGCAATTGAAATGATACTCCATGATATGATAATTTTGTGATGTATTTTTTTAGGTATTCAACTTCAAACTCAAACCAAAAATCAAAGCAATTAAAATCAAGCAAAAATAGATAAGTATGTTTGAATTAACAAAAATCAAGCTTCAAAGTCGATTGTTGTAAGAGCTGCAACTCCCATTAATCAATAACACATATAACAACATATCATTCATGTTTGTACAAGAAAAATGCAACTAAAATGCATGAAATTTTAGACAGTCAATGTTTTTATAAAAAAAATTAAAACTGTTTATTTTAGTCATTGGTTAGGAATAATTTCATTAATTTATAGCAAAATTTACATTACAAAAATTTTAAAATATTTATTTTGGCATTCTCAAGAAAATTTATTCTGGAGAAAAGATGCAATTCCTCACTTTCAGTTACTCTTTTGAAAAGACCACAAATCATTCCTCTTAAATGCTAAAGATGGTTTCAAGAAGCAGATGGCGGTCTCCTTCTATCTCCTGGACGCATTGACTTTTACAACCGGATATGAGAAAGAATCTGATGAGATACAGATAATTGGTTGTTGCAAGCTGAAAGTTTGCCATGTTGAGTCCCTCCCATCTAGCAAGATGAGGTTTCACCATGGTACTTATTCAACCACCACTAAGGGTTAAGGCTTCCATTTGCAAGACTAGTAAACAATTTTTAAATGGTAAGATGTTTAATCGTGTTTTTTGTATTGTTTTGTAATTGTTTTTGTATTCGTTTTGTATTTTGTATTTGTAAGACTAGTAAACAATTTTGTATTTGTAATTTCAAAATGATAATTCGTTTCTAATAACCCTCTAATCTTTTTCTCTAGGAAAATCTAACATTGATCATCTCTTGCATGATTTAAGCACCGACATAGTCATGAAAAAACTTAATCAACATGTTCGTGGACTTACGCCAATGTATCTCCAGATCTTTAATGCCTTTTATGAAATGTCAAAGGAAATAAATTTCCTTTGTAGGTGCAAGAAAGGGAGATTCCAATGTGAAGCCTTTTACAGGAAAAGGCAAGTAGACGGGTTGAAAATATGAAGCCCTCTAAAACAATATCTACTAGTCAAACCTCTTTCTTGTTAATGTCTTTAAAGCAATATCTACTTGGGATTGTCCACGCGTTGTGTGGTGTTTAAAAATTAACATGGTAAAATATGCAATAATTTCTAGTATATTGATTATTTGTTGATTTAATGTCATATAAATCTGGGTTTTATAGTAAATAATTATCTAAATTAGAAGATTAAACATTTGTAACAAATTGTTGAACATACACAATGTTATGTGCAAAATAAATAGATCATTTTAGCAGATGAAAAATATCTTCTTTGACACAAATCCTTAAAATCTATGTCTTTATCAATATTTACTACGGTTTTCGCTCATTTTTTTGCATTAAATAAGTTTGTAAAAAGCTATTGATCAGACAAGTTATAGTATGTTTTGCTTCTACCAAGACCTCTGCATCATTTCAATAAAGGTGTTGGAATGCATCTTTTTGTTTATTTCAGTGGAACATTAAATCATAAAGAAAAAATAATTGATACTTGATTGTATTTGTGTCTCATTTTATTTATCGATTTGCTATGTTTTTTTTTATATTTCCGTTTTTTTTTTGGATTTTTAATTTGTGGTGGATTAAGGTTTTCTTTCGAGAGTCTTGGTTAGAAGCGTTACTTTGTACAATACAAATTATTTTAATTGCATTAGGGGATAAATGGTAAATTAACTTAAAAGTTATAAAACCATTTTAAAAATGTTAAAATTCTAAATTTCTCCAATTGAACTTAATATTTTAACAGCTTTAAAAGTCATTAAAATCATTCATTAAATATCTCACATCATCTTTTTTTGTGTGTTTGTCATGCTTCTTTTTATTAAAATTTCTTTTTGTGTATTTGTTGTTTTCAAAATCACAGTGACTAATATGAAAGCTAAAGTTTTAAACATTTTTTGTATAATATATCATTGAATTTAATAAATAAAGTATATATTTTATGTTCATAAATTTACATAAGAATTATATAAATGTACACAAGACACTTAAGTGTAATTTTTTGAAATTAATCTACATAAGAATTATCTATTAAATTGTTAGAACTAATTGCTAAAGTTATTGTTGGTGTTGTATTTCACACCCCAAATACAGTCCGAGAGAGGCCCATTAGCAGTGAGGCCGGCATACCGGGAGAGGTTCGATACATAAGTTCAAAGGAACAACTAGAAGAATATTCCGCTAGCTGTTAAGTGGGGATGGAGCCTGCGGAATGTAGTGACGGGCTCGTATTAAGCCCACTACCATAAAGCCCAATATGCCTAGCTAAAGGCCCAGTCGATGAACCATGCAATTGGGCTGAATGAAATAATTACCATAATTACTTGCAAGCTGCACGCTGAAGAGGAGCTTGCGGATAACAGGTTGAATCAGTCAAGCCAGAAATCTCGGAGCGCGTGCTGAAAATCTAGGATCGTGAAGAGAACGTGCTACGGGAATATAGGAGCGGTTGAACATTATTCACCGCCTATATAAAGAGGGAAGAAGTCTTCTTTAATGCCAAGTCGAATCACAATCACTTTTACCCTAAAAATCACCTAGCACTAACTATTACGAGCTGCAATCTGTTGTTATTATTTTTCCATCTTATAAATCTTTTGTATTAATCTTGATTCTCTGATCATATTAATACAAATCCATCTTGTTATTCTCAATCTTTTTTTATCTAAGATTCATACGAAGATCTAGGCCTTAATTCCCTTTCGTTAATATCAAATTTTTGGTTGTGGGTTTTCGGATCCACAATTTGGCGCTCGAAGGAGGGGTGATTATAGATCTTCTTACTCAGTAATCCTAGATCATATTGTCGAAAAGATGAAATGGATCAAACTCCAACAAAATCGCCGAGATCTGTTCCTACCGCTCGGATCTCTGGCATGACGGTTGAGCCGGAAGCTCAGGCTCCAGCTCCACCGGTTAATGCGAGACCCACCGTCATGGTGACGGGCTCCAGCTCCACCGGTTAATAGGAGACCCACCGTCACGGTAACGGGCTCCCGTGTGACTCTGCGACCAGACCAGCAGGTTCAGGTCCAGAGCACGTCCTCAGGGGCGATGCATCAGGCTCAAGCTCGCGCTGAATCGGAATAATCGGACCCAAGTGTCTCGATTCGTCTCTATACTCTAGGAGTTGGATTGCCAACAATGATACCCTTTGAATCGACGAGGCTTAATCCTCCACTCCCGATTCCAAGCGTTCCTACTCAGCAAGATCAGTAGATCTCGTTCTCAGGCACGACCTTAGGAATGAGTCTGCATGATTTCAGCGTGGCTGAAATAGATCGCTCAAACCCTAGGGTTTAGGTAAGACCAACTATCTCGAGAGCAGGATTGACTCCTGCACCTACTCTCAATAGAAGAGGGGGTGGACAAATTACCTCCACCTCAACTGCGAACAGGTGACCTGATATCACTACAGCCCGAATCAGTCAGATTTAACACTGTAGCGAATCCGGCCCCACCTGTTCAAATAGATGCAACAAATATTCGAAACATCCTAAGCTTTTTGGTGAATATTACCAGGAGGCAGGAAAGTTTCACTCACGGTATCGCAAGCTGATTCTGCTTCACAAATATCAGAGCTGACTAGATCAAACAGATAATGGACTGACGACGAGGCAAGGCGTTATAGATCACTATTTATGGCACGCTGCCCACATCCTCGGGCTGCCCTAGATTTCTCCACCGTCCACGTATCTAAGGGGACCACTGGTTCCTCGGTATGCACCCCCATCACGTCGGCATACCCCGTATTCACGCCCCCAAGATCTATAAATCTCTGATCAAATATAGTAGGGACGTCGGCAGTCGGGGCTCTGAATAATCCTTCTCCTCGAAGAAGGAATTCCAGTCACGCGCTTCTTCGCCATCTCCACTTCCCCAGGGTGTGAAATGATGAATGCAAGATGGCTGGAAACTTCAGTATTTGCAGGAAGCATCACACTTAACTCCGAAAGGGCGCAGACACTAGGTTTCCACCCAGTTGCGGCCTTTCCACCTCCTTCAGCTGCTAGATCCCCTAGGTGGGTTGAGCAAGCAAATAACGAGCTTGAAGACGCATGGCCAGCTGCCGATCAATGCGACAGATCCCAACAAAATGGGACCGGTGGCAGCTATGAGTCTCTATGGCCAGCTTTCCGTAATGGACTATGGTACACTTTCAGGTTCCGACACGAGATGACAGTCCGAAAGGCAGAGACTCTAGCTAACGCCTTACATCGAGCTGCGAATTGGGCAATTTTCGAGGAAGAAATCGAAGCTCTAGCAAAGAAACATGCTGAGATGCATTCTTCCTCGGTAAACCCACAAGGGCTCATAGTGGCCCCTAAAATGGAAAATCAAAATACGATGCTAGTAAATACTGCACTCTCCACAAAATAAGAAGACACTCCACCAAGGAGTGCCAAAAAGTGGGTAGTTTAATAGCAGCTAAGTTCGCCGCGGGGGAACTTGAAGGAATTGAAATGGAGAGTGACAAACTTGAGTCGGAAACTGATTTAGACAAAGGTAGCCCACCCTCCAGAAAAAGAGAGAACTCTAGACCCGAGTTTGAACTCGCCACCACTAGCTTCCAAAAAACGGGTTGACCTAGTGTTTTGGAGAGCTGCGTTTATGCGACGGGTTAACTAGGTCGGTGATTGCACCATCACCTTCTTCCAAGAAACCGTCTAAATCATGGTTGGGGAAACTTTGTTTCTGTCGCGATCTAACATTAGCTATTCCTGAAAAACGAGTTAACTTCATCATGGGTGGATCTAACTATCTTCGTGATTAAGTCAAGTCGATAAAATCACACAAGCACAAAGTTGGTGAATGCGAGCTGTCTAAAATCATGATTGACATTAGGAGCTTCGTAGGTCCTCTGTTCTACAGCTCCCTGAAGTGACTGGGGTTAAAGTGCTCGCTGCAAGGCTCGCGAAAAGGAACAAATGTCCTGTTACTCACGAGCTCTGCCAAGACTCATCCCTCAAGCGCTCGAAATAATCAAATTACGTTAAGGCTTGATCCCTCGACAGGGTACGTAGGCAGCTCGAACAGCCGAGTCCCGCCTCAAACCTTTTTCTCAATAAATGTAAGGAGTTATACTTAATACAGCAATTTTTCAATTTTCCTTTAGTTATTACATTTTTCAAAATAATTGTACAAAGCTGAGCCTCAGCTCGCAACACACAACCTCAAATGCCTCAAACTCATACTGAGTTTCTCTTTACGGCCTCTAATGGTCCAAACTCAAGCTGAGTCAAACCTCATATCTAGCAGCCTCTAAACGGCAATATTAAATCTCATACTTAACGATCTCAAAACGATCACTCCGAGTCTTATCTGGAATACTAACGATCTCTAAACGATCACTCTAAGTCTTATCTCAAATTCTAACAATCTCTAAACGATTATATCGAGTCTTATCTCGAACTCAACAACCTCGAAACGGCTAGGGACCCAAGAGCCGCAATCAAAACTCGCATAACTAACGGCTTAGACAAGGCCCAACCTTTCACTTAACGATACACCAAACACAAAATCTAGCATCACCCAAAAATCTCTTGATGATACGCATCGAGCCAACACACCTCGTAACAACTCCTACATACAAAATCAGCCTGCTAGGAATTACATTCAGCTAGCAATCGTGCATTTCAAAGCTTTCTCTCATCATGAATCATTTCAAAGCCAGTACGAAAAAGTACAAAAGAGAACAAACACCATCAAGAAAGCGTAGCGATCAAACATTATACTTACAAGTCAACCTACAACGATCCATATCGGGCTGGCAGTACGCAAAAAATAGTTTGCGCGAAAATAATGCTTAAAATGCCAAAAACATTTAAGCAATTATCGATTCTAAAACGAGCCTGGCAAAGTAGACCCAAGGTCTTTTTTACCTCACAAAAGCCACAATATTTAATGTGGAGATATCTTTGTGAGCTCTTCAAGATTCGAGTCGGGCTGATCCGTTACCACACTTAAAAAGCCTCTCCCTTCAAGCTTCATACTTATCGCTTAAAGAGCTGGGGGTTATTGTTGGTGTTGTATTTCGCACCCCAAATACAGCCCTGGAGCCTGTGGAATGTAGTGACAGACTCGTATTAAGCCCACTACCATAAAGCCCAATATGCCTAGCTAAAGGCCCAGTCGATGAACTATACAATTGGGCTGAATGAAACAGTTAGCAGAATTACTTGCAAGTTGCACGCTGAAGAAGAGCTCGCGGATAACAGGTTGAATCAGTCAAGCCGGAGATCTCGAAGTGCGTACCGAAAATCTGGGATCGTGAAGAAAACGTGCTACAGGAATATAGGAGCGGTTGAACTTGATTCACCGCTTATATAAAGAGGGAAGAAGTCTTCTTTAACGCTAAGTCGAATCACAATCACTTTTACCCTAAAAAATCACATAACACTAAATATTGCGAGCTGCACTCTGTTATTATTATTTTTCTATCTCATAAATCCTTTGTATTAATCTTGATTCTTTGATCATATTAATACAAATCCATCTTGTTATTCTCAATCTTTATTTAAGGTCCATACAAAAATCTAGGCCTTAATTCCTTTTCGTTAATATCAAATTTTTGGTTGTGGGTTTTTGGATTCATAGATATCAAAAATATTTAATTTTCATTTTCTCTATAATAAATAAATTAAAAAATCAAATATAAAAAAAATTAAAAGACACATGGGAGTCTCTCATAGGTTAAATCTACGTGTCGAATCTTTCTTGTTAATGTCTTTTCAAAAAACTTCTTTCTTGTAGTTGGACCTCTTTCTTGAGTAAACCGTTGATTGGTCTTAAATGGGAACCAAAGCTTCCAGGCTTATTTAGAGTCGAAAACTGTGTAAAGAATCGAAAACTGTGTCCAGTTCAAGCAAAATGGGTTTGCTTTGGACGTCTAAGTCAGAGCTTGTTGATGGTCTTTGTCTACCACCTACTGATCCAAGGAAGATTAACAAGATGATTAGTGCTGAGCTGTTAAACCGTGTTGTCAAACCGCATTGAACCCGTATCCAAACCGCTATTAAACCGTGTCCCAACAGTTTCATATGTATGGGCCGAATAAGATTTTTGGGCCGCCTATTATGAACCCAAAATGTAAGAGGGGCTATATTTTTCCCTTTTCCATGCGAAGACTCGGACGGCGTGTCGTTTAGTTCTATTAAAACGGGATGCAGTCTTTGTGTACACCATAAACGGGCTGCTGTTTTTTCTTACAATCATTACTTAATAAACCGAACCGAACCGAAACTATCCGACCCAACCCGTCCATTTGACACAGAACAAGCCAAATTTAAGATAGTTTGGTCGATGCAAATTCCGGCGCCGATTCCTTCAACCGCCGTTTCCACCGCAAACACTGTTCTGGACAAACTCTCAGTTTGCAAAACACTAAACCACATCAAGCAACTCCATGCACACATCCTTCGTACAGTACTCGACTACCGTCTCAACTCGTTTCTCTCTAACCTCTCTTTCTCTTCTTCCTCTATCAGTCTCAACTACTCTCTCTCCCTCTTCTCGTCAATTCCTTCTCCGCCGGAATCCATCTTGTTCAATCCCCTTCTCCGGAATCTTTCTCGCTCCGGTGACCCAAAAGCGACGATCTTGTTCTACCAGAGGATTAGACATGTTGGTGGTCGTCTCGATCAATTCAGTTTCCCTCCGATTCTTAAAGCTGCCTCTAAAGTGTCGGCCTTGTTCGAGGGTATGGAGATTCACGGCGTTGCGGTCAAGATTGCGGCAGTTTCCGACCCGTTTGTAAAGACTGGTCTTATGGATATGTACGGATCTTGTGGAAGAATTACCTGTGCGCGCAACGTGTTCGACGAAATGTCCCAGAGAGATGTTGTTACGTGGAATACTATGATTGAGAGGTTTAAGATTGTAAATACTCTGTGAGAGGTTTTAGTGTTTTTCTCTAAAACATCTTTTCTTAAGTTGTTGCTTTAAGCTTGTTTGCAGGTATTGTCGATGCGGATTTTTGGATGAAGCCTTCAAGCTTTTTGAGGAGATGAAAGGTTCTAATGTAATGCCAGATGAGATGATCCTCTGTAACATTGTCTCCGCATGTGGTCGTACTGGAAATATGAGTCATAACAGAGCGATTTACGATTTCTTGAAAGAGAATGATGTTAGGATGGACACTCATTTGTTGACTGCTCTTGTTACAATGTATGCTGGAGCAGGCTGTATGGATATAGCAAGGGATTTTTTCATGAAGATGTCAGTGAGAAACTTGTTTGTTTCGACTGCCATGGTTTCTGGTTTTTCGAAAGCTGGGAGACTTGACGATGCCCGGGTTATATTTGACCAAATGGGAAAGAAAGACTTGGTGAGTTGGAGCACAATGATTGCAGCTTATGCTGAAAGTGATCATCCTCAAGAAGCTTTAAGAGTTTTTGAGGAAATGTGTCGCTCTGGGATTAAACCTGATGTGGTTACTATGTTGAGTGTTATATCAGCTTGTGCGAACCTCGGTACTCTGGATAGAGCAAAATGGGTTCACCTTTACACGCATCACAACGGTTTTGAATCAGCTTTGCCAATAAATAATGCCCTCATTAACATGTATGCGAAATGTGGAGGTTTGGATGTGGCGAGAGAGGTTTTCGAGAAGATGTCAATGAGGGATGTAGTGTCATGGAGCTCTATGATCAATGCCTTTTCTATGCATGGAGAAGCCAGTGATGCGCTTATCTCATTCGCCCATATGAAAGAGGCAAACGTCGAGCCTAATGAAGTTACTTTTGTAGGAGTCCTCTATGGTTGTAGCCACTCAGGACTGGTTGAAGAAGGCAAGGAGATCTTTGCATCAATGACTGATGAATACAATATTACTCCTAAACTCGAGCATTATGGATGCATGGTGGATCTCTTTGGCCGTGCTAATCGTTTACGAGAAGCTCTTGAGATTATAGAATCAATGCCAATGGCGCCTAACATAGTCATCTGGGGATCTCTGATGTCTGCATGTAGGGTTCACGGAGAGCTTGAGTTAGGTGAAGTTGCGGCCAAAAACATCCTCGAGCTGGAACCTAATCACGACGGGGCTCTTGTATTAATGTCCAATATATACGCTAGAGAACAGAGATGGGACGATGTAAGGAAGATAAGACGTGTAATGGAGGAAAGGAATGTGTTCAAAGAGAAAGGTCTTAGCCGGATTGACCGAAACGGCAAATCACACGAATTCCTCATTGGTGACAAAAGGCATAAGCAAACAGATGAGATATATGCAAAGCTAGAAGAGGTTGTAAGTAAAGTGAAGCTGGTGGGTTACGTTCCACACTCTGGTAGTGTTTTGGTGGATGTAGAGGAGGAAGAAAAGAAAGATTTGGTTCTCTGGCATAGCGAAAAGCTTGCGCTCTGCTTCGGGATAATGAATGAGGAAGAAGAAGAGAAAGGCTCGTGTGGTGTTATTAGGATAGTGAAGAATCTGAGAGTCTGTGAGGATTGTCACACGTTCTTCAAGCTGGTCTCTAAAGTGTATAAAAGGGAGATCATAGTGAGAGATCGAACTAGGTTTCACCGTTATAAAGACGGTTTGTGTTCTTGCAGAGATTACTGGTGATTGAGGTTGGCAAAATTCCCTTTGCGTATGGAATAAGATTTTGATTTCCTTTTGAGAACAGAACATGAATTTTCAATGTTCAGTTTGGGAATATTTAAAATATTTAGTTTTTGTATGTATATTTTTTTTTTGTGAAAGTGATGAGAGTTATCTTCTCAACCTTTTATTAACTTATAAAAACTCAACTATAACAAACGAGCCTACGATACGAAAACCTTTTAGCATCATTCTCAAAAACCAAACTAACAACTTCAAGAATAGAATCAAATAAATGGAAGTCTAACGGCAACGAAAAAGCATGCTTCGCTAACCCATCTGCGAGGCGGTTAGCTTCCCGGTAAATATGAGTAAAACAGACTAGCCAGTCTCTTAATATGAAACCATGGCACAGTCGCACCAGAAAAGACAAATGAGCATCACTGATCCCTGTCTGTAGAAAGCCAACTACCATCAGCGAATCTACTTCTACAATCACTTGTCTAACTCCCCGCTCCCATGCTAGGTAGAGACCGTAGTACACCCCCCATAATTCAGCCAATGGGGCTGAACAAATACCAATATTTAGCGCGAAACCCGTGATCCACTTGCCTTCTTCATCCCGCAACACTCCTCCAGTCGATGCTATCCCCTGGTTACCACGTGAGGCACCATCCGTGTTTACTTTCAACCACCCCGAACCTGGTATCTCCCACGCTATCATTCGCTCTTCTCTTTGGTTCCTTACTACCTCTCCATTCACTACATGATGACCCGTCAGAACCTCACCTATAAGCTTCCTTATAAAACCCACTCTATCGCGGCACCTCATACGATCACCGAAGATGTTACCACATCGCCACTTCCAACCCCACCATATGCCAACCGCGAACATAGTCGGCCAAGTGCTTTGTCCCATATCATTGTTCTCTGACAAGTTCTGATAAATCCACCCTAACAGACTTTCATTAAAGAACATAGGTATCTTCCTCGCCGGTACTAATCTCCTCTATATACCATCCAAGGTTGGACAATCTCTAAGAATGTGTAGAATTGTTTCAATTGCACCTCGGCAAACTTGGCAAACTTCGCTTCCACCGATATGACGACACACTCGTTCTTGATTAGTCATGATCACTTGACGAACCACCAACCATAAGAACACACGAACTCTTTCTGGTGCTATTACCTTCCATATACGAGCAAAAAACCGCTCCATGGAGGGTCTTGGTTCAGTACCAGAACAAATGATGTCATACACCGATCTCAACGTGAAAGAACCATTAGAGGTACCGCTCCAAGACATACGATCAACAACGCTGGTCTACCATCAATCACCACTGCTCCTAGCATCATTTTCACATAATCTGGTATGTAAGGACTGATTCTATCCATATCCCATCCCCTACCTTCTCTCCACAGGTCTCGAGCTCTTTTGTAGCTTCTTCCGTCTGAACTTGATTCAAAGCTACTTCCAACAGTTGTTTATCCAACAACCACCTATCTGACCAGAACTGGATCGTTTTCCCATCTCTCGGTACCCATCCTATGCCTTGAGTGATTACTTCTCGCAGACCTAACGCTACACTTCTCTACGTTGAAGACCAATTGCCTTTAGGATCTAACCATCTTCTCTCATGCATATCTCCAATCTTATACTTACTTTTAAGAACTTTTGCCCATAGACTTTCTTTCTCATGTAGCGATCTTCATCCCAACTTCACGATTAGAGCTTTATTCATATTTTGAGATGAACACAAACCAAGTCCCCCATCTTTTTTTGGTTCACACACCTCATTCCAAGCCACAAGATGTTGTTTCCTTTTCTCCGGTGAGCTTCCCCATAGAAACGATCTAGAGACCCCATCCAACTGTTTTAAGGTCGCCTGAGGTAGCATTATCGTGCTCATGATGTGTGTTGGAATCGATACCAACACTGACTTTGTGAGAGTTATTCTCCCTGCCAAACTCAACAATCTCCCTTTCCAACCAGCTAGCCTTGAATTTACGCGAGCAAGAACCTCTCCGAAGATCTTTTTATTGATCCGTTTTTGCAAAACTGGCATACCAAGATATTTGCCAAGTTTTTGTATGTATATTGTGTAATATGTATATTATATATCAATAGAAATGAAGTTTTCTATCAAAAGTAACTAAAACTATTGAGAAATTTATTGATTAGTTACGTATCTTTCCTAAACCCGAGTTTATAATCTAAAATTTTTTTTTTTTTTTTAACTCTAACTACATATTTTGTTTGTTTTGTTAAACTTTATAATCATTTCAGGATTAATGTTTTCATTTATCATAGTATATAAAGTTTTTGGTATTATTGTTATTTTTTTTTTATGTAACATGTTTTTAGTTGCGGAATTCTCATTTCTCGTCCTCGATTTTATGGGTCTAAGTCTGTATATCCTCTGAGACCGGAGACTAGAACATTTTATATATTCTTTTTCGAAGTTCTATTGGAACCAGCGACCTCTAAACAAAACATGAGACCTCTAAGCAAAACATGAGATACTTTACTAGTTGAGTTAATAGCTCTCTAATTTCAAATATGACTAAATTGAACCAAAAACATTTCATTCTCAGATTTTTTCTCAAAATCCGATCCGAGTTTTCGTAAAATATGACTATTTATTTGAGTGTAATGATTTTATATTATTATTGTATTATACAATAGTAACCAACCAACACAACGCTAAAACAAGAAAGTGAGAAAAAAAGATGATTACACAATTACGTGGTTTTAGATCTTCCGAACTTTTTGGACTTCGCCGGCGATAACTCACCGGACCTCCTCCGTAGCATCTGTCTCATACCGTCGGCAACAAGCTCTGCCGGATTGGTTTTAAACTTACCACAAAACGACACGTGTGCATTCAAAGCTTCTTCCACCGTCGTGGTCTTCATACTACGGTTGGCTTCGTCACTCACCGCCTCGGAGCAAAGCCCACAAAGCCATTTTCCGGCGAAGTTAGCTTTGACTTTACTAATGTAATATTGTGTACAATCTTCCATTAAGCCACAACACTCGCACGTTACCGATTCAATCTCCATTATTGACCAATCTAGCTCCATATATATATATGTTACTTATATTTTAAACAAAGAAAAAAACGAGAAGAAAATGTTTCACTGATTTTTGAATTTGTGATCGTCTAACTTGGGGATAGATTGAGGATAAAATGCTTTCGTTTTGATATGAGAATGTTGAATATTAAAGCTAATTGTTAGTTATATATATACATAATTAATTACAATATATGTTGCATGGTGGGGTTTCTATGTTTTGCATTTGATACAATGAATATTATATTCTAGAGCATTTGAGAAAGTAGAGCAAATGCATTATTACACCTTGGAATCACATTATCTTAAGTACCAAGACATGAATGATTTATTTCAAGAAAAGCATGCACCACATAAGTCCTCGATTTAGACCAAATTAAGGACACTTAATAAATGTATTTGTATATGTGTTAGTCCACGTAGATGAAAATAATTATTACCAATGTTTGTGTAAATCAAAATAGATTTGACATAAATAAAAAAAAGGGAGGGCAAGGAGTTGCAATTATTGGCTCCATGTTCTAAGGGACATGGGATTGTGATTCGTGAAAATAGAGACAAAGGTGGTCGGATTTAGGGCTCCACTCTACCATTATTTGACCTTCTTTGATGCTCATATCAATTCATAATTATAACTTATAAAAGTTGTAATTAGCCATTTAATCATTCAGTTAGTAGAGTTAGCACGTATACTATTACTTGCATATATTGTGTATGTCCACATTTATTCATTAATGAAGACACATTTTTCTCATCATAACAAACTTATTCTCATATACATGGTATCAAAGCAATGAGAGAGCTCAATCAATTTCATTCTTATACTATATAAAATCATAACATCAAATTCATAAACTAGACACCCACAAAATGATATAACATGTTACGGAAAAAAATTCACATCTCTTCACAACTAAATGAAGAATAAAATGGTTCAAACTCGTCAGAAATTACTCAAAATAATATTTATGTATTTTCTTCATTGCTATTTTCATTATTATCAATAATCTCTTTGCCATTGAGTGCAATATATTCTTAAGATTTAATAGAATTTGCATAATCAATATATAGATTTTAATTCACCATATTCTGCAAATGTTCGGCATGTCACATCTGCAAGCACAAATTCTGTGGGCATGGATTGTTTGAAGTAGGTGTTAGTTAATTTCGGTTGCCAATTTGCCATAGTTGCCTTAACTTCTCTAGACATTTGTTTGACTCTTGTCTTCCAGATTTCATCCATATATAAATGTTTGTCTATACGTGCCACGCCTTCCATCTCTATTTGTATAGTTGTCACTATAGTTATTTGTGTTAGTATTAAATATGAACATATCGATATGGGAAACCTTTCTTTTGAAACGATAAGGATTTGAATCAGAATTTCTTTAAACTTCTAATTATATATGATTGGATATGATTATTTCAGTACGCGAGTCGCTCCGCGGGTTATTTCATGTGTTTCGATATGCTTATTTCAGTACGCGAGTCGCTCCACGGGTTCTTCAAGAATTTCATTTTTTTCTTATATAGTTCTTTGAAATAGCAAATATCCAAATTCCAAACATATAAGATTGCTTTCTGTGTAAATCTACGTTCTTGTATATTTCAAATCGTGTTCTAGAAAGTCATGTTTATTGCATAAATTAAGCAAAGAGATATAACATGCTCTTTGCAGCTACAAACCATTATCACCAAGAAAGAAGAGCACAAAATGCATCGCACAAAGCCGCAATATACTGAGATTTAATAAGAGACTAATAAAGAATATGTTCTTTAAAGAGGCCAAAAGCTTCATGCATGAATGAGAGCTTGTGATAGGAGTCATGTATTTCTGATAAATACATATGTACTTCTGATAAAATTCAGTATTTTGAGTAGACTGTGTTATAGGAAGCCACTAAAAGGATGGAGAGGAGAGGGAATGAGAGCTTGATAGGACTCCCATCAGACGATGACCGGGCTCCTTGAACTTTTTTTGATCCATTTCCATGTTCTGTTCAATAGATAATATCGAAAATAATTAAACACGATTATAATGTTCCAGAAAGATTACTCAAAACCCGTTATTTCTTTTGCTCCATATAACTTAATTAGTTCCTTTACCCGCAGGCGAATTAACCGAATCACCACCTGAAAAGAATACAGCAAACTCGATCTGGACGTTAATCGAATTAAGCAAATGATTAAGAGCACCAAATATTTTGTTAAATTTTTCACATGCTCATAATTTCTTTTTATAGTAATTAAGGTATATCTTAAGGTTATGTTGCTTTTTCTACTAAAGAATTGTTGTTTAGCTAATATTTAATGCAATTACATACACTTAAAAAAAAAAAAAACTAATTTCATACATTTTTTGTAAAGTGAATATTATTCTCGGTTCTTGAATAATAAATTATTGAAGGAGCCACCATTAGTTTCTTGATTTGGACCATCATTTTTACCTGTGGCGAATGCAAAAACGTTTTCTATGCCCCTACCCCTCATGCTCTAGATTTTTGAAAATTATTAGCTCATTTTTTGAAAATTATTAGGGGCATTACACTAATAAATATCAATTGCTTAAAGAAAATTAAGAAAAATTAAATAAATCATGGTGGGCAAGTGCCCCTACCCCTCATGCTCTAGATTCGCCACTGATTTTTACAGGCTACGTGCATGAGTGACAAAACACAGCGAAAAAATGTTATCTTATAGAACGTGATATTTTTCTTACCATTGCAGCGACTAGCAGGAGGAGTTTGAACATTACAAGCTTTAGGCAAAGCAAGAGCTTGTGTTTGATTAACATTGATCCCAAGTTGAGAACCACCACCTTTGAGAACTTGACACAAACACTTAGAAGAAGACCTAACAACAATAGCCAACTGATTGCAACATTGTTGAGAAGGAGAAGAAGAGTTTCCAGTGATGTAGTCAAGACATGGAGCCATGCTGAATAGAACATTTGTGCAATCCGATTGAGCAGAAACCGTCGTCGCCGCCATTAAAACTGTAAGAAACACTAAACACATTCCATGTTTCATCATGTTTTTCTTGTGTTGGTCAGAGAATTTCTCAAGAGTTTGTTTTGTGTTTGGAGTCTTTTGTGTGAGTAAATAAATAAGGAACTAAAGCCGTAGAAAGAGACGAAAATAAGGAGGTGGCGTAATTTGGATGACCAATTTTTTGTAGATAAGGAGGTGACTTAATCTGGATGACTATAAGTTTTTTGGTGTAGTTTGTGTTTTGATTCAGAAAATGAGTGAGTCTAGTTATTAGAGCTAGATTAATTGTGTTTGTAGCAAGCAAAATGAAGTGAATCTTCTTTAGTGACTGATCTTAATATGAGTGACTTTCATTAATAATTAGACGTAGTTTCTCTTCTTTATATAAACACAAAATGAAAATATCAAAAGTCAACTGAAAAACAATAAAAGTCAAAAACATAAAATTATGGGCTTTGATATTCCATCCAAAAGCCCAAACTAAACTACGTAAATCTGCTTCGTTCCCGTAATTAGCCTCGATTTCTAGGGGCAAATTGGTAAATCCAGATTCATCTACACCTCCTCGAGTTTTTGTTTCCCGCGTCAGTCTCAGTCGTCACTTCAGATCAAAACTCTCTCTGTAACAGAAATCACAAAGTAGAGATCTCTGAAACAACCGATAATGGCCGCCACAATCACCACCGGAGCTTTCATCTTCTTCACCATGCTTGCGATCACTTTCTCCGCCGTGACCGCCGCGACGCAATCACCTTCTTCTTCTTCTTCTCCACCGATTCTAACTTGTACGGATGAGCTAGTTATGTTCTCTCCTTGCCTTCCTTACGTCTCAGCTCCACCAAACAACTTGTCAGAGACGCCGAATCCAATTTGCTGCTCGGTTTTCTCATCGTCTGTTCGTTCTAACGCCGGAAAATGCCTCTGTTATCTTCTCCGGCAACCGATGATACTTGGATTCCCGTTGGATAGATCTAGATTTCTTTCTCTTTCCCAGATCTGTACCGATCGGAGCTACGACGAGTCTTTCGAATCTCTCTGCTCACCGTCAGGTTAGTTTAATTTCGATTTGTTCAATCTAATCGAATCGATTGTGTAATTTTTCAGGATTTTTGTTTTTCTGTTGGTTCAGAGTCGCCGGAGCTACCGCCGCTTCAGAGTATCCAGTTCACAAATCCGTTTGTTCCCGGTAAGAGACTATCGTTTCGGTTGATTCGGTAATGGTTTGGTTGTGACATGAGAGACGATCTTCATACATTCATTCATAAATCTGCAGGTAATCCAGTTTCTGCTTCTCCTCCATCGATTGGTTTAGCACCGGAATCCGTCGGAATTTCACCAAGCTCCGATCACTTCTCACCAGAAACAGATACCGTAACACCACCACCACCACCGCTTCAACAGTCCATCTCAAACGGCTCTCCAAATCGCAAAAACTTCTGGTTTGTCTCGACTACTATCGTGACTTTGGCCATTATCATCCTCACTCGACCACCACCACCACCACCACCACCGGTTCTACAGTTCATCTCAAAATGGCTCTCCAGATCTCAGAGACTTCCGGTTTGATTCAACCACTATTTTCATCCTCACTCGCATCTGGTTTAGGTTTGATCTGCTCCATATCTTCTTCTTTGGCATTGTGCATTGAACAAAGATGATATAGTGGAAGAATATGTTTAGGTTCTACTTTTGCTTCATATACGCAACATAACATAGCATATATTCTCATAAGAAAATGTTTTTCATTTCGAAGTTCAACAACACATTCAATATCATTATCTGGGAACTAAGCTTTGATGTTCAAGATAAAAGGCAAATGTCAAGGCTGAGTAAAAAACCAACATAACCACGACTCAGACAGCAGCAGTTGTGACGTCTTTTACAGACTGACGCCAAGCGTATTCACGAGCGCCATCTTTGTCGACAATCTTGATCACAAAGTTTGGTGGTGCAATGACCAGCCTCGACCTGATTTCGAGTATGCATTTGTCGACCAATTCAATGGCTTCTTCAACAGACATGTCGCTGCGGTAGTGCCTGTCCATTGTTGAGAGAGAGAAGTATGACCCGTAACCGAATGCTCCCTTGTCAACTTTGTGAAGAGTTGCAATGTAGTCAATATAGTATAGAGATGCGCCTGCTTCTTTGTCGTAGCCAGCCATCAGGATGTTCACAGAGTACGGATTCTGGAATCAAACAGAACAAACAGCAATGAGAAATTTAAAAATCGAATAAGTGTGAAATTGCAGGCTAATCATAAACAAACAACAAAAGCAAAAATGAGGAAATTCAATTGTTAAAAAAAAACTAAAAGAGTTTCTTTCATAGGTAATGCAGTTTCCATTACCAATCTAAAGCAAAGGCCACAACAAGGGTTTATCCGGATATAATACCCCTCAACATATCTAAAAGTTGGAAGATTCCACCCGAAATTGCGGCCAAAAAAGATCACATACATGAGTTTTTGATTTCATAATCAAGTCACATAAATCAGAGTAAAAAAACTTACTAGTATTGTAAATTCTTTTTCAAAGCCATTACAATTACTTATCAAGCTTTCACATTAGGAAACCATCACTTTAAATTCGAGTCTCATCTTTTCGGCCAAAAAAATCCATCATGATTCTAAGCTTTTTACTTCAACCACATAGAAGCACAGGATGAGACTTGCATTTACAAAATTGCAACAAAGTTCTGAAGACAACAAAGTGTAAGATAATCTCAATCCTTTGCTAAAATTTCTTGATTTTTCAAAAGGGCACATTATATGTTTACATATTGAACAGAACAAACAGATATTCTTCCAATCGCATCAAACTAATTTGAGATACAACGACATTATAGAGAGAGGGCTTAAGTTTTAAACTCATAGTTAAGAACCTCAGAACCGCTTGAGCAAACAATAGTTCTACACCGCACCGTTTGGTGGTAAAAGAGGAAGTAAAACCCAAGAAAACAAGGGCTTAAGTATATCAACAAGCATTAACCATCAGAGACCACAATACTAACAAAACCACAGTATGACATAGAAAAGTTTCAATCCAATAACTCAATAGCACACAAGTTAAGCTAAATTGCATCAAAAGAGGGTATTAAGCCCTAAACCCTAATTCCCAAATCAACTTACATACCCCAAATCATCAGTGAAAACAATAAGCAAGGCCAAATTCCAAAATCAAAGAAAACCCTAGAAGAAGAGTTAGAAAAGAACTCACCTTTCTCAAAGCAGTAGCGAGCTCACCACGAGTGAAGTTAGCTGCAGCAGCTGTTGTCAAAGGAATCCCATTTCGAAACTGATACAATGAAACATTCTTCTGAACATACTCCGTAAACTGAACCCTATCAAATCCCAGAAACACGAATCAAAATCAAATCTACTGATTACAGAGAGAGAGAGAGAGAGAGAGGCGGAGGAGTGAGGTTTTACCGGTCACCAGGCTCGCCACTTGCGGCGATTAGCTTGTGAGAGTCAAGTGCCATGATCTTGTCTTCGTTGTTCTTATGAAGAAGGATACTGTGAACTGCTGATGTATCCGCCGCAACGATCGCGAATCCGTTACCGACGAGACCGAATACACACTCCATCTTCTTATTCTACTTCAGATCTGTTTCCTCAAAACCCAAAAATTTCTTTCGATATAAGAAAGAGAGAGAGACAGATCAAAGCGACTTGACGAACAAGACGGGTGTGATTTGGGTAATTCTAGAAGACAATAAAGGGTATTTTCGTCATATTATGTAAAATGTTGAAATGTCTATTTTCTAAAGTATGAGGGTATAAGAGAGAGAATAGCAAAAGTTAAGGGGTTTATTTGCAAATTAGCAAAGCAACCTCTCGTTCTTTCTCTCTCTCTCTCTCTCTCCCGCTTCTTGCTGAGTCGCCGACCTCAGAGAGAAGAATAAGGTCTAACAATGGATTCTTCCTTCAGTTTCTAATTATAAAGAAATATTCAATTCTTTTTCGATTTGATTAATTTCTGTAATTTTGAGCTTCCCTTTCGAAGCAAAGTATACTTCTTTTTTCCCCCGACAAAGAAATGAATGTTGTCGTGATTCTACTCGTGTGACAAAAATAAAAACTTTTCTTTTCTTTTCGTTTAATCCAACAACAACAACAACAAAAATGGCGTATTCTGTTCTTCGGCTACGAAAAGTTTCAGCTTTGGGGATTTCTCGTCTTCTTCAAGGTTGGAGCATCGGAAATTCGAAACCCCCTTTTGCTCTGTTTTCGTTTTTGCTCGTTTGGTTTAGTCAATTTCAGTTTATAAGCGATCTTAGAAAGGAATATAGATTTTTGATGTTATGGAATTTCAGATATTGCGACCTTTTTATTTAATTTGAATTTCGCAACATTTGAGTTTTGTGAGCTATGCAGCTTCTACACTTGTTTTCTGTGTATTGTTGAGAATAAGATTGGATTTGGTTATGTTTGTATCTTATGATGGCTTCTTGTTGCCAAATGTTTCAGTTGATAAGGGAAGTCTGTGGCGGTTTCACTTGGAATTTGAGTCCAGAGAGTTTTTGAGATCAGGTTTCTTGACTAGGGACTACAGAAATAGCTCAGGATCTCCGAAGTATGACTTCACTGGCACCGGAACCACTACAAAGTTTGATTTCACTGATCTCACGTAAGACCGAGACTTCTTGTAGATTCATTGTTTGATAAGACATTCAATGTGTGGATATTATGTTACCAGCGAAATGTGATTCTCTAGCAGTTCCATTTTGAAGATATTAGTAACGAGGAATTGAGTTTATATTCATGTCGTAACTTTGAATTTCAGCTGTCCTCATACATGGTATCCAATCGCTCGGATGAAGAAGCGTAAGGTCATTCTACATGTTGGCCCGACAAACAGTGGGAAAACATATAACGCTCTTAAGCAACTTGAGCGGAGTTCTTCAGGTATGTACGCCTTAGAAAGTGACTACTAAACTTTTATTGTTTTCGGAAGCCATTTCTTGAACTGTTCAAGATTGCTTCTTTAACTTGAAGGTGTATATTGTGGTCCGTTAAGATTGTTGGCATGGGAGGTAGCGAAACGGTTAAATAAAGCAAATGTTCCATGTGATTTGATCACGGGACAAGAGAAAGTGTTAGTGGGAGGAGCAACACACAAGGCTGTGACGGTTGAAATGGCTGATGTTACAACGGTCTACGATTGTGCCATCATTGACGAAATTCAGGCTAGTCTTGCTTGACTTTGTCTGAAGAAACTGAATATAACATTTTGTGTTCTTATTCTCCTCTTTTTCTATCTAATTACAGATGGTGGGATGTAAACAAAGGGGCTTTGCATTTACTCGTGCTCTACTTGGACTTGCGGCTGATGAGCTACATTTATGTGGCGATCCAGCTGTCGTACCTCTTGTTGAAGATATACTGAAAGTAACTGGAGATGATGTCCAGGTATTATGTTTGCTCGAGATAGAGACGCTTTTCTTGTGATGCTTTAGCCACTCACGTAATCGATGACCTCGTGATCCACTTTATTTTGTATTTAGGTTCTTACATATGAAAGGCTTTCACCATTAGTCCCTTTGAAGGTTCCAGTTCAGTCATTTTCCGATATTAAAACTGGGGATTGTCTTGTAACGTTTTCACGGAAAGATATATATGCTCATAAGGTTAGCAGTTATTTATCTTGTTCTCTCTTCCTGTTTCTTGCATTTTCCAGCTTGAGTTTTCTGCTGAAATAACATTTTTGGCGTCATATTAAAAATGCATACATAGCTCTATACCCTTATAGTATCTCTGTAAGCCTCGCGAGTATTGAATGTTATTCTTTTGCCTTAAAATATTTGTTCTTTGCTCTTATTGTAGTCTTCATTTTCTGTATCTTGTCGTAGAAAAAAATTGAAAAAGCAGGGAAGCATCTTTGTTCTGTGGTTTATGGCTCATTGCCCCCCGAGACTCGCACAGCACAGGTTTGAGTTCCTTACTGTTCTGGCTCCAGACTTAACTAGATGGTCTAAGAATTATCTGTTTCGTTCTCACAATTCAAATTATTTCCAATTTTAATGCTTTTAAGTAATGCAGGCAATGAGGTTTAACGACGAGACCAATGACTTTGATGTGCTTGTTGCTAGCGATGCGATTGGCATGGGTCTTAATTTGAATATTTCAAGGATTATCTTCTCGACCCTTCAAAAATTTGATGGTGCCGAGACCAGAGATCTAACAGTATCTGAGATTAAACAAATTGCAGGTAAGTTTCAACAAAAATACCAAATAAAACTTCAAAGGTGGTATTATGTCCTCTCTAATGTTCCTGATTCAGGAAGAGCTGGCAGATTCCGATCAAAGTTCCCTGTTGGCGAAGTAACTTGTTTGCACAAAGAGGATCTTCTGTTGCTCCACTCTTCTCTTATGTCTCCTTCACCTCTTATTGAGGTGATTTTTGTTATATAAACTTAAGATTAGTTCTCTACATGTTTCTCTTCTTAAGCTTGTCTAAGTTTCCACAAAACTTCTATTGTGCAGCGTGCTGGGCTGTTTCCAACATTTGACCTCCTGTCTAGGTATTCCCAAGCACACCCTAGACTCGGGTTGTACAGGATACTGGTAAGATTCTTTTTTCCTTTGTTATTCTCGATCCTTATGCGTGAGTCTGAAATCATGGCTCATTAACTTTGGCAGGAACATTTTGTTGAGAACGCTAAGTTATCTTCAAACTACTTCATCTCTAATGTTGAAGACATGATGGTAAAAGCTCAGTGATGATCTAGTTTTGTTCATACATGAGAAACTGAATGTTTTTTTAACACACACATATGTTGGTCTCGACTTTCAGAAATTAGCCGCTCTTGTTGATGAATTACCCCTCGGATTAGAAAAGAAATACCTTTTCGTGGTCAGGTAATAGCAAAAAGTAATTCTTGTTCTTGCATACCATAAGATTCAAATGAAAATACAAGGTTGAACTAATCATATGTTACGTATGTGCAGTCCAGTTGACATAAATGACGAAATTTCAGGTCATGGATTTGCACAGGTAAAAAAACTAGAAGGCTCTTATCATCTTTTCTTCTTTTGAGAGATCAATAATGGTATCTATGCATGCAAAACAGTCGTCCACTTTTACCTTTTTCTTCTTTGGATTTGCATCAGTTTGCTTCAACCTTCGCGAAGAGTGGCGTTGTGAGGCTCAAAGAGATATTTGACGCCGACAAAGTTAAGGTTCCTAAAACACCAGTAGAACTCAAGGAACTTGAATCCCTTCACAAGGTAAACATCTTTCTTGAAAGCTCATATGCATGGCAAAAAGTTTGAATGTCTTCTATAGAGTTATTGAATGTGTTCTTTTTGCATTACGGTTGAACAGGTTTTGGATCTGTACGTATGGTTAGGCTTAAGGCTAGAGGATTCTTTTCCAGACCGAGAAGTAGCAGCTTCGCAAAAGTCAATCTGCAATCTGTAAGTAGTTAATATACGAAAACGGTTTTGTCTTTTCCTCTGTTTATGCTTCACTCTTTGATCCAAACAAACATTGAATTCTGCAGATTGATTGAGCAATTCTTAGAGGGAAATGGATTGAACTCTCCTACATGCGTCTCGAAACATATGAGGAAACGACGAAGGTTCTGAGAATGCATTTTCAGTTTGGTTTGATAATTTTTCTTCTTCTGTTCGTTGGTTTTGGTCACTGAGGAAGGAGTAAAGACAAGTGATTGTGCCACAAGAGCTTAACACAGCTTGATAAAGTAGCATTCAAAAAAAATTGTCAATTTGTCATGTATTTAACCATTTTATTTTTATTTTTTCATTATAAATTTAATTGTTTTTCTTGGGGTTTCCATGGTTAGGGAAAATTGAAAATAAAGGACATCTACAATACACTTTGTCGATCTATACTTTTATTTGAAATATCTCATTTATGTCTAAGTTATTATTTTTGTATAAATAATTAATTTTTTCCAAATTTGTTTTGTTAAATTTGTGAGAAACAATTGAATAAGACTTTTTATCAAAAGAGCAATTGTTGTTTGATAACTAAGAGGTTAAATTTTAGATTTATAAATCCGTCTTAGATTGTATTGAAGACATTTTCTGAAATTTGTACATGTTCTAAAACCTGCAGATTACGTAATATGAACATTGTACATGTTTTAAAAAATTTAGAGTACACTAACGTTCTACAAACTTTAGAAGACCATTTCAGAATACGTCAACTGGACTTTGCTCTATGTTCTTCATAATTTAGAATACGTATTCTTCTATTTGCTCTATGTTCTTCAAAATTTAGAAGACGTATTCTTCTATTTGCTATATGTTCTCCAAAATTTAGAATATGTATTCTTCTATACGTAGAATCTCGAAAATTAAGGAAACTAAATATTTCAAATCTTTAAATGAATCTTTCGGTTTAAGAAATCAAATATATTGTGCATTCTGAAAAATTTAGAATACATATTCTGTTTTTTCGGAATTCAGTAAATTGTCCATTTTCCTTCTATATAACCTAACGTTTTCTGATGAATTTTCTTTATTTTATGTGTTTAGAACTTGAACATGATCAGATGTATGTAACTAATGCATAATGTACATATACCAAGTATAAGTGATTAAAGATTTGCAGTATAAAAGCAAACTTGTAAATAAATGTAGAGTATATGCAATTAGCTATTTCTTAAAAGGATTTAATGGTTCATAAGGACCTTCATAAATCTAAATTGAAAAACAATTTGTGTTGGTTTCTTAACGATTCGGTAACAAACTAGATTTCATTATTTATAAGGTTGTTGTTTGGTTATTTTTGTATTAAAAAAATATTATTATTGATTAAATAAAAAGTATTAAGACAAAAGAGAGAAGGAAGGTTCGAATTTGAAACATCTCTTAAAAATTTATAATTCATCAACCAATTCAACTAATAAATATTATTGTAAATTACTCCCTAAAATATGATTAAATATAATAGTTATGATTAAGGGCATAATAGGATTTTAACTAAATTAAAGTATATATCACCAAATTTAAATAATAAAGGTATAGATGAACAAGCTAAAAAAAAAATCCTTTATTTCTAATGGAATAATTGAACCATGTTAAAATGTCAAAAAACAGAGAATAAGAAACTCTCTTATAGAATCACAAATATCCAAAAATAAGTATTTATCTGTTCTTTCGTCAACCACTAAAACAATGACTTGATTTTACGTCTCAACTTTGAATATTCACAACGAGCCAAATAAATTGGAAAAATATAGTTGAAAAGACGTTTCTTGGAGTAGAAGAAACAAAGAAAAGACGTTTCTTGGAGTAGAAGAAACAAAGAGCATTCAATGTCAAAGGAAAAGAAAAAAAACCAGACTGCTGGATTTTATAAACATAATTGGCTAGCAATCAAACAAGGTGTGATAAATTTTGTTCATCATTTTTTTTATCATGGAGCTGTTGATCCAAAGATGAATCATACGCATATATGTCTTATTCCTAAGATAGAAAATCCAAACCAGGTTAAGGATTATAGACCTATTAGCTTATGCAATGTTGCTTATAAGGTCATTTCTAAAGTATTAGCGGAGAGATTAAAACCATGGTTAGGGAGAATCATTTCTGAAAATCAGTCGGCTTTTATTCCAGGGAGATTGATCACTGACAATGTCCTGATATCTCATGAATTACTCCATTCTTTGCAAACTAAACAGTTAAAGACTCCTTACATGGCTTTGAAATTGGATATAGCTAAAGCATTTGATAAAGTTGAATGACATTATATTGAAGCTATAATGAGAAGGGTTTTGCAGATCAATGAGGTTGGGTTTTGCAGATCAATGGTGTAGATGGATAATGAGTTGTATTACATCTGTAAGCTAGGGGTTTCGGCTTATTTGTTCCCGCACTCTAACCTAGTGTGAAAAATTCTACCCGCTTTGTCAGAAAGTACAAAACACTATCTAAACTCTTTAAAATTTGAATTTTGGTACCCATACTAATTAAAATCGGCGTTTTGATACCTGAGCGCAAACGGTGTTAAAATTTCCGTTTAAGTTGCTGAGTGGGTAGCCTAGTCAGTTACATTAGATAACGAGTCAGATTTTATGTTTAATTTTTTTTTTTGATCTGAATGCTTAAAAAACGACGTCGTTTTACCAATTTTTTTAAAAAAAAACACAACCGTGTTCAACAAAACAATCGTGTTCTTCTAATTGAGAAATTAAAATCAGACAACAGCAAAATGACAGATGAGAAATATTTGTCCAAATCGTTTCATTTCAAACCGACACAAAACTCACAACTAGATTGATTAATCATTATTATTTTCCACTCGTTTTTACTTTCCCACACCAAAAAAAAAGAAAAAAGAAAGAAATCAGTGATCTTCTACGGAAGGGTGCACCTGTTCTTCACCAACTTCAACCAAATCATCACCGTAGATCTGATCAAGCACAAGAACCAATCCCATTGCAAAAGCTCCATCAAAACCGGGTTTCACGTTCAACGAGAAAACATCTTTACCAAGGATCACGTTCGTTGACGCATCCACTTTACGCCGTATCTCCGCCACTTTCCGCCTTGTCTCCGCTTCAACCACCGTGCAGCTTCTTTGTCTGAAATTACCTTCGATCATATACTCGTTGTAATGGTACTCTCCGTACACCTCCACCGTCACGCCACTCCTTCCGATTATCGACGATCTTCTAAACCCGAAGATCGGTTTCCCACCGTCCGATCCCTCCCCGAAATACCCTTCCCATCTCCGTCGCAAACTCGGCCTCTGTTTCACCGTTTCGAAAAAAAAACAGAGTTAGTTTCTCCGAGTTGACTCAGTAATTCGAACACGACTTATGAAGACATGTTTCGGCTTTTGTAATGCCAAAAAAACCTAATTGTTGAAGAAGAACCCGAAACCCTGCAACTCGTAAAGTGAGATGCGTATTACCAAAATAGGAGGTTTCGGTCGATATCTTGGGTTACCAGATGTGATATCAAGGAGCAAGAATGATACATTTGCATTCATTAAGCAGAGAGTTCTCCATAAAATTGATAGCTGGTACTCTAAGCTATTATCTCCAGCAGGAAAGGAGGTTTTAATCAAAGCAGTTGCAACAGCTTTGCCTGCTTACTGTATGTCATGTTTTCTATTGCCAATGAGCCTCATTAATCAAATAACGGCAGCAATAAGAAGATTTTGGTGGTCTGCGAGTCAAGAAAGACATAAGATCCCATGGATTGCTTAGAGAAAAATTACAAACTCAAAATCTGTTGGAGGACTTGGATTTAGAGATTTCAGAGATTTTAATTTGGCTCTGCTTGCAAAGCAATCTTGGAGAATCCTAAAAAATCCGGAGACTCTCCTTGCAAAGGTATACAAGGCAAAGTATTTTGGTAGTTCAAGCATTCTAGAAGCAAAGAGAGGAAGCAAAGTAAGCTATGCTTGGAAAGGGATCTTCCAGGCAACACAATTGTTGGCTAAGGGCATAAGATGGTTAGTTTTAAATGGAAGACAAATTAAAGCTTGGAAGGATAATTGGATGCATAGAGACCAAAAACCACAGCCTGCAAGATGTAAGAATGGTAATAACTCTCCTGACTTTTTGGTTTCAGAATTAATGAATCTGGATGGAACAGATTGGGAGAGTGCTAAGTTGCAAGATTTAGTGAATTAGAGGATGATATCCCTGCAATTTAGAGTATAAGGCCAAGCATTAGTGGAAGAGAGGATGAGGTATTATGGCACTACTCTAAAGATGGGGATTACAAGGTGAAATCTGGATATCACCTTATTCATACTCTAAATACTAATACATATTCACAGGAGGAGTTTCAAATATTTAAAGCAATCTGGAAGCTCAAAATACCGCCAAAGATTAAGCACTTCTGGTGGAGAACACTCCATAATGCAATTCCAGTTGCTGCGAATTTGAGGAGAAGGAGATTAAATATTGATGGAGTATGTCAAGTTTGTGGAGATAATGAAGAAACCCTACATCATATGTTGTTCAAATGCAAAGTAGCTGCTGAAGTTTGGGAACATTCTCCCCTGAAATTTAATCCTGGTAATCAATTACTGAATACCTTGCATCGGCTACTAGATTTAACTATGAGTAGAGATAATGGACAAAATAACAGTATTCCTCTATTTCCATTTCTTGGATGGCGAATTTGGAAAATGAGGAAGGTGCTTGTATTTACTGGAAAGAGAGAATTGATACCGCACATTATTCAAAAGGCATTAAGAGATGTAAAGGAATGGATAGCAGCACAAAAGCCTGATAATGTGCAGAGGGATATAAGTAATTTACAAGCTCAACAAAAAACAAAACTGCAGTCAATAACAGAGCTACTGCATCTACCTCATAAATTGTTTTGTCTTGTAGATAGCTCCTGGAAATCTCCAAACGAGCTTGCGGGGTTAGCATGGAAATTGGTAAATGAAGACGGTGCAGGAGTAATGCTAGGATCAACATCTATAGATCCTATAGCCAGTTCATTGGAAATGGAAGCATATGCCCTTAGAGAAGCAGTATATTAGGTGAAGAGGCATGAATATAACAAAGTAGCTTTCTTTGGAGATTCACAGCTTGTACACAACGCTCTCACCAAATGCTTGAATGGAGAAGTCACAGGGAAGAATCAACAAATTATTAGATATGTTGATGATATTAAGAGATTGACTACAAATGTTGATTTCCACTTCTATGTTGTCCCCCGAAGTGTTGTGAATGATGTAGATAGTATGGCTAAAACTGCAAGACGAGTACAAGCAGGTTATGTTATAAAATGGAGCTATGTATCTCTGTAAAATTTTGTATATTATCAGTAATGCAAGTTAAGGTTGACAAAAAAAAAGAAGAAGAAAAACCAGACAATACAAGAAAAGAAGAAGGGTAAAATGGGGAATTCAAGGGCCACGAGCCGGAGCAAAGCAGAAACAGCCGCGGGGACTCTGATCTTCCGGTATCATTCCGCCGCCTTTAGTAGTATCAACTCCTTCAAGCATTTTCACAACTTCTGCCATCTCCGGTCGTCTCTGTGGATTCGCATCCCAACATTTCTTCATTATGTTCGCCAATGCGGTCGGACAGCATCTCGGTATCTCCGGTCTCAGATTCTTTTCGAAAACCATAGAAACAAGTTTAAGAATTTGACCTTTCGTAAGTATCAAGGAAACTAGCTTAGGGTTAGGTCAAAAACTTACATGTAAGACAACCGCAGAAGAAACATCGACAAAACTAAGATCAGGGTAAGGCATCTCGCAGCAGTAGATTTCCCATACACATATACCAAAACTGTATACATCGCACCTTCTGTTGTATGGCTTACCATCGATAACCTGTTGAATCAATCCGAGTTTTTATTCGATTTTGGTTTTTGAAAACCAAGAGAGAAACCATGAAGAAAGATTTTTAATATTACCTCAGGAGCCATGTATCCAAGTGTACCGGTTTCTCCAGTCATATCCTTTGGATTAAGAGCTTCTACTCTCGCTACTCCGAAATCCGCTATCTTCAAATTCCTTTGACCATCCAAAAGCATATTCTCTGTTTTCACATCGCGATGCACAATCTTCTCTGAATGCAAATAGCTTAGCCTGCAGCAATAAAAACACAAAGGGATTTTGCTTTTTTCGGTTATCAGTTTATCACAAAATTTAAATAGTAGAGTAAGAAAGATTAGTTAATTACCCTCGGGAGAGATCAAGAGCGAGCTTGATAACGATTTTAAAAGGGAGTTTCTTACGCCTATTATCGATCAAGTACTGTTTCAATGTTCCACCAGGAAGATATTCCACAACCACACAACAAGCTAACGAGTTTTCTAAATTAGCCGATGGTATTTTCAGATTCGTTGTTCCCATTGAAGCTCCAACAAACTGTTTCATTCACCAATATTTCAATAGATTGATCATAAGCTTCACTAAACTGTATACTAATTAACTAACCTTTGTGACATTTGGGTGGTCGAGTTTGTGCCAAACAGTGACTTCTTGACGGAATAAAGTCCGATTTGCATCGGTCTTGGCCGCTGTTTCATTCCCATTATCTTCCCAATTAAGTACCTTCACTGCAAAAACAACCACCAAAACACACAGTCACAATCTCTAAATGGAAAAATTGTAATAAACATTTCGACTTTCTCAGGCGATATATAAAACCACAAGATTATGAATCTACCTGCAACTGCTTGACCATCATATTTGCCTTGATAGACAATACCATAAGTACCATGAGCTATAACATTGCTTGTTTCCAACTTAGCCAAATCAATCTCCCATTCTTCCTTATTAACTTTATGATTAACCTCAAGGTTCCTTGACCAAACCCTACTCAGATGTTTCTCAAGCTGTTTATCTAAACTCTTCAAATCGATTTTATCCGCTCGAAAGATCTTGTCTTTCTTCTCAACACCACCTTCTTCTTTTTCACCTGATCTCTTTTCCATGTCTTAAATTCAAAATGATCAATATCACAAAGACCACACAAGTTTTAAAAGAACCTAAATTCTGACTCAAAGCTTCAATCTTTTCATCATCATCATTATGAAAACAAGTTTTTTCTTCAGATTACTAGTGAATTAAATGAAACGATCCAGAATTATTATTAAAAATTCAACAAAATGGGATTAAATAGAGAATAAAGTCTAGATTTTTATATTTTCAACCAAACATCCTAAAAGATCATGCACATGATTCCAGATTGTTCAAGGACTAGATAACTTTACCATGTAATAATAATAAATAAATAGTGTGTCCAATTAAAACCCTTGAATGTATTTTATTCCAAAAAGCAACACCACAATTGGCAAAAAAAAATGATAAACCCTAAAACGAACCCTTTGCACAAGAATGATCCAAGGAGAAACTAAAATCGGATTATTATTCTATTAAAACAAGAACGAAAACCCTAAAAATAATACTAAAAAGACTCGATAAATATAAAATGACAAAACCAGAAGTCAGCTGTATCATCCACTAGGGCATGCAGAAGAAACCCAGAACAAAAACAGAGACACAAATTTGGTTAAATTGAAAAATAATTTAAAAAAAAAATGGAAGAGATTATTGGGGTGAAAGAAAGATGGGATTTTTAATGGAGGGTTACGGATTAGGCGGCTAAAAGAGCGTGATTTAGTTCGAAACAGAGGATTGTTTCTTCTTAAAAATATCTCCTTTGTGTGTGTGTGTGTGTGTGTGTGTGTGTGTGTGTGTGTGAGGATGAAAAATAGAGAAAGATCTCAAAAGAGAGAATCTGAGAAGAGAACAAAAAAAGGGCTTAGGAAACGACGGAAGAGAGATGGGGAGTGAAAGACGGAATTGAGAAGAAAAGCTGTTTCTTTCAGGCTAGTTTTTAAAGATACGTATTTATTTGTTGGATTTATCAGATACACACGAACAAACAAAAAAATATTAATATTTCATACAAATTTATCTATGGTTCTAATAAATATTACGTTTGGTCTAGTGATTTTATCAAAGGTTTATTAATATTTTTATATAAAGAAATTTGGGATTCAAATCTTAAAAAATACGATTTACTAATATTTATCCAAATTAATGGAGACAAACTTACATGAAATTTTCAACGTGGGACAAGATATAATCGTTTGGCGTGGATCAATACAAAAAAATTATCTATGGTAGAATCGTAATGTAACAATTTTCATAATTTATAATAAAATAATAATAAATTCAGATAATTAAAAGAAAATAAATATTACAAAAACACATCTATCTTTTCTTCTTTATAATTTTTTTATATATATCTAAGTTACACTAAAACACATATAAATTAATATTTAATAATATGATGAAATAATAAATTTATCCTTCAAACAAAAAAATTATCGATTTTGTTGGAACTGCATTCGTCACCGAATCCGGTCCGCTAAAAGTCTAAATCAAAATATGTCATTTAAACCAAATTAAATGGACCTGTGGAAGAAGACAGAATTCGGTCAAAGATTCGAATCATCTCTGCAAGCGCTGGGTCAACAGATGCAGAGCTGACGAGCTAAGAACAAGTCAACACGGCGGTTAGCACAGTCGTAAGAGCGAGATTCGCAGGAAATATGCCAAAAACGTGCCCGAGATACGCGGAACCGCCTTGGATACGTGGAGCTGGATTGAGGAGCTGAATTGAGCTATAAATATACGAAATCCGAGCAGATTTCGCCAACTTTTCACTTACGCGAGAACTAAAACACTACACTTCAGCTTGTAATACATCTCACTCGGATCTCATTGTATATTCGATTCATATCAATATATATCGAGCTCCGCTCTACTCTTCCTTTAATCGTTGAATTTATAGTTATTTCTTAGTACCAAAGTTTCTTCTCCGAATTCACATACAAATACTCAGTGCTGAATTCAGCTTCTACATTTGGCGTCATCTAAAGGGAAGAAATAGATACGTCTAGACAGAAGTTCGACCTAAGATCTGTTAGAGCACAGATGGATAAATCAAAGTCTAACACGCCCAAAGCCAAGAACACACCGGCAACGACTCCCTATAGCCAAGAATCAACTGGAACCCAACCGTGAGACCAGATCAGAACCGAAACCAATATTACGGCTTCGGCCTATAACCAACTAGTGGAAGCGGGCCAGACTGACCAACGTCCACCGGCGAAGGTCATTAACCCAGCTCCTGCCGCAACGATCCCAGTGCCACCACGTGGCGTTTGGCTAAGAAACTTGGATTTCTCCATGGATCAAGCATCCAGAGGCCTGTAGGACGCGTCCGCCTTGCCACCTCCCGCTGGGAGGAAGGAGCGGCCACGAGACGACAAGACCGAGATCCGTCGGCTGCTTTCCACCTTGGTCGAAAAGGCTCAGACCCAGGATGCGTCGATCAGGATCGTCCAGCCTCGTCTCAAGCAGCAAGAAAGGTCATTCCTCGCTCAGATACGGGAGATCTCTCAGTCGATCACCCAAGGAACTCAGCCCCGAAGGATTGTAGGAGAGGACATCACTCCTCCCAGATTTACAACCCCTCGGTCGCGATTAGATTTCTCAGGGATCTTCTCCATCCCTACCAGCGCAAACACGTACCCAATGTTCAACCCGTGCGCGAGCTCGATAACCCTCACCGTGGACATTCATGGCCCGAGCTTGCATAACGACTCTACTCGAATCAATGAGAAGCCTCTTCTACCTCCACCGCGCTCGGAGAATGATCAAAACACTCCAGCTGGGTGGATGGGAGCTACGCCTCAAGCAGGAACCTCTACGAAGAACCCGACCTACCTAGACGCCACAGAAACAATTAACAATGATATGTTCCTGATATACCATATATTTTACCTATTTTACTACCTATTTTACTATGGTCTTTACTTATATTAATAAAGTTTTTGGACCAAAAGAGGTAGTTTTCTCGTATATGTAGATTTTAAGGTCTTAACAGGTTTTATCATCAAAAGGATGTAAAATTGAGCAAAAAGAGTATCATCTATGATGCAGCTACTCATCCAAGTCAAAGGAACCAAGTCAAGTCATTTTATCTTGAAGATAATGCACATTCTCAAACTGGACAAAACGCATACGCCAGAAGTTCTCTGACGAACGGAGGATCAAATCAGTTGGGAATTTAATGAAACTAGTTATGGACATATCCCTTTGAGTTAGATTTCTAATTGAGTTGGAATTTCATCAATTGGAGCTGTACTTTGGAAGATACATCCGAAATACTAAGGACATGTCAAACTGCCTTCGAAGTGAAGTGAGTGCAGAATGAAGCCAAGCACCGGGCCAGCCCATGGGCCGATATCCAGACTTTTTCCGACCTTCTAAAAGAGTCATGGAAGCTTCCAATACCGGTCACGCAACCCGTCCGCTATTTGGACCGATATTGCCTCAGTTTCGACCAAAAAGACGTATTTGCCCGAAGAAACCCTAGCCGACTTAAGCCTCCTTAAACCCCTACATATACTTGCTTTTAGCCTCTCTAGGAACTCAAGAAGCCGGCCTTAACAGCCTAAATCAATACCTAAACATGTATTTCGTTTTTCTCTTGTTCTTAATGCATATTTGATTCTAGAAGCTTTTAAGGATAGATTGACTTTGCCCTATTGCGAAGAGATGAGATCTAACTCCTTACGCTTAGATAGATCGATGAATTATACTGTCTATGTTCTTTACTCTTGCTGCTACGTGTTGCAAAACATGTTAGAGTTATAGCTTTTATTTGATTTCTATGCACTTTCTTAATTCTATGTCTTTACGCATTTAATCGTTTAGAGTTTTATTCTAGAATTGATTCATCATCTTTATTTATACTCAAAGCACGAATTATCTTAGCTACCCAATGAGTGATCTTAGGTTGATATACTCTCCAAAAGCTTGTTATATCTCCGGACCTAGTATTCGATGAGCTAGGCATCTTAACAATTCGATAGGTTAGTTAAGGAGTCTAGTGAACATATATCTTGAGCACAAAGCATGTTTTCACCTTGTAATAACCTGCGATAGTTGAGTCTATTAGGGTGCAAAACGTAGATGGTTAGTTACTTCACGATAGTGAGATGACCTTACCTTAGTGATATGAGTTTTAGAACAACTAGTATTAAAATCTTAAATCGATTGCTTGTGTTTTACATATGTTTTGTGAATTGCTTGAATTCTAATCTTAATTGATATCTATCCCTTTACTTTTATTGTTTTGTTATTTTCTTCCATAAAACCCCAAAACCAAATAATATGTTCTCTTAGCTTAATCCGAATCATATAGGTTTTTAGTGCATTTATCACTTAGTCCTCAGTGGAACGATCCCTAAGTACTACAATTGTCTTTTTTGTGCACTTGGAGTTCCCTAGGGTTATAAATTTAAAGACCTAATTGCATAAACCTTACATAGAAATACGATGGAAGTAAGTTCTACACCCATCACAATAAAAAAGGACACTCAACAAAAGAATGTCACTTCTTACTAGGCTTGAGAGTAACCCTCGAGCAAGGAGCCGAACCCAAAAAACCAAAAGAAGGCGCTGAGGCGGAACAAGCCCCTCCGCAACCAGACGCCCGAAAGAAAAAATGATCCAAGGGCAAAAGGGAGAGAGCCGCGGAGGAAGATACACCAACCTCTCCCCCACCAGCTCCCAAAAAGAGAATGGACCTCATATTCGGGAAGCTAAGTATTTGTGGCGGATCGGTGAGATCACCGAAGAAAGCAGTTTGTCCTTGGACGAAAATCCCAAAAATTTATTAGAATTCAGCTCCCTCAATTTCGGCTATAAGAATAGACTTCATCTTGGGAGGATCTAAACTATGCCGAGATTCCATCAATTTTATAAGCACACATCAAACCAGGACGAGCACCTCGCATGCGCCCCCAATAACTAGTAAAGAACCTGAACACGAAATCACATTTAGTGAACATGAAACATCCCACCTCGTCATATAGCTCGAGGTATGTGGATGTTTCATGTACAGAGTGCTAATAGTCACCGGAAGCTCAGTCGACCTGCTCTTAGAAAATGGACCTCAGCGATTTCGAGCTTAAAAGGGGAGTCGACCCCTCTAACAGGCTTTGCCGGGGAAACCACCTACTCGATGGGGACAATCCGGCTACCCATTATAGCTGGAGGCATCCACAATTTCATCGTGTTTGTGGTGATAGACCGACAAGCTCTATTTAACGCAATACTTGGGCGGCCATGGATATACACCATGAAAGTTTTACCATCAACTTACAACCAATGCGTTAAATTTTTGACATCCAATGGAATTGAAACCATTCGAGGCAGCTAGAAAGCCTCCAGAATATGCTACCTTAACGGATACAAGCAGATCAAGAAATCCTCACAATAGTAATTACAGAAACAGGCGGAGCTGACCATCAACAAGCTTTCTAGCCTGAGTAATCCGCTGATGTCCAGACCTAGGGGAGATGTAGTCACTCAGATGTGCATCCACGATTCTTATCCTGACAAATGCGTAGGGATAAGATCCCAGCTCTCACCCTCGATTAGGGAGGAGCTGGTAAATTTTTTAAAGAAAATGTTAATACCTTCGCGTGGAACACCTCCGATATAAAAGGGATCGACATCAACGTCACCTCCCATGAACTAAATATAGACTCAACCTACAAGCTAGTTAAGTATAAACATCGAAAATTAGGACCCGAACGCGCGAAAGCTGTAAACGAAGAAGTTGACCGTCTCTTGAAGTTCGACTCAATTAGAGAGGTCAAATACATTGATTGGCTAGCGAACTCGGTGGTAGTAAAAAAGAAAGAAAGTGGAGAGTCTCTATTGACTTCACCAACCTCAACAAAGTATACCCAAAAGACAGTTTCCCTTACCACACATCGACCGATTGGTCGAGGCAACCGCGGGGCACCAGCTGTTCTCCTTCATGAATGCCTTCTCCGGATACAATCAGATTCTCATGAATCCAGACGACCAGGAGAAGATAGCATTCATTACTGATCAAGGCACCTACTGCAATCAAGTAATGCCCTTCGGACTAAAAAATGCCGGGTAACCTACCAAAGATTAGTCAACATAATGTTTGCGGACCAGCTTGGAAAAAGCATGGAAGTATGTAACGACCGCGAAACAAAATTGAAGATTTTTGTGCGTGCGTCGATCGACACAAGGTGTGTGTGTCGATTGACGCAAGGTTGGTTCAATTTTAGTCTACTTGGTTTGCGGACTGGTTTAGGGAAACCCTAGAGCTTCCCTATATAAAGGGGTGTGGCCGCATTTTGGGGAGATTTAGAGTCCAGAGAGTTTCCAGAGAGTTTTCCAAAGAGTTTCCAGAGAGATTGAGAGAAGTGAATAATCATTGTTGAATTCTTCACGTTCTTGATCCTGAAAGCTTGTGAGTGTGATTGGGAGGCTCTGGAAGTGGATTGATATGTGTTCTTTGCGAAGGAAGAACGAGATTTCGGATTTGGAGATCTGGGAGTTGTGTTCTTCACGTTCTTCGTCGTTTTCATCCTTATCTGGATAAAGGAATTGATAGGATGCATTTGATTGTGTTGTTTGTATGGTTTTGTGTTAGTGTTGGTGATCTTTGTGCAGAAAATCTATGGGTCGCATTCTAGAGTCGATCCATGAGAGGATAAGTTCAATTCCTGTACACAGCGATGGTTCGTCGATCGACACACATGTTGTGCGTCGATCGACACACGAGTTGTGCATCGATCGATGTCGGGGTTGCGTGTTGATCAACGCATGTGCTGCTGTGCTCCTTTCTCGTTGATTGTTCGTGTTTATGCATTGTTTTCTACTCATCCTGCTATTGTATCTTTTTCTTATGCATGTGTGTATAGGCAAGTAGATGGGATAACCATCTCGCTGAGTATTTGTGATAATACTCATGCATCTCTTTTAACCATGTGATGCAGGTAAAGACAGAGTGTGATAGTGGAATCATGACCGGGAAGAGGGGATGATCTAGTGACTCGGATATTTGCATTGGATTGTTTGAATTGCTAGGTTGCTAGTAAATTCTAGAAGTGTTGTTTATCGTTATTAGTTATTGATTTGAATTGGAATTGGTTTAGCGTTTTAATAAAGTATGAGATTTATTGAATGGTGTTGTTTGGTTAATTGGTTGTTGAGTTCCGCATGTTTGTGTTTTGACCGTTGAGGATTATTATTTATGATTGTTGGAATTCATAGCAATTTATAACTATTTATAAATTATCAATAAGAATTCAATTCACCAGGATTCCTGCAAATATTAAATTAGATCTAAACTATAGAGTTTGAATATACCTGGATATTCTTGCAGCGAAAAGATGGATTCGAATGATTCGAGGTTGTTTAACACGCCAACTGTCGTGCCTCTACTGGTATCCACACGCACACAAACTGGATCGGAACAGGATGCTAGTACCGTAGAGATCTAATCTCAAAAATAACTAGAAAAACGTTTTTTCTCTATTATGGTTTTTTAGTGTTTATGTTCGTGAGTTGTTAGAGAACTTGATTCTCTAATTTATTTTACTAATCACGGCTGGAGAGTTAAGTTCATTCTTCCAACCTTCACATGTGTATATATATTATATAAGACATACATTAAACCTAATTAACATAAGAAGGTTTATGGGCTTATCATATACCCATTACATAATGCCCATGAATAAATTGTCTTTTCCAAATCCAATTTAGAATATTCACACGTATAAATATACATATCCATATATGTATGTTTATTATTTACTTTATTTATCATATAAATAAATACTCTAAAAACCCAAATATATTTTGATCTAATTTGCTTAGGTGTGTGACCCTATAGGATCGCATAATATTAGTAATGGATTCCCAAATCCATAGATTATAAGCGGTCTCTACCAAAACATTATAACCACCTGATATTATACGATTGTCAAACCTCGACATTACAACTTTAACTAGAGTAAAGTACAAATGATTTCAGGACATTCCCAACAATCTCCCACTTGTACTGGAATCATCTATTCCGGTAATCCCTTTGTCTCTATATCTCGATCTTAGCATAAGGCAAGAAACTGTCATCCTTATCAAGCTAGATCACGTTTATCGAACTCTGATTTATACTGATCAAACAAACGACTGACATTCACCTCGTTTGAGCATGGCCACGCATTTCTCAGTATCAAATCTTCGATAAGCCCAGAGATATCTATCTCCCGTTATATAGGAGGGACAAATCTCATCTTGTTCCAACCATGTTCCTTACACAATTCATAACCCACCCAATCAATGTCTTTATAATCACCTTTTACGGCTGCCGTTTGACAAAGTCAAAATGAATTAATCCATGTGTAAGAAATCATGATGAACTCAAGTCAAAGGACTATATTCTGTAGTTGTTATGAGAAACTCTTATGACATTCATATAACAATCTTGTAGAATTCTCATAGCGGGTCAGTCCGATACTGTGTTCTCCAACACATATCTATGTGATTGACTTTAATACCACATATTAATGACTTCACAAAACTTAGTCATCAGTCACATCACATGCTAGCCATTTATGGTTATTAATGTCCCATTTTAACAATCTTGACTAGGGACCTCAATAACTTATGTCATTTATTTCACTCATAGGGTTTCATGATCAAGTCACGTACTTGATGACCTATAAGAATGATATAAATTACTTTGGGACTATTATTTAATTATCCAATAATAAAATAATACTGAAACAAATTTCATTAATTTGAAAATAAAATCAAATGTATGTTTACATGAACATCATATCATAAAAGAAAACCTCCCACTAGAATTAAGATCACATCTTAATAAATCTAATGCCAATTGCAGCAGTATGACTCTCATGCTTAGGTTGCGGAAGAGGTTTAGTAAAAGGATCAGCAACATTTACATCAGTAGGAACTCTGCTAATCTTCACATCTCCTCTCTCAATAATCTCTCGAATGAGGTGATATCGCCTTTGTATGTGTTTGGATTTCTAGTGGGATCTAGGTTCCTTTGCCTGTGCGATGGCACCATTGTTATCACAATAAAGATCCTGAGGACCAGATATACTAGGAATCACACCAAGCTCAGTGATGAACTTCATGATCCAAACAGCTTCCTTAGCTGCTTCAGAAGCAGCTATATACTCAGCCTCTATTGTTGAGCCTGCCATAGTGCTCTGCTTGGAGCTCTTCCAGCTCACTGCTCCTCCATTAAGGCAAAAGATAAATCCAGACTATGATCAAAAATCATCTTTGTCTATATGAAAGCTGGCATCTGTGTAACCACTCACAACAAATTCCTCACTTCCTCCATAAACCAAGAATTTATCCTTTATTCTTCTCAAGTACTTAAGGATATTTTTTTACTACCATCTAGTGACTTTCACCTGGATCAGACTGGTATCTACTCGTCATGCTCAAAGCACACGCAACATCTGGGCGAGTGCACAACATAGCATACATGATAGATCCTATAGCAGAAGCATATGGAATCTTACTCATGCGCTCCCGCTCATCAGGTGTCGAAGGACACTGAGTCTTGCTAAGAGTTATGCCATGAGACATTGGTAGAAAGCCTTTCTTAGAATCATGCATATTGAACCTATGCAAAACCTTATCTATATAAGTGTCTTGATATAGTCCAATAAGCTTATTTAATCTATCCCTATAGATTCTTATTCCAAGAATGTAAGCGGCTTCTCCCATGTCTTTCATTGAAAAACAACTACTTATCCAAGTCTTAACAGACTGAAGCAAAGGAATATCAATTCTAATGAGCAGTATGTCATCTACATACAATACAAGAAATGCAGTCGCGCTCCCACTACTCTTCTTGTAAACGCATGGTTCTTCTTCATTTCTGACAAAATCAAACTCTTTGATTGCTTCATTGAAACGAAGATTCCAACTCCGAGATGCTTGCTTCAAGCCATAAATGGAACGACGAAGCTTGCATACTTTTCCAGCATTTTTAGGATCTGTGAAACCCTCAGGTTGTGTCATGTACACATCCTCTTCGAGATTTCCATTAAGGAAAGCTGTTTTCACATCCATCTGCCATATCTCATAATCATAATAAGCAGCAGTTGCTAGGAGAATCTGAATGGACTTAAGCATTGCGACTGGAGAATAGGTTTCATCATAGTCTATACCATGAATTTGTTTGTAACCTTTAGCCACCAATCTAGCTTTGTATATCTGAATATTACCATCCATATCAATTTTCTTCTTGAAAACCCATTTACACTCAATGGCTTTAACACCATCAGGTAAATCTACCAAAGTCCATACTTGGTTTTCTGACATGGATTCCATTTCGGATTCTTCGGCCTTTAACCATTTATCGGAGTCAGGGCCCATCATTGCTTCTTCATGAGACGTAGGTTCATCATTTTCTATAATCAATATATCATGATGATCTGTCACCCAAACCCCATATCTATCAGGTTCATGACGAGTCCTTTCGGACCTACGTATCTCAGGTTCCACAGGTGTAGATTCTACGACTTTTCGTAAATCTAGTTGATGCTCTTCCTGAGAAGTTGGAGCAATCTCCTGTGTCTCTCGAACTTCTTCGAGTTGTACTTTACTCCCACTAGTACCTTTTGAAAGAAATTCTCTTTCTAGAAACGCACCATTCCGAGCAACAAATACTTTGTTTTCGGTGGGGTAGTAAAAGTAATAACCTTTGGTTTCTTTAGGATAGATAACCTACGAAGTAGCATTTATCAGATTTGGGTCCAAGCTTATCTGTAAACATACGTTTAACATAAGCATTACATCCCCAAATTTTCAGAAAAGACAAATTCGGAATTTTTCCAGTCCATATGTTATATGGTGTCTTCTCTACTGACTTTGATGGGATCCGGTTGAGCATAAACGCAGCAGTTTCTAGAGCATATCCCCAAAAGGATAATGGAAGATCTGTGTGACTCATCATTGATCGAATCATATATAATAAAGTTCGATTTCTCCTTTCAGACACACCATTCCATTGTGGTGTTCCTGGAGGAGTGAGTTGTGAAACAATTCCACATTCTCTGAGATGATCACTAAAAACTTGGCTCAAATATCCTCCTCCACGATCTGATCGAAGAGCTTTAATTATTTTGCCAAGCTGGTTTTGTACTTCATTCTGGAATTCTTTGAACTTTTCAAAGGATTCAGATTTATGTTTCATCAGGTAAACATAACCATATCTACTGTAGTCATCAGTAAACGTAATGAAGTACTGGTAGTTTCCTCTAGCATTTAAGCTCATTGGCCCACATACATCCGTATGTATAAGGCCCAACAAGTCGCTAGCCCTTTCACTGTGTCCAATAAATGGAGCTTTAGTCATTTTTCCCAACAAACAAGATTCACATGTCTCATATGATTCATAATCAAACGAGCTCAAAAGTCCATCTTTATGAAGCTTCTGAATGCGTTTCTCATTTATATGGCCCAAACGACAACGCCAGAGAAAAGTTTGATTTGAGTCATTAGACTTCAAGTCTTTAAACTTAAATCTCTTAGTACGAATGTCATAGACAGGCACACCTTGGTCTAGAACATAAAGTCCATTCTCTAATGGAGCGCTACCATAAAACATATCATCACGATCAAATGAACAACACTTGTTCTTGATCGAAAATTGAAACCCTTCAATGTCCAAACACGGAATGGAGATGATATTCTTGTTTATAGCAGGGACATAGTAGCAATTCTTTAGTTCTAAAACCATGCCTGAAGGTAAAGACAATGGATATGTTCCCACAGCTAATGCAGCAACTTTTGCTCCATTAGCCACGCGTAGGTCCACTTGTCCTTCCTCCAACGTTCTACTCGTTTTCAGACCGTGCACATTAACACAAATGTGAGCTCCACAGCCGGTATCCAATACCCAAGGAGTAGAACCAGAAGTAGTAACATTTACTTCTATAACATAAATACCCCTAGAAGAAACCTCAAATGTTTTCTTCTCTTCTAGATCTTCCAAGTGATTAAGGAGGTTTGATTTGTCCTTCTCAAGAACAAATCGTGATGAATAGGAACTTTGAGGGTTTGACATAACTGTCAGGAAAGAAAAGCAGAAGTTAATATGATGTTCATGAATTTCGAGTATCCTCAACAATTAAGAAACTCATACTATACTCAAAACAAAATTTCCTCAATATGAATATAGTGTCCAAGATCCATATTTCACTAAAATTCAAGTGAGCTTTGGCTCAACCCCCGAATATCCAGCTATTTAGGTAAGCAACACCCTTGCTAATTATATCCAATATAATTCTTGGTCGTGGATGACATCTTATGTCTTATCCAACCCTATGTCTCTAAGCCCAAAACCGTTTTGATAGTTTAGTCAAGTAAACCATTCTCAAATCACATGGTAACCGTTACCATCTGTCGCAATCTCAAATAATTGTGGACCGCTGCTTTGGCAGACCCGCCTCACAAGCATTCAAGTTTTAACAGTTAATGAGATTGGAAAGACATCAAAATACTTGATATTAATAGAGAAACTAATTTTAACCTAGTTTATAATTATATTATAAATTTATATCAAATATAAAATATATAATATAATACATATCTAATATGTATTAAACTGGTTCGTAAATAATTAATTTTAATCTAATTAAAATTATAAGTTATTATTTATTTAACTAATCTAAATCAGTTCGGAAGTTTTAATCAAATTAGAATTCTAATCAAGCGAAAGATTAAAACATAGCAAAGTTTCTGGTTTTAACTTAACCGAATTAATCAAACTAGAAATCAATCAAAAGTAGCAAACCAATAAGCACGTTTCAATATGCATAAACATCTAATATATATGCAGAAAGTGCTACATGACAAAATTTCATGTCTGTGGTTATTATAATATCAACTGGGTGATATATCATGATTTTTACCCGTTTTTGACCATGATATAAGTCCTTTTCATAGAGTTTTTTTGGTATTTTTTTAGTCTTTTGAGTCTTTGTAGATTATTGGACGATTGGAGCTTTATTGGAGCTTTTGGAGCCTTTTGGAGTATCGAGGAAAGAAAGACCGAAGTGATCAAGTCGGAGTCGAGATTTCAAGCCTGTGTCGATCGACATGCCCGTCTGACACGTGAAGACTTCAAGTTTTGAAGAAATTCCAGTTTTGCCCAAGAAGCCCATAAGCTTACAAGAAACCCAATCCGAATTTTTAGACTTTATATATAGTTTTTCCTTAAGTTTTTAGGGGATAGCTTGTTTTTAATTAAGACTGGGAGATTCAGAGATTTACAGAGCTTTTAGGAGATTTCAGACTTTCAGACTTAATCGATCTAAAACTCTGTATCACTTACTCTATCTCTTTTATGCAATTTATTTCATTCATAATGTTTATTGCATCTATGTCTGAGTAGTTTGTTTGTTAGGCTTAGGGTAGTTCTAGGGTTTGATGAGAAATTGGTAGGATTGAAACTCTGTTAGGATTTATCTATATGTTCTTCATCTAGATTAATATAACTCTGATTTTAGGATTGATCAACTGAAATTGGATATCCTAGGTTGCTTTAATAGATGCGAAAGTATTATTAACAACCGGACATAATCTTAGATGAGCAAAATTATCTATTCGCAAAGAAATTTGGCTTAGTAATTTTGTGAACAATTGAACCTGAACTTAATGCTTGTCTTTCTTCACTGAATTTGCAAAGAAATTTAGAATTTAGGGATTTAGTCATAGATAATCTCTGCAACGAAAATTGATAGGTTATATATTCGTGTTTGAGTCTAGAACCGTTCTTAATAAAATCCTAACCGTTTTCATCTCTGTGTCGATCGACACGGCCGTATTTCAAGTCATTCCTGCGAATTACCCATTGCCTAACCTTTTGTCTAATTGATTTCAAGAACCTGATAATCATTCACTTGTTTACGTTTGCTGTTTATTTTACATTTATCACGTTTTACTTAGCATAACTTGAATTTATAATTGATTGTGTGAATTGATTCCCTGTGGATTCGATCCCTAAGTATTACTGCGATCTCTTAATTTGAGAGAGTAGCTCAGGGCAAATTTGAGCATATCACTGGGCACTTGTCAACAATTGTGAGTCATGACAGACACTTTTAAATATACATACGAGTTATGCACAACTAACCGGTTATAATCAAATTATAATATAGCGATTATCAAATCACATATCTCATAATCTAATCAAATCATATGTGCGTAAGCGTGTTCTATACGATTTCATAAATTCAAACAGAACCAATCACACAATATGTCTTTTAATTAGTGCTAATACTAAATAAACAACGTGATTTAAATAAACTAGAATTCAATAATTCGAAGCAACTCCCAATCAAATTAGGATGATACGAACACTCAGCAGGCATCGATATCGATATCAAACTAACATATCTATGTTCTTAATATACGATACATCAATAACAAGTCATCGAACTTGCTTAACATAATTAATATAAATTTCATAAATTTAAACATGCTCAAGCGAATCAGTACTATCATATATTAGCCTAGACCAATTTAACATGCTCAAACAAATCAATAATATCATATATTATACTAGATCAATTTCAATATTATGCACGTAGGCTCTGATACCACTATTAGAATTCATAGCAATTTATAACTATTTATAAATTATCAATAAGAATTCAATTCACCAGGATTCGTGGAAATATTAAATTAGATCTAAACTATAGAGTTTGAATATACCTAGATATTCTTGCAGCGGAAAGATGGATTCGAATGATTCGAGGTTGTTTAGCACTCCAACTGTCGTGCCTCTACTGGTATCCACACGCACACAAACTGGATCGGAACAGGATGCTAGTACCATAGAGATCTAATCTCAAAAATAACTAGAAGAACGTTTCTTCTCTATTATGATTTTTTAGTGTTTATGTTCGTGAGTTGTTAGAGAACTTGATTCTCTAATTTATTTTACTAATCACAGCTGGAGAGTTAAGTTCATTCTTCCAACCTTCACATGTGTATATATATTATATAAGACATACATTAAACCTAATTAACATAAGAAGGTTTATGGGCTTATCATATACCCATTACATAATGCCCATGAATAAATTGTCTTTTCCAAATCCAATTTAGAATATTCACACGTATAAATATACATATCCATATATGTATGTTTATTATTTACTTTATTTATCATATAAATAAATACTCTAAAAACCCAAATATATTTTGATCCAATTTGCTTAGGTGTGTGACCCTATAGGATCGCATAATATTAGTAATGGATTCCCAAATCCATAGATTATAAGCGGTCTCTACCAAAACATTATAGCCACCTGATATTATACGATTGTCAAACCTCGACATTACAACTTTAACTAGAGTAAAGTACAAATGATTTCAGGACATTCCCAATAATGATAATAATAGTAATCCGAGTTTGGAAAATTTTTAAATTTTTACGGGTCAGTTGGTTTCAGTTTGGTATCAGATCCCTTATGGTTCTAGGGCGGGTGCACTTGATTGATTGATTATGTGAGTTAGTCGATTGATTGTTGTGTGGGTTTAGAGTCCTAGATCATCTTCTCCGAGTCTTCAATGAGATTCCACGGTATGTGTTTGTTTGATATTTCTGGTTCTAATATGCTTAGTGTTCTGCTGGGTAGTGTAGAGTGAGATGGCTAGAGGTACTAGATGCAGAGGTCGTGGGGGCCGTGGAGGCCGAAGTGGTCGTGGTGGGTGCAGGCGGGGACTTCAGAGTGAGTCTGTTGCCACGAGTGTTGCCTAGGAGACCATGCAGAAACAGTTGGCTTATTCGTAAGCGTATCAGGAGGGGTCCGTGGGTGTGGCCACTGCGAGTGCCAGTGTGATGACTAATGGGACTGGTGTGGGTCCTGGTGTGGCTAGTGGTGCGGCAGGCCTGGGTGGGGGTGCTGCTGCAGGTGTAGCCCTGGATCGAGAGGATCGTCTAGCGGGTCTGCTATAGTTGATCTTGGAGCGGTTACTGGCCAACTCAGGGTCAGGCTCTGGGAGTGCAGCCGGGTGTGGCTGGGGTGCAGCTGGGTGTGGCGATTGCGGAGGAACTCCCATATTATCTTAGGATGATGGAGCATATGCACAGGATTGGCACGGGATTTTTCTCGGAAGGTGCCAAGTCTGAGTAAGCCGATGAGTGGTGGCTAAGACTAGAGCGTAACTATCGATCTATCAGGTGTTTAGAGGGATATCGGGTTGATCTGGCGGTTCATTACCTAGAGGGTGATGCGCATCTCTGGTGGAGAGGTGTTGAGGCCTGGAGGGTGCAGGCAGAGATGACCTGGGAGGACTTTTTAGCAGAGTTTAATGCCAAGTATTTCCCGTAGGAGGCGGTGGATCGGTTGGAGTTGAGATACTTAGAGTTTACTCAGGGTGACCGGTCAGTGAGGAAGTTTGACGCGGAGTTCAGTCGACTTCTGATTCATGCGGGTAGAGGCATGAAGGACGGGCAGGCCCATGTGAAAAGTTTTTTGAGAGGACTTTGACCTGATTTGAGGATTTGTTGTAGAGTGAGTAGGTTCGCCATGAGGGCAGAGTTGGTTGAGATTGCTGCAGCGATTGAAGATGACCTGAGGGAGCAGGTGGTGGTGGTGAGTCCACCTGTTCAGAAGAGGAGGTTGCAGCAGCAGGTGGATCCAAGCAAGGGCGGTAAGCCTATGCAAAAACACAAGAAAAAGTGGGAGAGTACTTCGAGACCGAGTCAGGGTGGTTCGGGATGCTTCGGGTGTGGGAGCATGGATCACCTGGTGGCGAGCTGTCCGAAGAGGAACGAGCATCGAGTGTGTTTTCACTGCAGAGAGCCGGGACATATCAAGCTAAGATGTCCAAAGCTGCAGTAGATGGAGGTGGCGGCAGTGCAGCCGGTGGCTCAGATTGCAGCGGTACCGTTGGTGTTCACTGATATATCATGGCTTTTACCCATTTTCGACCATGATATAAGTCCTTTTTATAGAGTCTTTTTGGTAGTTTTCGAGTCTTTTAGAGTCTTTGCAGGTTAGAGGACGATTGGAGCTTAATGGAAGCTTTTGGAGCATTTTGTAGCATCGAGGAAAGAAGAGCTAAAGTGATCAAGTCAAAGTCGATTTTACATGTCTGTGTCGATCGACAGGGTCCTGTGTGTCGATCGACATGGAAATATATAACGAGAAGATTGAAGAATTTCCCCTTGGGCCCATGAAGCCCAGAAGTTTCCTGAAAAGCTCAGTCCGAGTTTTAAACCTTATATATAGTTTTTATTTAGGATTTTATGGATTTTTTATCTTGGAATTTATATTGAGACTTGGAGGAGGAGAGATTTGGGGAGAGCTTCGGACTTTCAGAGATTTCGAAACCCTTTTGTATCTCTAACTCTATCTTTTATGCAATTTTATTCATTCATAATGTTTACTGCATCTATGTCTGAGTAGTTTGCTTGTTAGGTTTTGGGAGTTCTAGGGTTTGATGAGAAATTGATAGGATTAAAACCCTGTTAGGATTTATCTTTATGTTCTTCATCTAGATTGATTTAACTCTGATTTTAGGATTGATCAACTGAAATTGGATATCCTAGGTTGCTTTAATAGATGCGAAAGTATTATTAACAACCTGATATAATCTTAAATGAGCAAAATTATCTATTCGCAAAGAAATTTGGCTTAGTAATTTTGTGAACAATTGAACCTGAACTTAATGCTTGTCTTTATTCACTGAGTTTGCAAAGAAATTTTGAATTTAGGGATTTAGTCATAGATAATCTCTGCAACGAAAGTTGATTGGTTTTATATTCGTGTTTGAGTTCTAGAACCGTGCTTAATAAAATCCTAACCGTTTTTCTCTCTGTGCCGATCGACACAGATCTGTGTGTCGATCGACACAATCGATTTGATTCATTCCTGTGAACAACCCAATGTCTAACTCTTTTTTCTCATTGAATTTTAAGAACCATAATCATTCACTTGTTTACTTGCTGTTTTTATTGCACTAATACATATTCACTTAGCATAATTTGAATTCACGAATTGGTTGTGTTATTCGATTCCCTCTGGATTCGATCCCTAAGTACTACATCGATCTCTTAATTTGAGAGAGTAGCTCAGGGCAAATTTGATCTTCGGTGGAAGCGGGTGGCTCAAGCGCCAGACCGATCACAGGTAATTTCAGAACTTGACTTGTTAAATTCTAATGTGTAGAATTTAGTATGTTTTGGAATTTGTGAGTCTGTGCTAAAATGTTAGGGTTCTTAGACACATGGGATTTATGCAGGGACCTTAGTAGTGGGCGGTTGTGAGTCCCATGTACTGTTTGATTCTGGAGCTATGAATTACTTCATTACTCCGGAGTGTACGGAGGGCAACGAAATCCAGAACGATTCCAATGAGCAGCCGAGAGTAGTTAAGGTTGCTGATGGCAAGTCTCTAGCTACTCTAGGGGAGAGCTCGAGGCGTGGATATTAAGGTGGCGAGCGAGTCTATGCAGCTGATCTTATTATTAGTCCGGTGGAGCTGTACGATGTTATTCTGGGTATGGATTGGCTGGACCAGTATAGAGTTCATCTGGATTGTCATCGGGGATGAGTTGTGTTTGAGCGAGAGGCGGGACATTAGTTTATTAGGGAGTGAGGTCGACTTCCGGGAGCCTCGTGATTTTGGCAATTCAGGTCGAGCAGCTGATTGAGAAGGGATGTGAGGCGTATTTGGCGACGATTGTGATGTCAGAGACTGTTGGAGAGGTTGCAGTTAGGGATATGGGAGTTGTTCAGGACTTCCAGGATGTTTTCCAGTCGTTGTAGGGATTTCCACCGTCTCGGTTTAATCCTTTTAGGATTAAGTTGAAGCTTGGGATGACTCTGATATCTAAGGCGCCTTACCGAATGGCTCCAGCAGAGATGGCAAAGCTGAAGAAGCAGCTAGATGATCTTTTGGCGAAAGGATTCATCCGGCCTAGCAGTTCACCGTGGAGAGCGCCAGATTATTTGTAAGGGAGAAGGATGGGAGTTTCTGGTTATGTATCGATTATCGGGGATTTAACCAAGTCACTGTAAAGAACAAGTATCTTTTACCGCGGATTGATGAATTGTTGGGTCAGTTGCGAGAGGCTACATGGTTCTCCAAGATTGATTTGGCTTCGGGTTATCATCAGATTCCTATCGATGAGATAGATGTGAGGAAGACTGCTTTCAAGACAAGATATGGGCATTTTGAGTTTGTGGTGATGCCTTTCGGGTTGACGAATGCACCAGCAGCATTCATGAGGCTAATGAACGGGGTCTTCCAAGAGTACTTGGACGAGTTTGTGATTATCTTCATTGATGATATCTTGGTGTATTCGATGAGTCCTGAGGAGCACGAGGTTCATCTGAGAGTAGTTCTGGAGAAGCTACGGGAGTAGAAGCTGTACGCGAAGTTGAGCAAGTGCAGTTTCTGGCAGCGAGAGATGAGTTTTTCGGTCACGTGGTTTTTGCAAATAGGATTTCTGTAGATCCGGCAAAGATAAAGGCTATCAGAAGGTGGCCTAGACCGAGGAATGCCACTAAGATCAAGAGTTTTCTCAGGTAAGCAGGTTACTACAGAAGCTTCGTCAAGGGTTTTGCGAGTATGGCGCAGTCAATGACGAAGCTGACGAGGAAGGATGTCCCTTTTTCTGTGGACTTCATCTTGTGAGGAGATTTTCGCAAGGCTAAAGGAAATGCTAACTAATACACCGGTGTTGGCTTTACCCAAGCCGGGTGAGCCATACGTGGTGTATACGGGATGCTTCAGGAGTTGGTCTGGATTGTGTGCTAATGCAGCAGGGAAATGTAATTTCATATGTTTCGAGGTAGTTGAGGAAGCACGAGTGCAACTACCCTACTCATGATTTGTAGTTGGCTGGAGTGTTTTTTGCTTTAAAGATTTTGAGATCTTATCTTTATGGCGGAAAGGTCCAGGTGTTCACAGACCAAAAGAGCCTGAAGTATTTCTTTACGCAGCTAGAGCTAAATAAGAGACAAAGGCGTTGGATGGAGTTTGTAGCAGATTATGATCTAGAGATTGGTTACCATCCGGAAAAGGCGAATCTGGTTGTAAATGCGTTGAGTCAGAAGAGAGTTGCTTCGGCTCAGGAGCGGGATATTGAGTATTTGGTGAGTGAGATTAAACTTTGAGATTATGTGTGATCTCACAGGAGCCGTTGGGGTTAGAGGCAGCTAACCAGACAGATTTACTGAGCACGATTCGAGTAGCGCATGAGAAGGATCACGGGTTGATTGATGCTTTTGAGGTTGCAGGTTATGGGTATCAGGTCTCTGCGAACGGGACAATATTTGTGAACGGACGAGTTTGTGTGCCTAAGGATGAGGATCTGAGACAGGAGATTCTGAGTAAGGCTCATTCGAGCATGTTGTCTATTCATCTGGGAGCGACTAAGATGTACTAGGATCTGAAACAGTATTATCACTGGGTCGAGACGAAGAAAGATCGCTAACTGGGTGGCGGCTTGCCATATGTGTCAATTAGTGAAAGCTGAGCATCAGGTTCCGAGTGGTTTGTTGCATAGTTTACCCATTTCGGAGTGGAAGTGGGACATGATTACCATGGACTTTTTGACAGGGTTGCCGGTTTCGTGGACATATGATGCTATATGGGTGATTATGGATCGTCTGACTAAGTCACCACATTTTCTTGCCATTAAGAAGACTGATGGGGGCGGCGGTGTTGGCTAAGAAGTATGTGCGGGAGATAGTGAGGCTGCACGGAGTGGCAGCGCGTATCGTGTCAGGTAGAGATCTGAGGTTCGCTTCAGAGTTTTGGAGAGCCTTCCAGGCTGAGATGGGCACTAAGGTGCATATGAGTACTGCTTATCATCCTCAAACAGATGGGCAATCTAAGAAGACGATTCAGACACTCGAGGATTTGTTGAGGATGTGTGTGTTGGATTATGATGGTCACTTGGCGGATCACTTGAACTTGGTAGAGTTTGCATATAACAACAGCTACCAAGCGAGTATCGGTATGACCCCATATGAGGCTCTGTATGGGAGGTCATATCGTACACCATTATGCTGGACTCAAGTGGGAGAGAGGAGCATGTTTGGTGCAGACTTTGTTCAGGAAACGACTGAGAAGATCCGTGTTTTGAGGCTGAACATGAAAGAGGCTCAAGATCGGCAGAAGAGTTATGCCGATAAGAGGAGGAAAGAGTTGGAGTTCGAGCTGGGAGATCAGGTGTATCTCAAGGCTGCAATGTTGAGGGGTCCTAGCAGATCCATTTCAGAGAATAAGCTAAGTCCGAGGTTTATGGATTCGTTCAGGGTTGTTGAACGGGTTAGACCGGTAGCTTATCGATTGGAGTTACCTCAGAGTATGAAAGCTTTTCATCAGGTCTACCATGTTTTGATGTTGAGGAAGTGTCTGCATGAGTCTGAGGAGGTGTTGGCTAGAATTCCGAAGGATCTTCAGCCCAACATGACGTTAGAGGCGAAATCTGTGAGGATTCTCGAGAGGAGAGTCAAGGTGTTATGCCGGAAGAGGATACTGTTATTGAGAGTCTTGTGAAACTGTGGCGGTTTGGAGGAGGAGACTTGGGAACCAGAGGCTATGATGAAGGAAAAATTTTCGAAGTGGTTCGAGAAGCAAGCTGAGGCTTGAGATTGTCTTTTCTGGTTTTCAGTTTCTGTGATAGCATGTTGCTAAAAGTTTTTATGTATTTTTGTTTGGTGATGTAACGATTTATACATTATTGAGATTTAATAAGATGAGCTTTTCTTATTAAAAGTGTGGATAAGATGTGGGTTCTTATTGTATGACTGGTATTACATGAGGTTGGTGTGGAGAGTCCAGAGGTAGAGGTTCTATGTGAGTTAGAACTTGTTAATTTTTTTGGTGAGCTAGAGATAGAAGTTCTATGTGAGTTAGGACTTGTCTATCTTCTAGAAAGACTATGAATAGAAGTTCTATGTGAGTAGGGACTTGTCTATTGCCTAGGGAGAGCCGCGAATAGAAATTTTATGTGAGTTAGAACTTGTCTATTCCTGGGGAGAGTCTGGAAATAGAATTTTTATGTAAGTTAGAACTGTCTATTTTCTAGGAGACTCGAGTGGAGACTCGAGTCTGGGTTGTTTCGGATGTCATGATGGAACCACGGGAAGTGATTTTGGTCGACAGGTGCTTATGATGCACGTTACAAGTTGATTGCTCCAGGAGATAGTGATTTTCTCTACATATACTCGAGGGGACAGTGAGGTTCTCTCCAGGGGATAATAATTTTCCCTGCATATACTCCAGGGGACAGTGAGGTTCCTTGCATGTCGATAGCTTGACGTATTGTGTGTACTGAAAATGGGAGGGGCATAGAGCATACCGATAGCCTGATGGACGGTGGTCCTGAAGGTGGGAGGGGCATGATATACACCGAGAGCTCAAAGGGTGACGACTCTGAGAGTGGGAGGAGTGTATATAGATATGAGTTATGAGCAACAATGTCTGAAATGTGATCTGTAAGTATGAGACTAGATAAGCTTCAGGGATCGGGAGTTGATCTCAAGTGGTGCTGGCCGGGTTTTGGCCAGGAATGTAGCCGTAGTGAGACGGTGTTACGTGATTTCTAAGTATAAGACTAGAGGATATTCAGGGATCGGAAGTTCATCTCAGGTGGTGCTGGTCGGGTTTTGGCCAGGAATGTAGCCGTAGCGAGACGGTGTTACGTGATTGTAAATATGAGGCTAGATGAGCTTCAGGGATCGGGTGTTGATCTCAGGTGGTGTTGGTCGGGTGGGGTCAGGAGTGTTGGTATCAGTAGAGCTGGCCGGGTTGGGTCAGGGTGTTGATATCAGGTGTGTTAACCATAGTGAGATGATGTTACGTGATTCGAGGTCGAATTCATGTTAGTGGGAGAAAGTTGTAACGACCGCGAACCAAAATTGAGGATTTTGGTGTGTGTATCGGTCGACACAAGGGGTGTGTGTCGATCGACGCAAGGTTGAATTAAACTGGTTGGTTCGATTTTAGTCTGCTCGGTTTGCGAACTGGTTTAGGGATACCCTAGGGCTTCCCTATATAAGGGGTGTGACCTCATTTTGGGGAGATTTAGAGTCCAGAGAGTTTCTATAGAGTTTTTACAGAGTTTTCAGAGAGATTGAGAGAAGTGAAGAATCATTGCTGATTTCTTCGCTTTCTTGATCCTGAAAGCTTGTGAGTGTGATTGTGAGGCTCTGGAAGTGGATTGATCTGTGTTCTTAGGAAGAAAGAGATTTCGGATTTGGAGATCTAGGTGTTGAGTTCTTCGCGTTCTTCATCGTTTCATCCTTTTTCCTTCCCGATACCGAGGTGAGTGTGTGACCATGGCTTATCTGGGTAAAGGAATTGATAGGATGCGTTTGATTTTGTTGTTTGTATGGTTTCATGTTTGTGTAAAAAATCTATGGGTCACGTTCTGGAGTCGATCCATGAAAGGATAGGTTCGATTCCTGGACACTGCGACGGTGCATCGATCGACACACGAGCTATGCGTCGATTGATACACGAGCAGTGCATTGATCGCTGCCAGGGTTGCGTGTCGATCAACGCATGTCCTGCTGTGCTGTTTTCTCGATTATTGTTCGTGTTTGTGCATTGTTGTTTGCTCATCCTGGTATTGTATCTTTTGCTTATGCCTGTGTGCATAGCCAAGTAGATGGGATGACCGTCTCACTGAGTATTTGTGATAATACTCACGTATCTCTTTTAACCATGTGATGCATGTAGAGACAGAGTGTGATCGTGGAATCATGGTCGGGAAGAGGGGATGATCTAGTGACTCGGATATTTGCATTGGATTGTTAGAATTGCTAGGTTGCTAGTGAATTCTGGAAGTGTTGTTTATCGTTATTGGTTATTGATTTGAATTGGAATTGGTTTAGCGTTTCAATAAAGTATGGGATTTATGGAATGGTATTGTTTGGTTAATTGATTTTGAGTTCCGCATGTTTGTGTTTTGACCGTTAAGGATTATTATTTATGATAATAATAATCCGAATTTGGAAATTTTTTAAATTTTTACTTGTCGGGTCATTTCAAAGTATACATCGACGACATATTGGTCAAGTCAGCCACTCGAGAGGACCACGTAGCACACCTTCGGGATTACTTTGCAGTCCTCAACCAATATGACATGAACTTGAACCCAGCCAAGTGCTCCTTCGGAGTGCCTTCTGGCCAATTCCTAGGCTATCTGGTGACCGAAATGGGAATAGAAAAAAACCCCAAACAGATAACTGTGTTCCTAGAAATGGCATCCCCTAAGTCCACACGAGAAGTGCATAGACTAACTGGGAAAAAAGCAGCTCTGAACCGATTCATTTCCGGGGCCACGGACAAATGTCTACCTTTTTACAAATTGTTGAAATAAAACAAAAGATTTAGCTGGGACGCAAGCTGTGAAGAAGCATTCGAACAATTGAAAGCATATCTTAGCCAGCCACCCATACTAGCAAAGCCAATGGAAATGGAACCCCTCTACCTTTACATCGTAGTCTCACCCGCGGTCGTAAGTTGGGTGTTGGTCCGGGAGAAACAAAACGAACAAAAACCAGTGTTCTACATAAGCAAATCTCTATTAGACGCTGAAATGAGGTACCGAGCTATGGAAAAGCTAGCTTTAGTCGTGGTTATCTCAGCCCAGAAATTAAGAACTTACTTTCAGTCGCACGTTATAGTGGTGATGACCTCGCACCCAATCGAATAATATTGCACAGCCCCAGTTCGTCTTGGAGATTGGCCGGCGATAACTCCACCTCATCTAGAAACCCAAGGTCTTCCCGGAGATCAGACAGATCTTGGGAGGACATGGACGACCGAGGGTGGGATGTAAATCGAGGCGAGGTCCGACGGAACTCATGGAAATGATAAAGGGACAAAACAGAGATGAAGGACGAGGGTTGAAGAAAACAGAGATGAACAACGAGGGTTGAAGAAAACCGAGAGAAAAGAATCACTAACTGCTGCAATAAAGGAGAATTTTGAGGTATCTAGCTAGCAAGAAAATCTTATATGGGTGTGAAAAGTGAAATCGAGGTTCTTGCAAAGTAAATCCAGGTCAACTACGACAGCTTGAGAGTAAAAGAAGAGAAGAAGTGAAGCGGTGAAAATACGCAGAATATACGAAAAGAATAATGATGAGTAACCGTCCATCAAGTATTATTATTTAATACTTAATGGGCTGGAGGGCAACTCTTGGGGCTGGATTCGTCACCGAATCCATCCCGCTAAAAGCCTAAGTCAAACATGTCATTTTGACCAGATTAAATGGGTATGTGGCCCAGCCTCAGGAAAAAGACAGAATTCAGTCAAAGGCCCAACTTAGCTCTACAAGCGCTGGGTCAACAGATGTAGAGCTCACGAGAAAGGAACGAGTCAACAGAGCGGTAAGCACAGTCGTATGAGCGAGATTCACGGGGAATATGCCAAGAACGTGTCCGAGATACGCGGAACCGTCCTGGATAGGTGGAGCTGGATCGAGGAGCTGAATTGAGTTATAAATATACGAAGTCCGAGCAAATTTCGCCAACTTTTCACTTACGCAAGAACTAAAACACTACACTTCAGCTTGTAATACATCTCACTCGAGATCTCATTGTATATTCGATTCATATCAATATAAATCCAGATCTGCTCTACTCTTCTTTATATCGTTGAATTTATAGATATTTTTTATAACCAAAGTTTTTTTTCCGAATTCACATACAAATACTTAGCGCGGAATTCAGCTTCTACAGATCTCATATTGGACATGCATGTGTAACAATAACAAAATTCTATAAAATAATAATTTTTAAAAAAAAATGTAAACTATATGGTCTCAACAATACAATAAATTAATAGTTGTATACAAAAATATAGGTGAAATAGTATACTAAAATATGCTTTCAACGTGTTTGTTTTTACATAAAGTTGAAATCTTGTTTGGAACTGGTCTCTAATTTTATTTATTACATCAAAATTCTTTGTGTTATTTTTTCTATAAATATATCCAAATTTTTTGAAGAGTTTAGACGTGGTAGTTGATTGTTTACGTACAAAGTCTTTCTAAATGTACTAGATTTTATATCCACGCTATGCGTGGGTTTGTTTTATCAATTGGTTTAAAATAATTTTGGACTTGTTTATTTTTAAATTAGCTAGGCGTCGACATATACTTTTGCAAAATTATAATGGTAGAAAGTAAAACAACTGTAGAAAATAAAAAAAATGAATTTACCATAAAAAATAATATGTATTAGAAATTTCTTGCATGTGTAAAGAATTCCCTATATATATTATTTGAGAGGTGATTCTGTAAAAATGCTTATGACTCTATATCCAGTTTTAAAATTGAAATAATTATTGACGATGGATGTGACCTTGCAACATTGATTCTATGGCATCTAGAAGCTTAAAAAATTGGATACCAAGTCTTGAGAAGAGATATAATCACATATATCTACTTTTTTAAAAATAATGCATGCGTTCTTTTATGTTTAACATCGTTTACAGATGGTAACCAAACAACCAAGAGTGACAATGTTCTCATCAAAAGATTTTCGGACTTGCTTTGGTCTAAATCAGTGTTGGATTAGGCTTATGAGATAATTAAAGCCTAGGACATATCTCATTTATAATTCATAGTAGAACATTTGTATATGAGAATCAAGAATACCAAAAATTATTTAGCTACAATCCCTACGATGTTTATCACATTCCTTTTCTTTTGTTAAAATTTTCACAATGTTAAATTTTGTTTTAAAAATTTAATTGGCAAATGTTCTAAATTTTTTTAAAATTTGTATTTTTTTTTGGTTTGTTTGTTATATATAAACATATAAATTTAAAATCAATTGATAATTATATAACTCTTTCACAATTAACTTGTTTTGTAGTTTTTCGAAAACAAAATTGTTAAAAAAAAATATTTCAAACATATTTATTCAATCGATATAAGAAATCAAAAAAATGTTAGAATAATTCAATTTAATTACTTTAAACTTGTAGAGTTTCACTCCAGACTGATGATATTTGAATTTTACTTTCTCACCGAAGAATTTCTTTGTTGAGAATTTTCAACTTCCACCATATGTCCAAAAATTTTTAAGCACATTTAAACTTGAAAAGTTGTTGATGGTTATTAGTGGTTCATATACATGGCTAATTACGGTCCAACCACACACAAAGCGTGTCGAGCACATGGTTCGATTGCTTTTTAATTGTACGATTCTCTTTCTATTTTCTTCCCGAAATCCGAATGACCTTTCATAGTTTTTTTTTTCTTCGGCAATAATCCATTCAGTTGGTATAGCATATGGTAGATTTCAACCATATGAATTGAGAAATACAGTTGAAGATAAAAAAACAAAAGTTAAAACAAATATTTGATTAAAGTTAAGGACACAAATATTTGATTAAATATATTCATTATAACTTAAAAAAATAGCTATATTATAAGTTGATTATGTCTATAAATAAAAACAAATCATATACACCTGTAAAATTGACTTGTAAGCGTATATAAAATTTATATGTTTGAATTACCTCTCTGATGAGATTATGTTGGCATTTGAAAGCTCTTCTATGTTATTATGTAATTTATTTGTAAATACTCTCTGTATAGGATATCATACACATCTATAAGAAAATCATATGAAGAGTTTCTTATATATATATATAGCAATACATTACACACACGAGAAACATATGTAGTTTTTATTCCAATAATTAATGATATACTTCCACATAAACGTATGAATATAAAATTTTATATATTGATTAATAATAATAATAATAATAAATATAAAATTATATTTATTTAATTAATAATAAATCTTGGCAGAAAAAATGATTTTCAAAAATGTACCTTTGTGTTTTAAATATAAACTACCAAATAACAGTAACTACAAAATAAAAGAATCAAAACAGAAAAAAAACACAAAGATATACGTGAAAAATAATTATTACAAAAGAACAATATACAATTGAGTTTTTTTTTAGCAAATATACACTTAATTTTCTTTTTAGAATTGCCTTGTGTTTTTCTAAAAAAGTGTTATAACATCTATTTTCTTATTTTTGTAAATTGCTATGATACATTTTTTTTTTTTGTGACACTAATAATGGAACAAATTAAGATTTAGACAAATAGAAGTTTTCTATTTACAAACAAAACAAAAAAAATTAACTTATACTAAATGCTTCAAAAGAATTGGAAGTTTTCTATTAACAAAAAAAAATTAATTTAATTCTAAAAATTGACATGGCATAACACTATTGGTTGATTTTGTACCCACGCTACGCGTGGGTTTGTGTTACCAATATACGTGTTTAATATATATATTTAGACTTGCTAATTTTTAAATTAGGTAGACATAGACATTTACGAATACAAAGTGTTATGGTAAGAAGTGAAACAATCGTAGATAATTAATTAATTAATTTACCATAAAAATTAAAAGAAAATTTAAAAAATGCCACATTTTCAAAATATTTGCAAAAATGCCACTTTTTTAAAACTATATATTCATTATATTATTCGTGTTTATGTTAATTATGTTGTATTAGAGTTTAGTTTTGATGGTACATGGGTAAAAATATTTTTAGGGTTTAGAATTTTAAGATTTAATCTTTTTTTTTTTTTGGTCGGAAGATTTAATCTTTTAAAATCAATAATTAGAGATATTTTTGCAAATGGACAACCCAAAATGGTATTTTTACAAATGTTCACACCAAAAATGACATTTTTACGTAATAGTTCACCTCTCATGATTGTGGTCATATAAAAATGAATTTTCACCGCTAGGTAGTATAATAAAGAGGTAGTACTAATCTTCCAATTATTGCAGCCATATGATTCTATTTACAGACACCATACAACCTGTCACAAAATGATGTTGCTGCTAAGTTAGCATCGATGACAAAATACATCAATCAAAATCAATGAGAGAAAAAAATATTGAAAAAGTAATGATTTTACCAAAATGCAACCAAATAGACTTGAAAACCTTGTTAAATATAACGGTTTTAAAAATGGTTTATTAGAGAGGCCTCGTGATAGAGAAAGAGATGTATGTGTTTCACTGAAACCAACCTCAATTTTTCTTTTTATTGCCAAGTTTTGTTTGTCACCCAATCTTTTTTTTTTGGTTGGTTAAGAAGATGACAATCAAGAGCTAAAAACGCTATTTTAGATAACGAATCCGTCAACATATTGGATTTTCGTGGAACAAAAAGAAACAAAAGTTGCCTAAAATGGGTAGCTTGCATACTAATCTCGAAAAGAAGGTTATGTATCTTCGTATGTGATTTCTTCTTTCGAAGGAGGTTAAACAAAACCTGAGAATCAGAGCATACGTGTAAGGTCTCAAAACCTTTTTCTCGAGCCTTCTGTAGTACATTGATCACAGCCCATGATTCGGCTACGAAGACCGATGGAACATTTGATATGGAGTCGACATATTCCTCATTAATGTTCTAAGCTTCATTCTTGAAAAACCATCCTAAGTCCCCTTGTGCACTTTCTTTCTCTAAACGGCATCAGTAAAGGAGACTGTACCGTTCCCTAGCATATTCCCATTGTAGTTTGAAAGCACGGAGACACTTCTCTTTGTCAGCTCATCCTGAGCAGCTTTCCACTCTTTTACAATCTGCAATTTGCTGGAAATTCAGCAGTTGGTTTTTAAATAATCATGGGCTAAATGTTTATCCAAACGCTCTCTCAGTTCTTCTTCATAACCAATTTTTTTTATACTTGTAAAAAGTTGATGACAGTTAAGAATCTTCTTCTTTCAAACTTGCAAAGTCATCGTCTTTCAAGAGAATTTTTTCCAAAGTTCTCATTTTTGTACAAACATGTACCTTCAATTTCCATGTTCAAATGGCTACACAAAAGTATAGTTAACTACCATTCATACTTAGTAGTAAAAAAAATCGTTTAAAACAAAATCTAAATAGACATAACACAATGTTGTTCCAAAATGACTTCCTTAAAATGAAGTTTCTGAGATAGACTGTGGTGGGAGAAAAATGGATTTGCTCCTTGTAAAATCCAAAGAAAAAAAAAGAAAAAAACAACACGAACTTCAAAATTGCATATATTCAGAAACCAAAGTCAAAAAGGTTTATATTCCTCTCATTCAAGCATCCATGCTTTCTTTGAATGAACTTGCATATGCTTCTTTATACGGATCTTGCTTTAGTACACAAATCAATTTCAGTACAAAAGAAATTGAGTATCATAGAAAAAAGGATATCTATATATTATGTATTTTATTAAATTTCATACATCCCTTGTGTAAAACCTTGTTTCTAAGGTCTCATTTTCCTGCGATCTAAGGATATGTTATTGTCTTAAAGAACAAAATATAGCATGAAGAAAGATTTGATGAATAATTTGATGGCTAACTAATTAAGGAACTTGAAGATCATGTAAATAACATCACATGCTTAGACAAACCTCGCCTCAAATAATTAGAAGTATATGTGACCCTATTAATCGCAAAATCTATCAAACGAAGCAAATAAATCATCGCATGGTGAAACAAATACTTTACTTGATACATTTAATAAAGCAATAAACTTGTGTCGATATATCATAAGATAGAACAATACCATATAAAAAAAAGCATGACTCGTAAAGCATGAGAAGAGACTAATTAATGAAGCAAAAATCAACATATTATAAACATGCAAAAACAGACCAAGCAAAAGTCAATCTATCTTAGATCTATAGTATACACGATGAATCAATATGCTATATTGAATATTGAAGCATAAGTAAAGCACCGTAAATTTGTCATGAATTTATTAAGCACAAATCAGTTAATTATAAATCATGAGATTACTTACCTCGATCCAAAACGGAAACGGACGTTAGAGAAGGAGCAGAGATAAGATATGGAGTCCATTGGAAAACGGTAATGGTGGAGGCGTAGGCTTATTACTTCTAGCCTAGCACTCAGATCAACACCGTCTTTTGAATTTCGATCCCCATTAGTAGAAGCTGATTAATGAGCGTTTCGTGGTTTCTGCATCCCGGTCTTCGATTTCCTCTTATGATCATAAACACATTCTCTTAGCCTTATCAGGCAACAAACACCAAAATTCTAAATTCAACCACTTTTTTTTTTTGATAATACTCTAAAACCAACTTAAACGCATCTTCTGCGCTTTTACACTTGTTCTTGTCCGAATGAAGTAAAAGAGTTAAATTTTTGTATTTTTTTCATTGTTTCATCATCAGTTAAAGGATCAACACCGAGAACTCCATACCAATTAGCTTTGTTTGAACCATCAAGCTTAGGATACTAATTCTTAGTCTTGTTAACGATTTTTTTCGCTCCAACGTAATCATTCTATATCACTATAAAAGTTCTTCTCTGCAATATCAATTGCCCTTCTAGCTTCATCTTTACTACATTCCATTTTTTTCAGTTTCTTGTAAAATTTCCTAATCTCTATTGTAATTATATTGTTTTTTGTGGATTGTTGGGAATTTTTCCTAATCTCTTTTGTAGTTAATTGAGAATGAATGTAATATCCTATTCTATTGGGATAATAATTGATTAGAATGTGATATTAATTTTGCCTTTATAACAAAATATCTATATTTTTCCTAAATTTTTCTTAAACTTGAAATAATAACTTTTTTAAAGATATTTAAGACTTTTAAATTAAGGAAATTTCCTAATCTAAAGTTGAAATAGGAAATTAAATCCACAAAAATTTGAAAATTACTTGGAATTATGAACTAATGATATAAGGAAATCATGTCTTATTTTTCAATTATTATCAACAAAAATAAAATTAATATAATTTTAAATATTTGACGTGTCATGCTATTATAGGTTGAATTAAATATTATTAAATAAAGGAAATATTGAAAGAAAGGAAATATCAATTTTTAAAAGAAAAATAAATATTGAAAAAAGACATGTAGCTTTATGATTGACATTATCAATTTTAAAAAAAACATTTAAATATGAATTGGAAAAAAATAATTAATGACATGTCTAATAGTGATTGGTTGAATTAAATCCTATGTGGACGGCCTCATGAGCTAGTAGTTTCAACTTTTATATAGTATAGATCATTATATTTATCATTTTTAACTCTAATCATTAATATTAAGGACAATAACCATTATTTTAGAAAAGACATTTTGAAATTACGAACATATAAATAGTTTAATATGCTATTAACATTCATTGTATAGCAACAACCGAGATGGTATAAACATCATCATACAGTTTTTGAAAAGATAAAGAAAGATTTTGGTGCTGTTCGGTTGTCCACATGAGGATTCTTCATTCTTCAACTCTTTAGTCAGAATCCGCCAACGAGACTCGAATGAAATTTTGTTTCCGTGAAGAAAATGGTGATTAAAGTTTTGTATTATTTCATGTAGTTGAGTATGTATGTATATGTATGTGCTATATATATTTAATGGGCCTTTCATAGAGTACAAACCGAAATCTTGAGGTCCATATATATATATATATATATTACTAATTCAATGGATAGTCATAATTTTTTGCCCGTAGAAAAACTCAAAGCCGAAAAAATAGAATTTTATTTTGTTTATCCCCGATTTGATAAAATCGTAAGCTTTAAATGTATTTTAACCTTTTCGGTCAAACTGGTAACATAGACTGAATCCGGTTTTCAAAACATCCTCAATAGCATATTTTACTTTATAAATCTAAATATATAGTTAACCTAAAGCACATTTGATTAGTAGACAACAATATTTATAAGGTTCAAACAAAAAAAAAATATTATTATTAGTTGCTTATTTATTTGGCTAAAGCAAGGCAAGGTTCCATTTACTGATGATTTACCAATTTATTTATGTACGCTATCAAATACATGAGAATTATAAACCACATTCTCCTCTTAAGCTATTTATCTGCAAAACCCAAACAAATAGTGCAGTTGACATTAACTTAAAAAGGTGAATAGATCATTTAGAACCATGTGTAATGTGTTATGACCTAAAATTTTATAACTTACACTTATCCGATTGTAGCTGCTTTAAGCTACAAAGTTGAAATGTTTACAATATGTTTTGTTATCTCTCTTGATACTGTAGACAAAAAAAAAAGTCTTAACATTATAAATATCGGCGTGGCTCCACTTTATTAAATTGAAATTAAGATATTGATCTGAAAAAAGGAAAAGTTGAAATTCACCTTAAGTACGTAAGTCAAAAGATATGTATACCAACATTAATGTACTTAAAAAGAGAAAAAGAAGAGAGACTTGCAAAGTCCAAGGTTACCCCAAGAAAATCAGTTGCAATTGTTCACATAAATATAAGAGGAATGGACAAAAGAAATAATTTGTAAATCCCTCCATTTTTACCAATTTTTTTTATAACTATCAACTTAGTTAAACCATATATAGACGTAGAAAACCAGCTTAAATCATAATTGAGTAATTATTGAACGTGAGTTTTAGTTATGAAAGAAAACAAATCCTAAAACAAAATAATGAAATATGAAATCTTGTCACAAAAATGTTTTAAGACACAAAAAAAAAATGTCTTTAAAGACAAATTGACAATGTATTCTTTTTCTTGGAACTCTCCAAAAACGACAAATGTAAAAGCAGGTCCATTAGAAACTCTAAACTAAGGTTTAGAACCTTAAAGACATAAAAAATATATATATATATATATATATATATATATAAATAGCCCAGAACCGGTTCTTATTTAAGAACTTCCAGAACACTTAAGAATTCTTATATATCAGCATGTCAGCACGTGATTGATTCGTCTTTAAAAAATAAAAAAATTCTTCTTCCTCGTCGTGATTCTCTCTCTCTCTCTCTCTGTGAAGCCGATTCCAGCGATATCATCGGAATTGTGCTCTGCATGACTCGATATCGGGGATCTCTCTCTGGTGACGATTTCGTCGGATAAATCGGAGCATGAACTGATATATCATGGTTTTTACCGGTTTTTTGCCATGATATAAGTTCTTTTTATAGAGTTTTTTTGGTATTTGTCGAGTCTTTTCTAGTGTTTATAGGTTTATTGACATTTGGAGCATAATTGGAGACTTTGGAGAATTTTGGAGCATTGTAGAAAGTGTAGCCGAAGTTATTAACTCGGAGTCGATATTTTCATCTTGCGTCGATCGACACAGGCTCTGTGCGTCGATCGACATAGGCTCTGTGCGTTGATCGACGCACATGTCTGACGAGAAGAAATCGTTCTTATCAAGTCTTGAAGATTTTTTTTTTGCCCCAGAAATTCCAGAAGTTAACAAAAGTGCCCAAACCCGACTTTTGTATACTATATATAGTTTTCTCCTAACTTTAGAGGGATTTTATCTTGTTTTCTATTGAGAAAAAGAGAGAGATTGATTTTGAGAGCTTTTCGGGAGACAAATCTCCATCTTGTTCTTGAGAGATTTCAAACTCTTTGTATCTTTTACTCTATCTTTTTTATGCAATTTATTCATCACATAATGTTTTCTTCATCTATGTCTGAGTAATTTGCTAGTTAGGTTTTGGGGATTCAAGGGTTGATGACAAATCATTAGGATTGAATTACTGTTAGGATTTATCTACTTATTCTTCATCTAGATTGCTTTAACTCTGATATTAGGATTGATCACCTGGAATTAGAAACCTAGGTTGAATTAATAGATGCGAAAGTATTGTTAACAACCTGAACTAATATTATATGAGCAAAATAACTATTTACAAAGAAATTTGGCTTAGTGATTTTATGAACAGTCGAACTTGAACTTTAATGTTTGATTTAATTCATTGAATTTGTAAAAAAATTTGAAATTCAGGGTTTAGTCATAGATAATCTCTGCAACGAAAGTTGATTGGTTTTACACTTGTGTTTTGAGTTCTAGAACTACACTTAATAAATATCCTGACAGTCTTTCATTCTTCGATTTCGATTCATACCTGAGAATTACCCATAGCCTAACCTTTTGTCCAACTGATTTTAAGAACACAAATCATCATCTGCTTGCTTGTTTAGCTATTTAATTTACTTTCATACATTGTTTCTTAGCTTGATTTGAATTCAAATTCTTTTGTATGATTACGGTTCTATGTGGATCGATCCCTAAGTACAACTGCGATCTCTTAATTTGAGAGAGTAGCTCAGGGTAAATTTGAGCATATCATGAACCGAAACCGGAGGACAAATGAAACGCCATGGTAAGTTTTCTTTAATTTCTTTATAGATCTAGGTGTTCTTAGATTCAATTAGGTTAATTGTTAGAACCATTTGGTTGTGGGAATCATATTTTGCTAATTATATTAGGGTATTCTCATATTCGATTGGATATATAGAGTTTGTGATTGTTAGAACAATTTGTGATTGTTAAAATAGCTCTGATGATATTTTGGTGATTGCTAGAACAATTTGGCTGTGAGAATCGATCTACGTTTGTGAATATGTGTGTACATAAATCTCTATATTCTGTAATCTGTGTGTTTGTGAATATGTTTGTGTGTGCTTTTTCTTTGCAAATCTAGAGCATTTCGTCTGTTTTAAAATGAATGAATGAAATTTCTGTTTTAAAAATGTATGTTATCAACTTTCAATTCATGTTTTCATGTAATGTGTGAATGAACATGCTTGTGATCAATGTTATGTCAACGAATTTGCTTCTTTGTTTGTGAATGTATGAACTTTCTGTTTTAATGTTCTCTGTCAAGGAATGCGTTTTGTTTTATAAATGAATAATTGCTCTGTCAAAGAATGGTTATCTCCTTAATCATCACTTTTCTCTGGTAAATCTTTACTTAAACAGTTTGTTTGCGTTTGTGATAAATGCTAGTTTATGTAGTCTGAAGTTGAGATTTGAATGATTGCTCTGTCAAATGCTCTGTTTTATTTCTTGTTCTTAGTTAATTGGTAGTCTTAAAAGCTTGTTAGATATTGTAGTAAATGCTTGTTAGTTTAGTAGATAGCCATTATTGCTTGTGGTAAATGGTGGTTTGTTTAACTAATGGAGTTTCATTTATTGTCTTAAACCATTACTGATGGAGAATTAAGAATCATGTACAAAAACTCAGTGAAAGTGTGCTAGTTTTGTTCAATTAACAATTTTGGTTAGCTGTTTAAGCTTTGATTTAGAGAATTCTATCAAACGCTATGTTTTGTCTTAATTAGATATGCAATTAACTAAGTCATGTCTTAAATGCTCTGTTAGTGTTTCGGCTCACACGGTTGTTTTGTTTGTATTTGGACAGAGAAGAAGAGGACACAAGACAAACAAAGACAATGACAATGTCATACAAACAAGAACAAGACAAAAGGCAAACAAAGATAATGACAATGTCACATTTGCTTTCTTTGTATTTGGACACTTTATTTCCTTTTTTTGGTTTTTTTCTATTTGTACACTTTATTTGTTTGTACGGATACTTCTTAAAAACACTAGTCTTTCCTTTGTTTGTTTGTTTGTTTCTTTGCTTTCTTCGTATATACAACATTTTTTCTTCTTTCATATATACAACACTTCTCTTCTTCTTTCACGAAAAAACTAATCTTGCAGAACAAGAAACAATACTCTCAACAATTCTCTCATCTCTCTCTTTCTTTTCTTCATTTTTATTTGGTATAACAAAATTTCACAAAAGAAATGGCATCTTTTTCATAATTTTTTTGAGCAAACAATCGATAAAGAAATTGATCAAGCGTTCGAGAATGTGTTTGATGATTATGGTGATCGTCAAAAGGCAACCAAATCAAAGAAAAAACGAGCCTATATTGAAAGACAACGCGAACAAGGACACAACCGCTTATGGAACGATTATTTCAGTGAAGATGCAACTTACGCAGCTTCTATATTCCGATGCCATTTTAGAATAAACAAGTCATTATTAATGCTTATTGTTCATCAACTCTCCAATAAAGTATCATACTTTCAACAAAGAAGAGATGCTATCAGAAGGTTCGGTCTCTCCACACTACAAAAGTATACAACAACAATTTGTATGATGGCATATGGTTGTATGGCGGATGCGGTTGACGAACCTCCACCTCGGTGAAAGTATTGCGATCCTATGCTTGGAAAATTTCATGAAAGAATAATATCTTTGTTCGGAGATATGTACCTAAGAAGACCCACACCATCTGTTCTTCAAAGGCTACTCGATGTTGGAGAGGTACGCGGATTTTCCGGGATGATAGGAAGCATCGATTGTATGCATTGGGAGTGGAAGAATTGCACCACCGCTTGAAAAGGGAAATATACACCTGGATATGGAAAACCAACAATCATTTTAGAGGCTGTAGCTTCACATGATCTCTGGATTTGGTACGCATTTTTTGGACCTCCAGGTACCTTAAACGATATCAATGTTCTTGATCGGTCACCAGTTTTTGATGATATATTACAAGGTCAAGCTCCAAAAGTGAATTACTTTGTCAATGGACGCATGTATCATTTGATTTACTATCTCACATATGGTATTTATCCGAAATGGACAATTTTTATCCAATCAATTCCACTTCCACATGGTCCGAAAGCATCGTTATTGACTACATATCAAGAATCTGTTCAAAAAAATGTTGAGCGTGCTTTTGGAGTCTTGCAAGCTCGATTTGCCATTGTCAAAAACCCAATTCTTACTTGGGATAAGGTAAAAATATGAAAGATTATGAGAGCATGTATCATACTGCACAATATGATAGTAGAAGACGAACGAGATGGATACACTTAGTTTGATGTATCATGATTCGAACAAGGAGAAGGAAATAGAACTTCACAAGTGGATTTCACGTGTTCTACAGATATGCCTACAAATCTTGGCAATATGATGGGCATTCAAAATTGAGTTCGTAATAAAACAATGCATCAACAAATGAAAGCTGATTTGGTTGAGTATATATGGCAAAAATTTGGCACAAGTGAAGATTACAACAATTGAAAGTTTATGATTTACAATTTATGTTTTAATTTTTTTATGTAATGTATGTTTAAAATTTCATGAAATATACTATAATTTAGATTTTATAAAATGTTGTATGTTTACAAATTTTAACAAAATAATTATAATAATATTTTTCATTCTTAAGAATCCCTTTGGAGTTCTAACCAATGGAGGAGAAATTTTTTTTAAAACAATAATAGAATTCTAAGCTAACTCTAATGTTGGTTTAATATTATAAAATTGTTAAGAACCCAATTAGGAGTTCTTACCAATGGACATGCTCTAACACTTCACCAAAAAAAAATTATACAGAAGTGGATACACCTATTTCTTCTTCTAAAACTTTCAAACATAATCATTTTTGCATTTTGGTCCGCGAACTTTTCTCATTTCCTCAAACTCCTCTATGGTTCAGATTGGTAACTTTTTTTTGCAAACGATGTACAATTCAACCGCTTGATTGTTACCAATCAAACGGTCATTTGAAACGGGCAGTTAAAACGAAGTTGCAAACGGACGATTGATAAAAAGATCGTTTGAAGTAGAGTTGAGCATTCGGGTTTTGGATCATTTATCGGGTTCTCGGTTTTATGAATATAATACCTATTCTAGTATTTTGTTCGATTTTGCTTATCCAAAAAATTCATACTCGTACTACTTAAAGATTATGCGAAATATTTATAATTACCGTTGTTTTTTGTATTTAGTTCGATTTAATTATTTTCAACTCGAATTATCTAAAAAAAATTTAAAAATGAATTATGTAAAAAAAATTTAAAAATTTATAGCTAATTAAATTGTTTATTTTTATCCAATATATCCACAATACCCAAATTGACCCAAAAATGTCTAATATATGAATATATCATATTTTAAATCTAAGTATTTTTAGGTTAATTTATGTTTCAGGTATTTCAGGTACCTGTTCAATTTTTGGTGCAGTTCGCTTTCAAAGTGAATAATTATAATATATATTTACTTATAGTTTATAGTATTAAATTTAAATTATTTTCAATGCATTGTAATTTAAAATTATTTAAAAAAATTTATTACATAATTTTATCTAATTATACTATTCAACCGCTACAATGCTACCAATCAATCTTATATTTGAATTGTTCTTTATTATCCAACCGCCTTCTCTAACCATCTTGTTTCAAACGATTCTCCGTTCAACTACGCAAAAACTTTCAACCGTTCGTTTTAAACAAGGTCACCAATCGGACCCATCATAAACAATAAACGCAACCGCTATAGTTTGCTTGGAACGCGACTGATATTACATGTTTTGATCTTAAATCTGAAAAATTATCGAGTTCGGTCCAACTCCTCGTAATAATAAAAAAAACCAAAATAAACACAAACGCATATTATATCATGATTGTTACTTTTGACCGCCTATCAAATACACCCTTAACCCCTAGCAAATACTCCCTCTGTTTCAAAATAGTTGTCATTCTAGGTTGTTTCACACATATTAAGAAAATATATTAAAAGTCTATTTTACCCTTAATTAATACAATGTTTTATTTGATATGAGTAATTAATAAGTTTAAAAGTAGGGATAAAAATGGAAAAATTAGTCATAAATATGCATTGAAATTGCAAAATAACAACTAATTTGAAACAAAAAAATAAGCCTAAAATGACAAGTATTATGAAACGGAGGGAGTACTATTCAACCATATTGCAGTTTCTCGTGTTATGTCACGTCTCCCAAAAGCACAATATCGTCTAATGTTTCGTATTTGGCAGAACCTAATTCGAAACTTCAATAGTCCGGTCTACGAATTAGTATCATGTAATTTCTATAAACACTAAAAAATGTCAGTATGTAATCAAAAACCCATGTTTGATTCAAATATCTATTTTTAGTTCGAAATATTGGGTCGACTTTTGAACTGTTAACTAATATATATGTCTTCCAAAAACATCTCATCTTTTTTTTTGGAAAGACTAGTTCTTTTATTCTAAATTTCTAGGTTTAGTTAAATCTCAAAGTGATCAGCACAAATCGTTTATATGACATGGTTTAGGATGAACCTTTTTTCATCTTTCTAATTAGGAATTTTCTAAACAGTTCTAACATTTTTGTTTTGATTTTTAATGTCAAAGGATTTTTTAAAATACGCAAATTTATCCCTTAAAAAAAATATTAACCATGTTATTACCGTTTTATATCATTATATTTGCTGAATTCATTGATTATTTTCCAAATTTTAGTTCAGATAACGCGACTCCGGACAATCTAACCATCAATGTATCCAGTTTTATTTCCTAAAACTCAAACCGTTTATTTGTATAAGTTATCAGAACTAGTCGACTAAAACCAATAGTTTACAAAACCTAACATTTTGTCCTGACAGTAATATCTTTAATTGAATTAAGAAGGAGACAGAATAAAGATTCCAGAGTACAAACATATACCATCTAAATAATGACTTTGGTACGTTGGCCTTTTCATATGGTCATATATGTAAGAAGCATTTGGAGACGATCTTGACTGAATAATCTAAACTCATAATTAATTTATTTTGTAGTCCTTTTTTAATCTCTGACTAATCTATTATCAGCAAGTATCAAGCAACCTGACATACACTAAAAGTTCAATTAACAACTTTATAATATCCCGATTTTTTATCCAAAAAAAACATCCCGATTTTGAAAGATCTGTGTATGCACTAACAACTATATACAAAAAGACTCAATATATGTGGTTTTTAATTTCATTAATATATACGTTTTCCTATAAAGAAATTATTTAACGAAGGATATCTTTCTTATGTGTTTTAGGTCACGTGATGTGTCATCTAGACACGTGATCTTGCAGGCAGCATGTTTGGTTGACAGTCGACACTATGATTTTAGCATGGAGTTTCTTTATGCCAGAAGAATGTGCTTTTCATTCTCTCCATATTTGGCTCTTTATACAAAAACAATGTGTCCGTATTTTATGATTCTATGAATATTTACTTTAATAACAGAGTTGAATTGAGTATTCTGATTATTTAAAGCATCCACAATAGTACAATAATTGAAATTGTGATAAACCGAGTAGTTACACCAACAAATTAGTTTCGGACAATTAATTTAATGAATGGACTAAACCGGATAAACCGATATCCGATATGTGGATGTTATGGATTTGCGAACGTTTATTTGCTGCATGCATGCATGTGAGTTCCAAGTGATGGAAGTAATTATGATTATGATTATCACTATCATTTTACTTACAAATTCTTCATTCGGTTTTACGGGAACGTGGTTTAAGTGTCTTCTTCTTTTTGAAACTTGGATTAAAATCTCAATCACCAATGTATATATTTTGTTTGATTAGGTAATTCCAATTGATCGATTGGTGAATGTCATTGATAGAAATTATATACACAAAGTTATGAGACTAGCCGTTAAGGGCTAATCAATGAGAAATCTTAAATTATATACAATAATATTTGGTTTCCTATTCTAATACCCTCACTCAGTCAAAACGTCAAGAGTTGCGGACGTTGAGGCTGGATTTAAAGTCGTTAAACAGAGTGGTGAGTAGGCCTTTTTTGAATATATATGCATATTGGTGAGATGAAGGCACATGAAGTACACGTACTTGACCGAGTGCAACCCGTTCCCGAATAAACAGTATATCAAGCTCAATGTGCTTGGTGCGTTGGTGTTGAATGGGATTGGTGGATAAGTAGACAACACTTACATTGTCACAATAGACGATGGTAGCTTTGGTAATGGGACAATGGAGCTCAAGTAAGAGGTTACGAAGCCATGTTGTTTCGGCGACTGCATTTGCTACACCTCTGTATTCGGCTTCGGCGCTGGAACGGGATACAGTTTGTTGCCGTTTGGATGACCAAGATACAAGATTATCGCCAAGGAAGAAACAATAGCCTGAGGTGGAACGACGCGTATTCGGGCAGCCAGCCCAATCTGCATCCGTATATGCGGTGATAGTAGAGATTGTGGACCGAGAGAAGTGGAGACCTTGACTGATTGTGGCTTTGAGATATCGGAGAATTCGTTTGAGAGCGTTGAAGTGACGTTCACGAGGATTATGCATATATAGGCAGATTTGTTGCACGGCATATGCGATGTCGGGGCGTGTGAATGTAAGGTATTGAAGAGCACCAGCAAGGCTCCGATAAAGCGTTGGATCTTCAACGGGTTCACCAATATCGGCACGGAGTTTGGTTGATGTGTCTACAGGAGTGGCACATGGATTGCAATTGGTCATGTTCGCGCGATGGAGGATGTCTGCAGCATAGTTTTGTTGACTTAAAAACATTCTGGTGGTATTTCTCTGCACAGAAATTCCAAGAAAATAGTGAAGAGACCCGAGATCAGTCATAGCAAATTCTGATTTAAGAGAGGAAATGATTGACCTGAGTAGTGCATCTAACGAGGCTGTGAGAATAATGTCGTCAACATATAGGAGGAGATATGCAAACTCGGTGCCGTGACGGCGAATAAATAGAGATGCATCGCTTTTACTATTCACGAAACCAACTTTAGTGGCATATTGAGTAAAGCATTGAAACCAGGCCCGAGGAGCTTGTTTTAGACCGTATAACGATTTTTTGAGTAGACAAACGTGATCAGGTTTAGTTGGGTCAACAAAACCAGGTGGTTGATGCATGTATACGGTTTCTTCAAGATTTCCATGGAGGAAGGCGTTTTTTACGTCAAGTTGATGAATGGGCCAATTCCGAGAAAGAGCAAGATGGAGAACCGTTCTTATTGTGGTTGGTTTGACAACGGGGCTGAATGTCTCATCACAATCAACACCTACTTCCTGTGATTTTCCGTTTGCGACGAGGCGAGCTTTGTAGCGAGAGAGAGTTCCATCTGCATGAAATTTATGTCTAAAGAGCCACATGGAACGAATAATGTTAGCATTAGTTGGTCTTGGTACCAAATCCCATGTGTTAGTTACCTGGAGAGCATCATATTCATCCGACATGGCTGGGTTCCAATTCGGGTCTTGTTTTGCTTGAATGTGTGATCTAAGAAGAGGAGAAACAAGAGCAGTATGTAAGGAGATAATTTTCTTTTTTTTAATGATACCTCTTTGACTACGAGTCATCATTCTGGGCGGTGGGGGTGGAGGCGGTGGTGGAGATTGAGGAGCCGGAGCCGTTGGTGCTATGACAGGTGGAGTCGGAGAAATCGACGAAGCAACATATGGAGAGGAATTCGTCTCATATTGAGATGGTGAGGTTGGAGGAATTGGTGGTGGCGGAGCCAAATTTGAAGGAGAAGATGATGTTGATGAAGAGGAAGACGGTTAAGTAGAAGAATGAGATGATTACGGTGACGTTGGAAGCGATGGCTGAGCTGTAGTAGGAGGAGTCATATGAGCAGGAGTAATGAGAGACGGTAGCGGATATGGTAGCGTCGGTGATGGTGAGGTTGGAGGAATTGGTGGTGTTGCGGTTGCAAAGGGAAATGTTCTTTCGTCAAAGACAACATGGCGCGAGATAATGATGCGACGAGTTGAGAGTTCAAGACATCGATATCCTCGATGGTTTGTTAGATACCCGAGAAAGATGCATCGAGTAGAGCGAGGAGATAGCTTGTTGAGCGATGTTGGCAATAGATTAGGGTAACACAGACAACCAAAAACGCGAAGATGATCGTATGAGACTGGTTTCTTGAAAAGTTGAGTGAAGGGAACGTCATTGTTGATGGCGCTTGATGGGAGAATATTGAAAAGGTGAGCAGCCATGTTTAAAGCTTCGACCCAATAGATGTTGGGTAGGTGAGCCTGAAAAAGAAGAGCACACACAAGATTGTTGATGGTACGTAATGTACGTTCAGCTCTACCGTTTTGCGGAGATGTATAAGGACAAGAAAACAGAGATTGTATTCCATTTTGTGAGAAAAAATCGAGGAAAAAACGATTATTAAATTCACCTCCATTGTCACATTGAAAAGATTTAATAGGGATTTGAAATTGAGTTTTGACGAAATTGTAGAAATGTAAAAACTTGGTTAAAACTTCACTCTTTTGGCGTAGAGGATAAATCCAGACAAAATGAGAGAATTGATCAAGAAAAATAACATAATACTTTATTCCGCTAATACTCGAGACCGGAGAACTCCAGACATCTGAGTGTATTATTTCAAATGGTGAAGAAACGACAGTATGCGAAGTGTAAAATGGTTGTCGGATGTGTTTCCCTAATTGACAAGCATGGCATAGAGAAGACACATCACTTTTTGAATAATGTAAAAAACCAGAGGATGCTAAAAAACAAAGGACATAATCGCCTGAATGACCCAAGCGTTGATTCCAAATTGAAGCCGGTGTAGAGGTGAGAAGAGCATGATGTGATGCAGATGGTAAAGATGGAGTAACAGCGTAAAGTGGTCCGCTGCTATTACAACGGATGAGAGGAGCCTTGGTACGTAGATCCTTAACAAGAAAACCAAGAGGGTCAAACTCAATAGAACAATGGTTATCAATAGTAAATTGTCGCACAGAGATAAGATTTTTTAAAATTTTCGGACATAAAAGAACATTATTAAGAAACAGAGGTCGAGAATTAGTGGATATAGAGGAATGACCAGTAGCAATAGCAGGAATAATGGATCCATTTCCAATAGTTATAAGAGGAAGAGAAGAACGAGATGAGATAGAGTTGAGGGTACCAGATTGAGAAGTGAGATGAGCGGTAGCTCCGGTATCCATGTACCAATCAGCAGTGTTTGGATCGGAGAGCGTCATGGTGTTGAAAGCATTTGTGAGGGCAGTTGGTATATAATCGGAGCTGGGAGTTTGAGGAGATGGCGTGGCTGGTGAGGTGTGGGATGAGAGATAAGCAGAGCCCATTTTGGTCGGAGCATATCCAAGGATGCCGGTGGCGGAGTTGTTCAACGACGGCATAGACTGGAATCGTGAAGAATTTCCAAAGTTTGACCATTGTTGATTGGGCCCTTGATTGTAATTGGACCATTGATTTGAATTGGGCCATTGGTTATAGTTGGGCCATTGAGGAGTATTGCCCCATGGTGGATACGTTGGCCAAGCCCATGGTGGTGGAGATCCTGAATTCCAGTTACCATTGTTCCAATTTGTGTTCCCCCGACCTCTGTTACCGCGACCTCCTCCTCGATTTCCACGGTTGTTTTGTCCTCCACCACGATGATTCTGATATTGTGGATCTTGAGACGAGGATCGGTGATTGCAATTATGTGGTGATGCGGCGATGAGGACTTGAGGATTGGAGGCGTTGTCGTTGTGTGATGGATCTGGACGGCGGTGAGTTTTGAGGCGATCCTCTTCATCTTTAAGCATTGATCGGGCATCACTGAAGGAGCATGGAGGAGATCGATGTTTAATAACATTGATGATGTTATCAAATTTGGAACTCAGACCGTTGAGTAGATGCATCACAAGGGCACGCTCTGAAATTGGGGAGTTGACGTTGGCAAGGAGGTCGGAGAGTGATTTCAGCTTCTGACAATAGTCATGAACCGACAGATCGCCAATTGTTAATGAACGGAGTTCATTTTCGAGTTGAATTGCACGAGCTTCTTTGTTATCTTTGAAAAGGTTTTCGATGGTGGTCCACAACTCACGTGCCGTACACTTGGTTTTGAGAACATATTTGAGTAGAGATTCAGAGATCGTTCCGTATATCCACATCTTGATTGTGCCATCGGTTTGAGACCATGTGGTGTCTGTCGAACCAGTTGAAACGGATGTACCATCGAGATGACCGAGAACGGTGAAGCTGTGGCAGTGGGTCTCAAAGAGTTCACGCCAGATGTCGTAGTTCATCTGATTCATATCGAGAGTGATAGGAATGTGAGCCTTGATTTGTGTGAGACTCAGAGATCGATCTGAGTTTGCAGCAGCCATGGTGGTGAAGAAAGGGGAGACGAAGACAGAGAAACAGATGCAAAGGAGGAGAAGATAGAGAGACGAAGATAGAGAGAGGAAGAAGAATCTGGAGAAACGAGAAAGAATCAAAAGAGGATTAAAGAAAAATTTGCTCTGATACCATGTTTGATTAGGTAATTCCAATCGATCGATTGGTGAATGTCATTGATAGAAATTATATACACAAAGTTATGAGACTAGCCGTTAAGAGCTAATCAATGAGAAATCCTAAATTATATATAATAATATTTGGTTTCTTATTTTAATATATTTCACTTGCAAAAATGTTTGAAAAAAAAAAAATCAACCGAGTGGTTAGCCACTGATAGTTGAGATCTATATGTAGGTAGCACTCATTTTCAAAATGTTTGACATCTATAAAGATTGGATTCAACCTACACCTAACTTGTCAGTGGGGGGTTAGAAAATATCTCTTATATGAGATGAACAAAAAAGATATATATATATATATCAATGCATGGCTCTAGCTGGTTTTGTTACTAGTTTCATGCTCTTTAAATTACATGCGATCCTAGCTATATGAAATGTTAATATTTAACAATTTGTCTTAATAATTGTAGTTAAGGATGTTTTGTGTAGATTAATTAATATGGTCTGATCTGTTGGAGTCTGGCCTAAATTACGTATGGTTTGTAGACTATGCAAATTTGGATTTAGAGATTGAGAAATTATAATGTATAAATTGTAGTTAACGACGTTTGCTCCCTCTTCTCGTGATTTTCTTCTTCTTTGATCTTATCTCTTAAGCTTTCTTTATTTATGTTCTCGATCATCATCTCTAACAGTTTTCTCTTCTTCTTCTTTTTGACATATCTTTTTCCAAATTTTGTATTTTTCTTCTTATCTCTTTCCCTTCTTATACATTCGAGAAATGAAAATGAAAATTTTGGTTCTATTTCTCGACTTAGGGTTTTATGTTTCACGATTTTAAAATGAGGGTTTAGATCTATATAATACAAAAAAAATTAAGAATTCATTAATCATTAGTCAGTGATGAAAAATATTGAGTGCAAATGGTTATACATACATAGGAACAAAAGTTGGTGGAAATAAACATATTCCTTTAAGATTACAAAATTTGTGTTGAATAAAAATTAGTGGAATTTAACATTCTTCTAAAATTACATCATTTGAGTTGAAAAGAGTGGAACACTAATTCAACTTATTCCACTTCCAAAAATTGGAAAAATGAACAAATTTGGAAGGAAAATGTTCCTCTACTATTTTGCAGTAGAACTAGAGGAATGATTTGGAGGAATTTTTTTTTTTCACTCAGTTATATTCTACTCATATCTATTTTATCAATTCCACTAGTATGTACCATTTGCACTCACTGTTTATCACGGATAACCCATGCACGTCTCCAATAATCTATTAAATACTTCAAAACATGTGAAAATTCACAAATTAATGTTTATTTTGAAATATAAAAGAAAACATATTTTTTAACATTGAAACACATTTACATTATTGAAAATGTTTTCAGTCATGCTTTAAAATATGTTTTGAAATAATGTATGTTATAAAAGAAAAGTGTTTAAAACTTGTTTAATTTACTGAAAATATGTGGAAGTTTCTTAACACTTACGAAAGTTTTTAAAGCTTGTGAAATTTTTCGAAATACAATTTAAAAAAAAATTAAATTAAAATAAAATAATCTACTAGTTTGTAAAATAAATATTTTTCGAAAGTTTACTATACCCATTAAAATGCAGTATACATTAGTCATCGTGAGAAAACAAAAATAGTCAAACAAAAACGATATCGTTTGGCGTGTTCGCTTTCACCTATATGCAAAGAATTAAGGGTGGGCACGGAGGGATATCCGGAAAAAATCTGGTATCTGCGATCCGTTCCGTCCGAATCGGATATTAGATTTTTCGAACCGATCCGTTCCAGTATTTTCCGGATATCCGGAAATTCGGGTATCCGAAATTTTTGTAAATATCCGCGAATATCCGATCCGCTTCGTTATAAATCGGATAACCGAATTTTTTTTAAGTATCCGCAATTATCCAATCCGATCCGTTAAAAAATACTATAAAACCTCAAAACTCAAATCACTATTTTTTACGTATCCGATCCGATCCGTTAAGTACCTAATGTATATATATATACGGATCGGATCGGGTATAGTGTTTTTTAAATCACTATTTCTTATTTGCTTTGTTTTTTACGGATATCATATTTTAATATTTGTTTTGTTTAAAAAAAATTTACGATTATTCGAGTTTTTCGCTTCGGATCGAAGCAAATAACGAATCGGATCGGATTTAACTGATTTTTTGCCTAACCCTACAAAGAATATAGTAGACACTAGATCTGGGTTATAAGTCCACGTAGTTCGACGATCGTACAAAGTAACTTCCAAAGTCAATTAGTCATCAAGAAAGTCAAACATCTCCACGTGTCTAGCTTACATCCATCAGATCCCACGATCTCAACAGCGCACCATAGCAACGTAAACCCCAGCGTACACGAACAACCCCTTCGTTCTAAATCCGTTTTCCCGCCCAATGTCACATAACGCCTAGCTGTCATTTTTGTTAATTCCGAAAGTACCCATAGGGTAACAAAATGGTTCCTAGATAAGGACAAGGATATAAATGTAAATTTCATAAAAATTCACGTTGTAACAAAACGTAACCCCACCGGCGAATTTATATTAAATTCTAGGGCTTTTTTAACTTTAAAGTTGTCACGGGGAAGGCATGTTGGGCTGTGAAAAATGTATTTATTAGTATATCTCATTTTGGTGGAAACAAAGAAAAATTTAATTTACTTTTTTTCTCTCTTTTTTTTTTAATTTACTTGTAACAACATTATTTCACTATCATAGCCCGGCTCTAATATATTTTAATTTTTGTTGACCTATTCCCAATTCATTCTACTTGTACACACTTACAGTTTTTATTTTATTTTTTAATATAAACGAATAGACGAATATATTAGGAGTCAAACCTCAAACCAATAACCGAAATATGTACAATGATCCCATATTTTTAATGTTGTTAAAGACTTTAGTTTTAGTTTTGCATATATTACGGTAATACATGTTTCTATACTAGCAGATATTCAGTCAAAAAATAAATAGTGTAATAATCACATGAATAACAGTTTTGACTGTTAAAAAAAGTTTCATACATAAGACTAAACACACATACTGCCGTTTTTGTATTAAAATTAATATTAATCATGAAAATGCATAATTATTTGTTAGAGGCGTGTACTATTTGATTAAGGAATAAATTGGTACAAGACTTGGTTTTATCGAACGTTTTTACTCTGATTGTAATCCTAAATTCCTAATTAATTACTAAGTATCATTCCGAATAATTGAGCAATTAACTTCAATTTAAGTGGCATGATTTCTTTCTCATTAGTGCTTTCTCGTGATTAGCAGACTCGATCAGTGGCTCTTTCTTTTATTATGGATATAAATTCTCTTTGTTCTAATCCTTATACTGTTCTCCTTTTGATTAAATTTTAAACAAATCTTCTGTCAGTATTTTTGTAATTTTTTTTTTTTAAAGCGTGCATGGCTAATTTTGGTAAATCAGTTATTCTTATCAAAATCTCGAAATTGTGATAATACTATTGTCTCCAGAGATAAAACTATTAGGCGTGCATCACTATTTTGGGACACACGTTATTGTTATCCAAATAATATATTATATTTTACGTTAAAAAAAAGAGAGGATAATTTTCTAATGCACGAGTGACAAAAAAAAAAAAAATCTAATGCATGCAATTGCAAACAAAAGAAGCAGTGAAAAAGAACTGTAGTAATTCCTGTAAATAATTATCTTATAATAGTTTATCTTCCAAATACTAATTACCTTACAATAATCAATACTAAAAGGAAAAGAGAAAATAAAATTAAAAGAATACAAGTGTCCGTTATTACTTTATTAAAAGGAAGGAATCGAGAGTATATTATTTACTTGGCTAGATTGTAGACAAAGCAAAGCATCAATAATATATACATACACAAACAGATATACATATATAGATAGAGTTGTGTATAATATACAGAGAAAGAGAGACAGGTGTTAGGGTAAAGCCAGTGGTGGGTCTGTTTCTGACAATAATCCTCATTTCCCGCCTTTCCTCTTGTTTGAAATCTCCCCCATCTTCTTCTTCTTCCACTAACCAAGAGAGAGAGAGAAAGTGTAGTAAGACTTTCAGAGAGATAAGAGAGAGAGAGAGAGAGAGAGAGAGAGAGAGTGTGTGGATGTGATTTTGTTTTGTACTTTCTGTTTGTGTTTTGTTGGAAAATGGATACGCCTCAGAAGAGTATTACCCAGATCGGAACTCCAATTTCTAAATCCAAATTCGAGGTTTTTCTTTTCTTTCTTTCTATGGTTTAAAATTCTCAAAGTGTGGTGCTTTCTGGGTTTTTCTCCATTTTTTCCGTTGAATTATGTGTTTATTTCAAACTGAATTTCATAATCAGTTTTCTCAATTCCTTAATTTTACAAAAAAAAAAAAACAGAGACTATTGTCATTTTTTTTTTATTTGAAGTCAAAGGCAGTTTACTTAATGGTAACTGTTTTTTTTATAGATTTGTTTGAACTTTGACAGTTTCAGTTGTTTACAGGTTAACGAACACAATTGTGATCAAATCATCACCAATTCACTACCAAATCTGTACAATTTTGGTCTGTTCTGTTTCTTGAGTGATCTTTGTTTTAAAGATTCATAATTTTGCCCTTTTGTTGTTGTTGTCTGAAAAATGCAGGATTCTCCAGTGTTCAACTACATAAACAGTTTGTCTCCAATAAGACCAGTAAAATCAATCCCAATTCCTCACCCATTTAGCTCTCTCAGTTTCACTTCCCCTCCCTCTGTTTTCACCTCACCACACCTAACTTCTTCTCACAAAGAATCCAGATTCTTCAAAACTCATCACTCTTCTTCTCACCCTACCAATCCCCTCGAATCACGACACGATTCTACGTCTAACGAACAAGTTTTAGCAGAAGCAGAGGCAGAAGTTACTAGAAGAGATGAATCTTCAATTGAAGTGGCTCATGATGATCCCGTTGCTTCACCGTGTGGCGGAGATACCACCGATCTTTCGCTTGTTCCATACGCTCCTCCTCGAGGAGAGAATTGTTCATCTGAGGATGCAGGAATGGAGTTGCAGAAGATTTATGATAATGTTGTTCAGGGGAAAAACCAAACTCCGGATTGGGAAAGTTTGATTTCAGATGCTTCTGAGCTTTTAATCTTCGGTTCACCTAATGATTCAGAAGCTTTTAGATGCCTTATGATGCAGAGAGCATCAACATCCGAAGCACGGTTTTGCTCTGATGAACCGGAGTCCTCGTATGCAGTTCCTTATGAGGTAAACTTAAATAGTAATAGCTCAATCTGCAGTGTCTAGTAATTGATCACTGTCTCTGAAAGAGTTGTCTTCTTGGTGTTTGTTTTGTGTGGTAGGCTGCTTCAATCTTGCACCGTGGTATGAGAAGACGCTGCTTGGACTTTGAGATGCCGGGAAATAAGCAAACATTGAGTGAGAGCAACACCACGGCGGCTTTTGAATCATCGTCGAGATGTGTTGTACCGAGTATTGGTCTTCATCTAAATGCCATTGCAATGTCTTCAAAGGACTGTAAAACCAATGTCACTCATGATTACTCATGCTCAGGGAAGATACAAGTCGGTTTACAAGGCTCCACCTCTACAATACAAGAATCTTTGGACCAAACAGAAAACGAAACCCGAGAAGATGCAGATCAAGTTTTAGAAGATGTTCTCGAAGAACCAGCTTTGGCAGAGTTGAATCTAAGCAGCCCTAAGAAGAAGAGGCTGAAATTGGAAGCTGGAGAAGGCGAGTCATGTAAGCGATGCAACTGCAAAAAGTCCAAGTGTTTGAAACTGTAAGCTTCAAGTTCCACTTCTTTGATCTTTGGCTTGTTAAAATAGTTTGGTGTTTGAGTCTCTTGAATGTTTGTGTGTAGTTACTGTGAATGCTTTGCTGCTGGAGTCTACTGCATAGAGCCATGTTCATGTGTAGATTGCTTTAACAAGCCTATTCATGAAGATACCGTCTTGGCTACTCGCAAACAGATTGAATCTCGGAATCCGCTTGCATTTGCTCCTAAAGTCATTAGAAGCTCTGATTCGGTTCAAGAAACCGGGGTAGGATCTTTTTCCTCATTCTCTTATTCCACTTTATCTTGTTTGAAGAGATGATAAAACTGTAATGATACACAGGATGATGCAAGCAAAACTCCAGCTTCTGCGCGCCATAAACGTGGCTGCAACTGCAAGAAATCTAACTGTCTGAAGAAATACTGCGAATGCTATCAGGTTTTTATTTCTGTCATCGATGTACTTCCAACGGGTCAATGTGATTAACTTCCTTTTGTCTGATTCCTATAGTTTGGTCTAATGTTTCCTTTAAGGGTGGTGTGGGCTGTTCCATAAACTGTAGATGTGAAGGATGTAAGAATGCATTCGGCCGCAAAGATGGTTAGCTTCCGAGTTTTCATTACTAACAATCTCACTTTCTCTTTCTGATCTTGATTCTGTCTAATGAATATCTCAGGGTCTTCCATTGCTGACATGGAAGCCGAACTAGAGGAGGAAAATGAAACATCTGAGAGAAGCAGAACAGCCAAAACTCAGCAGAACACTGAGGTATTAGTGAGCAAGGAGGCGAGTTCTGCTTTGCCGATGACACCAATGCCGATTTACAGGTAGAATCTCAAATTCTAAAAGAGTTTTGATATGTGTCTATATCACCTGAATAACTGTATTTCTGTTTTTTTGTTTTCAGACAACAATTAGTTCAAATACCTTTCTCATCATCTAAGAACATGATGCCTCCACCACAGTCTCTTCTCGGAGTTGGATCTTCCTCGGCGATGTTTAATAGTCAATATTTAAGAAAACCAGACATTAGTTTGACTCGGAATGAGAAGTCTTTCGAGACAGTCGCAGAGGATGGAGCTGAAGAAATGCCTGAGATTATCATCCACTCCCCTAAAGCTAACATCAAGACTCTCTCTCCCAACAGCAAGAGGGTTTCTCCTCCTAATCTGGACTCATCGAGCTCAGGTTCAATCTTAGGGAGAAGAAGTGGCGGGCGGAAACTGATATTGCAGTCGATTCCATCGTTTCCTTCTCTCACTCCCCAAAACTGAAAGCATTTTGGTGTGATGTATCTATGAAAATTCTTTGAATCTTTTCAAGGTGAGAGATGATACAAAGTCAACTTCTAGTTGGTTGTAGTAGTAGTAGTAGTAGTAGTAGTAGTAGTAGTAGTTTTAATTTAGCACATTTTGAGCCTGTAGTCAAGTGGTTGTGTAATAAAGAACCGAACATTTTGTGTAATATATAGTTTTTTTCCCTTGTTGTTGTCTACTGAACTAGAAGAGGTATCTAAAGCTACTGTGTAAACATATTCATTTCTTTCAACTGTCTCTTCGCTCTAACGAGGATCAGCCATGTTTCTCTTTAGCTTGATTTTAACATATATCTTAGGCTAACTGCTCCAATATTTCAGAAAACATATATACCATATAATTCTTCTAGAGTGGGTTCAAAGAAGATCTTTATTCTTTATGACAATCTATAAAACACTAGATATTGTTACCTTATGAACCACTCTACTCTTCTTTAGCTGATGACCTTATACACCCGCAGAAACGGTTTTTCTTCTTTCTCGCTGTCCTTTTTCCGCCCTTGTGAATAATGTCTCTCAAGAGAATCACTGTCCTACACTCTGAGAACTTTTTGCTTCCTTTTCCTTTGGCTCCATCTTCAAGCTTCAGTACTGTTTGCTCGATGTTCTGCATTTTATTCTGCAGCTGCTCTATCTTCTCAGAACCGTTTCTTGACTTCTCCGTAACCACCTTTATGTATATATCTCTGGCACCTCCGGTCTCTTCAATTTCTTTTGAAAGAATCTCATTTGTGTTTGTCAGCTGCAATACAGCTTCTTCCATTTCTTTCAACTGTATCTTCACTATAATCAAATCAGGGTTTCTGAATCTGCCTTGTTTCTCATTCGTCTCCAGCTTGCTTTTCAGATCTGTTAGGCTAATCCGGAGACTTGCTAGTCTCCTTGAATCAGACAAAAGCCTCCCCAGAATCTTTGCCTTGTCGTCAGTGCTGCTAGATAACTCTAGCTTGTCAACAACTCCTACCACTTTATTAGATTCTACAGAGGGATTCCGACTTAGGCGATGGAGACGGGAGTTTAATGGCCTTTGCGGTTCGTTACTTTTGATAAGAAACTTTATACTGGCCTCTGATTCAGTAGATTCTTCCCATGACTCAACTATCTTGTCATTGGAACCATGACTACTTCCCTGGCTTCTGCCAGAGAACAAAGAGTCTGCGTCTTGATTAAGAGGAATATGTCTCGATCTTGGTTGTCTAGATTCACCAGAGACCTTGTCCTCAAGTTGTATCTCTTCAACCTTCTTGCGGTCTCTATTTCGGTGGGAGGAGCTTTGTGTTCTTTGCCTTGCAAGCCTGTCTTTTTCTTTAACAACTGCTTGTTCGATGGTCTTAACACTCGGTTTCATTTCTTGCAGAATCACAATTCCATTGCCTGGGGTGGTGATACTGCCACTTTCTTCAGGCTCTTCACTTACAGGTTCTTCAGGATGGACGCCCTAAAGAAAACGGATGGGTTTAGATCACAAAGACCGGGGCAGCGAAAAACATGAGTTAAGATTTGAAGTAGAAGGAAGAGTAAGAAATTTTACCTCTCTTTGCTGATAGGCTGGTGCAGGAAGTTTTGTTAAAGCCTGAGTACTTTTCTCAAGGGATTTAACACCTTCTGCCAAAGATGCTATCACAGGATCATAAGCTGACAATTGATTCTTCAGCTCAGTCACTTGAGATTCCAAAAAGCCAACTGTTTCTTTCATCTGTTCAATCTTCATCGTCTTTGTATCAGCTTCGTCTTTGAGATTTTCACAAACTCCAGTGAGTTCGCTAACTTTATTCTCAAGCAAGAGTTCACGAACAGCCGATATCTGAAGCTCAAAGTAGAAAGATGTTGCTTCAGAATCCCAAAGTCCAATCTCATTGCTTTTCTCTTGCAGCTCTAAACTCAGGTACTCCTCTCGAACTTGTTGTCGTTGGATTTCTTCGTGTAACAACTCTACCTCTGACTCCAAATTCTCATTCAAATTGTTAAGTTTTCTAATCTCTTCCTCCTGTCTTCCAGCAAGATCCGACAGTTCGGAAATCCGCCTCTCTAAATTTCCCCTCATTCGTCTTGATTCTTCACAGTTGTATCTCAGGTCCTCAACTTCTTTGTGCAGTTCTTCGTTTGCAGTGTCTGTAGCACTGAGCATCTGTTTTGCTTCTAGGATCTCTATTGCCTTTTGTTCCAAGATTCCATCTACATTAAAAATCTGATGTTCGAAGAGTTCATTTAAGAAGTCTTCTTCTTCAACGCCTTCCTGTAACTTCTCCAGCATCTTGTTAAGACCTCGATTCTCTACCTCTTTAACTTTTAACTTCTCCTCCAATGTTTCAACCTTGTGCTTCAGGCCTGTATTAATTTCTCGTAAACTGCTCAGAGTTTCAACAAAAGCTTCGACCTCCTCAGCCATTTCAGACCCAAAGGACTTGTAAACCACACACATGTTACTCAAAGCAACAGCTTCCTGAAGAATTGCACCATTTTCTTCCTCAACTATACACATTCCATCTTTAAGTTCCGAGAATTTCAAACGCAAAGCTTTGTTATCGTTGAGTGTATAGGAATAATCTTTTTGCAAACCCATGTATAACTCATGCAAACTTTCAAACTTTAAATGATCCATTTGCTGTTCAGCTCTTAGCTCTTGCTCCTGCTGCTCTCTTTTGATCAGTTTCGATTTCAACAACCGGTTTGCCTCCAATAGCTCTTGCTTGTCCTTTTCAAGCATTCCATACTCCTGTATTACAGTCTTCAGATCTTTTTCAAGGATGTTCTTCTCCGATTCCAGCACCAAACCATCTGATTGAAATTGTCCAAATAGAGATAAGAGCACCGAGTTTTCAACTACAAGTCGCTGCATCTCATATTCCGCGCTCGAAAGTGAACATTTTAGGCCATTAATCTCTCCCAATACACGTGAAGCTGAAATCTGGTCTTTCGTAATCTTCTTTTCTGAATTCTTACACTCTGCTTCAACTTGAAGTGCCTTTACCACTTGAGAGATTACACCTCTCAAGCTATCAATCTCGTCCAAAAAGATTTCTGCTTCCATCTGCTGCTCAAGATTCTCACTTTCCAGCTCGGAAATGAGTTTCTCTGAAAATTCTGATGCTTCTACATACTTTTGACACTCAATCAGGAGAGAGAAATTCTTCTGCTCCAAATCTTCTATAATCTTTTGCAAGATGAAGATCTCCACTTGTTTGTTTACAACTCTATCAAGCTCTTCCTCGAACTCTCTTTTCCTCGAGCGACACTCTTCCCGAAGAAAGCTCACATTCTTCTGAAGATCTGCTAATCTGCTCTCAGTTGACCGTTTGTAATCAGAAGACTCCTGCTTCTCAGTGGCAAGTGAGACCTGTAACTCTTCTACTAGAAGGTTTTTGAGCCTACTGTCGCTCTGTAAATCGGCAAATTTTACTTCCAGTTCTGTAAACTTCTTCTCCAAGACTCCTAGCCTCTCCTCAACCTTATATAATTGAGAGACAAGAACTTCTCTTTCCTTTATAAGTTCAGTCTTGTCTTTTTTTAGCAACTCGAAGAAATCTTCAAAGCATTTTGACTTATCTCTTAGACTCGCAAGCTCGATGTTTGCACCAGAAAGGGAACTCTCCAATGAAGAGTTCTTTTCCAAGAGCGTCTGCATATTCGCAGTCATGGTTTGCAACTGGCACAGCAAGTTAGCTCTCTCGGCAGCAATCTCAGATTTTTCTCCTCGTAAAGATTCACATCTTTCTTGAAGATCCACTGTTTTCTCCCTGGAACCATCTAGTTTGGTGTTGGACTCCAAAAGTAGTTTCTCCAACTCAGTGTTTCTCCTTAGAATGCTGTCCATTTCACACAGCTTTTCTGTAACAGCATTTTTATCATCTCCCTGAGTGGTGCATAGCTCAAGCAGCTTCGAGTTCTCGTCTTGTAGTTTCTTCACGGAGTAGGAAAGAGATTCAGGATCCAAACCTGTGAGCCTCACTTGGTCAATTAATTTTTGGTATCTCCTATTCAAGTCTTCAATATTACCCTTCACACAATGGATCTCTACTTGAAGGGCACTGCTTTGGTTCATCTGTTTTGCAACTTCTTCCTCGAGCTTTTCTTTCATCTCTTTCAAGCAAGAGATCTCATTTTGCTGGATCTGCAAGGAGATTGTAGAAGAGTCATTTGATTTGCTTAAGTTTCGGTTTTCTTCTTCAACTGAGCTGATGTCACCTTCCAACTTATGATTGCGCATCTCTAGTTCTCTCAACATTTGAATCTTGCTTTCAAGTTCCAAGGTGAGAACCTTCTGTTCCTCTTGGGATTGAGAATGCAAACTCTCCAAATTTATAAGGCTAGCTCCAAGTTCTGAAAACCGCAAGTGTCCTTCTTGCATCAGAGCTTGAAGCTTTTCAAGCTCGATTTGCTTTTGGACAAGTTCTTGATCTTTAGTCGACATTTTCTTCGCTAGATTGTCTGCTTCTACCTTCAGAGTTTGATTGAAGCTCTCCAAAAGAGCGCATTGTTCCTCCACAGTCTTTACCTTTGCAGCTCCAGCAAGAACTTCACTGCTCAGTCTTTTGGCATTGTCTTGTGCATGAAAAACTTCTCTTTCTAGATTTGATATTGTCTCCAAACACTGCTGATATCTAACACTCAAGTCTTCGTTCACTTCTTTCAACTTCAGAAGTTCTTCTTTCAAAGCTTTGATTTCATTTTCCGCTTGTTCAGATTGGTTCCTGAACACTTTAACACTCTCCTCAGCATCTCTAATTTTCTTCTCTAAAGCAGATATCAACTCAAGGCATCTATTGTATCGCGCCAAGCCAGCCTCCTTCTCAGATTGCAATCTAGAAAGCTCTTGCTTGAGACTCATGGCTTCTCTTTCTGCTTTAGATGCTTGGTTAGTGAGTCCCTTCGCATGTTCTTGCGCATGAGAAACCGATGCTTCCAAATCCACTATTCTCTCCATGGATTGAGTATACTGAAGAAGCGCAGTATCCCTCTCGACCTCTAGTTTTGCAAGTGATTCCTTGAGTATTTTAATCTCAATCTCAGCTTTGCAAGCACGGTCATCAAATCCTCTAACATCCTTTTGAGCATCGTTGAGTTCCTTTTCGAATATGGATAGCTTGTTCAAGCATAGCTGATATTGGAGACTCAAAGCCTCCTTTTCAGTCTGAAGCTCAAGCAATGTTCTCTTCAAGCCTTCAACTTCACTATCTGCCTCGTGAGCATCAGACGTTCCACATAATCCGTTCGGCTGACTTAAACTCCTTTTACTTGTAGCACCATCCTTTCGCAGATCTTCCGTGTGAGACTCAGAAGAAGATGACGCAGAATCCTCAATCATGTCGAAAGGAATCTGGTTAGGAAACGCCTCAACCATGGTTTTATGCGCTCTTCGAAGCTCCACTGTTGTGTGATCATACCTCTCAGCTAAAGCACGGTAAGCTCTGTATAGCTCTTCCACCAACTTCATGAGCTCTGGACGTTTCTTGTAGTACATTTCTGCCCTCTTTGCAAACGAATCTGCATCTGCTTCTATAAGCTTTATCATTGTCTTCACTTTGGAATCCATATCTAGTTCAACACAAACAAATACTTCCTGTTAAATTAAGTAATTTTCGTACAATCTTCAAAAGACTCGTTTAAGAAGATAGAGAGGAAACCTGCAAGATTCTCCTGAATCCATTTTGAGTTTTTAGGAATGTGACTATCCCACCACCACGAGTATAACCGCCTGGATTCTGACTGCGAAAGATTGGCCATAACAACAGCTGAAAGAACCAGAAACAACGGGTCTGAGTCCTTATTCGAGTGAGCAAGTGCAAACCACACCAAAGTCAACTTCTTGATCCCTTTGGTCTCGTTCTAGTATTCTCGAAACTAACAACTCTACAAAACTGAAATAGTGTAACCATATAAGCAAGTCAACAGTCGAATTTACATAACATTTAAATTGCTTTCTTAATGCAAACAAACCTTTGCACTGTGGATATGTACCAAATGGTGAATATCACTATGGTCCTTATATGTAAGAATGATAAATACACACTGGATCTTCCTGGAGAAAGAACAGAAAGCTTCAGAAAGAAAAAAAGAAACAAACATAAGTAAGCTTCAAATACACTTGAATTCAGCAAATATATTACAGGAACAGTAGAAAGGAGAAAGCTTTAGAGGATGCATAAACAAGAAATCAGTTAATCACAATGTAAATAATCATGAACAAAAGCACCATAAGGTTGGTTCAAGTAAACCATGTAAAATCCATCCTTTTTATTTTAGTTTCATCAAAAAATTATGATCATAGTTCAATAGAAAATTGAAAACTGCAGACTTCATGAGAATGTATCAAGAGAGGCAGATTCTTTTTTTTTTTTTTTTTGGATTCTTCATCACCAACCATTTCGGATCAAAATTAACAAAACAAGAAGTGCATTATTAGAGAGAGCAAAAGCAAAAGTCTTTCAAAACTAATCAAACTTTGCCAACAAACAAAAGGAAGAAGTAATGGAGCAAAATACACAAACAAGGCTTTAAAAAATCCCTACTTTTCGAGTTTTTCATATGAAATTACCAGAAAGATGAATTTTTTTTTTTTTTTTGCCAAAGCAAAATTCAGGAGAAAAACTCTGCAAGCAACAGAGACAAAAAAAAGATGATAACTTTAGATTTAAGAATGAAACTCAAAAGAGAAACGATTTCTCTCAGACCGTAAAGGATGAAATAACATACCCAGAAATTTTTTACAAAGGGCTTTGCCTTTGCACTAAAACCCAGCTGCAAAAGTACTCAAACTCGATTTATTAGCTTACTTTCAGCCATTAATGGAGACACACAAAATTCTTACTCTCTCTCTCTGTCCTCTCTCTTGTGAACTGCAAGACAAGAGAATGATAAGTATGATTGGCGCATACAGTAAATATTCGATTTTATTATATTTTCTTTGCCTTTTTTGGGTTTTTTTATTTATTTTGCCAATACCTTTTTGTTGGCTTTTCTTTATCTTGGTGTCATTGTGTAAGAAAATGATTGACTCCTCAAATTCTTGAAGTTTTAATATTTCTTAATCTGGTGTATAAAACGAAATTTATGGAAATTTTAGTTTCTTTCAGTTTTTTTGTTCTATCGTACTAGAGGGTTATTATTCAAAGAGAGAAAAAGGAAGAGAAATTATTAACGTAGAATTAAGTTGAGTTTCTCTATATTTTTAGAGAAATTTTAAAAAAGGGTCATTTTTCACACAAAAAATCATTATATCATTTATGTTTGGGTTAACTATATTATATTAATGTTTAGTTTTGAGGGTTTAACGAGTTTTAGGGGTCAAAACATTTTTTAGCGTTTATAATTTTAAAATTTAGATTTTAAAAATTCATAACTAGTGGCATTTTTGCAAATGGATATTCTTAAATGATATTCTTGCAAATGTACATACTAAAAGTGGCAGTTTTACAATTGCCCCATATTTTTAACTAAATTAAAGATCCGCATATATATGCAGGTTTTTAATATAATATTTATAACTTATAAAAAATTAAATTAGTTAATTAAAAGTAGAAAAAAAAATTAAATCACCCGTAAAAATAAATAAAATAATTTTGAGAAATTTGATGCAAATTTACTGAATTTTATTACTTATTTTCAAATTATTAGTTTTCTATTCTGTATGAATTGGTATTACTTCTTAATCTATTTTACAAATTTTGGTGATTTTATTCTCATATTTTGGTTGTATTATTTTAATTTTTTTACTATTTTATAATTGATTTAAAGAAACACAAAATTAGAAAATAAATAACATAAGATTGAAAACGTCAAGGTTAAACCACTCATATCAAAGTCAACAAATATTTTATCTATTTTGATTTTCCTATTTTTTTTTCTTTTGCTATTTGAATTTTCAGTTACATCTTCTAATGTATTTTTAAAAATTAATTTTTCAATATCTATTTGAATTAGGTTTACTTTTTATTATGTATCTACTCATTTATCTATTTAAAAAAAAGTCTTGACGAATCGATTTACGTATTTTTATTTGAATTAAACTTATTCATGTTTTTTTTAATCATTTCACTTTTATTTTTCTTTTACGAATCGAATATTATCATTTCTGATGAAAAACAAATTATACGTATTTGTTAATTCTAATAAGACGTACTACAGTTTGACGATAAATATATTTTTTATTTAATTGTTCTAATGTTAAATATTGACAATTTTTTGGGTTGAATAAATATTTTTTTGTGTGATGATATCTATGTTATAAAAAATAAAATGAAACAAAAAAATCTTACAAACTAAAATAGTTTGTTGTAATCTATCTCATCGATCGAATAAGAAACTAATCGATGTTGAAAAATATTATCGAAGTTTAAAATTATTTGTTTAGAAGATTAAATAGCACAAAAGCTTATTATACAAAAGTAAAATATTATTATATTTAAAAATTTGGGTATGTAAATCTAATTCTATTCGAACTATTAAAAATTGGGGCAATTGCAAAAATATCACTTTTAGTGTGCCAATTTGCAAAAATGGCACATGGGGTTATCCATTTGTAAAAATACCACAAATTATAAATTTTTAAAATCTAAATCTTAAAATTTAAAACCCAGAAAATGTTTTGACCCCTAACAAACCCTAAAACTTCAAAACTAAATTATAATACAATATAGTTAAACCTAACCATAAAAAATATAATGAATAAATAATTTTTAAAAAGTGGCATTTTACAAAGATTTTTTAAATATAACATTTTTAAAAAGTGATATTTCTCACAATTTCTCAAAAATTTACACGTATATTAATTAATATTCTAATTATTAAAATCTTAAACCCTAATTTATCTGATATACGTAAAGAAAAGAGGAAAAAGGAATGGTGGTAAGTAAAAGAAAACAAAACTGATGCATGACAATATTTAAAGGAATAAATTATGTTTATCAACTAATTATTTTAATAAATTATTAATTAAAAGCTAAATGGAAAATCTTGATATATGTTAAATTTTATAATCTCCTTCATATATACAAATATATAAGTTTTATACAATAAGATAAGATTTGTATGATACATTAAAATCTTATTGGAAACAAAAATTTACATGTGTCCAAATCCGATAGCTTGTGAAACAACCCAACCCGAAAAAATCAAAATTTTTCCAGATTCAGATTATTATTGTCACAAATAATAATCTTCAACGGTTAAACACAAAATACGCGGAAATAATACAACAATTAAATAATCACCACATCCAATAAATCTCATACTTTACTAAAACTAAACCAACTCTAATTCCAAATTCAACAACCAATTCAGCAACACAAACCAAATAACAATCCAATACAGTTAACACCGTAGCAATTCTAATAACAACGGGCAATCAATCGAGCCACTAGATCATCTCCTCTTCCCGGCCATCATTCAACGATCACACCTTATCTTTACCTGCATAACATGGTTATAAGAGATGCGTGAGTATTATCACAAATACTCAGTGAGACGGTCATCCCATCTACTTGGCTATACACGCAGGCATAGGAAAATAATACAATATCAGGATGAGCAAACAACCATGCACAATATGAACAATCAACAAGAACACAACACAGTTGCACGTGCGTCGATCGACACAACCACCATGTGTCGATCGATGCACACTGTGTCGATCGACGCATCGACGCAGTACCCAGAATCGAACCTTTCCTCTCATGGTTCTATTCCAGAATGCATCCCAATCGATCCCTTGCACAAATCCACTCAAAACCACATGAAATCCACCAAATAACAGCAATCAAACGCATCATATCAATCATTTTACCCAGATAAGCCATGCTCATGCACTCACCTTGGATCTGGAAAGGAAAAGGATGAGAAACAATGATGAAAGCGACGAACACGAAGAACACGGATCTCCAATCTGAAATCCTCCTCCAAACGCGATCAACAAGCACCAAGAACAATCTCCAAAGCCTCACAAACGGATCTTCTTCTCACAAAACTCTCTGGGAACTCTCTGGAACTTTATGGAAATTTTCTGGAAACTCTAAAAGTCCCAAAATGCGGCCACACCCCTATTTATAAAGAAGCCATAGGGTTTCCCCTAAACCGGCCCACAAACCGCCGACTTAAATCGAACCAACCGGTTCAATTTAACCTTGCGTCGATCGACGCATGACCAAAAATCACTCTTTGGTTCGCGGTCGTTACAACTTGATTACCACGTGTCACGATTGTTTTAATAATTACGAAGTTTGACGCATCAAATTTTATATAATAAAAGTTTACGAATCTATAACATTGTTGCAAAATTAAATAAAATATACTTAGAATAACATATTTATCATATGCTTTTGATTCTTACGTATGATTATCCACTAGTCTAAAACAACTAATTCATTTGCTAAAACAATGTCAATTTGCTTAAGATCTCCATTTAAACTGTCTAGTTAATATTGTGTTTTTACAAAATGTAGTTCCTTTAAACAGTTTGCTTCTATTAATTATTTACCGTTCGGTCAATAATCATTTTGTAAAAATTTACGAAATTAAAAACAAATAGATCGAGGTTTAGATCGGTGACTGGCGGCTTCTCTAGCGCTGGTTGCCGGTCTCCCTCGTTTGTGTGTTCTCGCCTCTCTTAGATTCTTTTAAGTTTTTTTCGGTTTAAACCCATTGTTTTGGGTAGTTGCTAGTGAATTTCGAAAAAGAGGAAAACTTTTTTCTTTAACTTCGACGGTGGTCGGTCAAACGAAAGTGGAGGTGCTGGTGTCTAGAGGTCGACGGTGTTGCATCAGCGACAAACTCTTCTTCTTTTTGTTTCACCTGATCCAGTTTCGTAGATGTTGTCGGATCTCTTCCAGTGGTTGCAACTCTCCTTTCTGACAATAGTTGCGGCTAAGTCTCCGGTTGGTTATAATGGTTTTTCAGTTATCTCGTTTGTTGGTCTTGATATCTTTCCAGTTTTTTCTAATTTCGGCGGTATCGGGGTCGAGGTGGTTCGACTCGTTGTTTCCGGCTATCGTTCTGATTTAAGTTTTGCATTTCAAATTTGTTGAATGGTGGCTTCACCGAAGTTAACTCAAAACAAAATTGACAAAGACAAAGAAAGAAGAAGATTTATCTAGAAAAGAGAATTGTTATCGTGTTATCGTAAAAGGTATTAGAAGTCCGACTACTATTGTGGATACGGGAACACCTAATTATTTATTTTGGATTCGAAGCAAGACTGTCTTGGTATCGCTAATGTGTCATCAAAGATGATTGTCCTCACTTAATTTTCGATGTGGAAAAGACCATTAGTTTCTCTTTGTATTTCATTTGTTAACCTTCTTCTATGATGTAATATATTTTAAATCAGTTTCAATAAAATAAAATGTTAAAAAAAACACAAATATATCATAAAAACGGTTTTCCCTAAAGAAAGGGTTTTTGGGTAATCAATCAACTTTGATCTATAATTTTTTTGAGCCTAAGAAGAAACGAGATCTATAATCAAAGGACTTTTGTCCTCGAAAAGATAGATGTTACTATTACTTACCATGTAACAGAATCGTTCTCTGATTGAGAAATCAAAGAGACGCGGCTCTAATACCAACTGATAGAGCGGAAGTAACGATAAACATCTCAACCAAGGGGTTCAATGAATCCTTGCGGACCTGCCAACTCAACCAAGAGATTCGATAGAATCTTCGTTTGGGACTTGCTTCTTGTTTAATGAACTTAATCAAATCAAAACAAGGGGTAGAGAATAATTTCTCTCAAAAACAAATCTTTTATTAATCAATCAACAACTTCATAAAATAATAAATTAGGAAGCAATATATAGAAAAACCAAAAAACCCTTAAAAACTTTAATTCTAATTAAAATAGGAAATATACTAAAATATATAAAATAAAAATAATAAATAATTATCTTAATTCTATGCAGATGTTCTCCTTGAGAGGATCGATTCTATGTAATTCTTTGTGATAAAATCAGCCGCATGTAATCATATTTTCACTGTAATCTAATTATTTTCATGGTAATCTAATTTTTTATTGTGTCTATGAGAGATGGGCTTGTTTAGTTGTTTCCCTTAAGTTAAAAATTTGTAATTAGCATCATAGTATATACGACAAGTGTGCAGAGATAAACCGATAAGAATAGGGTTTAGCGAAAATTTAGGAATTATTTGTCGGCAATCTGTTAGAAATTGAATATATTGACTTTATAAATATAAGATATTTGCAATTATTTTATTGAAGACACGCATTGGGACATATCTTCCAATCATTTTCAATTAACATACGACAAAATGTCACCACACTAAATCTAGTAACTTCAATTTGTGAAGAGAAGTTGGTAAAAGTTTTTTTCAGTAGAGAAAAACGGTAAATGATACCACTTAAAAGCAATGTTCGAAATTTCTTAGGTGCTAATTCGCCGGTTGAAATAGATTTACCATATAATAGAATCAGAGATTAAGACTAATCGAGAATTATTTATAAACTTTTAGTATTTTTAAATTTATGACCTCATCATTGGTTTTCCGATACGGACAATGTATTTAGATAATTGATAGGAAAAATGTGATCGTGAAAAAAAAAGAGTTCTCATAAATTTAAAATTTTGATATACTGTGTTTAAGTTTCATAAAACATATACATATGAAATTAGATGTTTCACCATGTCATAATATGTAAGTAGGTAATTCAAACATTAAGTTCAAACAAAGTTTAAAAATAAAATAAAAAATTTAGTCACATGACACATAATATTGAAAAAGATGAGATTATATTATGGGGCAATTGCAAAATTACCATTTTTGGTGTGTACATTTACAAAAATGCCACTTATGAGTGTCTATTTGCAAAAATCCCACTAATTATGGATTTTTAAAGCCTAAATCTTAAAATTATAAACCCTAAAAATATTTTTGACCCCTAAAACTCTTTAAACCTTCAAAACTAAACCCTAATACAACATTGTTAACCCAAACATAAATTATATAATGAATTATTTTTTTGAAAAAGTCGTACTTTTGCAAAATTTTGAAAATGTGGCATTTTTGAAAAGTGAAACTTGAAAAGTGACATTTTTAAAAATTTATCTTATATATATGCATTTATAAACAAATGTTTTGAACCTTTTTATTACTAGTTATGCTATGATTTTTTTTAGAATTTCATTATAATATAATTTTCGTTATAAAACATATATATATATATTGTATATATTATGATAAGTTTCTGTTTAACCGTTATAGAATTCATTTTCAACCATTAATAAATGTTTTATAAATGCACTAATTTTCAATCGCTATACCAATTACATAAATTCCACGTTAACCTTTAAAACCATGACCATTACATTCGCTTTCGCTAAATTTATAAGAGACACCTTTAAGTTTTGGCATGTATTCAATATATATAGTCGTTGACACACCTTCGCATGTATTATTTAGTCAGTAGTTAGCAATAAGTTGGGCATGTTATATTTTTATGAATATAAGTTTGGTATGTATTCAATTGTTGTTCTATATAAAAGCTTATAATATATAACTACATCTACAAAACATAAATATTAGCACTTATAACACTTTATAAAAGGAGACATGTTGAAGAACGTTATTGCTCGTGTAGTCATGTGTATTAGCTTTTCATGTTCTTAATTAATCATATGTATTAGCGAAGGAGTAAACAAAGATAATGTTTCCTCTTACTTAATAAAAAAAATTGTTCTAATTTGCAACTAGAAGATCTCATCGAATAAACGAACAATTATATTGCTGATAGGCACTAATTATCTGTAGTGAGTAGTTATTTGTCAGTGGCTAAAATCCAGATTATCTTTTAAAGTAATACCCGATAGTGTATTTTTAGCATTACAAATTTAAATACAAGTGTAATATTATAACAGAATGTTATTAAATGTGACTCGTATCAATACGATCAAAAGTCACTTGATCTAGATTCATGTAATTTAACAGAAACTTTGAATGTAATTTAAAAATCATATACATATCATGTTAGGAGACTGACTGAGATAGAAAACCAAACATCGATATGTCAAATAGTCAATTAAAATTATAAATATCACGAAAATTCGATTACAGAAAATTTTAATAAAGATTCGTCAACATTTGTCAATATCTTAGTTTTAAGAAGATAGACTTTATTTGTGAATGTATTTATTTCCATTTGTATTTATCAATATTTGTCAATAATCAATGCATTATTTTACAACGGTTTTTTACTTCTTCTTTTTAACATTTATTTATTATTATTTTATTACAAATTATGAGAATTGTTAATCCATGATCTTATAATGAACAATTCTCTCCTGATGTTTCTACATGCACCATGTTGAAGATTTCATGTGTAAGATTTATCTTCACTAATTTGTATAAATAATAATAAATCATATTTTTCTTTGATTCAAACTTCAAATCTTCTAGTGTATAGAACATTAATGAACTCATAATCAACCAGTGGATCAATAGGATTTCCACACACAAAAAGGTGTAACACAAAGACTTCCCATGAAGTAGCCTATTTTACTCTCGCTCAAACACACTTAACTGCAAATCTTTATGATTTCCATAATTTTAATTACTCATCTTGATCATTTGGTCTCAATTGATGTTCTCCATTTCTCTATCTCAATCAGCAATGGTATTGTTTTATATCAAATATATTCTCGCATCTCTTTTTAATACGAGGAGAACAAAAAAAATTTATGTTCATCAAAATTTCCATTCCGAATTTTAGAATATCAAGGTAATTTTTTTTATTACAAAAATTGTCATAACGGAAATATCCTTATTTAAAATATATTTTATTTGTAAAAAATAAAGTATAATTTAATCATATCCATAACACATTATAAATTTATGTTTTCTGTCATACGATACATCAATTAGAAAATATATTTTAACTTGTTATCATTATATAAATGATGATCTATTTACATGATGATGAAATATTCTAAGAGCGATTCTATTACGGACAATTCTATCAATATCACATGATTTACGATAGACAAATTTACTTGTATCACGTTTCTAATAAACAATTTTTCTTTTAACAAATTCAACTATAACGAAGGATTCTGCATAGACCACGTTTCGGACATACAATAAATTTGCGTAATTTGTATTATCTTTTTAATTGAATATGGATTTAATGTAGTAGCATTAATAAAATATTGATCAACAACTAGATCCGACTCAAGGAGTTTCCACTTTATAAATTTCTTTTGTTGTATTATTTTTTCTTATCACTATATTAGTTTTGATAAAAGTGCTTGTCAAATTAAAATTGAACTTGAATTTGGTGCATAAACATTAATAAAATCTTCATCAACCACTTGATCCGACTGAGGGAGTTTTCACTTTATCAATTACTAGAACTCGCGTATTAACGAGGATGACTAATCAAAAAAGCATATAAAAATGCATTGTAATAAGTATTTTTGATTTTGAAATTGATAACTCATGTAGTTTATCAAATATAATTAGATTCTCAATTACTACCCGCACAAATATATATAATTATTTTAATATTATATATTATTATATCGCCAATTTATTATATTTATCTCATATATGTTACTATATTAGCAAAACAACACTTACAATATAATATCCCTATTTGTCTTTAACTTTTTTTTCAACAATTCGATAAAAAATTGCTTTGTTATTAAAAGTGAAACGACCCAACCCGTTAAGGTTAAAAAAAATTTCAAATTCGGATTATTATTATTATCAAAAATAATAATCCTCAACGGTCAAAACACAATCATGCGGAACTCAACAAACAATTAACCAACAACTCATTCAATAAATCTCATACTTTATTGAAACCCTGAAACAATTTCCAAATCAAATTCAATAACAATAAGCAACATTTCCAGAATTCACTAGCAACCTAACAATTCTAACAACAACATCCAATCAACCGAGACACTAGATCATCTCTTCTTCCCAGCCATGATTCCACGATCATACTTTGTCTCTATCTGCATCACATGGTTAAAAGAAATGCGTGAGTATTATCATAAATACCTAGTGAGACGGTCATCCCATCTACTTGGCTATACACACAGGCATAAGCAAAAAATACTATACCAGGATGAGTAATCAACAATACAAGCACAAACAATCAACCGCAAGTTCGCCCAAACAGGCCATGCGTCGATCGACACAACCATCATGTGTCAATCGATGCACATTGTGTCGATCGACACAGAGCAACTGTTTCGATCGACGCACGATGCAGATTTCCAAGAATCGAACCTATCCTCTCACGGATCGATTCCTGAACGCATCTCATCGATCTCCTGCACGAAAACTCACCAAACAAGCACGAAATCCAACCAACAAAACACAATCAATCGCATCCTATCAATTCCTTTACCCAGATAAGCCATTGTCACGCACTCACCGTAGATCTGGAAGGAAAAAGGATGAAAAGCACGAAGAACACGAAGAATGGCTCCCCAAAATCCGAGATCTCTTCTTCCTTCGCGAAGAAACGGATCCAAATCCACCAGCAGAGCCCCATAACACTCAACCCGAGCTTTTAGGATCAAGAACAGGAAAAAATCAACAAGATTCTCCTTTTCTCTCAAATCCTCTCTGGAACTTTCTGGAAACTCTAAATGTCCCAAAAACGCGGCCACCCCCTTTATATAGGGAAGCCCTAGGGTTTCCCCTTAAACCGGTCCGCAAACCAACAACTAAAATTGAACCAATCGGTTCAATCCACCTTGCGTCGATCGACACACACCTTGCGTCGATCGACACACACCTTGCGTCGATCGACACACACCCCTTGTGTCGATCGATGCACACACCAAAAATCCACAATTTGGTTCGCGGTCGTTACAAAAAGTTTAGATAATTATTATGGAAAAAATGTATTTTGTAATATGACAATTTATAAATATTATCTTTCTAGGAAGACCCTTTTTTATTTTGTTATTTATTCCATAATTATTGTTTAGAATATATATTTCTTTTTGTTTGTTTTTCCAAATTTTTGTTATATTAAAAAATGTCAGAATCTAAATTAGCAATTACATGTGTCATAATACATCGATCATATCTTGCAGTTTGACCAAATCGTGAAAAGTTCGTAGACGAAATTTTTGTAGAGAAATCTTCAAAAATTCTTGTCCAACCCTTGAAACCCTTGTTTTTCTGCTAATCTTATTAAAAACTGATGGCTAGAAACTTTCTATTTTTTTGTTATTAGCCAATTGCACATTAAAATTGCAAATCTCGATGATGTTTCCTTCGGATAGTTGATCTCCAAATTTTTGAAGCATGAAATGATGAACAAAATATTGAATTGTATTTTTCTGTTGGAAAAAACAAACTTTTTAGTATGAATCTTTGTAATAAATATATATATACACATAAGATATTTATTTTTTCATCAAGCAATAGAAGTTTCACACCCATGAGTATATTGTTTGCTTTAAGATTTTTAGCTTCCTATTTTCGAAAAACATGTATGATAGTACGACGATAAACACGATCGTGATCTAACTGATTTAAAGTTAAATAGATTTGATCGTTATGATAACTTTTTAGTTAATGGTTTACTCTCTTTAAATTTGATGAAGAGAATATAAAAATTGGATACAAAACTAAATTATGAAAGGTAATGATGTTATTATATAGAGTTTGATTTTTGCGCTTTTTTTTTTATGAAAGGTGTCATGCCAATTAAAAATATGATAGTGTTCTTTTTTTTTCTTCAAGTAATGATATTTTTTGGTTGAACATAATACTTGTTCTTCTTTTTGAATCACTTATGTTTTGCCATTTTTACATTTTTTTTTTTAACTTAATTGAAATTTTTGTTTTTAATGTAATGATATTTTTTGGTTGACGATTTTTTTGTTTTCCATTTTTCGTTTGCTGTTTTTTTTCCTTGTCTTTTAGTTACTTTTTCCTATTTTTTACAATGGTAATTAAACTAATCTAGATTTTGGCATTTTTTCTTGTTTTTGTTTGACGTTTTGGAAATTTTGTGTTTTATTTTTTGACATTTTTTTAAGGACACATTTTACACATTTCCATTTTTTTCTTTAAAAGTTTAAGAAAATAACTTTCCTTCTTTTTGTTAATTGTTATGAGACTTTTTTTAGATATTATAATATATATATTGACACGTGTCAATAGTAGACACATGTTACGATCTGGTGAATTAGAATTTTACTTACGTGTCGCGTTTTCATCGCACGCATCCTTCTTTATATAATAATATAAGATTAGAAATTTACTTTTTTCCTAATTAGTTTGAAATATAAGAATTTTTTATTATTATTTTGTTAGTTACTTCACAATTATTTTATTTGTTTTCTGTTTTTATTTTTATTTTTTTTTAATAAACTTTAGTTGTTAACACATGTCATCTGTTTAGTATTAGACACATGTCGCGATCTGGTGAATTAGAATTTTGCTTCTGTGTTATGTTATGATCGTGCACATCTTCCTTTATAATAAGAAAGATGTTTCGGAATATATATTTTATCATACTATTAGTTTTGATAAGAGTATTTGTCAAATTAAAATCATTAACATTAATCCCGAACATGTAAGATGCCTATATATTTCTTTTTTTCTTCTGCACGCCAGTAGCATTTCCACCAACAAACATCAGTAAGTGTACGTTCAAGATCTAAACAGAGGACAATCAAGGAGGGGTCATCAAGATCTTTCCCAAAACAAAATAGAGAAATGAAGAAAAGACATTAAAAAGAAAATGAAAACAAAAAGGTGGAATGTCCCAAAAGAAAGAATATATGTGAAGACAATTTTGTAACCTGCCCTTTTGGTCAGTGTAGAAAGCTGACGATGGCAACTCAATCGTCCTGTAAAGTCTTAGCAAAAGCTAAAGAAGAACAAAACAAAACACACAAAATAGAAGAAAAGATAACTTATTTCATGGGTAGATGCTGAGCTATAACTATAACCATCGTGTGATAATGGTAATTATCATTATATGTTTCTCAAAACATTTGTATCATATACGTAGAGAAAATGTCTATATATAGAGATAAATTGTAGGGTCCTTAGAATATATTTCATATTGTAAGAGTAAGTGAATTGTCAATGTTAGGTATGGAGAAATGTCGTTGTTAAAAGGGTGGCATTATTGTCCTTCTCATCCCGGTTAATTCTACAACAACACTGAACCATAACCAATCAGTTATGATTTGTTTATCCTTAAACCTTAAATATACAATGGTTAGGACTTTGTAACCGATTCATATAAAAATACTAAAACGTGTAACATGCCATTATAGAAAACGATACAGTTTAAATATTATGAAGTCATCATCGTTAATTATGGTGCATTCTTACTGCGTAACAACACATTATAGAAAACCGTGGGTTTCTACTAGGGTTTTCCAAATCATCGGATATGGTATATATATTAAAAAAAAATTATGTTTGATGTTGGGGCTGGATTCGTACTAAAAGTTCAAATCAAAACCTCTCATTTATTTCATTTTAACCTAATTAAATGGGCATGCGGCCCAGTTTCAGAGAAAAGACAGAATTTGGTCAAAAAGCGCAAAGCTGAGAAGCTAGGAACGAGTTAATAGGGCGGTTAGCACAGTCGTAGGAGCGAGATTCGCGGAAAATATGCCAAGAATGTGATACGTGGAGCTGGATCGAGGAGCTGAATTGAGCTATAAATTCATGAAGTCCGAGTAGATTTCGCCAATTTTTTTGACTTATGCAAAAGCTAAACACTACATTTTCAGCTTGTAACACATCTCACTCGAGATCTTATTATATATTCGATTCATATCAATATAAATCCAGCTCCGCTCTACTTTTATTTTAATCGTTGAATTTATAGATATTTCTTAGAACCAAAGTTTCTTTTTCGAATTCACATACAAATACTCAATGCGGAATTCAGTTTCTACGATTAATTACACCATAGGTAAGCGTCGTTATTAATCTGTTTTCTTGTAGTATAATTACAATCATAAAATGCGAAAAGTCCTAAATTACAACCGTATGTTTTTCATATACGTAACGCGAACGTTTCCCTTTTTGTGATCGTAATGGGAAAAAGGGGTTATATTATTGTTGAGCTGAAGAATTCTCATATAGGTTTTAAAAAAAAAAGGAATTCCCATACTCCTTTGTGATCAATTTGAGAAAAGAATAAGATTTACGTGGGCTTTAAGATGTGGACATTCATATGGGCCGTTTGCTTTTACTGGGCCTATACCCACCGCGACTGGGCAACTAAACTTCATTGTAAGATTTGTCTGGTGGAACGTTTGTTTTCGATTTTTTTTTTTCTTTTTTGTCAAACCAAACCGAAAATGAGTTATTCGTTATTCGTTATTCGTTATTCGTTATTCCTAGTTAACACAAACAGTTAGAAACGGATCGCGGAAATTTGATACAAATAACAGAGAATTCTTTCGATTGGCCAGTCTTCGGATTTAGACCATTTTCATATTCTTAAGAGATCTATTTTAGTTAGTATTTTATTTTTTAGAGTGAAAATATTTGTAGCAATGTCTTTGCAAAAGGTGTTAACTCTGAGATTGCAAGTTTCTGAAAAAGTTCTAAGATACTTTTCATTGAAACAAACGGTCTTTAAATAGCTTTACATCAAAACAGAAACAGAGACAAAATAGGAAACACTAAAACAGAAACAAACGTGACTTAGTTCCTAAAACTTCGCCTTATTGACTGCAACAAAACCAAACTGACCACGACTCAGTCTTAATAGACTTATTCCAACAAATCCCTCCCTTAAACTGAACATGTTATACTAACATTCAATTTAATCTTCTTGTGTCTGCATTCCAAAGAGACTTCGCAGCTTGATAAAAGTCTCCAGCTTCACCGGTTTCGTCATGATGTCTGCTACTTGGTCCTCGGTGCCACAAAACACTAACTTCACCACTTCTTGATTAGCAAGATCACGCAGATAATGATACCTGACATCGATGTGCTTCGTACGCTTGTGCATTATTGGGTTCTTTGACAGCTTAATTGATGAAGTGTTATCACAGTAGATCTCTATACACCTGCTCTGTTCCAGAAAGTTCTGTTCCAAAACTCCTTTGATCCAAACACTGTGACACGCACATGATGTTGCAGCAACATACTCGGCCTCTTTTGAGGACAAAGTCACCACTTCCTGTTTCCTTGAGCTCCAACTTACTGCTGCACTGTTTAGCAAAAACACATATCCCGAAGTACTCTTGCGATCGTCAACGTCTCCAGCATAGTCACTGTCGGTGTATGCAACAACCTCCAGCCCAGACCCTCTTTTGTAAAACACACCCAATTCCATCGTACCTTTCAAGTAACGCAGAGCCCTTTTTGCTGCTAGCATGTGCTCTTCTCTCGGATTTGCCATGAATCATGAAATCAAACAAACCACATACATCATATCAGGTCTTGTAACTGTTAGATACGTCAAACACCCTACCATCTGCTTGTAGATCGTTTCATCTACTTCTTCTCCAACTCCGTCCTTTGAGAACTTAGCACCTGGAACGATAGGATTTTTGACCGGATTGCAATCTGCCATCTTAAACCTCTCTAAAACCTCCTGAGGATACTTCTTTTGACACAAATGAATTCCATCAACCCTTTGACAAATTTTCACACCCAGAAAGAATCTCATCAACCCAAGATCAGTCATCTCAAACTCTTGTTTCATCGATGTTTTAAAATTTTCAAGCATCACATCATCATTCCCAGTAAAGATCAAGTCATCAACGTAAATACTTACCATGATACACTTGTCTCCTTTCCTTTTGATGAAGAAGGTATGATCGTAGCTGCTTCTAAGGAATCCAGCTTGCTTGAAATATTTGTCTATCCGGCTGAACCATGCTCTGGGGCCTGTTTTAATCCATATAGTGATGTCCTTAACAGATACACTTTGTCTTCTTCCCCTTCTTTGACAAAGCCCTCTAGTTGTTCCACATACACTACTTCCTTCAATTCCCCATAGAGAAAGGCGCTCTTTACATCGAGCTGGTACACTTTCCACCCCCTTTGTGCTACGATTGCCAATAAGATTCTGATGGTATCCCAACGAGCCACTGTTGCAAATACCTCCTCAAAATCGATGCCTTCTTCTTGTGCATACCCTTTCACAACTAATATTGCTTTGTATTTGTCCACGTTCCCCTCCTCATTCAACTTGGTCTTAAAGACCCATTTGACTCCGATCTTTTTCGCACCTGCAGGCAAGGTTACAACCTCCCAAGTCTCATTCTTCTCAATGGATTGAATTTCGCTTCTCATTGCCTCTATCCATTTTTGTTCCTTGCCAACTTCAGCGAATCGAACTAGATCATCATTTTGCAGAAATAATGCTATCGCCATCTTTGCTTCAGCTTCTTTGTCGGAAATTCTTTCTCCACTTTCGTAATCCTGCATCCACGTTGGTGCTCTTTGATTTCTTCTCTGTTGCGGTTCTCGCTGTGTGGAATTTTCTGCCAAATTTTCTTCACTATCGACATTGATTTCTTGGTTTTCTCCCCCATCGACTTTTTCCGTACCATCAGATTCTTCCATGTTTTCTGCTTCAGTCTGCTCTTCTTTTCCCCAATCCAGAGTATCACCAGATCCATCGATCTCGTCATTCCAATTCCATTTTTCCTCCTCTTCAAAAATTACGTCCCGACTGACCATAATTTGCTTCAAAACAGGATCAAATAGCAGATAGGCTTTTGATTCTTCACTTACTCTGAGAAGAACACATTTTTGGCTTCTATTGTCAAGCTAGATCCTTCGCTGCTCAAGAATATGCACGTGACCGATGTAGCCAAAGATTCTGAAGTAGCTTACACTCGGCTGGATTCCACTCCAACACTCTTCTGGAACCATATCTTTCACCACATTCGTCACACTTCTGTTCACAACATGACACGTCCACTTTGCAGCCTCCGGTCAAAACTTCTTTGGCATGTTTTTTTGTGTGGGCAGACACCTGACCATGTTCATTATTGTGCGACTTCTTCTCTCAGCAACTCCGTTCTGCTGCGGTGTGTAGATTGTGGTCAATTGCCTTTTGATTCCATGTTCCTCACAGAACTGATTGAACGCACTTGACGTGAATTCTCCTCCCCTGTCTATCCCCAAACAACATATGTATGCTCCTGTTTCTTTCTCCACAAGATTCTTAAAGATCTTGAAATACTCAAATGCTTCACACTTTTCTGAGAGAAGATACAACCAGCTTTTACGATTGAAGTCATCGATCAATAGAAAAATATACCTCTTTCCACTTTGAGAGACTGGAGATATGGGACCGCACAAATTAGTGTGGATAAGTTTCAGCTTTTCCATTGCTCTCCATTGGCTTTTCTTTGGGATGACCTCTCAGTGTTGTTTTCCAACGTTGCATACTTCACACACCTTTGATGCCTCTTTCATTTTCGGTAGACCTTTCACCAACTGCTTGTCGTGCATGATTCGAATAGACATGCTATTCAAGTGTCCATAGCGTTTGTGCCAGAGACACGCCATCTCGTCTTCTTCTACTTTCAGACACTTTATCGAATCGATTTGCATAGTTGCAGACAGAACAAACATGCGGTTTGATGTCATTCTGCTGCTTGCAATTAACCCTCTACGAGGATGAAAAATCTTACATTCTCCTTGGCTGATGAGAACATCTAACTCCTTCTCTTGCAATTGTCCAACACTTAACAAGTTGTTAGTTAAGTCTGGAACAAAGAAAACATCACTCACGATTTTACTCACTCCCTAAATCTCGAATTTGATGTCTCTTTTTCCCATAACCTGCAACTTTGAGATGTTCCCGAGCCATACTGCGTGTCTAATCTCCTCATCTAACCACATGAACCACTTCTTGTTTCCTGTCATGTGATTGGAGCAACCAGAATCTAGAAACCATAAGCCTTTGCTTTCAACTTCTTGTGCCTCCGTATGCGCCATTAGAAGCAAAGGTTCTCCTTCGTCGAACTCGGCATAATTGACTCCCTTTTCCTCAGTTGGGCATTCCAACTGAAAATGCCCTAATTTGTGACATCGAAAACATTCGATGGTGGCCTTGTTGAGTCCCGATCTGCCTCCTCTTCCTCTTGAGGCGCTGCTACCTCCTCTCCGTAATTACCCCTTCCTCTTCCACGTCCGGGGTTGTTATTATACTCGACTTTTAACACTTGTTCATCACCTTTCTTGTGCCGTATCTTCGGTTCATGCACCAATAGTGAGCTGTGCAGCCCATCAACAGTCATTTGATCGATATCTTTCGATTCTTCAATCGAGCAAACCACGTAATTGAAATTCTTCGTCAACGTTCGAAGAATTTTCTCCACAATCTTCACGCCGTCAATCGCTTCTCCACAGTTCCTCATATCATTAGCTGTGACCATAACTCTTCCAAAGTAATTTGTCACCGTCTCTCCCACCTTCATCTCCAATGTTTCAAACACTCTTCTTAACCTCTGCAACTGGACACGCTTCACTCGTTCGTTGCCTTGATACTTGATTTTCATCGAATCCCAGAGTTGTTTTGATGTCTCCTTTTGAGTAATAGTCTTCAGAATTGACTTGTCAATTGACTGAAACAAGTAATTTTTCGCCTTCAAGTCTTTCAACTTAGCTTCATCAAGCACCTTCTGTTGTGCTGTAGATGGTACTTCATCGCTTCATGGTTCCTTGTACCCTTCCTGTATCACACACCAATACTCCTTCGACCGCATCAGATTCTCCATGAGCAAACTCCAGTGGTCGTAATCTCCATCAAATTTTGGCACACAGGGCACTGAAATTGTTTGATTCAGTCGCCATCACTCACACACTTTCCTTTTTCTCAACTTGCTAAAAAACCACTCGTATTTCACTCTTGCAGATCCCTTTTGAGAGGGCTCTGATACCATAATGTTAACTCTGAGATTGCAAGTTTTTTAGAAAGTTCTAGGATATTTTTCATTGAAACAAACGGCCTTTAAATAGCCTTACATCCAAACAGAAACATAGACAAAATAGGAAACACTAAAACAGAAACAAATGTGACTTAGTTCCTAAAACTTCGTCTTATTGACTGCAACAAAACCAAACTGACCACGACTCAGTCTTAATACACTTGTTCCAACAAAAAAATCGTGAGTACATGGTTATTCTTTTTCTATGTAAATCAATCAGATCCAAAATGGTTTGTTCTACGGAACCATCACTATACCGTTTCAACTTGATTTAATATAGAAAAATTGGCAGAACTAACATAAAAATATTTTTTTTTATGTAATAGCCAAAAACACTGTTAAGTTCAAAAAGTTGTGTATAATGTGTATTTATGACTATTATACTCTTATTGTACATGCCTCTTTGTCTCCTTTGCAGACCACATGAAGGTTTCTTATGGTTTCACACGTATAGAGGAGAAAAAAGTCAAAACACTAGTGTCATATGTTAATCTTTCAATTATAATTATTACATAGCTAGTTTATTAATTATATTTTAAAATTTTGCTATTAGACTAATTAACCCTTAAATATATAGGAGGGTTGACCAAAAAAAAAAAGCAAATAGTTAGAGGAAACAAAACATAATTTCATTTACAAATTTAAAATTTAATATATATATTTTTACCTAGCAGAAAATATATCAAAATCTGAACAAAACCAAAAAATTGAACCAATCTTTCACAGCAATTACTTTTTATTCAGTTTTTATTGTTCCTATTTGATTACATTTATTCAAGTTGGCTGCCTAGTGAAATCGAATAAACATGGATTACAATTTGGTCGAATATACAATTCTCTTGTTGCTAACTCTGGTTTCACCACTAGGACTCGAACATAGAAAACGTTGATTTGAGAAAAGACTATCAAATCATCCAAAAATATCATAACGTTATAAAGCGAATGATAAAGAAGAAAAGTGAAGAATCAAGATTTTAAAGACAAGATGTCTCTTCTCTAATACATTTTTTGCTTTACATATAGAGATTTGTTCTTTGATGAATCTTCCTCATCTTAAAAACACTCTTTTGCAGTTTCTAGGCTTGTCTATGTGATTTTTTCAGTACATGTTTCCTTGAACCTGCAACAACACAACCAAAACACAAGAGAACAAGAAACATTAGTTCCAATTTCACTTCATGTTTTCTTGTGAAACAAGTAATCTTTCCGGACTTACCTCAACATGTCTACCATAGTTGGTATTTGTCATAACCGTACTCGTAGATCCGCATTCGCTCTCCATAAGCGAAATGTTCGATCTGTCGAGCCTAATCGCCATCCACGGATAATACTGATGATGTTGTTGTTGTTGTTGACTTTCTTTAGCTGTTGTTGACCCTAATTGAGATGAAGATCTCTGCATCCGTACAGCTCTCGGTACACCGTTCCTCGGTGCTTCCATCGAAGATCTTCTCCTTCCGCTCATCGGCTTCTCATAGATCTCAGCAGGTCTTTGTTTCGGTGCACTTTGAGACCGAGCCTTAGCTTTAGAAGACTGAGTATTAGCCATGTAATTTGGGAAGAGAGGGTAATCATAAGAAGACAAAGAATCTCCATTACAATACTCTTTGAATCTAAAACATTGAGGACTACTTTGAGCTGTGTTGAAAGAATTACAATCCTCGAAATGGCTACTATACGCTCGAGGACTCATCTCGGTTAAAGCAGAAGGAGCTGGAGAGTAAAGTCTAGATTGATTATCCATTTCCACAATCTTAATGTTCTCTTCACATTCCTGTTAAAAAAAAAAACAGAGGAGTGAGTAAAAGTTAAGACAAGATTTGAGGATCTGGGTATTGTCAAGTTTGGATTTTGAGATCTGGGTTTTGTAGATCTGTTACATGGTAAAGGTTATTGATTCTTGTTTTATGAATTGATGTTCTTGGATTTGTTGTTTTTGTTATTGAATCTCCGATCATACGAATCCTCTGTTCTCGAGCTTTAGCTTGAAGTGTAATCAGTGCTTGCATACAACGAAGTGTAGCTGTTGCTTGTTTCCTTACTAAATGACCTCTCACAAGTGCTTGTAATTTCACTAATCCTTTTAATGCTCTTAATGCTTTCCTTGCCTACCAAAAAAAAAAGAAAAGTTTAATTCTTTAGTACTAATTTGAAGCAACAGAAATTAGATTCGGATTTTTTTTGTTTACCAAATGAGAACGAAAGCAAGCTTGAATCTTCACAGCTGCAATTTCTTCAATAGCTACTGAAATCTCTGCGGTTGAAGCGTTCTTGTTCTCTTCATCTTCGTTATCCGCGATTGCGGCTGAAAATGGCGGTTGAGGCGGTGGTGGTGGCGTTTGAGGCTGTGGAGATGAATCTTTGACGGTAGAAGCAGAGATTGGTGGTGGTGGTCCAGTGGCTGAAGAACGTCGAAAACTCCAACGACGTTTCTCCTTAGGAGTACCTGGAATCGTTGAAGTTAATCCAAACTCACTCTCAGTAGTATTTTCCTTTGATCTTTCTTTCTTTCCGGTTAAGAAACTTCGAATCCATTTGCTTGTTTTCCCCATTATGAATCTTCTCAGAATATCTCAGAGAATTGAAGAAATTGTAGTTTGTGTGTGTGTGTGTTTGGTATTGAGAGGTTATTATAATGGGACTAACATTTTCTTGTTTAAGACATTGTACTCAAAACTCTTTAACTGCTTCTTTTTTTGGACAGCCTAACACCATAAGTTCCTTAACTACCCATCACTCAATAACATTTAATATTTTTTGTATCTCCTTTTTGGTTGAGTTTTAGTGGATTTTATATAGTCAAGTATTAACCTTATTTAATTTGTCTCTATGCACAATTGTCTCTTTTGTGAAAGTATAATAAAAAAATACATGAGCATAATTTTTCTATTTGTTCTTTATCTATTGTAGGTTTTTTAGAAAGTTGTTTTTGGAGGCTGATTAGGGAGAAGAAGAAGAAGAGAGGAAGCTCCATGTCCACGATTAAGCCACTCGAAGGCCAACTACACAATCTCAATAAATCAGATTAGATTGGGATTATATTAAACTCATTGTCTACTTAGTTAGCTATCACAAAGTACAAAAATACCCTTTTACTGCACAAATCACCCTTTAAATTCTACATAAGTTTAATACTTTAAAATTTATAAATTCTACGTTCCAGTTTCTTTACTCTTGGCTATTGTAATAAAAATCTGACAGTTGCAAAAAAGACTCTAGTATCTGAAAAATTCTATTGTGAAGATCTTATAGTTGGTTTACAATGAAATGCTTGATGATGAACTACGAGTACGTTTCAAAACCAATGTTACATTTGGTTATCGTTATTTTTTTTGTCTGTTTATTATATCACTAGAAATGATATTGTATAATTAATGATGAACAAATCAAATTCTCATATATAATTAAAAATAATCATTTTAGAAATTATATAGTATCATTTATGATGAACGAGTCAAATTTTCTATATCTCTATGAGTCACGATTTTGTTCGCTTTATAAAAATTCACGATAGACGATTTTATTTACACCACATTTAATATGTAAATAATTCGTATTTTCTGAAAATCAAGCTCGATATATGGTATAAAAGCATTTTAATGGATTTAAAAATATATAAAGTATATGCTGAGTATTTATAGTGTAAACTAGTCCCATACACTAAATAAATAGTCTAAACGTTTAACCATAAAAAAAAAATTGTGATTGACATCTAAGATAGTTAAGTAAGTTGGCTAAGATATGGAATTAGTTTTATCTTCCACACATTAAAAACCTATAATTGTGTGTGTACGTGTGTGTGGTAAACCTAGCTAGGTAACTACGTAGCATAATGAGATATAGATACCTTACTGCTGATCCCAAAGGAACAGATACCTAAAACTTTTGGATTTAGAAAGGGGTAAATAAGTCATTAAATCCTGAGATTTGAGATGGGTGAGCCATGTGAAAAAAGGGTAAAGAACATGCAGAATCCGTGTGAAATACTTTATCATGATCTTAACTTATGATACATTTTTTTATAAGGGACGTTATGTGTTCATGGATTTTAGCATGAGCCATATATTTACCATATGATAGATTATATTATTTGTCAACAATTGGAATAATAAAAACACGATTGGCTTTTATTGGCCCACACTGAAATGTATGAGAAAATGATGTTAGTAGTTGTAGTTTATGGTCAGTCGAATGAGACCATTCAAGAAAATATATTTTAATGGGTTAGCAAATTATCAGAGCTGTTTAAACTTTAAACCTATTCAAGCTAGTTTAGGATTACAATTTTCATATGAATTATGAATTCGTCAAGTGTGCGTATTAGTATAACGTTGTCATGTTTTTTTTTTTCTTGTTCGCAGAAATAGAAATTTTGTAGGATTAGTAAACACATAGTTCAAAATTTGAAAAAGTATTTACCATTTTCGGTAAGTGACCCGAAATGATAATGTATTTTGGTATACTTATCTTTTATGTCTTGATCGCATTAAATAATAAATCCAAAGTATTTATTTTCTTGGTCGGAGGACCCCCACTAAAAATGTAGGATACGTTTTGTTAAAAGACCCTATATAACAATTCATCTTTGGATTATTATTATTTGTTTCCATAAATCCATAGTAAATGATACTAATTAGATATGATGCAAATGCACCGAAATAAATATGTGATAGGTCTAAATTCAATTGTTTAGCTTTAGAAGACAATGATGGGTGCCTCCAGACAATTTGGGTTTGAAAGACAGTTGTTGAAATCGACAAATCTTCTTAATTGTACTTATTTTATATCAAGGAAATTCAGATCCCAAAATAAATACTAATTAGTTGAATTTAAGTTAAATAATCAGAAATGGTCCATGCATGTTGTATTAGTTTTCTGGTATTGGTTCTACACTTCTACTAGTGCAATGTCCCATTTTTTATAAAAGCAATTCTGATTCAAACCTCGTATGAATGATATTAGAAAACTAAAATGGACTCTCAAGTTGAGGTTTTACATCTTATATACATGGGAGGATAACTACCAATACATAGACACAAGGCCAACTTTGATACACTTAATTTAATATTACTAATGTAGCATATACTCTCTCTTTTTTTTATCTGGTGAATTATTAATAACATCAAAGTAAAATACAGATGATAGTACTCAATCCCACAATAGGAGAACCACAAATCCCATTACATGAGAGCCACATACCCACAACTTAAAACCACGACTTAACCCTTCACACATGATACTCATACCCACTATCCAATCACATACCCACAGCTTAAATCCGAAATTAGAACAAAACTTGGAAGGCTATATAACATTGAAAAACAAAAGCAAAGAAGAGTCCCAAGAAAGGAATACGGATCCAAGTCACTCTGAAACTTCTTCATTGATACTCAACCCAATATCATTGAGGACAAGTTGTTGATATGCATAGCCGCAAGAAGAATTATTCGGAAAGACGGAGAGCGAGGAAACTTAGCCGTTGGACAGGGGAGACCTGCCCCAAGAACTTCTTCATCATCACTGCATCTTCCAGAGCTTTATTCGTCCTCTAAAATATAAGTAGATGGCGAATAAGACATATCAAATCGGAGGAGAGAGAGCGCCTTTGAAACTCTGAGGTATCCCTAGATATCCGACACCGAGATCCCAGATTAATCATAATCTCCAAAGAAGCTCAAGAGACAATATCTTGTCGTTGATTTAAAGTCCACCAACACCATTCCATACCTAGCTCATGACTTAAACTAGACCACACCTAGACTAAATGCCAATACAACAAAAACATTCTGAGACGAAAACGAAACAACCATACCATAAATGAGATCTACTAAGCCGGCCTAAACAAGGGGTTGAAACCAACGCATCTAGCCCAAGACAAAGCCCTCAACGCTTGCGAAAATCGGAAATTAGCACAACTTGATAAGCGAAACAGATGAAAACAGAGACTAGCGGTACAACTTCATCTCCATCACGTTTTAGAAAAAAAAAACACAGACAAGATCTCAATCAAAAATTCAGAACCCAATCTCTCCCCACCTCCGAAGATAAACTCCGGCAAAGGCTCAGCACGACGACCAGATCCGGATCATCCCTGCCACCACCTGAGGTCGAGTCCAAACCTAACATCCAAACTTCACCTAGCCAGAGCATAGAGCAATATAACCAAATCCAAAACCCACTTGAAAAGTCTATGATTGGAGCCTATAAACTAAAACCGATGAAAGCGAAGAGTAAAGAGACAATACTAAAGAGATCCGGCGTCGGCGCTGAAAAAGTCGCCGACACCAGACCCAAATAAACGAAACGGCAGTTTGGTGAACAGTGGCTGAGTGGCTGAATCCTAAAGAGAAAATTGTTCTATAAAAATACACAAACAAATTGTTTAAATTAATATACTCATATGTAGTTTACCAAAAATTAAAAATATACTCATATTTATCATAGTGCTTCTGTTCTCGATTTAACAGACGTTAAACTACTTAACTATTAACAAACAAACAAAAAATCTACACAACCTTATATTTATATGTTTCTTTTTCTCTTAATATAAAAGTTCAAATGTAGCGTTTTTTTATTATTTTACTTCTTTGTGGTTAACAAGGTTAACTACGTTTCTAATTCTATTAAATTTCTTTAAGTCAAAGATGTAAAATGCAAACACGATGATGAATCTGAATACTGAATTCATCGTTTTGTTTGTGTACTTTTGTATAAACAAAAACTCTTGTATATTTTCCTAGAAACATGGTGATTTTATTTCTTTTTAAGTTAGCATTTGGGTTTATATATAGTGAAATGATCATTTAGTCCTTGCAACAAAAACAAAACATGAAACATTGATTTGTTTGCAGATTACGTTGTAAGTCACCAAATGAATATTTCAGTTTATTAAATTTCATATTTAGATCATTTTATGACTATTTTTATCTCTTTATTTGTCTTTTTTTTTTTATCAAGTTAAATTTATATGCACCAAAGTTGAATACATCACCAAAGTAACTTTTTTTATCTCATTAAATTTTGGATTAATCGATATCTTCCCAAATTTGCGGCACATGACTAGTGAGTAACCATTGTTACAAGTCGCCTTCATATGGTAACATTACACCTAAAGTTAAACTTATACGAAAAATATATATTACGTTACCTCGGTGAATACTAAATTAAGATAAAATATATCAACTGTCCACGAAATAATCGACCGGGGACACATACTTCTGTATCCGATGAAAACTTAAAACTATGGTAAGATTTCTATAAGAATGTCTTGAAATGCTAAATAATGAATATAAGTAGTTGAATCACAAAAGCCAATCATCAGAGAAGATTGTTGCCTCTCACACTGTCATTGACGATAAATTAGTGGTTAATTAGTTGCATGATTTGGAACTTTCTTTCAATGATACATGTATATATGGGGATTTGTCATCACTGCTTAACGTGCAATTGTAAAATTCTATAATACTAGTAATAATATAATATAGCATGATAATACGTGTCGGGGTCTGTGTATGAAGCTGGCAAATCACATGGCATGTTACAATACGTTGACTAGCTTCCTCTATTATGTTTTCATTCAATCCGTTCCAAACCATTACTTTCATGTTTGTTGCCATTCATTTTCTTTTATTATTTCCGGCGGCCGGCAGCAAATACGGCGCCGTTTTGCCGTTTTTATTTTCAATATGATTACTATAGTCTCTTGGGATAAGAGGCTTACAATATACACTTTCAAGATTTCAAGACTTTTTATTCTATTGGTATATTGGTTTTAATTTGGCCACTCGTATATATTCTTTTGGTCAAGATCTTGCTGATTTGGACTTAACATATGATTCTGATCACATTCTTCACGAACTAAACTGGAGGTAGCTAGAGTTGCTAGAGATCAAGACAATGGACTTATCAAGTAATGAAAGTTCAGTGGTCATCGTTTAATAAGACGAAATCAATAGGATTGTCTTTTTCTTGCGTGTAAATAGTGCATTTTCACGTACGGGATATTTGGTTATATATTCTATACTTTTATTTGAGTAGTTACGCATCTAAAAGTCTTTTAATTTTTATAAAGATTTCTTTCATTTGTTATGAAACAATTTATCAAAAAAGTTGTCCATTATTATGGATTTTTTTCGCTATAGTAAATAATATGTAACAAATTTACAATTGACCACATACTGCCACGTTTGAAATCTGCGGCTATGGCCTCGTAGCAAATAAGACGTATGTCACAATATGTGACAAGATTGCAACGCTTTTGTAATATGCACCCAAAGAATCATCAACATTGTGCAAAGATTAAATGACTATGAGAAACCCTTAAATCGAATATACAAATTGGGTGTGACTGGTGATATAAAGAAAAAGGATGAAGGAAATAGGTGGGGAAAAAAAGGAAAGAGAATAGTAAAATCTAGAGGAAAATTTCTACTGATTAAAAAGAAAGGTATAGGGTGTGAGTGTTAGACATTCATAGAAGAAAAAAAACATATGATTATTTTTTGGAAGAAAAGAAATTCATAGAAGAATTCAATAGTACAAAATAAGCTGGAGGAAATATTTTCTACTTCCTAAAACAAGTGGAATTTTTTCTTCTAATTTTGCCTTTAAAAATTATCTTTCAGTAGAATTAGGAAGATTTATTTTTCTTTCCTTTTCTTCTTGATTGGTAAAATTAAAGAATAAATATTTTTCTATCATTTTCTTTTTTTCTATCAAGTACTATCAGTCACACCCTTAAAGTAGAAACTTTTTTCTTCTAATAGTCATTCTCTCTCTTTCTTCCTAATTATTTTCTTTTCCTCCCAATTCTATTTTTAGTTTCACCAGTCACACCTATAATTTACTCTGGTTTTATCACTTTTCAGTTTAAATATTTTTTCTCTATTTTTATTTTGACTGGTAAATAGTAAGAGGAATTGGGAAGAATTTTTTTTCAACCACTTTTTTTTCTTCTAACGACAGCAAACAGTCATACCCAATGTCTTAAGATACAAATCTACAACTTGACTAAGACATTGAGATCATACATTTACTCTACTAAAAAATTAAAGAGAAAAAAAAAAGTTCAGTAATAGTTTACGAAAAAATCATAAGTACAGAAACATAGGTATGAATGAAACCATATTCCATTTACGTGTATAGTATCGAGACACAAGCATGGACCACATAATCACTTAATTCCTTTGTATTTAATGTTTACTAAAGTGGATGAGCTGTCAAAAATTTCAGATTTACTATATGGTTTATATATGAAACCTCTAACATATCGAAATTCTCGGATCATGTCGCCACTTTCTGCTTATAATTTTAGCTTCTTCTTATTATATACTACTACTACTACTATTTTCGGCTCTTTTGCCAATCCAATTTTCTCGAATATATTGAAATTTACCCAACATAATTTGATTGACGTAGACACCATTTTCGAAATGTCTCGCGGCGTAGAAAGTAGATGTGAACCAAAACGTTGAGGGATGAAGCCCAATGCCTAATAGCTATAAGGCCCATAACTAAAGGCCCATCTTTTCGTTTTGGAGAAAAAAAAAAATAACAATGGTAGGGAAACATTTGCCATATATGTCTCCACTTTTCGTACAGTAATTTGTGTTTCTAATATCAATATAAACCTATAATTTTACTTTTGTGTTAATGTGAGGAAAAAATATTACAATTTTGAAATTGAAACACAGTTTTGTAATTTTTTTTGTTAACCGGGAGAATCTTAGAGTTTTGCACACCGAAACCGGTGAAAATCTTAGTTTTTTGCCATTCAAGACGTTTATGGTGGTAAACCATTGATCAAAATTTTTTTGAATTTTTTTTTAAAACATTGTTACAAAAATAGAAAACGGGAAGAGAAGGTTCTTTCAAATTTTATTAAATGCTTTCTCTATTTGTTTTAAATTTTTTTTTTCCAAATTAAGTGATATTTACGTTATTCTATGCACAATTAATTATTTTTTATTTTATTTTCATTATTTGAATTCTGAGAATTATTTTTCTATTGGTTAAATATTTGTGTATAAGTAGATAATACCTTATGTTTTATTTTCATGAAACAATAAAAATTAAATGATTTTTTAATAGATGTGCAATGACTTTAAACAACACTTATAAACATACAAACAAACTGACATCATCGTAAACTTAAATCGCAAGAAAAACCGAAAACCCTAGCCTAAAATAAAACGACGTAATATAAAGTAAAGAGAATTGAATTCGTTAAACACGGCGATGAGTAATAGAGTAGCAAATTATGAGTTATCAAATCTTTGACGGCGACAACTTCAAAGAAATTACCCAACAATCAACTCCAAACCTACGGGAATTATATCTTCGAAACGATTTGAAATATAAACTTTTAAGGGTTTCTCGGTAGCTATCAATTAAAATATAATACTCTCTGTTCTATAATATAAGATTTTTTAGCAAAAAACGCGCAGTTTAAAAACGATATAAATTTATTTTTGTTTTTGTTTTATAACATTAAAAGTATCATTTAATATCTAATTAAAAATATATTATCCAATAAAAAATGACTGTAGAATATAAATGGTCACATACAATAAATTTTGCATAGAGATCTGTATAACATTTATAAAATGAAATTAAAAAATAATGTTTAAATATCTTATATATAATGGGAAGGAGGGAGTATTATATATATGATTCACCGAACAAAAATATGTTACAAATAGTTTTTGTTTGGGGTCTATAAATACATTTTCTTATTATCGAAAGTTTGATAAAATATATACCCCATTTGTGATATTCATGTGAACGATTCTGGCCATAACATCATATGATTACGATAGATGATAATATCACAATTAATATTTAATTACATCAGTAACACATTACGATACTTGACGAACATAGTTACATAAATATTGTGAAGACTTTTTTACAGGGCCATTAAGGCGGCATGGCCCTATATATCCGTTTCCAAAGAAAGCTTTTGAATTTTCTAGGAATTTCAGTTTCGAGATTGTGATTTTCTAGGAATTTTTCAGTTTCTTCTTTTTCTAAATTTGACTTGGACTTTTATTAACAAAATTAAGTATTACAGCATTTGAATTTGTAATCATGGAGGATTATGAAAAAGATGGCTTCGAGGAAAATCCACGGGAGATATTAATTAATATGTCATCGATGCTGGTAGAAGTTTGGGATGCTTTTAATTGTAGGTGATTAATATTAGTCCACGCTATAATGAATATTGTTTTTTTCGACCAAAGAGAAAATATACTATTTCTTTTTCGTCACCGCCTCCAAATGGGTAACTGAAATGCAACCATGATTCGTGCTTCAATCCATCAAGTAGTCTCGTCGGCACTGGATGGATCATTCGCAACTCCAACGGTGATTTTTTTACTACAAACTTTTCTACCACAAGCGAACTCGACTCTTGAAGCAGAAGGGTTAAACATGTTACATGCTCTACAATTAACATGGTACCGTGGTTATCGTTTGGTTAATTTTTTAAGGAGATTCACAATCTCTCATAGAATTAATAAATGGACGAAGAAAGGACATAACAATAACACTGGAGAATGTGATTCAATATATTCAATTTTGAGTCAAACGATTTGTAGGTGCTCAAGTGGTTCATATCGGGAAAATGGCAAACAAAGTAGCATATCAACTCGCGCATATAGGACAATTTTAGTATACCTCTTGTTGTTTTTATAATTCTCCTCTTCTATGTATTCAACACTTATTCAATTGAGTTTGTAAAAACGTTTTCTTTAGTCTAATGAAACAGATTTTCAAGAAAAAAAAATATATTTAAAATACTATTATTTTTGAATAATTGAATTTTAGGTGTAAGTCTATAATTTTAAAAATAATTTTAGATTTTGTTTAAGTTGATATTTATTGACCAATTTAATGGATTTTTTTTTGCTAAAATATAGTGGTTAGTGTGGAGATCGAAACCAACGCAATTGAATTTGTCAAGAGTTTGAAGGAAAAATAGATCTCTGGCAAAGAATCACAAGAACAATCAAAAACAAAGACAGGAACACGAAAATTGCTGTTAAGAAAGCTTTATTGATTTTTTGCTAAGTGTTTATGTGTAAAAGTTGCGGATCCCTTTTACAAATGAGTTACAAGAGTATATATACAAGTCTAAGTTGGTTAGGATTTTTACTAAGTAAATCAGGAAGATTTTCTTATTTCTCGGGATTTCCTATTATCAAAGTCGGCGCTCGCCATGGGCTTCGTCGTCTTGGGCTTGGCTTCGTTATCTCGCCACCTTGGGCTTGTAGACCTCGACCCACTTCTTTGTAGTAGGTCAAATAGGCTGATTCAAGCCATTCTCAGCCAAATGTCGAGCTCTCCAAATCGTCGGCACCGGCGAGGTGCCGAGGTCTTCAGGGCGACGGTGTCGACGAGGTGCCGAGTTCTCCAGGATGACAAAGTCGGCGAGGTGTTAAGATCTCGAAGGCGAAGGTGTCGGCGGTGTTAGGCTTGTCGTCGGCAGAGACAGAGTCAATAATGCAGTTAACAAAGAACAAATCAAGTAAAGCAAAAAGCGACTTAAACAAAGAAAATTGATGCAGTTAAGAAAGCAATAACAAACTAGTTTACGCGGAGTTCCTTTTTATTGGGGTAAATTAATCAATTATTATTGCTTCTTTTACTTCAGCAATTTTCTTTATTTAAGTCGATTTCTGCTTTACTTAATTTTTCCTCTATAATCTTTTTTCTTGAGAGTGTAGAAATAACGATCAAATTTTATGAGATTTGTTTTTTTACGGACGATTTCCGTTTGGCTTTCCGCAAATTACTTTTGGAAAAGTATTGTCAAAAAAAAATTTCTTTCTTCAATTTTCTCCTACGACAATTCTATGTTCGACTTCTTCTCGGGAAAATGACAGAATTGATTATAACTTTCTGCAAATGTCATATTTGTTACCTTAATTCGATTGGGAAAATAAGTTGCTTTGAGGTTTCCTTAATTTTCTTACCTAAATTTTCATGGATTACAGCGATGGTTGTTAAAACGATGAAGAATCTAGGTTCACTTTTAGAAAAGTTCTATACTCGGTGATTTCCATCATCTACATGGATTTTCCTCAAATTTCCTTCTCTTCAGTTAGAGAATAAATGAACCACCACAATTCGTGTGGATTGCAGCACGTCTCACTGTCCCCATGTTGAATCAATAGATATACCTCATAAATTTCTGATCCACCAACTCAGTTGAGTACATGCCTGGAAAAGTGGATATATTTCTTTCTTTTTTTGGCTAGAATATTATATTGTAAATACGTATAATTTTAGTTAAGAAAACTAATTGTAGTTATGTATGAGTTATTCGAATCTGCGATCATTTTATTTTTAAATGTGTTTCAATAAATAATAGAGAAAATAAATGAACCAAATTAAATCAAAATTCACCAATCTAAACTCGAATTGAATTACATAATAGTTTAAATGCGTAAATACATTTAAATACTAAATTACTCTAACCAACATCGAATTATACAAAATCGGACCAAAATAATTGAACTAACCTACATTACATTTTTATGTACTTTATCATATTTAATTAATCGGTTAGTTGGTTCCTTTTTTGATTTTTCGTATTTTAAATTTGGATGTCTAACGAAATTCATAAAATATCTTCAAAATGAACTAACATTTCTTGAGAATAAATCAAATACATCATCGTTCTCTAATCGACATGAAACATGATTTCTCCAACATATTGAATTTACGCTGAGGATTAAAGATCATTATAAATAATAAACTCTCATGATTAAAACATTCAAAAATGCAGTTATATCGATATTGTTATAGAATATACACACTAAATCTAATATTTTAGAGAATATCTTCTTAATTTTTTTTTGGTATTGAGTCATTCCAATAGGATTTAAACGATCTACATTATAACTTCTATAAATTAATACTCTATAAATTAATATTCATCATAAATTAATAAATTTGTCTGGTACCAAATCGAACCAATGTAAAAATTGACGAAATTCGATAAGATAATAAGATAATAATTTTTCTAAGAGTTCAATTTAAAATATGGTCCCAATGATAGTATAAATTAATAATCATATATAATTATGCATATATATAACTAGAGAAATTTTGAAAAATGCCACATTTTCAAAAATTTTGGAGAAATGCCACTTTAAAAAAAAAAATTATTCATTATGTTATTTATGTTTGGGTAAACTATGTTGTATTAGGATATAGTTTTGAGGGTTTAGGGTTTGTTAGGGGTTAAAACATTTTTTAGGATTTAAAATATTAAGATTTAGGCTTTAAAAATCTATAATTTGTGGTATTTTTGCAAATAAACAATTCAATGTGGCATTTTTGCAAAGTGGCACACCAAAAGTAACGACCGCGAACCTATTTCTGAGAATTGGTCGTGCGTCGATCGACGCAGGTGGTGTGCGTCGATCGACGCAAGGTTAAATTGAGCCGGTTAGTTCGATTTAAATTTTCGGTTTGCGGGCCGGTTTAAGAGAAAACCCTAGGGCTTCCCGTTTTTGGGGGATTTTGGAGTTGCAGAGAGTTTTCAGAGAGTTTGAAAGAAGGGGAATCGTTTGGGAGGTTCTGGAGATCGTTGCTGGTGCTTGTTCTTCGCGAATCAGGAGGGGATCTCGGATTTTGGGGAGTGTTCTTCGTGCTTTTCATCTTTTTCCTTCCAGATCCAAGGTGAGTGCGTGACCATGGCTTATCTGGGTAAAGGGATTGATAGAATGCGTTGATTGTTGTTTGTTTGGTTGGATTTGGTGTTTTGGTTGGTAGATATTGTGCTGGAGATCGATGGAACACGTTTGGAATCGAGCCATGAGAGGATAGGCTCGATCCTGGACTCTGTGATGTTTCGTCGATCGACACATGGTGGTTGTGTCGATCGACGCATGGCCTGTTTGGGCGAACTTGCGTTTGATTGCTCGTGTTTTGCATTGTTGATTGTTTACCCTGATATTGTATCATTTTCTTATGCATGTGTGTATAGCCAAGTAGATGGGATGACCGTCTCACTAAGTATGTGTGATAATACTCACGCATCTCTTTTAACCATGTGATGCAGGTAAAGATAAGGTGTGATCGTGGAATCATGACCGGGAAGAGGAGATGATTTACTGTCTCGATTGAGTGGCTTATGCGTTGTAGAATTGCTAGGGTGCTAGTAAATTCTGGAATTGTGGTTGGATTGTTTTATTGGTTTGGTTTGTTGAGATAATTCGTTATTGAATTGGGATTTGGTTAGTTTCAGTAAAGTATGGAATTTATTGAATGGTGTTGATTGGTTTAATGATTGTTGAGTTCCGCAAATTGTGTTTGACCGTTGAGGATTATTATTTATGATAATAATAATCCGAGTTTGGAAATTTTTTTAATTTTTACGGGTCGGGTTGTTTCACCAAAAGTGGCATTATTGCAAGGGACAATTGCAAAAATACACTTTTGGTGTGTACATTTGCAAAAATGCCACTATGGATTGTCCATTTGCAAAAATATCACTAATTATGATTTTTTAGAGCCTAAATCTTAAAAATTTAAACCCTGAAAATTGTTTTGACCCCTAAAAACTCCTAAATCCTAATACAATATAGTTAATCTAAATATAAATGATATAATGAGTAAATAATTTTGAAAAAGTGGCATTTTTACAAAGAATTATAAAAAATAGCATTTTTTTAAAGTGGCATTTCTTAAAATTCATTTTTTGCAATTGCCCCATATAACTATGATAATGTATTTAAACATGGCTTTAATGGTTTTTGTTTTGACTTAAAGTTGAAATCTTGTTAGAACTTATTATTAACTTTACTTATTGTATCAAAAAAATTAGAATTGTTTCTTCGGTATATATTCAAAACTTGTAAAATTTTTATACAAAATTGATTTATTACATATAGCTTTTTCTAAATATATCCATTTACATTAAAAATAATAATCATGATTTCTTTTAAATTTTATACATAAAAACGTTTATTGTTTTAATTGGATAATCATAATTTCAAGTTAATGTATATCATTTTTCTAAATGAATTCAACTAAATTCTTTAATATAACATCATTTGAATAATTATTTTAAGAAATTTTACTAAAAAATATTGATAGGGAATTAATAATTTTACATCGATTAATTAATATCTCTCTAAATTAATAATTTTTCAAGTCTCCAACATTATTAATTTATGAAACTTTTTGAGAAATACCACTTTTCAAGTGCCACTTTTCAAGTGCCACTTTTCAAAAATGCCACTTTTTCAAAATCTTTGCAAAAATGCCACTTTTTTAAAATTATTTATTCATTATATCATTTAGGTTTTGGTTAACTATGTTGTATTATAGCTTAGTTTTGAGGGTTTAGGGTTTTTAAGGGTCAAAACATTTTTTAGGGTTTAGAATTTTAAGATTTATGGTCTAAAAATTCATAATTAATGATATTTTTGCAAATATGCACATCAAAAGTGGCATTTTTGCAATTGTCTCTTAATTTATAGAGGTTTTACTGTAATTACAAAATATATATATATAACCATTGTTTAAAGCAATTTTTCGTATGTTGAGTTCTCTTATTGTATATCTTCCATAAAAAAATTTAAACATAAAATAAATAACCAAAATTACTCAAAATTGTGGGACTTTATTGGAATATATATTCATTGTAGTCGAAACATATATATATTATCTCTTCAGGTTTTATGGTAAATTTTAATATAGGGACAATTGCAAAAATGCTAATTTTTGTGTGCATATTTTCAAAAATACTATTTTGGATTGTTCATTTGCAAAAATGCCACTAATTATAGATTTTTAAAGCCTAAATCTTAAAATTCGATACTGTAAAAAATGTTTTTGACCTCCTAAAAATCCTTAAACTCTCAAAACTAAATCTTAATACAAACCCAAACATAAATGATTTAATGAGTATATAATTTTGAAAAGTAGCATTTTTGCAAAGATTTTGAAAATGTGACATTTTCAAAATTTCTCTTTAATATAATAAGTTTTGAAATACAAGTTTTTTATTAGGCTAGGAATATTAATCAAATATGTTTGGCAATATGAATTAGAGTAAAATAAATAAAGTAATGATTAGAAATAAATGTGTTGGGTAATAAATATAATATAATTAAATAAATAAATAAAGAAAAAATTAGTGATAACAAATAAGCAAAAAATAGACTCCAATGTTTTATATGGAGGATTTTCGAAATGGTAGAATAGCGTGAAACGAATTAAATAACATGAAAAATATTACTATTGTATTTTTTTTTTGTCGGCAACGATATTCATTCGTTGAAAGACATATTACAGGAGGATAAACAAAGGATTACAGTCCAAATATGCTAAATCAACTATTAATTAACAAGATTAAACTCAGATTTAGCAAGATCCAGAGCTGCCGAATGACAAACGGCCACCACTGTACGCTAAGCATCCTTCATCAAACAACTGCGAGTGATGATAATCCTTTATCCCACTGTCGATCTCAAGTCCCGTCATTGAGTAGCCAAATTTCACCTGATTCAAGAGAATCTGCCCCAAATTTCTTCGAATACACCGATAATTCCTTGGAAGCTCCATCACCGCTACACCCATGAGTTGATGTAGTCTGTTAAGTGCTCAATAACATGAGCCAAAACGCGACGAAGATATTACTTCACAAAAATTAAAGGTGGATCTAAAGAAAAGTTGAAGAAATCAGAGAAATTTGGCAGAATAAAGCACATAGGGAGAGATCTAATCTCTCGTAAACGAGAGAGAGAGAGAGAACCGGACTATTCCGGAAGAAAAACTCGAAAACAAAGTCGAATTTATCCATTATTACAAAAGCAAAATCCGACCAAGATCCAAGGGACAAAACGAATCCGAACAAAGTCGGAAACAAACCCGGATCAACCCGGACAACCGAGATCTAAGAGTATTTAACATAAAAAAAAGGAAAAAGAAAATATTTACAGCCGGACCGGCAGATCGCCGGCCGGAAAACTAACAGATCTGAGAAAGTATCAGAAGAAGAAAAATCGAAGATAGGAGAGAAGAAGAAGAAGAGAGGGGTAAAATACAATACAATATAATACAATATTAATATTGTATTGTTAAGATAGCTAATAGGTATCTTACCATTGGAAATACTATTTGTAATAAAATTTCCCACTTAAAATAAACTAAATATACTAATATTATATTGGCTTAAAATAAACTTATACTCCAATTGAGAGTATTTCTCCAATTTTGGTCATATATAAATGAAATACGCATTTATTATTGGATTTCAACGATCAACTAACAACTACAGAAAATCTGAAAACCAAGTCGGTCCACATCACTATTTACATCACCATTTTTAACTTCTTTTTCCACCTTACAAACTTACCAAATCCTCAACTAATTTATTCATACTAGCAGATTTCAATACAAAATCAGGCAAATCTTCCGTTTTCTTTTTTGTATTGTTTTGATATTATTATAGATTTGTTTCTATAGTCTTCAATTTAACAGAGAAGAAGACAGAGATTCATGGCTTTTGTAAGGAACACACTCTGCTTCTTTGCAGCTTTACTTGTACTTTCCCAGAAGACAGTCACTTGCGATTTCCTCTCTCCTCTTCTCTCTCCTATCTTCGGTTCGTCTTCCTCTTTCTCACTTTTTTTCTTTATCCAACAGTTTCAAATAGTCTACAAGATCCAAATTTATTTTCTGGGTTTTGCTCAAAATTTCATTTTTGATCCAAATCTGGATTCTGCGTTAAGTCTTCTTCTTAGTGTTTTGTAACTAAGTTCATCTTGTTTATCATAATACATTTAGCTGATTATTAGTAGCTTTGTTTTTTTAGAAGGAAAAAAAAAACTAAAATTTTGTGATTTTTTTTGTTATTGGTTTATGGATTCTTTAGTTTTCTGTCAAGATTACGGAATAACTCCCGCCGGAATTTGAACTATAGATGTAAGCAAAAAGGACAGAACTTTTTCTGCTTTTAGTTTTACAGAAATAAAGTTAATCTTTATGAGTTGGGTTTTGAGAATTTTTTTAAGAAAATATTGATAATCTTTTAAGGGTCTTTCTCAAATTTCGAATTTAGTATGTTTGTAATTGTGTGACTCATGTGAAGTTGGTTGATTTCAATTATATTTTGTGAATAAAGATAATATATGCAAGGAAGTGGAATGTGGAAAAGGGAAATGCAAAGCATCTTCAAACTCAACTTTTATGTATGAATGTGAATGTGAAGATGGTTGGAAACAGTTTGATCATCACCTCAAGTTTCTCCCTTGCATTACCCCAAACTGTAAAATCTCTCTCTCTCTCTTGATCACTAATTAGTTTGGTTTGGTTTGGTTTTAAATCATATAGAAAATAACAATGTACAATATTCATCTTTTTAGGTACCTTTGATCTTACATGTGGTGAAGCAACTGCTCCAGCGCAGGCCAATACGCCTCCTAAAGATAACAATACTTCAATTCTCGACGGTATATATAATCTATAATCTCAATGGCTTGATCAATCCTCGATGTGTATATATATGAATATGGTGTTTTATATAGTTTGCAAATGGGTGGATTGTGGAGGAGGGGTTTGCAACAAGACGACACCGTTTTCATACACATGTGATTGCCGTGAAGGTTACAACAATCTCATGAACATTACTACATTTCCTTGCCTTAAGCAATGTAAGAAGAAGAACAAAATATAGTATTCTTATTTGATTGTCAATTGAAGAAGAAAAACAAGAGTTAGTGTTTGGTGTTTTGTTGTTTTGGAAGGTGCACTTGGAATGGACTGCTTGAATCTTGGGATTCCTTTGTCGAACGCATCATCGTCTTCTCCACCTGCTCTACCTGACAGTAGCAAGAATCAAGGTTTGATGACTCTTTAAAATGTTTGCCTTAATCAAGTTAACATCTTTTTTTTTTATTAAGATTTTAGTTGTTAAAGATGTTGAATTTTTGCTTAATTGTAGCAACAGGATTGAAGAATCCGGGAGGATCATCGTTGTGGTTGATAACATTTATGTTATGTGTCTCTCTAGCACCATGGAGGTTGCTCTAGATTTGATCTCTTTTGGTTTCAAATTTTGTGTACAAATCCATTTCATTAGATGTTTTTTGTTTTTGTTGGGTATTGTACTATTTTTATATATCTTTCCTTCTTCTCTGTTTTTACTCTTTTGTTCATTCTTTCTCTTTAAGACAATTACCATATCTCCAACTAAATTATAGGTATGTTAAGTTATTCAATTATATAATATGGTATAAATCCATACATAATTATAGTTATTTAAGATTAGATTCTTGATCGTACATTTCTTCTTGGTTACTAGATTTGATAGTTGTAACTTGTATATCATATTTGAAAGATTATGAAATCTAATGTTATTTGGTTAAGGTTCTATAGTACAAAAATTGAAATGAATTCTCATAGACTTTCATGAATAAACTAAAAACAAAAAATGAAGTTATATCACAAAGATTTTTTTAGTTAACAACATGTAATATATGTAATATGCGGGTTTCGAACTCGGATGGGTAATACAACGATCATATCTAGAACAAAGGTGTGATGGTCCGAAACCCAATCCAAGTCTAATAACTTAATAAGAAAAGAACCATAATATAAAGAATAACATTTCTCAAAAAAGAAGCTTAGTAAAACAATAGTTTTATTGGGTGTGTTCTACAACCGATTATTTAAAACAATGTCACGTATAAAAAGACTTTGAATTTGTTTCTAAATAATTCTTTAAAAATGAAAATTTCAAATTATTTTGTTAAAAAGCATAAGGAATTTTGCTTCAAACTTCAAATCCTTTAAACAATATTGAGCCGGCTTTAGTTACCATTTAGCTACCATGTCTTCCTTGTAAAATAAATGATTGGTGGAACGGTGATTGAGACCGGATAATTTATTAAAAACTTCGATATTGGGCCAGTAAGACAGATAGATAGGCCCAATGATACGACAAGGAAAATTACAAAGAACAAACGAACATGACTCGGATAAGCTAAACAAAGAGTACAAAAAAACTCGCCAACACAAAACTGACATTGGAAGTTGGGAGCTCTTAGTAAGACTAAGACGTTTCATTTTACTATGGGTAAAAGTGACAACCTGCGAAAAAATGTTACACTAACTTTTACTGTAGATGCAAAGCTACTATATATGTCTAAACCTTTTTATGTTTGCACAAATCGCTATTTTGGAGAAAAAAAAAACATCACAATATCTTGAAAAGGAGTGCTCATATGCATTGTTTACTACGTATCAACTAGGTTCAACATCATCCCCATTTCCCAAAGTACAACTTCACTCAATAACTTTTATCCATATTTGTTTATAGAGATCAAAATATGCATATTTGTCACATGTGAAATACTTTTTTTTACGGCCTCGTGAATTTAATACAACCCAAAAGTATCCAATATTTATATTTCGTAAAATTCACAATACGAAACAAAATGTACTTTATATCTTATACAGTATTAATCAAGCATAAAGAAAACATTTGGTTGAACTTGAAAACTAGAGATTTTGAGAGAGTATCAGAGTTCGAAAGCTCATAAGCAAAGAGATGACCCGATCTACCTGGTAGAATTGAAAACTTGTTGGTTACCACAAAAACATACAATACTAACAATAAGAATGGGGTAGTTGTAAAGTATGTTTTTGTTCTTTTTCTCTTGTTTATTAATCAAATACTCCAACCACTGAATTTCATTTATCAGAAAATATACAATTAAAGACCGTTGTTGGAATCGTGGGACAAATATAATATTTATCTTCATCTGATATCGATATTAATGTCTGTCAACCAATATATTTCATTATTTTATATAGTGAAGCTTGCATTATCGGAAACTATGATCATTTAAATACTTACAAAATCCACTAGAGATTTGTTACTAATAAACAAAAGCAGCATGAGTGTCTTAAATAATCAAGAAAATGAGTGTCCTTAAATTACCATATCTATTACGGGATACCCTAATTCTAAGGCCAACTCCAACCTTGACATTAAATATAGTGTTGAAATCACACCAAATTTAATGTTTTAATGTTGAATTTTATTTTTCTATCTCCAATCACAACACCAAATTTTATACTTAAAAAATAGGGTAATTAGCATGTATATTATGCTTTCTAACCATAATTAAATATCTAACCATCACTAAATCATAATTAGATGAATAACACCTAACCTAGTTAAAATTCCGAAAATACCTTTATACAATTATATAACTTTTTACATTAAAAAAAAAAAAACATAATCTAATCCTTTCTCTCTCTCTTCTCTCAGCCTCCTTCCTCTCCATCTTTTCTAGATGTCTTCTCTTATTCTTTTTCTTCTCATTATTTCACTCACTTTTTTTCTCTCTTTTAATTACCTTCTTATTCTTCTACTATCCTTCTTCTTCTTCTCCTATTTCTCTTTCATCTCCTTCTCTTCCTCGTTCTTCTCCTTCTCTTCCTCCATCTTTGTCTGCTCCTCCGTCTCCTCCTTCGTCTCCTTCTTCTTCTCATTCTCCTCCTCCTTCTCCATCTGCTCCTCCCTCTCCTCCTCCGTTTGCTCCTCCCTCTCCTCCTCCGTCTCTTTCTTCTTGTTCTCAGTCATCCTTTTCGCCGATATCCTCTTTCTCTTATCTTCTTCTAGCTTAGAAAGCTAGACAAAGAACGCCTAGTAACATTATCTTATTCTTATTATTACAACAACATATTCCATGTAGACAACTATATATGTTCTACTAATAGTTAATTATGCTCCAAATAGTTAACTATTTATATTATGTAGTCAACTATGTTCTTCTAATAATGATCTATTTACATCGAGTAGTCAACTATGTTCTACTCATAGTTAACTATGTTCTACTAATAGTCAACTATATATGTTCTACTAATAGTTAATTATGTTCCAAATAGTTAACTATTTACATCATGTAGTTCTTCTAATAGTGATCTATTTATATCGTCTAGTCAACCATATTCTACTCATAGTTAACTATGTTCTACTAATAGTCAACTAACCTAATAGTCAACTATACTAATAGTTAACTATGGTCTAAGAATTTGATCAAAAAAACTATGGTCTAAGAATAGTTAACTATTTACTACATATTTGTTTTTAACTTTTACTACATATTTGTTTTTGTCGTCTTCTTCTCGTACGTGTTCTTGCAACCCAATTATTTTTGTTTAACTTTGTCTTTTTAGAGATGGCAGAGGCATTTTTCCAAAAATATAATACATTGATTGACAATGGTTTTTTTAGGAATGTTAGATTTAATGTATATATATTTTTTAACTACTTTCCATTATAACTTAATTAAGGGCATTTTTGTCCAGAAAAACAATAATTTGCTACTCACCTAATTTCTAATCACCGAATGTTACTCACCTAATTACATGTTCAAAACATAATATTCACCTAATTAACCCTAAAAAATATTCTCTATTATTATATTATTAAATTTAATATTTTTAATAATTATAGAAAAATTAATTATACATAATTTATTAATTATAACTTAAATATAAAATTACAATTGATAATTAAAAATAAATAAAAATATATTACATCGTACTAATTCTCAGAATTAGTATATTCGGACCACAAGTGTTCGACCAATGCATTTCGAAGTTCAATATGAGCTTCTCGATCCTTAATTTTTTTGTGTCGGGCCAAAAATTCTTCAAAACGAGCATCATTATCACCCGCCATTTCAACTTCTACAGGTGGAATTTTCTCTTGTTTTTCAATTGTTGCCTCGACATCACGTTCATCCTCTATGATCATATTATGCATTATGATGCAAAAAGTCATTATATCATGTAACACGTTCTTACTCCAAAAACGTGCTGGTCCAGCCACAATTGCAAATCTTGACTGTAATACTCCAAAAGCGTGTTCGACATCTTTTTTACATGCTTCTTGCTTCTTTGCAAATAATTTTTTTTTGGGCCACGTGGATCATGAATTGTTTGAACAAGAGTGGACCACTTTGGATATATACCATCAGCTAGGTAATAACGCATATTGTTATTTTTCTCGTTAATAACATAATTAGCGGGTGGAGCAATTCCTTCAGCTAGATTAGCGAAAAGATGAGATGCTTCTAACACATTAATATCATTGTTAGATCCAGGTAGACCAAAATATGCATGCCAAATCCAAAAATCATAATCGGCTACAGCCTCTAGAATTATAGTAGGAGATCCACTACGACCAGCATATTGTCCTCTCCAAGCTGTTGAGTAGTTTTTCCATTTTCAATGCACACAATCTAAACTACCCAACATACCTGGAAAGCCTCGACGTTCACCAATGTGGAGTAGCCGTGCAACATCGTTAGCATCAAGAGATCGAAGATAATGACTAAAAATTACTTCGACAATAGCACGACAAAATCGCTTCAAACTTTCTATAGTTGTAGACTCCCCTATTTTGATATGCTCATCAGTGGAATCTGCCGGTACACCATACGCCAACATTCGAAATATAGCAGTTATTTTTTGTAAACCAGATAACCCAAGTCTACCGACGCCATCTCTTCGCTGGACAAAGTAATTATCATATCGTTGAATAGCTTCATAAATACGCAAAAACAAATGACGACTCGTCCAGAATATTCGCCAGAACATCGTCTCAGGAAATAGAGGATTATCTAATAAATAATCGTTGAAGAGATTATGAGTAGCACTTTCCCGATCAAGGTTGATAACTATATGACCTGGAATAAATCCACCATGGAAACTCTCCGAGTTAAATAGATTTTGACTTATGAAAAATTTATTATTTGCGGTGATTTGAGCTACCGCCTGCTTTTCTATATCATCATAAAAATCATTATCTGAAGATGAAGAAGAAGAAGATTGTATATGAGATGAACTACCGTAGTTGAAATTCATCTTTTATGAGAAGAAATAGTAAATGATGGTGATTTTATTTCCAAACATGTTATCCATTTTATAGTGTAAGTAAATTGATATTAGCCGTTGTATTTTGTCGGCAAAAATATAACCGTTGAATTTCTACGGCAAAAATCTAAACGTTGAATTTTGTCGGCAAAGATCTAATCGTTGAATTTTGTCGGCAAAGATCTAACCGTTGAATTTTGTCGGCAAAGATCTAATCGTTGAATTTTGTCGGCAAAAAATCTAACCGTCGAATTTTATCGGCAAAAATCTAACCGTTCAATTTTGTCGGCAAAAATATAACCGTTCAATTTTTTCTGCAAATATCTAACCATTGAGTTGCTTTCACATCTCTATATAAATGTATGCTACTCTTTCAATGATCACACATCTTCATTTTCTTTTCTTACCACTAATATTTATTCAAAAATGAGTCGGTCTGGTTTATATTCTATTGAAAAAGATACACATTTATGTCATGTGTATCTTGATGTTTTCCAAAATCCAATCATAGGGATAAATCAATCACGAGATCAGTTGTGGACAATAGTTCAAACTGAATATGAAAAATCTTTTCAAAATCAACCAAGACAAAAGAGATCTTTACAAACTCGAATGACAACAATTCTTGCTGCAGTCTCCAAGCTGAGGGGATGTGTTAACCAGGTTGAAAACAAGAATCCTAGCGGTGCTTCTAACCAAGACATTTTAAGTATCTACTCTATTTCTATTAAATTATTATTATTAACGGTAATTTTCTGATTATTTATGTTTTTTCTTATCAGTATTAAACCAGTTAAATCAAGCAAAGATGTTACTAACACAAGATGTCAAATACAAGAAAGGGTTCAAATTCGATCATGTTTGGCCTCTCTTTAAAGATATTGAGAAATTTTCAAATAACAACCCTAATAGAGCTGCAGCATTCCAAGAAGAAGGTCAAAATGTTATGTCATCTCCATCATTCCAAAATGAATGATCACCATCCCCTGATATGAATTCATTAGATATAAATATGAGTAGTGAAGAAGGCAATTTTAGTTTATCACAGAGACCAATGGGTGTGCAAAAAGCAAAGAGAAAACAACAATCTGATGAACAATTCAAACAAATGATGGAGCAAAATGACAAGCTTATCAAAGCTATTGCTAGAGGTACTTCTGAAAAAAATGAAATTCAAAGACAGAAGGTTGAAGTACAAAGAATGAAGCAAGAAAATAAGATATTATTTGCGGATTTAAGTTCTATAACTGATCTAACAACTCGTGCGTATATTGAAAATGAAAGAACAACAATTTTGAGAAGAAGAGCACCAACAACACAATATGAAGAACATGGTGAAGGTTCTCAAAGCGAAAATCATGGATCTCAATATCGAGAATCTAATTATAAAGGAGATCAAACTCAAGAAGAACAAATTCACAGAGAAAATGTTCAAGGAAAACAACCTCAAGGTGAAGATCAAATTTCACCAAGTGATCAACAAGATTTTACTCCGTATTGTCGTTATCTTAGCGGAAATGAATTTCCTGGATATTAGACTAATGTTTAAATTAATATTATATCTTTAAAAAATTATCTTGTTTGCATTTAGTTTTTATGTTTGTTTGGGTTTAATTTTGTAATTTTATGTTTTCAGTCTTTATTTAAATTTTAATATGTATTTTTAATTTTAATAATTTGTGTATTAATCTATACATTTTATGTAAAAATATTAAGTATAATTTAAATTTTATATTATTAATATTAAAAAAAAGTAAAAAATTTAACTAATTTATACAAAATTATATTAGCTACAAATATTGACTAATTAATAATATTAAATTAAATATATTATTAGATGAAAAACAAAAAAACAAAATTTAATGTTTAGTGTTGTGAACAGTGTCATACTATATTTGGTGTAACACTGTTCACAAAAAACTAAATTTGAAGATTTTGTGTGAATTATATCGTCTGATTGGAGAACAAAAAGTCAATATTCTACACTAATTTATGTTTTACTGTCACGTTGGAGTTGCCCTGAGTCACGAAATTTCTTTAATTTTTCTTTATATGATTAGTCTTTACTTTTTATATTGAATAAATGCAAAAGGAAACAAAAGAAAAAGAGTAGATCATTATATGACCATTAATTGTGTCATTGATAAAGAGCATATAAAACGTAGATAATTTTAGTTGTATACATGTAATTTGGCTACGATTATTTGATATTTCAAAACTCAGATTATGTAGAAGTTCATAATGATTCGAAACTTTTATACATATATTGTTATAAATGGTAACGGCTAAATTTGGCTGAATTGCAAAATCTAATTGAATTTTTGTAACTTTTTGCAAAATCTAATGGAATAACTTAAAACTTAAATAGTAACAATTGAATCTGGCAGAATCTGGTTGAATTTTTAAAAAATAACAAATAAATTAAAATTATTAAAATAATATTTAAAAAATGTTATTTGACAAGAAAAATAGTTAAATAAACTAATAAAATATTAATTTAAAATTTTATATATATTAATAATTTTGCTAAATAAGTATGTTAACATAATATTTGAGAATGTTATAATTTGTTTATCAATCATTTTTATTTAATTTTTCAATAATATGTGCTCAACATTTTAATGTCAAGCTAATTAAAAAAATTAAAATAAATAAATAAATTTTACAAGAAATAAAAACAATAAAAATTAATATCATTTGATTTGATGTGTAGTGTGGAATTCTTCTCAATCCTCCCAATTTATACTATTAAATCAGCAGTAGAAATAACTCTTAGGTCACAAATTAAGTTTTTATTACGTCAATTGCCACTCAATAATCAACTTTCTAAAAACATTTCTCAAATCGAGAGGGGCAAAATCGGAATCACAATATTCTGATTTCATTAATGGTATTTTCGTAATATTTGTGTCTTATTGGATCACAAAATAAAATAAAAAAACCCAAAGACATTGTAAGCCCATCCAAAACTCAATAAATGATAGGATCTTTGTCCCACATCGTTTTTGGGAGAGTTTTTTATCTAGATTCTTAGTATAAATACGATCAACCATGATTCACAAAAACGTAAATCGGAAGTCTATCTACATAGGCGTCCAAATTTGGGGTTTTGTTTGGTTTAATACTAATCCGGTTATTCTATTAACACGGATAGTTGTATTAAATAAAATTTGGAATAGGTTACATATATCGGTTTTGTCAAAAACCTAAAATATTATAAATCGATCAGTTTATAATATTTTGGTTTTGATTAGATTCTGATATATGATAAATATTCTAAGCTTACCCAATAGTTTTAATGTTACGCATATGGGTTAAAATATTTTTATCCGTATTAGCAAAGGGATGAAAGTTAATATTTTAATCGAATTAAAATATTTTAGTTTTTATGTCTTTGTTAAGAAGTTTACAATGTTTTAGTCTATTGTTGTTCTCGAAATCGAATTACTATTCTTAATAGTATAGAAATCGAATTACTATTCTTAATACGATATTAAAAATCTTTAATTATGTAAATTTGTAATAAATTGATAATTGATTATGCTATAATTGTGCACTCGAAAATCTTTCAATTGAAGATATTCAAAGTTTTTCTTTACTTATATTTGATCAAAATATATCTCATTTAATTTTCATTCTAAAAATCTTTAATTACGTAATTTTGTAATAAATTGATAATTGATTATGTTAAGATTGTGTACTCTAAATCTTTCAATTGAAAATACTGAAAGATTTTCTTTACTTACGTTTGACCAAAAAATTTATCTGACGGCTGAAATCTTTTTCTACAAGTTCATCAAAGATTACAATCAAATCTATATAAAAAAATCACGATAAATGTGTTTTTCTTAACAACCTTATCATTTATTTTAATATGATTGAATTGATATTTAATACATACTTATTTATGTTTTTATTTTGATTGTTAGTGATTTCCGTAAATATGTTAATATTTTTCGGAAAATCAATATCTTTTTTGCCATTTTAGGATAATTTTGTAGATACTCAAAAACGGATTCACAATATTCTGATTTCATTAATGACATTTCCGTAATATTTGAGTATTTTTTTACATAAGATTTTCTTATTGGGTCACAAAAGGAAAAAAAACCCCAAAAACATTGTAAGCCCATTCGAAACTCTTGATTTTATAGAATTCTTTGTCCCACATCGTTTTTGGGAGAGTTTTTTTATCTAGATTCTTAGTATAAATACGATCAACCATGATTCACAAAAACATAAATCGGAAGCCTATCTACATAGGCGTCCAAATTTGGGGTTTTTTTTGTTTAATACTAATCCGGTTATTCGATTAACACGGATAGTTGTATCAAATAAAATACTTACTAGAGGAGAAAATCCGTTCGGGGACCGAACGGCGATGATAATTTTTTTGTAAGAGTGTTGGTGTTAACAAATTGAAGAACGGGTATAGGCATTGGTAGTATTGGTATATATGAGAGGTGTGAGGAGTGTATGAATCTATTTGTAGTATTAGGTGTAATACGAAAGAAAGTGTTCACAGAATGGGTTTTATAGAAATAACTAATAGGTCTTAAATTGAGCTCTTATTACATCAATTGCCACTAAAAAATCCATTTTCTAAAAACATTTTTGAAATCGAGAGAGGCAAAATGGTCAAAAAAAATTCGGACCCGATTTCAAACAGTTCCTCTTTTTACCCAGTCGAATCCAATTTTATTAATGGCATTTCCGTAATTTTTTGAGTGTTTTATTACATCTGATTTCCTTATTGTATCACAAAAGGAAAAAAGCCCAAAAACATTGTAAGCCCATTCGAAACTCTTGGTTTTATAGAATTCTTTGTCCCACATCGCTTTTAGGAGAGTTTTTTATCTAGATTCTTAGTATAAATATGATCAACCATGGTTCACAAAAATGTAAATCGGAAGCCTATCTACATAGGCGTCCAAATTTGGGGTTTTGTTTGGTTTAATACTAATCCGGTTAATGAAATCAACACGGATAGTTGTATCAAATAAAATTTGGAATAGGTTACATATATCGGTTTTTTCAAAAACCTAAAATATTATAAATTGATCAGTTTATAATATTTTGATTTTGATTAGATTCTGATATATGATAAATATTCTAAACTTATCCAATAATTTTACTGTTACGCATGTGGGTTAAAATATTTTTATCCATATTAGCAAAGGGATGAAAAGTTTAATATATTAATCGTATTAAAATATTTCAGTTTTTATGTATTTGTTAAGACGTTTACAATGTTTTAGTCTATTGTTGTAGTACGAAAGAAAGTCTTCACATAACGAGTTTTATAGAAATAATAATAATTGTAAGGTATTTAAATTTATTTCTTGCGATGTCTAGATTCTCACCCGCACTTTGTGTGGTAATTTTTGTTTCATGCGTAAAATTTTATTCACGTTTTATAATATTGTAGAGTTGCATACATGAAAATCGTGATACAATATTAGTTTTGTGTTTGTAACTAAAAATCGATTTCTTACAACATAGACAACAATACGAATATAACATTGATATTAGAAAAGTATATAAGTTTTGAGATAATTAAACATTTATTTATAGAGTTTTAGGGATGCAAATGAACATAGTATTAAACGGAAAAACAATCTAAGAAATTAACAATTAGTTACAGATATTTATGGAATTGTAATCATTGTATTTTTAATATTTGGAAAACTGATGCGATATTATAGGAAATCTTCAACAAAATTGAGTGATTAAAACCCGTTATGTGAAGACTTTTTTTCGTACTACACCTAATACGTCAAACATATTTATACACTCCTCAAACCTCTCACATATACCAATACTACCAATGCCTATACCCGTTTTTTAATTTGTTAATACCAATACTAAAAAAAAATTCTCATCGCCATTCGGGGACCGAACAGGTTTTCTCCTCTAGTTTCTCATTAACCCAACTGGTGTATTATTCTGCACAATTCTCCCAATTCTACACAATTCTAGCAGAATTGTGTTACCATTTTAGACGATTAAAAAAAACTGATGTCATTTTTAGACGATTAAAAACAATATTTTCATAAAAAAAACTCATTGAAAACAAAAATAAGCAGAAGACCAAAGAGGGAATCTCTTGGCCTTTTTCCTTTCTTCAGAGGCGTTGAACGTCATTATTGCCGTATCATGATTTTGACATTATTATTTTTACGAAAAGTTAGTTGTAAATAATTTTAAAAGTATATCAGGTTTATCAAATAAATATTTTGATAATTAATTAATGTTAATTACTACTATTAAAAAAAAACTCTACCAATTGGTCCAATTCTGAACCGAGACTCTTTTCTTACTTGTGATTGTATTTTGTTATAGACCAGTATCAACAAGTCTCTAAACTTTTGACAATGGTTTGGAATTTTTTTTTTTCAAAAACAAATTAAGTTTATTAGCAAAAATTAAATTTTAAATTTAGAACAGATACATTCATGATCACTTGAGTTGAAAAGATATACTAGTAAATCTGAAGATTTGAATAATAATAGTAGTAATTAAAATAGGA